>OY998265.1:11160000-12360000 GCA_963922045.1 Persicaria maculosa
CGCCCGTATTTGTCCTTAGACGGAATTTACCGCCCGCTTGGGGCTGCATTCCCAAACAACCCAACTCACCAACAGCGCCTCGTGGTGTGACAGGGTCCGGGCACGACGGGGCTCTCACCCTCTTCAGCGCCCCCTTTCAGGGGACTTGGGCCTGGTCCGTCGCGGAGGACGCTCCTCTAGACTATGATTCGGACGACGAGGTCGACCAATTCTAAAGCTGGGCTCTTCCCGGTTCGCTCGCCGTTACTAGGGGAATCCTTGTAAGTTTATTTTCCTTCGCTTATTGATATGCTTAAACTCAGTGGGTAGTCCCGCCTGACCTGGGGTCGCAACGGTTAGGGAGGTTCTCCTTGCCACTCGAGGGTGACACGGTCCTCCTCCTCAAGGTCCTTTGAGCTCCCGTGGGCCGCCAAGGCCGCAACGCGATGCTTGGGGCACGAGGCCACAAGTGAACCACCAAAGGTCGCGGCGTTTCGAGGCTATGGGGTTTGTGTTTAGGTCGATCGCGAGCGAGGAGTGCATGGGGGGCCACAGCCCGCCCCCGATCCCAGCGGTTTGGGGTGTGGAGTGACGCCCAGGCAGACGTTCCCTTGGCCCTAAGGCTTCGGGCGCAACTTGCATTCAAAGACTCGATGGTCCGCGGGATTCTACAATTCACACCAAGTATCGCATTTCGCTACGTTCTTCATAGATGCGAGAGCCGATGGCTCATGGTCCTTGGCGCAATCCGCACTGGGGTTTGTTCATGCTTGGAGGAGACCAAATCGCTAGGGGTCGGGATCCTGCCAAGATCGGGGGACGTCGTCGGTTTGTGGCCGACTGCCGTCTGCCCGGTGTTTGTAAACGAGTTCGCGGGTCTTTCTACTTGTGTAGTTTTCGACAATGATCCTTCCGTAGGTTCACCGACGGAAACCTTATTACGACTTCTCCTTCCTCTAAATGATAAGGTTCAGTGGACTTCTCGCGACGTCGCCAGTAGCGAACCCCCCACGTCGCCGCGATCCGAACACTTCACCGGACCATTCAATCGGTAGGAGCGACGGGCGGTGTGTACAAAGGGCAGAGACATAGTCAACGCGAGCTGATGACTCGCACTTACTAGGAATTCCTCGTTGAAGACCAACAATTGCAATGATCTATCCCCATCACGATGAAATTTGAAAGATTACTCGAACCTGTCGGCCAAGGTGATAGACTCGTTGAATACATCAATTTAGCGCGCGTGCGGCCCAGAACATCTAAGCGCATCACATACCTGTTCACTACAACAGAAATGCTTATTAGCGAGGAAATTTTTCGTCATTGAAAATTGATTTTTCATCGCTAAAGAGATATGGCGAGAGAATGCATTTCCTCGCCCGTTTCTCGCAAAAAGCTCGTCAAGGAAAGGTTAGTCGAGGGAAAAATATTTCATCGCTGAAACTTTTAGCGATAAATTATCATTTTTCCTCGCCATAACTATTAACGACTAATATTTTCCTGGTAAAAAGACAACTTTTTTGTCGCCAAAAAAGTAAAAAGATTCGAAAATAGTCATTGAATGTGTTTGGCGACAAATACAATTTCATTGCTAACAAATTTTTTCCTCGTTAATGATTACGTCAAATTGTGTCAATATTATTGGCAACTAAAATTTTCATTGCAAAATAAACATAAATTTCATCTCATAAGTAAATGAACGATTCGATAATAGTCGCCGAATATATAAGGCAATAAAAGAGATTTTCTTGCTAAAATATTTATTTCCTCCCTAGTCATTATAACTTTCTAAATATTTTGTTTTTAAATATACATTTTGCGACAAATATACATAGTGAATTGTGCTTATATTATATTTTAATAACAACATACTAAAGAAACACATATAATTAATAATTAATCAAACTAGAAATGAAAATTGAATTCAAAAAAAAATCTGAATCGTTGTAGCTAAATACAACATTAAGACAGTTCTAGCTAACTACAACATTCAGAAAATTCAAGTCTTTCTAAGCAGCTTTTGATTTCATCGCCATGAAGTCTTTCCAAGTCTTCAATTTCATCTCTAATCATGAATGAGAAACCTGCTTATGATGATTATGCAAATCCGTATTGGCACTATGATCCAACAACAGAGGAAAATTGATAATTGATCAACAATAAAATGAAGAGCATATTGAACATTGATCAGTAATAAACTAAAGAACGCACCTCGATCTAGCCAAAAGAAGCAGCAAGATGAAGAGGAGAGACTCGATCATTGACATTGTTGGAGATTCAAAGCACGAAGGAAGCATAGTCCAAAATCCAAGCATTATAATATCATCCACGGAAAGGGATCAAGAAAAAGATCAACAAAACACAAATCAACCTTACAACTCATCCATATTTTACAAGGAAAAATCATGAAAGTTCAATAAAAACAGGGAGCATGAGACAAGTAAGGTATTCTTAAGTATGCACACAATCGCATCTCATGATTGAAAAACCAAGCCAAGCCTAAATCATTAACCTAGTAATCTGAAGACTGCAAAAACAAAATCAGTTGATTTCAATTCATAACCTACTAATCTTGAGATTCCTTAGCTTCATGGAGTTCATTATCACTTCAAAATCCTAAAAATTTTGCAACATGTAATGCGTATTCAGGAGTATCAAGCACAAAATAGCCTGAATCTCAGCCACAAACCTTATACTTCTGCTCTTCATTCTAATTATGCTATCTTGCCTATGATCTCTATTCAACAATCTACCACCCTCATCTTAAACTTGAATAACAGTTAGAAATTGAGGGGATTTTGAATTTGCAGCAACTCCATACCAAATTCACTGTGATATACAAAAAATTTAAACACAATAATCCAGTGCCAAAAACTTATAATGCGAGCAACAAGGATCAAGGAACAGCTGACATAATCAACAATCATCTCTTCAATAACGATCGGCAAATCAGATACAAACACCTAAAGGTTCATCCTTTAAACTCCAAACTAACAGAAACACGGTGGCTCATAATTGAGAGTTGCAGATTCACAGACGGGATATATTAAGATAAAGAAGCGAGCAAGAAAGAAATAAAAAGTTTGCCTGAAAAAGAGAGCCATGCACCTTTCGCTTGAGGCTTTGCAATCTGGAGACAAGAGAGGAAAGATGATTGACGACGTCGTCGCGACCAATGTCAAAGGAGGCGACATCAGAGATGCAAAAGATGACGGAAGAGAAGTCCTTCTCGATGAAGCGGTGGGTGGATCATATCGTCTTCTTGTAATGTTCAAAGGGAACCCTGAGAAACTAGTGCTCGAGTTTGAGAGACTCGGCCAATTGGGAGAGCTTGGAAGATGGGGTGGTGAAAGAGAGATTGGAAGTGGCGGTGGAGATGACAGCGCTGTCCACAGAGCCGGTAGGGGTGGCCGTGGAGTTGCTATTGGGGAGGGCCTCTACTTCCATTGTTAGGGACACGAAAGGCAGAAGATAGAGAGAATGGGACGGCGAAGCGAAGTGGCGGTTTAGGGTTCAAGGGATGGCGATGGTCGATGGTTAGGGTTTCGACAGGGGCATAGAGAGACGGGGGGTGGGCTAGGGTGCACGGTGGTGAAGCGGCAATGAGTAAGCGAGGGTCGAGCGGCCTGGCTTGGCGAGAGGAGGGGCGAGGCACTGAAGTGGTGCGAGAAAGGTGTAGAAGATGAGAGGAGGTGGCGCGAGAAAGAAATGGTGGAGAACATATGAGGAGGTTGTGCGAGAAGGGCAGCAGGAATTAGATAAGAACATTTTATTTTTGGAAATACACATTTGCCAATTGCCATAATAATAGTTTCGTTGCTAATTAAAAAAATTGGCATTTGCCATAATTTTACCCAGTTCAAGTAACTATAAAAAGTGACATTTCCTCGTCAAATGGTTGATTCAATATCAAAAATATTCCTCATAATAGATGATTATATGACGAAAAATTTAAACTTTTCTCGTTAATGAATTTGAGTCATTTTCTCCATTTTCACCCAAGCCAATAACGACGAAATGACATTTCCTTGTTTATTAATATATTTAGTAACAAAAATTTTCCTCAATAAATAATTTTATAATGAAATTAAAATCTTTATCCCTAATAAATTTAACGAGGAATTTAAATTTTCCGCATTAATGAATTTGAGTAATTTTATTTATTTTCACTCAACCCATTAGCGACGAAAATGGAATTTTCTCATTGATTAATATATTTAACGATAAATTCTTTCCTCGATAAATATAGAGTTTTTGTGAAAAATTAAAATATTTGTCGTCTAAATTTTTGGCGGGTTTCATATAATTCATATCAAACATATAACAATAAAATTAAAATTTTCTCGATGATTATATTTTTAGCGATGAAATTATTTCTCAATTAAAGCTCCGAATTCGTCGTTATTTTTCTTATGCTTTAGGCGACCACATTATGATAATAATTAATGATGAACCAATAAAATTGTCGTTGAATGTCACTTTTAGCGAGGAATATAGGCTCCTCACTAAAGTTCACACGCCCTTTTACGAGACCTAGATATTTTTGTCGCTAAAGGCCACATTTAACGTGGAAAAATAATTCGTCGCTAAAATTTTTGTCGCTAATAAGCATTTCTGTTGTAGTGGTTATTGCCTCAAACTTCCGTGGCCTGGAAGGCCATAGTCCCTCTTAGAAGCTAGCTGTGGAATGATGACTCCACATAGCTAGTTAGCAGGCTGAGGTCTCTTTTGTTAATGGAATCAACCAGACAAATCGCTCCACCAACTAAGAACGGCCATGTACCACCACCCATAGAATCAAGTTAGCAGGCTGGTTAGCAGGCTGAGGTCTCTTTTCTGACAATTGGGTGTTCAATGGTAATGGCTCTGCTCAATTCATACTATGTAAGCTCCTCCAAGGCTTAAAGAACCCTCTTAAACACCTTAATAGATCCCACTTCTCAAATATAAAACAGAAAGCTATAGATGCTGAAAAGGAATATGATTTAGCTTTCCAAGCTGTAAGAACTGACCCTCAATCCTCTATCCTTCTTCAAACACTAGAGACAGCCAAAAAGAAAGCAACAAGGCTCAAGGAAGCTGAACATAAATTCAACTCCCAACTTGCTAAAGTGAAACACTCATTTGAAGGGGATAGATGCACTGCTTATTTCCATGGGATCATGAGGAAAAACATGAAGAGAAACCATGTCAGCTCCCTTACCAAAGAAGATGGTACTGAAACTCTCTCAGAACAAGAGGTTGCTGAACAATTTGAAAGTTTTTACAAGAATCTCTTAGGCCAAATGAGAAACACTGAAGATATTGACAGGAGATTCATTTCTGATGGGGGTCCAAAGCTGAAAACAGAATTCCATGAACAACTGATTCGACCCATTTCTGATGAAGAAATAAAGGACACACTTTGGTCCATAGGTGATGATAAATCACCTGGCCCTGATGGATACACCTCTAAGTTTTTCAAAGACACATGGAGTTCCACTGGTCATCACTTCAGGCAAGCTATTAAAGAGTTCTTTAGGACTGGGAAATTATTGAAGCAAACTAATCACACTTCTATTGCCCTTATTGCAAAAAACTCTAACCCTAGAAGTGTGAATGATTTCAGACCCATCTCCTGCTGCAATGTGAGCTACAAAGTCATCACCAAAATCCTAGCTACCAGACTAGCCACTGTACTTAAAGACATTGTCTCCCCCTCCCAAATTGGCTTCATTGAAGGAAGGATAATGGGAGAAAACATCATGCTGTTACAAGAGCTTATTAGGAAATATACTAGGAAAAGAATCAGTCCTAGATGTATTCTAAACATTGATCTTAGAAAAGCTTATGATACCATCTCTTGGAAGTTTATTGGTCAGATGCTTGATAACCTCAATTTCCCTCACACATTTACTCTCTGGATACTTGAATGCATCTGTTCTCCCTCTTTCTCTATAAATGTCAATGGAAATCTACAAGGTTATTTCAAAGGCAAAAGAGGGTTAAGACAGGGTGACCCCATCTCTCCACTGATTTTTGTGTTGTCTGTTGACTATCTCTCTCGTGTACTTAGATGTAAAACCAGGCATCCTCTTTTTAAATTTCATCCTAAATGTGATCACTTGCAACTATCCCACCTAGCCTATGCAGATGATATAATACTTATGTCTAGAGGTGATAAAGCATCCATGTGTATCTTACTTGACTCCCTAGAACACTTTACTGCTGTCTCAGGCTTGGATGTTAGTCCCACAAAATCATCTTTCTTTACTGCAGGTGTTAAGAGAGATGACAAAGATTATCTTATTGAGAGATCTGGTTTCTCCCAAGGAACCTTCCCTTTTAGATATCTTGGAATCCCCATCTCTTCTGGAAAATTAACTATATCCCAATTCACTCCTTTCTTAGATAAAATGCTCACAAATATAAGTTACTGGAACACTAAAAATTTGTCTTATGCAGGAAAGGTGGAACTCATAAGATCAGTGCTACAAGGAATCCAGGGGTTTTGGCTTTTTGTTCTCCCTTCTCCCTCTACTCTCTTTGATAAAATTAACTCCCTATGTGCTAAGTTTTTATGGAAATCTCATAGGATCAAATGGAAAGATGTTTGCCTTCCAAAGGAAGAGGGTGGCCTGGGTTTAAAAGACTTGAAAACTTAGAACACAGCTTTTATCTCGAGAATTCTTTGGGATATAGTTAATAAAAAAGATAGATTGTGGGTTAAATGGGTTCACCACCAATATATACATCAAGGCAATGTGTGGACATGGCTTATACATCAGAAAAATGACTCCCCACTTATAAAGAAAATACTTGCTGTTAGAGATCTACTACTAACCTCTGCAGGATCAAATGAAGAAGCATACAACTTAATGCAGAACTGGTGTGTTGATGGGCATTTCAACGTGGGCAAAGCTTACAATTTCTTCAGAAGAAGTGCTGATAAACCTCCCTGGAGTAGTGTTGTATGGGACAGAAGCATCACCCATAAGCACTCATTTATATTATGGCTTGCAGCAAAAAGAAGATTGGCTACAAATGATCTTATTAAAACAAGGGAAGTTGACCAGCTCTGCCACTTCTGTCAACTAACAAATGAATCTCATGACCACCTTTACTTCACTTGTAATTTCTCCTCATCTATCTGGTCACAGGTTAAATCATGGCTGGGCATATGGAGAGGAATGAGCACCTTAAGGAGTGGACTCAAATGGCTAAAGAAAGAGGCTCGTGGAAAGGGATGGCAAGCAAAAGCAAAAAGAACTGCATTTGGAGCAACAGTCTACTACATTTGGAAGGCTCGGAATGAAAAGCTTTTTGAGAGCTCTACCAAATCAGTGGAAGAAATTTTCCACCTCGTGAAGCTCCATGTCTACAAGATGCTCCACCATGACTACTCACTGCATTTCACCTCTTCTGCAGCTCTCCACCAAGACCATCTGCATAGGAACCAACAATGATGAAGTACACTCAATGCTGCAGTTAGATTAGGTGTTTTTGGTTTATTAAGGCTATGCTTACTTACAAATAGCCTAAAACTGTATTTCGTCTCTTCTTTAGTTTCTGATTTTCTTATGGCTTAGGAATGTTGGAATCTCACTTTATGAGATCTTTTGTACATGATCCTTTAGGAGCATTGCTTATGGGATCTTAGGTGTGCTAAGATTGTGTTCCTTTAAATCTCTTGATGGCATAGCCGAAGGGAGATTTAAATGGACACTATCTTAGGGTGTGGGTCCGATCTCTGATAGATTTGGCTTGATGAAAATGGAGTTGCACCGAGCCTCGAGCTCAACACACCTTGATGGATTGGAACCACCCTATGTGGTTTCATGATTTTGGTAATTGCCTAGAAAGCCTACGGGCAATAGGCTTCTTACATGGAACCTTTGTAATTATTTTATTTCTGTTTCAATATATTTACCCTTAAAATCAAAAAAAAAAAAAGAAAGAGCTCTCAGAGAAAAAAGCGGGTGGTTAGAGAGAGAAACTCTCAAAGGAGGAAAACCCTCCTTGCCTTCCCCCTTGCCTTGGCAAGCTCCTTCCACATCCGGTCTTGCTCTCCGGCGACACCATTGCCTCCGAGTAAGCTTCCTTCGGCAACACCAAGACCTTGTTACACCGGAAGTGTACTCAGCTCCAACTTGTGCTCTCGATGTCAAAGCTCTCCCATCTATGGTGCATTCATGAAGCTTCAGCTCCATTAACTCCCTCCCACCTACCAACCTGCTGCATTTACAGCTCCCAACTACCTCACATTCACACGTCCAGCTTGTTGTCCTTCTTCCCTTTAACTTCCCACGACAATCCTCTGTTTCCTGGTGTCCTTCCAGGTGGTTTAGCCGCCTCAGGCGGTGGCGCTCTGTCGCCAGAGCTCGTCGGTACACCCTAACAAACTCTATACTCCTCTCTTCCAATCCTCACAGCTGAGTTTCCTTTTCAAACTCAGCTCCCCACGAATTCCTTCTGTTTCTGGGTGTCTCCCTTGGTGGTTTAATTGCCCCAGGCGGCGCCGCCCGACACCGGAGATCTTCTGTTCTTTCCCTCTCCACAGCTACCTCCATTTTCGTCGTCCGTACCATCCCACACTAGCCGTTACTCACACGTAACGGTCACCAACTGTCACTTCAGTTTCAAATTTCTATCCGTTATACAGACGTTGACTCGGGTTTGACCAAAAGTCCAAATCCGGTTCACGGTTGTGGGGTTGCCTCCCGGTGGCCGGAAACCCCTGCTCACTCCGGTTCCGACCTCCTACCCCCCTGACGACCTCACTCCCTTGAATTCTCTTGCAACCAAGTTGTTTCTGAGTTTTCCCCAAATCAGTACTGCTACTGTCGTCGTTAAAAAGACGATGAACAGTGAGTGAAAGGAAAATCGACTGTGGGGTTCCCATCTGAGAAGATTACATCAAATTGATCTCCTCCCTCTCCTCCTCACATCTTTGCGCTTCTGTAGCCTTACCAATTGCATAAGTCGTCAAGATTTGAAGGAATCCCTCTTCTCTAGGGTTTCTGCTACGCAAACTCAAGCAAAGTGTTCGGGGGGTTGCCTCCTTCTTCCATCCTCTCAAATTGACCACTCCATCAGCTTCCTTACCCCCTTCCGAACCTCCAACCTTATCAATTTGGTTGCTAGTGGCCCAGAGACAATTCCCCCAAATTCTAGGGTTCATACAGCTTGACAACTACGCTGTCAACCCTAATTTGATCAGGGGGTTGCCTTTGATCCTCTTCTATCAAAATTGACCATACCTACAGTCTCTAAACCTCCCTCCGACCCTACTGCCTTACCAATTTGGGTGTTGGTAGCTCAAGGAATAAAGCCCCAAATCCTAGGGTTCCTGCAGACAGACGACTACGCAGGTGCACCCTAAATCGATCGGGGGGTTCCTTCTACGCTCCCTTCTCCAAAATTGGCCATTCCTACCACCTTCTAACCATCCTCCGACCCTCTAGCCTTACCAATTTGGGTGTTGGTGGATCAACGAACAAACCCCCAAATCTTAGGGTTCCTGTAGTCTCACGACTATACTAGGCAACCCTAATTTGATCGGGGGGTTGCATCTGCTTCACCTGCATCAAAATTGACCACTCCGCCAACCTCCCTACCCTTCTCCGAACCTCCAGCCTTGTCAATTTGTGTGTTGGTAGCTCAGACAATAAACCCCCAAATTCTAAGGCTCCTGTGTCCGACGACCGCACAGGGGAACCCTAATTTGATCGAGGGGTTTCTTCTGCTCTCCCTCCTTCACAATTGATCACTCCAAATACCTCCTAATCCCCTTACGACCCTCCAGTCTTACCAATTTGGTCGTTGAAGGCTCAGATAAAAATCCCCCAAATATTAGGGTTCCTGTAGGCTAAAAGCAACACGGGCTAACCCTAATCTGATCGGGGGGTTACTTCTGGTTCTTCTCTTCCAAAATTGATCACACCCACTGCTACCTAACCTTCCTCCGACCCCCCAGGCTTACCAATTTCTAGAATTTCACTGAATTCAGATTTCCCCCAAATTCTAGGGTCCTTCACTGTCGGGATAAGCAATCATGATAAAGACTCAGATTGGCACTATAAGGAGAAATTGACCAGCTGCAGCTAATCGTCTTCATCTCCACTGAACTTCACCTCCATCAATTACTGCATTGCACCCTAAATAAAGAAAGCCCTCTTCTGAGGGTTCATAATGCCAGATAAAGGCTGATCCCCAGCTCAGGGGAGGAGAGCGATCTCCCTTGCACCAAGCCCGATCATGGAGGCTGCAAAGGCAACGAACCCGACGAAGATGACTGTCCTAGGTACACTACCTAAGACACCAGCAATTAACCAACCTCAGCAACAGCAGCTCAACAACACAGCACCCAACACTTCAGCAATGACAAAACCAGGTGACCCTCTCCTCGCAGCTTCCCTCATTGCTTCTAGCAATGCTCAGGTATGCCTCTCTTCCCCCCTTCCCCTGGATAATGCCAGGTCCTCTAGGATAGAAACTGTTGTGCAGAAGATCCCTAAGGAGGGACATGATTTGTTATGTGAATCTCAAAAGACCCCAAAGGAGGGGCACACTACCTTACTTGCTCAGAAGACCCTAAAGGAGGGGCAATCGATTGTTCCTACTGAAAAGACCCCAAAGGAGGGGCAAATGCTTTCTGTTGCAACCTCTCTTCTTCTTGATCCACCCACTATCTCCAATCACTCCCAGGTTAATGCCAATTCTTCAAATGGGAATAGTGTGAATGTCCCTAATACAAATGAGGTACCTTCTGCACCAGCTCCTACTCCCCCACCTCCCTCCCATAACTCATCCCACTCCCCTCCCCTACTGCACTCTACTGACCAAGCCCCTACCCCAGCTGAAGCATACAAACAGAATCCCAAGCCTCCTAACCAACAGCCAGACACCACAGTACATCAAGCTGCTGCTCCACCCCTACAAGGTGCTTGGGCATTAAATCATAACTTAGCTGGAAAATAAAAAAGAATAAGGGGTTTTAAATTGGAATATGAAGCCTCTGGAACTAGAGACACTATAAAGGCTTCCAAAAAAGACTGCCTATCATTAGAGGAAGCATGGGGTTTCTCCTTAGTGGGATATGTGGTTGGCCGTTTTCCAGGTCTTCAAGCCATAGGAAAAATAAAGGATAACTGGCCAAAGCATATCTTTAATAATCAAGGGGGTTGTCTTATGTTCAAGTTCTTTTCTGAGGAGGATAGAGACTCAGTGCTGTTGAAAGGCCCCTTTACAGGATCTGGGTACACATTGTTGCTCAAGTGTGTCCCAGAAAGGTTCACCTTTGACAAAGCTTTGTTCTCTAAACTCCCTATTTGGATAAGAATTCATAAGCTACCTACTGAATTTTGGACACCTACTATGCTTCAAAGAATAGCAACAAAAATAGGTGATCCACTAATGACTGACTCCTATACTGAGCAGAGAACTAAACAGCTGTATGCTAGAGTCCTAGTGGAAATGGACTGCTCAGTGGAATTAAAAAGGGCTATACATATTGAATTTGAGGATGCACCTGACCACACATGCTTTATTGAGTATGAAAACCTCCCTCCAAGATGCAACAACTGCTCTACCTATGGTCATGAGACTATCAAATGCCCTGCAGCTAGGAATACTGTCAACACTAGGGAAAGAGAAAATGAGCAAGGTGCTCCCCCCCCTCTGTTTCCCATAGTCTCCCTAATGGTTCACAACCCTCTAGACCACCCTTACTTCCAACCCCAAGAGTTTCTGATAACACCCCTTCCTGCACCACAGTGGAAACTCAACCTCCCCCTCAAACTACCAATATGAGCTCCTCTGCTCAGCTAGAGGACCAAAGGAACCAACTCCCCCCCACCTCTTCTGCTACTAATGCCTCTACTTCCACCCTCTCACTCTCTCCCAATAATCACATTCCCTCATCATCTCCTGTCCCCCCATCCCCTCTCCTCCCCACCCCTCCTAACTGTCAAGCTCCACAACAACAACCCCCTTCTCCCTCTACCCTGTCCCAAAACTGTCCTTCCTCCTCTTCTAACCCTCCCCACCTATCCCTTTCTACAAGATCTCGTGTTAAATCCTCTCTGTTCTCTTCAATTGAAAGGATAAACAAAGCCTACCAGAAGAAGAAAGCCTCCCCCCCTCCTCCTAGGGTTGTGAACTACCAAGAGACACAGGAATTCTACAAAGAATGTACTGCAAGAGTGGAAAAAGATATAGAGCAGAGAAGGCAAGCTGAAATGGCTAGACAAAAGGAACTTAAAAGGGTCTCCTTTGCTGATCAAAACAGCTATCAAGTCCTAGAATACATGGATCAAATGGAAAATGATAATGAGGGACAAACTACTCTATGTGAAAGCTCTAATACTGCCATTGTCTGCTACAACAAAGAGACTCAACAAGAAAATGAGAACCAAGAGCTTACTGTGACAAATAAACAACAAGTTGAAGTAAGGAGAAGCTGCAGATTAAATAAACATGAGCAAAGGATTCACAAAGAGCAAGAACAGCTTTCTGACTCGGATCTCAGTGAACAGGAAAATGAAGGAGTTATAAATGTTACAGATGGGAGAGATGTAGTACTTGGACTTAAATCCTGGCCATGTAATAACTCAGAGAGGGCATATCACGAAGAAAAAAGGCCTAGCACCCTTACAAAGAAGTCTAAATGATAATTGCCTCATGGAATGTAAGGGGGTTCAGCAGCACCCCTAAACAAAGAGCTGTCAGGGAGTTCATTCAACTACACAACATAGGTTTTTTAGGAATCTTGGAAACAAAGCTCACAGTGAACAAGCTTAATGCTATCATGAACAAAGGATTCACACAGTGGAGATATATGCATAATATTGATTACAGTGAAGCTGGAAGAATTGTAATCATTTGGGACCCCCAGAGAGTTGAGTTCATACATGTAAGATCTACCGATCAAATGATCAGTGGGGTGATTAAGTGCAAGGTTTCAGGAAAAACTTTCAATTTGGCTGAAGTCTATGGATTACATACTATTGTCAAAAGGAGACGGCTATGGAATGACTTAAAGGAGATATTTCATGACAGAAATGGCCCCTGGCTTGTGCAAGGTGATTTTAATGCAATTATGAGATCATGTGAGAGGAAAAATGGTGCCACGGTCACAGCATATGAAATAGCTGACTTATGGAATATATGTGTGGAACTTGACCTTCATGATGCCATGTACCAAGGTTTAGATCATACTTGGTTCCAAGGTAATAAGTCTACTAAGATTGATAGAGTTATGATAAATGGGGTGTGGGATTCACTCAACATCCACTGCAAAGCCAATTTCCTACTACCTAAAGCTTTCTGTGATCATGCCCAAGTCCTTGTGGAAGTTCTAGACTGCCAAGTTAGGAAAAAACATCCTTTTAAATATTTTAATATGTGGAATCAGTATGAGAATTTCCAGCAGCTTATTTCAAGCAACTGGGTGTTTAATGGCCATGGCTTTGCTCAATTCATCTTATGCAAGCTTCTTCAAGGACTAAAGAACCCTCTCAAAAACCTCAACAGATCCCATTTCTCCAACATTAAACAGAGAGCTATGGATGCAGAAATGGAATATGAGCTAGCTTTTCAAGCTGTAAGAGCTGACCCCCACTCTACCTTGCTCTTACAAACACTTGACACAGCAAAAAAGAGAGCTACATGGCTCAAAGATGCTGAACACAAATTCAACTCCCAGCTTGCTAAAGTTAAACATTCATTTGAAGGGGACAGGTGCATAGGATATTTTCATGGGATCATGAGAAAAAAATATGAAAAGGAATCATGTCAGTTCTCTTATCAAAGAAGATGGCACAGAAACACTGTCAGAACAGGAGGTTGCTATACAATTTGAAAACTTTTACAAAGACCTCCTAGGCCAAATGAGGATTACTGACGATGTTGACAGAAGGTAATTGCTGATGGTGGTCCTAAACTCAAGATGGATTCTCATGAATCCTTGATTAGACCCATTTCTGATCAAGAAATAAAAGACACCTTATGGAGTATAGGAGATGAAAAATCACCAAGGCCCGATGGCTTCACTGCTAAGTTCTTCAAAGACACATGGTGTACCACTGGCCACCACCTTAGACTAGCCATCAAAGAATTTTTCACTTCTGGGAAGCTTCTGAAGCAAGTCAATCACACTTCCATTGCCCTCATTGCCAAAAATTCCAATCCTAGAAGTGTCAATGATTTTAGACCCATATCATGATGTAATGTAAGCTACAAAATCATCACCAAAATCCTTGCAACTAGACTTGCCTCTGTACTTAAAGACCTAGTTTCCTCCTCTCAAATTGGTTTCATAGAAGGGAGAATCATGGGTGAAAATGTCTTGCTGTTACAAGAGCTTATTAGGAAGTACACCAGAAAAAGGATTAGCCCTAGATGTATTTTGAACATTGATCTCAGAAAAGCATATGACACTATATCCTGGAAGTTCATTGCTCAAATGTTTGATAACTTGAATTTTCCTAACACTTTTACTCACTGGATACTTGAATGTATTAGTTCTCCCTCCTTCTCTATAAATGTCAATGGAAATTTGCAGGGTTTTTTCAATGGAAAAAGAGGACTTAGACAAGGTGACCCTATATCACCTCTTGTGTTTGTATTGTCTGTTGATTACCTCTCTCGTGTGCTTAGATGTAAAACTAGACACCCTGATTTTAAATTTCATCCCAAATGTGAGCACTTGCAACTATCTAACCTTGCTTATGCAGATGACATAATCCTCATGTCTAGGGGAGACAGAGCCTCAATGAGCATTCTACTTGACTCCCTTGAACATTTCTCTGCTGTCTCAGGATTGGAAATAAGCCCCACAAAATCTTCCTTTTTTACTGCAGGAGTTAAAAGAGAGGATATGGAGTATTTAATTCAGAGATCTAACTTCTCCCAGGGGTCATTCCCATTTAGATATCTTGGAATTCCCATCTCCTCTGGGAAATTAACAGTTTCTCAATTTACTCCTTTCCTTGATAAAATGCTCACTAACATTAGCTATTGGAACACTAAGAATCTGTCTTATGCAGGAAAAGTGGAGCTCATAAGATCTGTATTATAAGGAACTCAAGGGTTCTGGCTATCTATACTACCCTCCCCTTCAACCCTATTTGACAAGATTAACTCTCTATGTGCCAAGTTTTTATGGAAATCTCACAGAATTAAATGGAAGGATGTCTGTCTCCCAAAGGAGGAAGGTGGCCTGGGTTTAAAGGACCTAAAATCGTGGAACACTGCATTCATCTCTAGTATACTTTGGGATGTAATTAACAAAAAGGATAGGCTGTGGATTAGATGGGTACATCATCAATATATACAACAGGGTAATGTATGTTCGTGGCAAGTCCATCCAAAAAATGACTCCCCACTAATAAAGAAAATACTTGGCATTAGAGATTGTTTACTAACCTCTGCAGGTTCAGAAGAAGAGGCATACAATCAAATGAAGAGCTGGTGCATTGATGGAAAATTCAGTGTCAATAAAGCCTATAACTTCTTCAGAAGGAGTGCTGCAAAACCTCCTTGGACCTCTGTTGTCTGGGATAGAAGCATCACACCAAAACATTCATTTATACTGTGGCTTGCAGCAAAGAGGAGACTGGCTACAAATGATCTCATCAAGACTAGGGAAGTTGAACAATTATGTCATTTCTGTCAGCTAGCTAATGAATCACATGATCATCTATACTTCTCATGCAATTTCTCCTCTTCTGTTTGGTCACAGGTTAAATCATGGTTGGGTATATGGAGAGGGATGAGCACCTTAAGGAGTGGACTCAAATGGCTAAAGAAGGAAGCAAAAGGAAAAGGTTGGCAAGCAAAGGAAAAAAGAGCTGCACTTGGAGCAACAGTCTATTACATCTGGAAGGCCCGCAATGAAAAACTTTTTGAGAATACAACCAAATCAGTGGAGGAAATTATCCACTTGGTGAAGCTTCATGTCTACAAGATGCTACACCATGACTTCTCACTGCATTTCACCTCTTCTGCAGCACTCCACCCGAGCCATCTACACATGAATTAGCAAGGAAAATGATGCCCTTCTCTGCTACAAATTAGGTGTTTTTGATTTTTATGGCCATAATATGTTTAATATGGCCTTAGACTGTTTTATGTTCCTCTACTCTTTCTAGTTTTTCAGTTTCCATGTCTTAGGTTGGTGGAATCTCACTTAGTGAGATGTTTTGAATATGATCCTCTAGGAACATAGTTAAGGGATCTTAGGTGTGCTAAGATGGTGTTCCTTTAAATCTCTTGATGGCCGAGCCGAAGGGAGATTTAAATGGACACTATCTTAGGGTGTGGGTCCGACCTCTGATAGCCTTGGCTTGATGAAAATGGAGTTGCACAGAGCCTCGAGCTCAACACACCTTGATGGATTGAAACTACTCCATGTGGTTTCATGATTTTGGTATATGCCTATATAACCCACGGGTAATAGGCTTCATGTAATGATCCATTGTAAAAACCCATTTTTGCTTTAATATATTTACCCTTAAAACCAAAAAAAAAAGAAAGAGCTCTCAGAGACATAGTTTCCTCCTCTCAAATTGGTTTCATAGAAGGGAGAATCATGGGTGAAAATGTCATGCTGTTACAAGAGCTTATTAGGAAATTCACCAGAAAAAGGATTAGCCCTAGATGTATTTTGAACATTGATCTCAGAAAAGCATATGACACTATATCCTGGAAGTTCATTGCTCAAATGCTTGATAACTTGAATTTTCCTAGCACTTTTACTAACTGGATACTTGAATGTATTTGTTCTCCTTCATTCTCTATAAATGTCAATGGAAATCTGCAGGGTTTTTTCAATGGAAAAAGAGGACTTAGATAAGGTGATCCTATATCACCTCTTGTGTTTGTATTGTCTGTTGATTACCTCTCACGTGTGCTTAGATGTAAAACTAGACACCCTGCTTTTAAATTCCATCCTAAATGTGAGCACTTGCAACTATCTAACCTTGCTTATGCAGATGACATCATTCTCATGTCTAGGGGTGACAGAGCCTCAATGAGCATCCTACTTGACTCCCTTGAACATTTCTCTGCTGTCTCAGGATTGGAAATAAGCCCAACAAAATCTTCTTTTTTTACTGCAGGAGTTAAAAGAGAAGATATGGAGTATTTAATTCAGAGATCTAACTTCTCCCAGGGGACTTTTGCATATAGATATCTTGGAATTCCCATCTCCTCTGGGAAATTAACAGTTTCACAATTTACTCCTTTTCTTGATAGAATGCTCACTAACATTAGCTATTGGAATACTAAGAATCTGTCTTATGCAGGAAAAGTGGAGCTCATAAGATCTGTATTACAAGGAATTCAAGGGTTCTGGCTATCTATATTACCCTCCCCTTCAACCCTATTTGACAAAATTAATTCTCTATGTGCCAAGTTTTTATGGAAATCTCACAGAATTAAATGGAAGGATGTATGTCTCCCAAAGGAAGAAGGTGGCCTGGGTTTAAAGGATCTAAAATCGTGGAACACTGCATTTATCTCTAGGATACTTTGGGATATAATTAACAAAAAGGATAGGCTGTGGATTAGATGGGTACATCATCAATATATACAGCAGGGTAATGTATGGTCGTGGCAAGTCCACTCAAAAAATGACTCCCCACTAATAAAGAAAATACTTGGCATTAGAGACTGTTTACTAACATCTGCAGGTTCAGAAGAAGAGGCATACAATCAAATGAAGAGCTGGTGTATTGATGGAAAATTCAGTGTCAATAGGGCCTATAATTTCTTCAGGAGGACTGCTGTAAAACCTCCTTGGACCAATGTCGTCTGGGACAGAAGCATCACACCTAAACATTCATTTATTCTGTGGTTTGCAGCAAAGAGGAGACTGGCTACAAATGATCTCATCAAAACTAGGGAAGTTGAACAATTATGTCATTTCTGTCAGCTAGCTAATGAATCACATGATCATCTATACTTCTCATGCAATTTCTCCTCTTCTGTTTGGTCACAGGTTAAATCATGGTTGGGTATATGGAGAGGGATGAGCACCTTAAGGAGTGGACTCAAATGGCTAAAGAAGGAAGCAAAAGGAAAAGGATGGCAAGCAAAGGCCAAAAGAGCTGCACTTGGAGCAACAATTTATTACATTTGGAAGGCCCGCAATGAAAAACTTTTTGAGAATACAACCAAATAAATGGAGGAAATTATCCATCTGGTGAAGCTCCATGTCTACAAGATGCTACATCATGACTTCTCACTACATTTCACCTCTTCTGCAGCGCTCCATCAGAGCCATCTACACACGAATTAGCAAGGAAAATGATGCTCCTTTCTGCTACAGATTAGGTGTTTTTGATTTCTATGGCCATAACATGTTTAATATGGTCTTAGACTGTTTTATGTTCCTCTAATCTTTCTAGTATTTCAGTTTCCATGTCTTAGGTTGGTGAAATCTCAATTAGTGAGATGTTTTGAATCTGATCCTCTAGGAACATAGTTAAGGGATCTTAGGTGTGCTAAGATGGGGTTCCTTTAAATCTCTTGATGGCCGAGCCGAAGGGAGATTTAAATGGACTCTATCTTAGGGTGTAGGTCCGACCTCTGATAGCCTTGGCTTGATGAAAATGGAGTTGCACCGAGCCTTGAGCTCAACACACCTTGATGGATTGGAACCACTCCAAGTGGTTTCATGATTTTGGTATATGCTTATATAACCCACGGGTAATAGGTTTCATGTAATGTTCCATTGTAATTACTCATTTTTGCTTTAATATATTTACCCTTAAAATCAAAAAAAAAAAGAAAGAGCTCTCAGACTCAGTCGCTCTCTTCTCTCTCATCCCCCTTGGACGATTTTCAGCGATCCCTTCTCTCCCACGTCGATCCTCTTGGAGATCCTCACGATCTCCTCGATCCTTGCATGAATCCATCCTCACGAGGCTTCATCGCTTTGATCGGCGTATGGAGTCATCTTTTCCAGCCATCCCCTGTCCGTTTTACTTCCATAACCGCCCATTTTCCAACATAACCGTCCAACTTCCGCCGGTGAACCACCCTCAACCGCCCTCAACCACCCTGAAACCACCCTTTCCGCTTCACTTCCCACGTCGGATCTCCTCTCCCACCCTTGTTGTGTTTGAGTTCTCTTAGATCTGATCATTTTTACCCCTTCTCGGCCTCTTTTGGCTGGTGGTTTGGTGGTTTCGGCCATGGCCAAGAAACCCAAGAGTTCGGAGGATGATGACCCCAAGATCGTGAAGAAGGGAGATGGCTCTTCCGTGGATCATGGCGCCAAGGGTTCATCTTTGGTGGATGGTAGTTTTAAGACCACCAAAAAAGTTTCAACGAAATCGAGGACCAAGCCTCAAGTGACGCCCAAGCAAAATGGTGAGAAACCCCACGGCAAAGGGGTGGAAGATGAACATCTTGGCTTTGATAGGGCCGCACTTTCAGACGTTGATGAAGTGGAAGAGTTTCCTCCATTGAAGAAGACCAAGGAAGGTGCTAATAATCGCAAGAAACCCAAGGATGATGGCCTGGCGCCCATCGCTAACTCCGGTGGCCATGCGCCTGGCACCAAGGAATGTGATGCGCCTGGCGCCAAGCAGGGTGATCATGCACCCATCGCCAAGGATTCTGCACCTGGTGTCCAAGGAAATGAGGGCACGACGCCTCCTTGTGATGATCCCGTGGTGATCAGCAATACTCAGCAGAATGCCCAAGGAAATGACATGGATGCCCGAGAAGGTGAGAAGGTGTCTGACGGCGCCAACGATGTGCAATCGCCCAACGCTACGAACCCTAACCCTAGCGGTATGGCTCTCAACTATAATGCTCCTATGTTTCATGACACCGAGGGTGTTCCTAAGGTGTCCGATGACACCCAAGTGCCTGGTGTGTTCCACATTGGGGGCACCAATGTTGCTTCTACTTCTAAGTCCATGGCCGATCCTAAACTTAATCCTAAGGTGAATAATGATGCTAGTAAGCCTGTGGTGAATGCATGGGGCAAGAAATCGCCCAAGATTTTCATGAATGCAGGTTTGGGAGGCAAGATTGAGTATGTCAAACCGGTGGAGAAGCTTGTGTTCAAAAAGGCCGAAGCTATTCCTAGGCAAGATGTGTGGGGTTGGTCTCTTCTTGGGCAATATGTTGGGTTCTATCCCGGCAACTTCTTGATCAATGAATTGAAAAAATCATGGGGCGTGAAGTGCAGATTTGGGGTGGAAGCGGGCTGGATGATCTTCACCTTTGAAACGAAATTCGATTGCAATGAAGTTTTGAAGGGTGGGCCTTATTTCATCCATGGGCGTCCGCTTATCTTGAAACCCATACCCGACAAGTTTGGTTTTAACTGGAAGGACATCGCTACTATTCCTTTGTGGGTTCGAATCTATGGTCTTCCTAGGACTTATTGGACCCTGGATGCTCTTGGTCGCTTGGCTTCGTATGTGGGCAGGCCCCTCTTCATGGATAAGGTGACGGAGGAGCACAAGAGAGGTACTTATGCTAGAGTTTTGATTGAACTCAACTTTGCTAATGAGATTGTTCGTGAGCACCCTATTTATTTTAAAGATGATGATCATATTGTTTGTAAGTTTGTTATTGAGAATGAACCCTTGTATTGCCATGATTGTTACTCTTTTGGTCATGCTCGTGAGTTGTGCTCCTTCAAGGAGAAGAGGACTCAAGTAGGGGTCAACAACAAGAGGGATCCCAAGGCCCCAAGGAGTGAATCTCGGAGGGGTGAAGTTCCAGCCGGGGATGGTGGACACTTGGGAAAGGTGGACAAGGATGGTGTGTCATTGCCGAATGATTCCAATAAGGAGGACCCTATGTCCCGAACCACGGTTGACGTGTCCTCTAACAAAGAGGCTTATGAGAGTGTTGCTCATCCTTTGAGTGGAAATAATGCCGTGGGAAATGCAGGGAAAACACAAGCTAATGAGGGTGATCATACCCTTCCTATTACGAGTGTTGTCCTTGAGCACAATGCTTCTAAGGACAAGAGTGAAACACATGGTGAGAAGGGTAATGGGAAACACACTAAGAGGGTTACTCATTCGGCAAAAAACAGTGAGGAAGTGGATGAGCATACACTTGATGAGTCCTCGTCGGAAGAGGAAGTTGCTAGGGTTGAGGATGATGGTGAAGCATCGAAAAAATTTGCCGATATTGGAAGAGGTAGTGGCAAAATTGACAAGGAGATTCCCTTTGAGAGGGTGATGTCCAAGTCGGAGAAAAAGAAATCCAAGAGGGAGATTGTTCAAGGGCTTGAGGCTAAGTCTAAGTGGCCTACGAAGAAGCCTAAAGGGAATAAGGGTGCTCGGCAAGAACAAGTGATGGAGGGGCAGGAAACTCATGAGATAGGTCATCAATGATAGTGCTTTCATGGAACGTTAGGGGGCTTAATCATCCCCCGAAACAAAGTGATGTCCGGAAGGTTATTAGGGAGAATAATGCTATGGTGTGTGGGCTTTATGAAACCAAGATGAAGAGGGAATTGGATGCTACTTCTTTTGTGGGTTCTTTGGATGATGCTTGGGGTTGTGCTACTAACTTCCTCCATCATGCTAAAGGACGTATCATCATTTGTTGGAACCCCTTATTAGTGGACCTTGATGTGTGTGACTCCTCGTCTCAACATATTGCTTGTATTACTAGGTGCAGAACCTCGGGTGCCAAGTATGGGTTATGCTTTGTCTACGGTCTCCATTCTGTTGTGGAGAGGAGACTTATTTGGGATCATGCTTCAAATCTGTTAGGATCCTTTTCTTTTCCGTGGATCTTCCTTGGTGATTTTAACAATGTAATGGCTGCAGATGAAAGAATCAATGGCTAACCGGTCACTATGTATGAATGCAAAGATATGCTTGAGGCTTGTCAGAATCTGGGCCTTGTGGATGCCCCTTCCGTGGGCTCTAACCCTTTTACTTGGACTGATGAAACGGTGTGGAGCAGATTAGATAGGGTGCTTATCAATGATTCCTGGATGCACATTGATACTTCTTGCAAGGCACGGTTCTTAGATAAGTGGAGTATCTCGGACCACAAACCTGCCGTGGTGACTTTGGCTAAGGATTCTGTTGACAAGGGGAGCTTTAAATTCTGTAATATGTGGGCTGACCACTCTAGTTTCAAACGCATTGTGTGGGAGAAATGGGTCACCAACGAAAGAGGGACTTACCAATACCACTTGTGCAGATTATTGAAAGGCATGAAGGCTCCTTTGAAGGAGCTAAATAGGAAAGAGTTTAGTCACATATCCGAGAGGGTTGCTAGGGCCAACAAAGCTTATGCTGACTGTCTTGATGAGCTCTGTCTTTGTCCTGATTCTATTGAGCTTCGTGGGACTGCTGAGAAAGCTAAACAGGAGGCCCAACGGCTTAACAAGGCTGAACGATCCTTCTTCTCTCAAATGGCTAAGGCCAAGTATATCCTGAAAAGTGATAGAGGAAGCAAGTACTTTCACTCTCTTATGAGATCCAATGGGAAGAAACAGATTATTAATTATGTGGAGAAAGATAATGGGCTTCATACCTCGTCGGCTATGGAGGTGAGTCATGAGTTTGTTAAGTACTTTCAATCCTTGTTTGGCTCGGATGTGTTAGTCTCAGATGAGCTAAGCCACAGATTTTCTCATGGTCCTTCGGTGCCCCTTGAGGACTGCTTGATGCTTGAAAGTTCTATTTCTAATGCGGAGATTAAGGAAGCGCTTTGGTCCATGGGTGATGACAAGGCCTCAGGCCCGGATGGTTATTCGTCTAAATTCTTCAAGGAGGCTTGGGAGACCGTGGGTGGGGAGGTGTGTGCGGCTGTTAAGGAATTTTTCCGTAGTGGGAAACTCCTTCGTTAACTTAATCACACTATTATTTCCCTCATCCCCAAGGTGGACAGCCCTAGTCGTGTTGAGCACTTTCGTCCTATCTCGTGTTGTAACGTCATTTATAAACTCATCACCAAGATTATGACCGAGCGCCTTGGGAGGTGCCTTCAAGGGATCATTGATCAGTCCCAAAATGCTTTTGTTGCTAATAGATTGATGGCCGACAACATCTTTTTGGTCCAGGAATTGCTAAGGCGCTACAATGTTAAGCGAGACACTAAGAGATGCTTCTTGAACATCGATCTTGCTAAAGCTTATGACACCATTTCTTGGTGCTTCCTCCTCTTTGCTTTGCATGAGATAGGCCTTCCTCCTCGGTTTATTTCATAGGTTATGGAGTGTGTCACCACGGCTACGTATTCCATCAAGGTCAACAAGGACATCCACGGGTTCTTCCACGACAAAAGGGGTTTGAGACAAGGTGACCCGCTCTCTCCCTTGCTCTTTGTTATATGCATGGAATTCCTTTCTAGATTGATTAAGAAAGAAACAGCCCGGCCTGGTTTCTCTTTCCATCAACATTGTGACAAGCTCCGCCTCACTCACCTCACCTTTGCTGATGATGTGGTTATGTTCTATCGTGGGGATATAAATTCTGTCAGAATTCTTATGGGCTATTTGAGATACTTTGGTGAGGTCTCGGGTCTCCAGGTCAATTTGTCTAAGTCATCGGTGTTTCTTGCCTCGGTCCCGGACTTAGATAGGGCTGCTATCATTGCTGAAATCGGTTTCAATGAAGGTTGCTTTCCCTTCCGTTACTTGGGCATTCCCATCAACCCACATGGTCTTCGGGTCATACATTACCAACCTTTGCTTGATCAGTTGGGCCGACGTCTTAGTGCTTGGGCTAAGAAGAGTATTTCCTTTGCTGGCCGAAAGGAACTCATTGGTGCGGTGTTGCAAGGTTGTGAGGCATTTTGGATGTCTACCTTACCCGTGCCTGCTCTGGTTATTTCTAAGCTTGAGTCCATCTGTCGTAGCTTCCTTTGGAGCAAGCCCAAGGTTAGATGGAAAGTTGTTTGCATGCCTAGGGAAGAGGGTGGCCTTGGCCTTCGTGATCTCTATACTTGGAACACTTGCTTCATGGTCAAAGATTTCTAGGACATCCTTTCTTGTCGTGATTGCTTGTGGGTTAGATGGGTGCACCATCGTTATCTTGAGGTGACTGAGGTTTTGGATTGGACTCCTCATCGGAGGGATTCTCCCCTTATTAAGGCCATTATCGGCGCTAGGGACGTTGTTTGTGGCCTGGATAACTTGAACCAACCTCTTGACGTGGTGTTGGATTCTTGGTGCTCTCAAGGAAGGTTTTGCATTCCCTTGGCGTATGATGCAATGAGGGACAAAATGCCCAAGGTTTGGTGGATCAAGGAGGTGTGGGTCAAGCACAATACACCCAAGCATATGTTTGTCCTTTGGCTTGCGGTTCTGGGAAAACTCTCTACGTTTGACAGGCTCTTCTACTTGGACATCGATCCTTCTTGTCATTTCTGTGGTGCTGATCTTGAAACCTTTGAGCACTTGATGTTTAGGTGTCCCTACTCTAAGGAGGTGTGGCACATGGTCCAGCAACGCTTTCATATTCCCACGACGGTGAACTCCCTCCCCAGGGGCCTTAGGTGGCTCCGTAGATGTGCTAAGGGTCCTGGGTGCCTTGCTCAATCGCAACGTTATGCCTTTTCAGCTACAGTGTATTTCATGTGGCACGCTCGCAATGCTAGGGTCTTTGATGACAACTTGGTGCCTCCCGTGGTGGTTGCTCGCTTATGTATGACCCATGTTTTTCGTTTAATTCATGATTCTTTTCCGTTGGGCATTGTGGAAACCATTTAGGGGACCTCTCTTTATGCGTGATTGATTGTTTTTTTCTGTGTTGCTAGGGGGCCATTGTGCTCTCCTGGGACACTTATGGTATTTATTATTGTACGCCAGGGAGGACTGCGTGCTTGTCCTGGGTACTAGTATGGGCTATGCCCCCGTTGACATTAGTTGATTGTACTAGCCCGCTAGGGCATATTTCCTTACTTATTTACATTCCGACCCCCCATTGGGGGGTGGTTTCGCAAAAAAAAAGAAAGAGCTCTGAGAAAGAAAGAGCTCTCAGTACGCTCTCTTCTCTCTCCTCCCTTGGGCGATTTTGGCGATTTCCTTCTCCGTTTGAATCTCCGGCGTTTCCTTGGGAAATCCTCTCGATTTCCCTTGAGAATCAAGGAGTTGGCATCCTCATGAGCCAATCCTTGTTAGAACGTTGAGATTCTTGAAGAAAATCATCATTTTGGCTCCATCTCTCCCCTCATTTTCCCCCATTTCACTATTTCCGTCTTTATTTTTCTTAGTTGCTCTCCCCTTTGTCCTGGTGGTTCCTTGTGTCCCTTGGTGCTTGAGGAAGTGAGTGGAGGTGACCTAGTTGTGGGTTCTAACCCTAGGGTTGGAGGCCATGGCTAAGAAACCAAAGATGACTCCTTTGGAAGGGGGCTCAAAGCTTGATGGTCATGGAAGTGCTCAAGGTGTGAAGAAAGGTATGAATGGTGAAGAAGGCCCGAGGAAGAATGGTGGTAACAAGATCCAAACTTTCGTGAACTTAGACAAGGAACCAAGCGCCCATGCGGGCGCCAAGATGGTCAAAGGTGCAGCTAAGGGGCCCGAGGAGGCCTCTTCGGTTTCTCTCGAGCATCCTGGTCCTAAGGTCCCAAAAAATGGAATGCCCAAAGGTACAAAGGTGGTGCCTGGCCCTAGCGTAACCACCAAGGAAAAGCCTTTAGCCCACCTTGAAAAGCGGGCGCCGTTTGGCGCCGTCGAGATCTCTGCGCCTAGGCCTGGCGCTGGCTCTGCGCCTGGCACCGCCCTGGCACCAGGCACAAACATGCATGGCAAGGAGCATATCCTAGTGACTGACACAGGCCCCACAATTGTACAAGCACCAGAAAACGTGGCCTTGGATGCACGACAAGCGCCTAGCGCTAAGACACCTGTCCCTGCGCCCGGTACGAGCACCTTGGCACCTAGCGACAAAATGGAGGGGACCTCACCTGGCACCAAGCATCGTGAGGTGGCACCTCAACCCAAGAACGGCGGTAACGATGAGCTTGTGGCGCCTAGCGATGGAAATGGGCATCCTAGAAAGAGCCATGGTAAGGAAATTGTGGTGAGCCTCGACGATGAAAAGGCATTCCCTTGCCTTCAAGCAACCAAGCCACCTCCTGTTGGTGTCCCTGGTGGCTCCAAGTGGCAAGCACCCCAAGGCGCCTAGGCTGGGCGCACCCCGAGGGTCCTGATCAACTCAGGCCTTGGTGGAAAGTTGGAGTTTGTGGCGCCTTCTTCAAATCATGTGGAAATCAAATGCTCTGAGGCTATCCCTAAGCACCAAGTATGGGGTTGGTCACTCCTAGGTCAATTTGTGTGCTTCTATCCAGGGTTCAAGGCCATCTAAGACATGATGCCCCAATGGGGAGTCAAGGCTCGGTACAGGGAAGAGGCAGGATGGACGATCTTCTCCTTTGAGTCCAAGGAAGCTATGAATGGAGTGCTAAGGGGAGGGTCTTACTTCATGTTTGGTAAGCCTCTTATTCTAAAACCTATCCCTGATAAATTTGCTTTTAACTGGAAAGACATTGCCACCAATCCTTTTTGGATTCGCTTGTTTGGGCTCCCATCTGAGTATTGGCGCCCGGAGATCCTTGGGAGGATCACTTCTCATTATGGCAAGCCTTTGTTCATGGACAAGATTATCGAAGAGAGGAAAAGAGGGTTTTATGCTAGGGTCCTTGTGGAAGTCAATTTTACTAAGGAGCTTTGCAAGGAGATTGTTTTGAAGTTTGATGATGGAGTGGACCTTGAGTGCAAGTTCCTATATGAGAATGAGCCACACTATTGTAAAATCTGTTGTTCCTTTGGGCATGGTATTGAGGAATGTTCATTCAAAGAGAAGCGCATGGATGTGGGTACTAGGGCTAAGCCCACTCGAAGAGAAGCACCACAAGTGATGCAGTGCAATTGGCGATGACTACTGGTGAGATTGAGGACAATATGAAGGTGCCATTTGATGGTCCTATCACTCGTGCTAGGGGTAAGAATATTCAAGATGTTACCCAAGCACTTCTCATTCGTTACCAAGGAGTTATGGAGCAAGGATTCAGGCCACCTTGGATCACTTTGCTCAAAACTAGACCACCAGTCCAAGAATTGAGCTTGCGACCTCAGATCAAGCTAATGAAGGCGAGGCCCGATCCACCATGAGACCCATTTCGTTCCTACTATTAGGGCTGGTGGAATTTTTTAGAATTTTACCTATTTTTATTTTTATTTATGTCATATTACATAAATAAGGTTAGTCTAGGACATGTGTGGCCACTTATGTTGAGAAATGGGACCTTTCTGATCACATGTGTGCCATGGTAACCTTGGATGCAGATAAGAGGAGAGAAGGCCCGAGGCCTTTCCAATTCCTCAACATGTGGACTAAGCACCAAACATGTTTATATGTTTGGTGACCATATCGGCATCACCGACGTCACCTTTCTTTATCAATCAAAATTGAGTTTTTTTCGCTCAAATGTGTCCCAAACATGTTTATATGGTGTATAGGTCAAAATGGGAGCTTATTGCGCGAAAAACTTTCCGTGAAATTTTCAGACCAAAAGGGACCATATCGGCATAAATGGCGTCACATTTCTTTATCCATCAATACTGATTTGTTTTTGCTCAAATGTGTCCCAAGCATTTTTATATGGTGTATAGGTCATAATGGGAGCTTTTTGCGCGAAAAGCTTTTCGTGAAAATTTCGGACCAAAAGTGACCATATTGGTATCACCTTTCTTTACTCATCAAAACAGAGTTGTTTTCGCTCAACAGTGTCCAAAGCATGTTTATATGGTGTATAGGTCAAAATAGGAGCTTTTTGCGCGAAAAGCTTTACGTGAAATTTTCGGACCACAAGTGACCATATCGGCATCATTGGCGTCACCTTTCTTTGCCCATAAAAACTGAGTTGTTTTCTCTCAAATGTGTCCAAAGCATGTTTATATGGTGTATAGGTCATAATGGGAGCTTTTTGCGGGAAAAGCTTTCCGTGAAATTTTCGGACCAAAAGTAACCATATCGGCATCACCTTTCTTTATCCAATAAAAATGAGTTGATTTCGCTCATATGTGTCCCAATCATATTTATAGGGTGTATAGGTCATAATAGGAACTTTTTGCGAGAAAAGCTTTCCGTGAAATTTTCAGACCAAAAGTGACCATATTGGCATCAACTAGGTTACCTTTCTTTATCAATCAAAATTGAGTTTTTTTTGTTCAAATGTGTCCCGAACATGTTTATATGGTGTATAGGTTAAAATGGGAGCTTTTTGCGCGAAAAGCTTTCCGTAAAATTTTTGGACCAAAAGGCACCATATCGGAATCAATGGCGTCACCTTTCTTTATCCATCAATACTGATTTGTTTTCGCTCAAATGTGTCCCAAGGATGTTTATATGGTGTATATGTCAAAATGGTAGCTTTTTGCGCGAAAAGCTTTTCGTTAAATTTTCGGACCAAAAGTGTCCATATCGGTATCACCTTTCTTTACTCATCAAAACAGAGTTGTTTTCGCTCAACAGTGTCCAAAGCATGTTTATATGGTGTATAGGTCATAATGTGAGCTTTTTGCATGAAAAGCTTTTCGTGAAATTTTCGGACCAAATGTTACCATATCGGCATCAGCGACGTCACCATTCTTTATCCATCAAAATTGAGGTTTTTTTGCTCGAATGTGTCCGACACATGTTTATATGGTGTATAGGTCATAATGGGAGCTTTTTGCGCGAAAAGCTTTTCGTGAAATTATCGAAGCAAAAGTGACCATATCGGCATCACCGGTGTCACCTTTCTTTACCCATAAAAACTGACTTGTTTTCTCTCAAATGTGTCCAAAGCATGTTTATATGGTGTATAGGTCATAATGGGAGCTTTTTGCGCGAAACGCTTTCCGTGAAATTTTCGAACCAAAAGTGACCATATCGGCATCACCTTTCTTTATCCATTAAAAATGAGTTGATTTCGCTCATATGTGTCCCAAACATGTTTATATGGTGTATAGGTCATAATAGGAACTTTTTGCGCGAAAAGCTTTCCGTGAAATTTTCGGACCAAAAGGGACCTATTGACATCAATGGCGTCACCATTCTTTATCCATCAATACTGATTTGTTTTTGCTCAAATGTGTCCCAAGCATTTTTATATGGTGTATAGGTCATAATGGGAGCTTTTTGCGCGAAAAGCTTTTCGTGAAATTTTCGGACCAAAAGTGACCATATCGGCATCACCTTTCTTTATCCATTAAAATTGAGTTGATTTCGCTCATATGAGTCCCAATCTTGTTTATATGGTGTATAGGTCAAAATGGGAGCTTTTTGCGCGAAAAGCTTTCTGTGAAATTTTTGGACCAAAAGGGACCATATCGGCATCAATGGCGTCACCTTTTTTTATCCATCAATACTGATTTGTTTCCGCTCAAATGTGTCCCAAGCATGTTTATATGGTGTATAAGTCATAATGGGAGCTTTTTGCGCGAAAAGCTTTTCGTGAAATTTTCGGACCAAAAGTAACCATATCGACATCACCTTTCTTTACTCATCAAAACATAGTTGTATTCGATCAACAGTGTCCAAAGCATGTTTATATGGTGTATAGGTCATAATGTGAGCTTTTTGCGCGAAAACCTTTTCGTGAAATTTTCGGACCAAAAGTACCATATCGACATCACCGACGTCACCTTTCATTAACCATCAAATTGAGTTATTTTCGCTCAAATGTGTCCCAAACATGTTTATATGGTTTATAGGTCATAATGAAAGCTTTTTGCGCGAAAAGCTTTCCGTGAAATTTTCGGAACAAAAGTGACAATATCGGCATCATCTTTCTTTAACCATCAAAAGTGAGTTGTTTTCGCTCAACTGTGTCCAAAGCATATTTATATGGTGTATAGGTCATAATGGGAGCTTTTTTCGGGAAAAACCTTCAGTGAAATTTTCGGACCAAAAGTGACCATATCGGCATCACCGACGTCACCTTTCTTTATCAATCAAAATTGAGTTTTTTTCACTCAAATGTGTCCCGAACATGTTTATATGGTGTATGGGTCAAAATGGGAGCTTTTTGCGTGAAAAGCTTTTCGTGAAATTTTCGGACCAAAAGGGACCATATCGGCATCAATGGCGTCACCTTTCTTTATCCATCAATACTGATTTGTTTTTGGTCAAATGTGTTCCAAGCATTTTTATATGGTGTATAGGTCATAATGGGAGCTTTTTGCGCGAAAAGCTTTCCGTGAAATTTTCGGACCAAAAGTGACCATATCGGCATCACCGGCGTCACCTTTCTTTACCCATAAAAACTAAATTGTTTTCTCTCAAATGTGTCCAAAGCATGGTTATATAGTGTATAGGTCAAAATGGGAGCTTTTTGCGCGAAAAGCTTTACGTGAAATTTTCGGACCAAAAGTGACCATATCGGCATCACCGACGTCACCTTTCTTTGCCCAGAAAAAACTGAGTTTTTTTCTCTCACATGTGTCCAAAGCATGTTTATATGCTGTATAGGTCATAATGGGAGCTTTTTGCGCGAAAAGCTTTCCGTGAAATTTTCAACCAAAAGTGACCATATCGGCGTCACCTTTCTTTATCCATTAAAAATGAGTTCATTTCGCTCATATGTGTCCCAATCATGTTTATATGGTGAATAGGTCATAATAGGAACTTTTTGCGAGAAAAGCTTTCCGTGAAATTTTCGGACCAAAAGTGACCATATCGGCATCACCTTTCTTTATCCATTAAAATTGAGTTGATTTCGCTCATATGTGTCCCAATCATGTTAATATGGTGTATAGGTCAAAATTGAAGCTTTTTGCACGAAAAGCTTTCCGTGAAATTTTTGGACCAAAAGGGACCATATCGGCATCAATGGCGTCACCTTTCTTTATCCATCAATATTAATTTGTTTTCGCTCAAATGTGTCCCAAGCATGTTTATATGGTGTATAGGTCATAATGGGAGCTTTTTGGGCGAAAAGCTTTTCGTGAAATTTTCGGACCAAAAGTGACCATATCGGCATCACCGACGTCACCTTTCATTATCCATCAAAATTGAGTTATTTTCGGTCAAATGTGTCCCAAACATGTTTATATGGTTAATAGGTCATAATGAAAGCTTTTTGCGCGAAAAGCTTTCCGTGAAATTTCTGGACCAAAAGTGACCATATCGGCATCACTTTTCTTTATCTATCAAAACTGAGTTGTTTTCGCTCAACTGTGTCCAAAGCATGTTTATATGATGTATAGGTCATAATGAGAGCTTTTTTCGGGAAAAAGCTTCTGTGAAATTTTCGGACCAAAAGTGACCATATCGGCATCACCGACGTCACCTTTCTTTATCAATCAAAATTGAGTTTTTTTCGCTCAAATGTGTCCCGAACATGTTTATATGGTGTATAGGTCAAAATGGGAGCTTTTTGCGCGAAAAGCTTTATGTGAAATTTTCGGACCAAAAGTGACCATATCGACATCACCGGCGTCACCGTTCTTTTCCCATAAAAACTGAGTTTTTTTCTCTCAAATGTGTCCAAAGCATGTTTATATGGTGTATAGGTCATAATGGGAGCTTTTTGCGCGAAAAGCTTTCCGTGAAATTTTCGGACCAAAAGTGACCATATCGGCGTCACCTTTCTTTATCCATTAAAAATGAGTTGATTTCGCTGATATGTGTCCCAATCATGTTTAAATGGTGTATAGGTCATAATAGGAACTTTTTGCGAGAAAAGCTTTCCGTGAAATTTTCGGACCAAAAGTGACCATATCGGCATCACCTACGTCACCTTTCTTTATCAATCAAAATTGAGTTTTTTTCGTTCAAATGTGTCCCGAACATGTTTATATGGTGTATAGGTCAAAATGGGAGCTTTTTGCGCGAAAAGCTTTCCGTGAAATTTCTGGATCAAAAGGGCCCATATCGGCATCAATGGCGTCACCTTTCTTTATCCATCAATACTGATTTATTTTCGCTCAAATGTGCCCCAAGCATGTTTATATGGTGTATAGGTAATAATGGGAGCTTTTTGCGCGAAAAGATTTTCGTGAAATTGTCGGACCAAAAGTGACCATTTCGGCATCAGCTTTCTTTACTCATCAAAACAGAGTTGTTTTCGATCAACAGTGTCCAAAGCATGTTTATATGGTGTATAGGTCATAATGGGAACTTTATGCGAGAAAAACTTTCCGTGAAATTTTCGGACCAAAAGTGACCATATCGGCATCACCGACGTCACCTTTCATTATCCATCAAAATTGAGTTATTTTCGCTCAAATGTCTCCCAAACATGTTTATATGGTTTATAGGTTATAATGAAAGCTTTTTGCGCGAAAAGCTTTCCGTGAAAATTTCGGACCAAAAGTGTCCACATTGGCATCACCTTTCTTTAACTATCAAAACTGAGTTGTTTTCGCTCAACTGTGTCCAAAGCATGTTTATATGGTGTATAGGTCATAATGGGATCTTTTTGCGGCAAAAACTTTCAGTGAAATTTTCGGACCAAAAGTGACCATATCCGCATCACCGACGTCACCTTTCTTTATCAATCAAAATTGAGTTTTTTTGTCTAAAATGTGTCCCGAACATGTTTATATGGTGTATAAGTCAAAATGGGAGCTTTTTGGGCGAAAAGTTTTCCGTAAAATTTTCGGACCAAAAGGGACCATATCGGCATCAATGGCATCACCTTTCTTTATCCATCAATAATGATTTGTTTTTGCTCAAATGTGTCCCAAGCATTTTTATATGGTGTATAGGTCATAATGGGAGCTTTTTGCGCGAAAATCTTTCCGTGAAATTTTTGGACCAAAAGTGACCATATCGGCATCACCTTTCTTTACTCATCAAAACAGAGTTGTTTTCGCTCAACATTGTCCAAAGCATGTTTATATGGTGTATAGGTCATAATGGGAGCTTTTTGCGCTAATAGCTTTACGTGAAATTTTCGGACCAAAAGTGTCCATATCGGCATCACCGGCGTCACCTTTCTTTACCCATAAAAACTGAGTTGTTTTCTCTCAAATGTGTCCAAAGCTCGTTTATATGGTGTATAGGTCATAATGGGAGCTTTTTGCACGAAAAGCTTTCCTTGAAATTTTTGGACCAAAAGTAACCATATAGGCATCACCGACTTCACCTTTCTTTATCAATCAAAATTGAGTTGTTTTCGCTCAAATGTGTCCCAAACATGTTTATATGGTGTATAGGTCATAATGGGAGCTTTTTGCGCGAAAAGCTTTACGTGAAATTTTCAACCAAAATGACCATATCGGCATCACCGGCGTCACCTTTCTTTACCCACAAAAACTGAGTTGTTTTCGCCCAAATGTGTCCCAAGCATTTTGATATGGTGTATAGGTCATAATGGGAGCTTTTTGCACGAAAAGCTTTTCGTGAAATTTTCGGACCAAAACTGACCATATCGGCATCACCTTTCTTTACTCATCAAAACAGAGTTGTTTTCGATCAACAGTGTCCAAAGCATGTTGATATGGTGTATAGGTCATAATGGGAGGTTTTTGCGCGAAAAACTTTCCGTGAAATTTTCGGACCAAAAGTGACCATATCGGCATCACCGACGTCACCTTTCATTATCCATCAAATTGAGTTATTTTCGCTCAAATGTGTCCCAAACATGTTGATATGGTTTATAGGTCATAATGAAAGCTTTTTGCGCGAAAAGCTTTCCGTGAAATTTTCGGACCAAAAGTGACCATATCGGCATCACCGACGTCACCTTTCTTTATCAATCAAAATTGAGTTTTTTTCGCTCAAATGTGTCCCGAACATGTTTATATGGTGTATAGGTCAAAATGGGAGCTTTTTGCGTGAAAAGCTTTCCGTGAAATTATTGGACCAAAAGGGACCATATCGGCTTCACCTTTCTTTACTCATCAAAACAGAGTTGTTTTCGCTCAACAGTGTCCAAAGTATGTTTATATGGTGTATAGGTCATAATGGGAGCTTTTTGCGCGAAAAGCTTTTCGTGAAATTTTCGGACCAAAAGTGACCATATCGGCATCACCTTTCTTTACTCATCAAAACAGAGTTGTTTTCGCTCAACAGTGTCCAAAGCATGTTTATATGGTGTATAGGTCATAATGGGAGCTTTTTGCGCGAAAAGCTTTTCGTGAAATTTTCGGACCAAAAGTGATCACATCGGCATCACCTTTCCTTACTCATCAAAACAGAGTTGTTTTCACTCAATAGTGTCCAAAGCATATTTATATGGTGTATAGGTCATAATGGGAGGTTTTTACGTGAAAAACTTTCCGTGAAATTTTCGGACCAAAAGTGACCATATCGGCATCACTGACGTCACCTTTCATTATCCATCAAAATTAAGTTATTTTCGCTCAAATGTGTCGCAAACATGTTTATATGGTTTATAGGTCATAATGAAAGCTTTTTGCGCGAAAAGCTTTCCGTGACAATTTCGGACCAAAAGGGACCATATCGGCATCGCCTTTCTTTACTCATCAAAACAGAGTTGTTTTCGCTCAACAGTGTCCAAGGCATGTTTATATGGTGTATAGGTCATAATTGGAGCTTTTTGCGCGAAAAGCTTTCCGTGAAATTTCCGGACCAAAAGTGACCATATCGGCATCACCTTTCTTTAACCATCAAAACTGAGTTGTTTTCGCACAACTGTGTCCAAAGCATGTTTATATGGTGTATAGGTAATAATGGGAGCTTTTTGCGCGAAAAGCTTTTCGTGAAATTTTCGGACCAAAAGTGACCATATCGGTATAACCTTTCTTTAACCACCAAAACTGAGTTGTTTTCGCTCAATAGTGTCCAAGGCATGTTTATATGGTGTATAGGTCATAATAGGAGCTTTTTGCGTGAAAAGCTTTTCGTGAAATTTTCGGACCAAAAGTGACCATATCAGCATCACCTTTCCTTAACCATCAAAACTGAGTTGTTTTCGCTCAATTGTGTCCAAAGCATGTTTATATGGTGTATAGGTCATAATGGGAGCTTTTTGCGCGAAATGCTTTTCGTGAAATTTTCGGACCAAAGGTGACCAGTCGGCATTACCTTTCTTTAACCACCACAACTGAGTTGTTTTTGCTCAACTGTGTCCAAAGCATGTTTCTATGGTGTATTGGTCATAATGGGAGCTTTTTGCGCGAAAAGTTTTCCGTGAAATTTTTGGACAAAAGTAAACATATCGGAATCACCGACGTCACCTTTCATTATCCATCAAAATTGAGTTATTTTCGCTCAAATATGTCGCAAACATGTTTATATGGTTTATAGGTCATAATGAAAGCTTTTTGCACGAAAGCTTTCCGTGAAATTTTTGGACCAAATGTGACCATATCGGCATCACCTTTCTTTAACCACCACAACTGAGTTGTTTTTGCTCAACTCTTTCCAAAGCATGTTTATATGGTGTATAGGTCATAATGAAACCTTTTTGCGCGAAAAGCTTTCCGTGAAATTTTCGGACCAAAAGTGACCACATTGGCATTCACCTTTCTTTAACCATCAAAACTGAGTTGTTTTCGCTCAACTGTGTCCAAAGCATGTTTATATGGTGTGTAGGTCATAATGGAAGCTTTTTGCGCGAAAAGCTTTACGTGCAATTATCGGAACCAAAAGTGACCATATCGGCATCCCCGGCGTCACCTTTCTTTACCCATAAAAACTGAGTTGTTTTCTCTCAAATGTGTCCAAAGCATTTTATATGGCGTATAGGTCATAACGGGAGCTTTTTGCGCGAAAAGGTTTTCGTTCAATTTTCGGACCAAAATTGACCATATCGGCATCACCGACGTCACCATTCTTTATCCATCAAAATTGAGGTTTTTTTGCTCGAATGTGTCCCACACATTTTTATATTGTGTATAGGTCAAAATGGGAGCTTTTTGCGTGAAAAGCTTTCCGTGAAATTTTCGGACCAAAAGGGACCATATCGGCATCACCGACGTCACCTTTCTTTATCCATCAAAATTGAGTTGTTTTCGCTCAAATGTGTCCCAAGCATGTTTATATGGTGTATAGGTCATAATGGGAGCTTTTTGCGCGAAAATCTTTTCGTGAAATTTTCAGACCAAAAGTGACTATATCGACATCACCTTTCTTTCATCAAAATAGAGTTGTTTTCAATCAACAGTGTACAAGGCATGTTTATATGGTGTATAGGTCATAATGGGAGCTTTTTGCGCAAAAAGCATTTCGGGAAATTTTCGGACTAAAAGATACCATATCGGCATCACCGACGTCAACATTCTTTGTCCATCAAAATTGAGGTTTTTTTGCTCGAATTTGTCCCACACATGTTTATATGGTGTATACATCATAATGTGAGCTTTTTGCGCGAAAAGCTTTCCGTGAAATTTTCGGAACAAAAGTGACCATATAGGCATCACCGACTTCACCTTTCTTTATCCATTAAAATTGAGTTGTTTTCGCTCAAGTGTGTCCCAAACATGTTTATATCGTATATAGGTCATAATGGGAGCTTTTTGCGCGAAAAGCTTTACGCGAAATTATCGGACCAAAAGTGACCATATCGGCATCACCGACGTCACCATTCTTTATCCTTCAAAATTGAGGTTTTTTTGCTCGAATGTGTCCCACACATGTTTATATTGTGTATAGGTCAAAATGGGAGCTTTTTGCGTGAAAAGCTTTCCGTGAAATTTTCGGACCAAAAGGGACCATATCGGCATCACCGACGTCACCTTTCTTTATCCATCAAAATTGAGTTGTTTTCGCTCAAATGTGTCCCAAGCATGTTTATATGGTGTATAGGTCATAATGGGAGCTTTTTGCGCGAAAATCTTTTCGTGAAATTTTCGGACCAAAAGTGACCATATCGACATCACCTTTCTTTCATCAAAATAGAGTTGTTTTCGCTCAACAGTGTACAAAGCATGTTTATATGGTGTATAGGTCATAATGGGAGCTTTTTGCGCAAAAAGCATTTCGTGAAATTTTCGGACTAAAAGTTACCATATCGGCATCACCGACGTCACCTTTCTTTATCAATCAAAATTGAATTTTTTTCGCTCAAATGTGTCCCGAACATGTTTATATGGTGTATAGGTCAAAATGGGAGCTTTTTGCGTGAAAAGCTTTCCGTGAAATTTTTGGACCAAAAGAGACCATATCGGCTTCACCTTTCTTTACTCATCAAAACAGAGTTGTTTTCGCTCAACAGTGTCCAAAGAATGTTTATATGGTGTATAGGTCATAATGAGAGCTTTTTGCAAGGAAACCTTTTTGTGAAATTTTCGGACCAAAAGTGACCATATCGGCATCACCTTTCTTTACTCATCAAAACAGAGTTGTTTTCGCTCAACAGTGTCCAAAGCATGTTTATATGGTGTATAGGTCATAATGGGAGCTTTTTGCGCGAAAAGCTTTTCGTGAAATTTTCGGACCAAAAGTGACCATATCGTCATCACCTTTCTTTACTCATCAAAACAGAGTTGTTTTCGCTCAACAGTGTCCAAAGCATGTTTATATGGTGTATAGGTCATAATTGGAGCTTTTTGCGCGAAAAGCTTTCCGTGAAATTTCCGGACCAAAAGTGACCATATCGGCATCACCTTTCTTTAACCATCAAAACTGAGTTGTTTTCACGCAACTGTGTCCAAAGCATGTTTATATGGTTTATAGGTAATAATGGGAGCTTTTTGCGCGAAAAGCTTTTCGTGAAATTTTCGGACCAAAAGTGACCATATCGGTATAACCTTTCTTTAACCACCAAAACTGAGTTGTTTTCGCTCAACAGTGTCCAAGGCATGTTTATATGGTGTATAGGTCATAATAGGAGCTTTTTGCGCAAAAAGCTTTTCGTGAAATTTTCGGACCAAAAGTGACCATATCAGCATCACCTTTCTTTAACCGTCAAAACTGAGTTGTTTTCGCTCAATTGTGTCCAAAGCATGTTTATATGGTGTATAGGTCATAATGTGAGGTTTTTGCGCGAAAAGCTTTTCGTGAAATTTTCGGACCAAAGGTGACCAGTCGGCATTACCTTTATTTAACCACCACAACTGAGTTGTTTTTTCTCAACTGTGTCCAAAGCATGTTTCTATGGTGTATAGGTCATAATGGGAGCTTTTTGCGCGAAAAGTTTTCCGTGAAATTTTTGGACCAAAAGTGACCATATCGGCATCACCGACGTTACCTTTCATTATCCATCAAAATTGAGTTATTTTCGCTCAAATATGTCGCAAACATGTTTATATGGTTTATAGGTCATAATGAAAGCTTTTTGCACGAAAGCTTTCCGTGAAATTTTCGGACCAAATGTGACCATATCGGCATCACCTTTCTTTAACAACCACAACTGAGTTGTTTTTGCTCAACTCTTTCCAAAGCATGTTTATATGGTGTATAGGTCATAATGAAGCCTTTTTGCGCGAAAAGCTTTCCGTGAAATTTTCGGACCAAAAGTGACCACATTGGCATTCACCTTTCTTTAACCATCAAAACTGAGTTGTTTTCGCTCAACTGTGTCCAAAGCATGTTTATATGGTGTGTAGGTCATAATGGAAGCTTTTTGCGCGAAAAGCTTTACGTGCAATTATCGGAACCAAAAGTGACCATATCGGCATCCCCGGCGTCACCTTTCTTTACCCATAAAAACTGAGTTGTTTTCTCTCAAATGTGTCCAAAGCATTTTATATGGCGTATAGGTCATAACGGGAGCTTTTTGCGCGAAAAAGTTTTCGTTCAATTTTCGGACCAAAATTGACCATATCGGCATCACCGACGTCACCATTCTTTATCCATCAAAATTGAGTTTTTTTTGCTCGAATGTGTCCCACACATTTTTATATTGTGTATAGGTCAAAATGGGAGCTTTTTGCGTGAAAAGCTTTCCGTGAAATTTTCGGACCAAAAGGGACCATATCGGCATCACCGACGTCACCTTTCTTTATCCATCAAAATTGAGTTGTTTTCGCTCAAATGTGTCCCAAGCATGTTTATATGGTGTATAAGTCATAATGGGAGCTTTTTGCGCGAAAATCTTTTCGTGAAATTTTCGGACTAAAAGATACCATATCGGCATCACCGACGTCAACATTCTTTGTCCATCAAAATTGAGGTTTTTTTGCTCGAATTTGTCCCACACATGTTTATATGGTGTATACATCATAATGTGAGCTTTTTGCGCGAAAAGCTTTCCGTGAAATTTTCGGAACAAAAGTGACCATATAGGCATCACCGACTTCACCTTTCTTTATCCATTAAAATTGAGTTGTTTTTGCTCAAGTGTGTCCCAAACATGTTTATATGGTATATAGGTCATAATGGGAGCTTTTTGCGCGAAAAGATTTACGTGAAATTTTCAACCAAAATCACCATATCGGCATCACCGGCGTCACCTGTCTTTACCCATAAAAACTGAGTTGTTTTCGCTCAAATGTGTCCCTAACATGTTTATATGGTGTATAGGTCATAATGGAAGCTTTTTGCGCGAAAAGCTTTACGTGAAATTATCGGACCAAAAGTGACCATATCGGCATCACCGGCGTCACCTTTCTTTACCCATAAAAACTGAGTTGTTTTCTCTCAAATGTGTCCAAAGCATTTTATATGGCGTATAGGTCATAACAGGAGCTTTTTGCGCGAAAAGGTTTTCGTTAAATTTTCGGACCAAAATTGACCATATCGGCATCACCGACGTCACCATTCATTATCCATCAAAATTGAGGTTTTTTTGCTCGAATGTGTCCCACACATGTTTATATTGTGTATAGGTCAAAATGGGAGCTTTTTGCGTGAAAAGCTTTCCGTGAAATTTTCGGACCAAAAGGGACCATATCGGCATCACCGACGTCACCTTTCTTTATCCATCAAAATTGAGTTGTTTTCGCTCAAATGTGTCCCAAGCATGTTTATATGGTGTATAGGTCATAATGGGAGCTTTTTGCGCGAAAATCTTTTCGTGAAATTTTCGGACCAAAAGTGACCATATCGACATCACCTTTCTTTTATCAAAATAGAGTTGTTTTCGCTCAACAGTGTACAAAGCATGTTTATATGGTGTATAGGTCATAATGGGAGCTTTTTGCGCAAAAAGCATTTCGTGAAATTTTCGGACTAAAAGTTACCATATCGGCATCACCGACGTCACCTTTCTTTATCAATCAAAATTGAATTTTTTTCGCTCAAATGTGTCCCGAACATGTTTATATGGTGTATAGGTCAAAATGGGAGCTTTTTGCGTGAAAAGCTTTCCGTGAAATTTTTGGACCAAAAGGGACCATATCGGCTTCACCTTTCTTTACTCATCAAAACAGAGTTGTTTTCGCTCAACAGTGTTCAAAGAATGTTTATATGGTGTATAGGTCATAATGAGAGCTTTTTGCAAGGAAACCTTTTTGTGAAATTTTCGGACCAAAAGTGACCATATCGGCATCACCTTTCTTTACTCATCAAAACAGAGTGGTTTTCGCTCAACAGTGTCCAAAGCATGTTTATATGGTGTATAGGTCATAATGGGAGCTTTTTGCGCGAAAAGCTTTTCGTGAAATTTTCGGACCAAAAGTGACCATATCGTCATCACCTTTCTTTACTCATCAAAACAGAGTTGTTTTCGCTCAACAGTGTCCAAAGCATGTTTATATGGTGTATAGGTCATAATGGGAGCTTTTTGCGCGAAAAGTTTTTCGTGAAATTTTCGGACCAAAAGTGACCACATCGGCATCACCTTTCCTTACTCATCTAAACAGAGTTGTTTTCACTCAATAGTGTCCAAAGCATATTTATATGGTGTATAGGTCATAATGGGAGGTTTTTGCGTGAAAAACTTTCCGTGAAATTTTCGGACCAAAAGTGACCATATCGGCATCACCGACGTCACCTTTCATTATCCATCAAAATTAAGTTATTTTCGCTCAAATGTGTCGCAAACATGTTTCTATGGTTTATAGGTCATAATGAAAGCTTTTTGCGCGAAAAGCTTTCCGTGACATTTTCGGACCAAAAGGGACCATATCGGCATCACCTTTCTTTACTCATCAAAACAGAGTTGTTTTCGCTCAACAGTGTCCAAGGCATGTTTATATGGTGTATAGGTCATAATGGGAGCTTTTTGCGCGAAAAGCTTTTCGTGAAATTTTCGGACCAAAAGTGACCATATCGGCATCACTTTTCTTTACTCATCAAAACAAAGTTGTTTTCGCTCAACTGTGTCCAAAGCATGTTTATATGGTGTATAGGTCATAATTGGAGCTTTTTGCGCGAAAAGCTTTCCGTGAAATGTTCGGACCAAAAGAGACCATATCGGCATCACCTTTCTTTAACCATCAAAACTGAGTTATTTTCGCGCAACTGTGTCCAAAGCATGTTTATATGGTGTATTTGTCATAATGGGAGCTTTTTGCGCGAAAAGCTTTTCGTGAAATTTTTGAACCAAAAGTGACCATATCGGTATAACCTTTCTTTAACCACCAAAACTGAGTTGTTTCGCTCAACAGTGTCCAAGGCATGTTTATATGGTGTATAGGTCATAATGGGAGCTTTTTGCGCGAAAAGCATTTCGTGAAATTTTCGGACTAAAAGATACCATATCGGCATCACCGACGTCAACATTCTTTGTCCATCAAAATTGAGGTTTTTTTGCTCGAATTTGTCCCACACATGTTTATATGGTGTATACATCATAATGTGAGCTTTTTGCGAGAAAAGCTTTCCGTGAAATTTTCGGAACAAAAGTGACCATATAGGCATCACCGACTTCACCTTTCTTTATCCATTAAAATTGAGTTGTTTTCGCTCAAGTGTGTCCCAAACATGTTTATATGGTATATAGGTCATAATGGGAGCTTTTTGCGCGAAAAGATTTACGTGAAATTTTCAACCAAAATCACCATATCGGCATCACCGGCGTCACCTGTCTTTACCCATAAAAACTGAGTTGTTTTCGCTCAAATGTGTCCCTAACATGTTTATATGGTGTATAGGTCATAATGGAAGCTTTTTGCGCGAAAAGCTTTACGTGAAATTATCGGACCAAAAGTGACCATATCGGCATCACCGGCGTCACCTTTCTTTACCCATAAAAACTGAGTTGTTTTCTCTCAAATGTGTGCAAAGCATTTTATATGGCGTATAGGTCATAACAGGAGCTTTTTGCGCGAAAAGGTTTTCGTTAAATTTTCGGACCAAAATTGACATATCGGCATCACCGACGTCACCATTCATTATCCATCAAAATTGATGTTTTTTTGCTCGAATGTGTCCCACACATGTTTATATTGTGTATAGGTCAAAATGGGAGCTTTTTGCGTGAAAAGCTTTCCGTGAAATTTTCGGACCAAAAGGGACCATATCGGTATCACCGACGTCACCTTTCTTTATCCATCAAAATTGAGTTGTTTTCGCTCAAATGTGTCCCAAGCATGTTTATATGGTGTATAGGTCATAATGGGAGCTTTTTGCGCGAAAATCTTTTCGTGAAATTTTCGGACCAAAAGTGACCATATCGACATCACCTTTCTTTCATCAAAATAGAGTTGTTTTCGCTCAACAGTGTACAAAGCATGTTTATATGGTGTATAGGTCATAATGGGAGCTTTTTGCGCAAAAAGCATTTCGTGAAATTTTCGGACTAAAAGTTACCATATCGGAATCACCGACGTCACCTTTCTTTATCAATCAAAATTGAATTTTTTTCGCTCAAATGTGTCCCGAACATGTTTATATGGTGTATAGGTCAAAATGGGAGCTTTTTGCGTGAAAAGCATTCCGTGAAATTTTTGGACCAAAAGGGACCATATCGGCTTCACCTTTCTTTACTCATCAAAACAGAGTTGTTTTCGCTCAACAGTGTTCAAAGAATGTTTATATGGTGTATAGGTCATAATGAGAGCTTTTTGCAAGGAAACCTTTTTGTGAAATTTTCGGACCAAAAGTGACCATATCGGCATCACCTTTCTTTACTCATCAAAACAGAGTTGTTTTCGCTCAACAGTGTCCAAAGCATGTTTATATGGTGTATAGGTCATAATGGGAGCTTTTTGCGCGAAAAGCTTTTCGTGAAATTTTCGGACCAAAAGTGACCATATCGTCATCACCTTTCTTTACTCATCAAAACAGAGTTGTTTTCGCTCAACAGTGTCCAAAGCATGTTTATATGGTGTATAGGTCATAATGGGAGCTTTTTGCGCGAAAGGTTTTCCGTGAAATTTTCGGACCAAAAGTGACCACATCGGCATCACCTTTCCTTACTCATCTAAACAGAGTTGTTTTCACTCAATAGTGTCCAAAGCATATTTATATGGTGTATAGGTCATAATGGGAGGTTTTTGCGTGAAAAACTTTCCGTGAAATTTTCGGACCAAAAGTGACCATATCGGCATCACCGACGTCACCTTTCATTATCCATCAAAATTAAGTTATTTTCGCTCAAATGTGTCGCAAACATGTTTCTATGGTTTATAGGTCATAATGAAAGCTTTTTGCGCGAAAAGCTTTCCGTGACATTTTCGGACCAAAAGGGACCATATCGGCATCACCTTTCTTTACTCATCAAAACAGAGTTGTTTTCGCTCAACAGTGTCCAAGGCATGTTTATATGGTGTATAGGTCATAATGGGAGCTTTTTGTGCGAAAAGCTTTTCGTGAAATTTTCGGACCAAAAGTGACCATATCGGCATCACTTTTCTTTACTCATCAAAACAAAGTTGTTTTCGCTCAACTGTGTCCAAAGCATGTTTATATGGTGTATAGGTCATAATTGGAGCTTTTTGCGCGAAAAGCTTTCCGTGAAATGTTCGGACCAAAAGAGACCATATCGGCATCACCTTTCTTTAACCATCAAAACTGAGTTATTTTCGCGCAACTGTGTCCAAAGCATGTTTATATGGTGTATAGGTCATAATGGGAGCTTTTTGCGCGAAAAGCTTTTCGTGAAATTTTTGAACCAAAAGTGACCATATCGGTATAACCTTTCTTTAACCACCAAAACTGAGTTGTTTCGCTCAACAGTGTCCAAGGCATGTTTATATGGTGTATAGGTCATAATGGGAGCTTTTTGCGCGAAAAGCATTTCGTGAAATTTTCGGACTAAAAGATACCATATCGGCATCACCGACGTCAACATTCTTTGTCCATCAAAATTGAGGTTTTTTTGCTCGAATTTGTCCCACACATGTTTATATGGTGTATACATCATAATGTGAGCTTTTTGCGCGAAAAGCTTTCCGTGAAATTTTCGGAACAAAAGTGACCATATAGGCATCACCGACTTCACCTTTCTTTATCCATTAAAATTGAGTTGTTTTCGCTCAAGTGTGTCCCAAACATGTTTATATGGTATATAGGTCATAATGGGAGCTTTTTGCGCGAAAAGATTTACGTGAAATTTTCAACCAAAATCACCATATCGGCATCACCGGCGTCACCTGTCTTTACCCATAAAAACTGAGTTGTTTTCGCTCAAATGTGTCCCTAACATGTTTATATGGTGTATAGGTCATAATGGAAGCTTTTTGCGCGAAAAGCTTTACGTGAAATTATCGGACCAAAAGTGACCATATCGGCATCACCGGCGTCACCTTTCTTTACCCATAAAAACTGAGTTGTTTTCTCTCAAATGTGTCCAAAGCATTTTATATGGCGTATAGGTCATAACAGGAGCTTTTTGCGCGAAAAGGTTTTCGTTAAATTTTCGGACCAAAATTGACATATCGGCATCACCGACGTCACCATTCATTATCCATCAAAATTGAGGTTTTTTTGCTCGAATGTGTCCCACACATGTTTATATTGTGTATAGGTCAAAATGGGAGCTTTTTGCGTGAAAAGCTTTCCGTGAAATTTTCGGACCAAAAGGGACCATATCGGTATCACCGACGTCACCTTTCTTTATCCATCAAAATTGAGTTGTTTTCGCTCAAATGTGTCCCAAGCATGTTTATATGGTGTATAGGTCATAATGGGAGCTTTTTGCGCGAAAATCTTTTCGTGAAATTTTCGGACCAAAAGTGACCATATCGACATCACCTTTCTTTCATCAAAATAGAGTTGTTTTCGCTCAACAGTGTACAAAGCATGTTTATATGGTGTATAGGTCATAATGGGAGCTTTTTGCGCAAAAAGCATTTCGTGAAATTGTCGGACTAAAAGTTACCATATCGGCAACACCGACGTCACCTTTCTTTATCAATCAAAATTGAATTTTTTTCGCTCAAATGTGTCCCGAACATGTTTATATGGTGTATAGGTCAAAATGGGAGCTTTTTGCGTGAAAAGCTTTCCGTGAAATTTTTGGACCAAAAGGGACCATATCGGCTTCACCTTTCTTTACTCATCAAAACAGAGTTGTTTTCGCTCAACAGTGTTCAAAGAATGTTTATATGGTGTATAGGTCATAATGAGAGCTTTTTGCAAGGAAACCTTTTTGTGAAATTTTCGGACCAAAAGTGACCATATCGGCATCACCTTTCTTTACTCATCAAAACAGAGTTGTTTTCGCTCAACAGTGTCCAAAGCATGTTTATATGGTGTATAGGTCATAATGGGAGCTTTTTGCGCGAAAAGCTTTTCGTGAAATTTTCGGACCAAAAGTGACCATATCGTCATCACCTTTCTTTACTCATCAAAACAGAGTTGTTTTCGCTCAACAGTGTCCAAAGCATGTTTATATGGTGTATAGGTCATAATGGGAGCTTTTTGCGCGAAAAGTTTTTCGTGAAATTTTCGAACCAAAAGTGACCACATCGGCATCACCTTTCCTTACTCATCTAAACAGAGTTGTTTTCACTCAATAGTGTCCAAAGCATATTTATATGGTGTATAGGTCATAATGGGAGGTTTTTGCGTGAAAAACATTCCGTGAAATTTTCGGACCAAAAGTGACCATATCGGCATCACCGACGTCACCTTTCATTATCCATCAAAATTAAGTTATTTTCGCTCAAATGTGTCGCAAACATGTTTCTATGGTTTATAGGTCATAATGAAAGCTTTTTGCGCAAAAAGCTTTCCGTGACAATTTCGGACCAAAAGGGACCATATCGGCATCACCTTTCTTTACTCATCAAAACAGAGTTGTTTTCACTCAACAGTGTCCAAGGCATGTTTATATGGTGTATAGGTCATAATGGGAGCTTTTTGCGCGAAAAGCTTTTCGTGAAATTTTCGGACCAAAAGTGACCATATCGGCATCACTTTTCTTTACTCATCAAAACAAAGTTGTTTTCGCTCAACTGTGTCCAAAGCATGTTTATATGGTGTATAGGTCATAATTGGAGCTTTTTGCGCGAAAAGCTTTCTGTGAAATGTTCGGACCAAAAGAGACCATATCGGCATCACCTTTCTTTAACCATCAAAACTGAGTTATTTTCGCGCAACTGTGTCCAAAGCATGTTTATATGGTGTATAGGTCATAATGGGAGCTTTTTGCGCGAAAAGCTTTTCGTGAAATTTTTGAACCAAAAGTGACCATATCGGTATAACCTTTCTTTAACCACCAAAACTGAGTTGTTTCGCTCAACAGTGTCCAAGGCATGTTTATATGGTGTATAGGTCATAATGGGAGCTTTTTGCGCGAAAAGCTTTTCGTGAAATTTTCGGACCAAAAGTGACCATATCGGCATCACCTTTCTGTAACCATCAAAACTTAGTTGTTTTCGCTCAACTGTGTCCAAAGCATGTTTATATGGTGTATATGTCATAATGGGAGCTTTTTGCGCGAAAAGCTTTTCGTGAAATTTTTGAACCAAAAGTGACCATATCGGTATAACCTTTCTTTAACCACCAAAACTGAGTTGTTTCGCTCAACAGTGTCCAAGGCAAGTTTATATGGTGTATAGGTCATAATGGGAGCTTTTTGCGCGAAAAGCTTTTCGTGAAATTTTCGGACCAAAAGTGACCATATCGGCATCACCTTTCTGTAACCATCAAAACTTAGTTGTTTTCGCTCAACTGTGTCCAAAGCATGTTTATATGGTGTATAGGTCATAATGGGAGCTTTTTGCGCGAAAAGCTTTTCGTGAAATTTTCGGACCAAAGGTGACCAGTCGGCATTACCTTTCTTTAACCACCACAACTGAGTTGTTTTTGCTCAACTGTGTCCAAAGCATGTTTCTATGGTGTATAGCTCATAATGGGAGCTTTTTGCGCGAAAAGCTTTCCGTGAAATTTTTGGACCAAAAGTGACCATATCGGCATCACCGACGTCACCTTTCATTATCCATCAAAATTGAGTTATTTTCGCTCAAATAAGTCCCAAACATGTTTATATGGTTTATAGGTAAAAATGAAAGCTTTTTGCACGAAAAGCTTTCCGTGAAATTTTCGGACCAAATTTGACTATATCGGCATCACCTTTCATTAACCACCACAACTGAGTTGTTTTTGCTCAACTCTTTCCAAAGCATGTTTATATGGTGTATAGGTCATAATGAAACCTTTTTGCGTGAAAAGCTTTCCGTGAAATTTTCGGACCAAAAGTGACCACATTGGCATTCCCCTTTCTTTAACCATCAAAACTGAGTTGTTTTCACTCAACTGTGTCCAAAGCATGTTTATATGGTGTGTAGGTCATAATGGGTGTTTTTTGTGCGAAAAACTTTCAGTGAAATTTTCGGACCAAAAGTGAGCGTATCGGCAGCACCGACGTCACCTTTCTTTACTCATCAAAACAGAGTTGTTTTCGCTCAACAGTGTTCAAAGAATGTTTATATGGTGTATAGGTCATAATGAGAGCTTTTTGCAAGGAAACCTTTTTGTGAAATTTTCGGACCAAAAGTGACCATATCGGCATCACCTTTCTTTACTCATCAAAACAGAGTTGTTTTCGCTCAACAGTGTCCAAAGCATGTTTATATGGTGTATAGGTCATAATGGGAGCTTTTTGCGCGAAAAGCTTTTCGTGAAATTTTCGGACCAAAAGTGACCATATCGTCATCACCTTTCTTTACTCATCAAAACAGAGTTGTTTTCGCTCAACAGTGTCCAAAGCATGTTTATATGGTGTATAGGTCATAATGGGAGCTTTTTGCGCGAAAAGTTTTTCGTGAAATTTTCGGACCAAAAGTGACCACATCGGCATCACCTTTCCTTACTCATCTAAACAGAGTTGTTTTCACTCAATAGTGTCCAAAGCATATTTATATGGTGTATAGGTCATAATGGGAGGTTTTTGCGTGAAAAACTTTCCGTGAAATTTTCGGACCAAAAGTGACCATATCGGCATCACCGACGTCACCTTTCATTATCCATCAAAATTAAGTTATTTTCGCTCAAATGTGTCGCAAACATGTTTCTATGGTTTATAGGTCATAATGAAAGCTTTTTGCGCGAAAAGCTTTCCGTGACAATTTCGGACCAAAAGGGACCATATCGGCATCACCTTTCTTTACTCATCAAAACAGAGTTGTTTTCGCTCAACAGTGTCCAAGGCATGTTTATATGGTGTATAGGTCATAATGGGAGCTTTTTGCGCGAAAAGCTTTTCGTGAAATTTTCGGACCAAAAGTGACCATATCGGCATCACTTTTCTTTACTCATCAAAATAGAGTTGTTTTCGCTCAACTGTGTCCAAAGCATGTTTATATGGTGTATAGGTCATAATTGGAGCTTTTTGCGCGAAAAGCTTTCCGTGAAATGTTCGGACCAAAAGAGACCATATCGGCATCACCTTTCTTTAACCATCAAAACTGAGTTATTTTCGCGCAACTGTGTCCAAAGCATGTTTATATGGTGTATAGGTCATAATGGGAGATTTTTGCGCGAAAAGCTTTTCGTGAAATTTTTGAACCAAAAGTGACCATATCGGTATAACCTTTCTTTAACCACCAAAACTGAGTTGTTTCGCTCAACAGTGTCCAAGGCATGTTTATATGGTGTATAGGTCATAATGGGAGCTTTTTGCGCGAAAAGCTTTTCGTGAAATTTTCGGACCAAAAGTGACCATATCGGCATCACCTTTCTGTAACCATCAAAACTTAGTTGTTTTCGCTCAACTGTGTCCAAAGCATGTTTATATGGTGTATAGGTCATAATGGGAGCTTTTTGCGCGAAAAGCTTTTCGTGAAATTTTCGGACCAAAGGTGACCAGTCGACATTACCTTTCTTTAACCACCACAACTGAGTTGTTTTTGCTCAACTGTGTCCAAAGCATGTTTCTATGGTGTATAGCTCATAATGGGAGCTTTTGCGCGAAAAGCTTTCCGTGAAATTTTTGGACCAAAAGTGACCATATCGGCATCACCGACGTCACCTTTCATTATCCATCAAAATTGAGTTATTTTCGCTCAAATAAGTCCCAAACATGTTTATATGGTTTATAGGTAAAAATGAAAGCTTTTTGCACGAAAAGCTTTCCGTGAAATTTTCGGACCAAATGTGACCATATCGGCATCACCTTTCTTTAACCACCACAACTGAGTTGTTTTTGCTCAACTCTTTCCAAAGCATGTTTATATGGTGTATAGGTCATAATGAAACCTTTTTGCGCGAAAAGCTTTCCGTGAAATTTTTGGACCAAAAGTGACCACATTGGCATTCCCCTTTCTTTAACCATCAAAACTGAGTTGTTTTCGCTCAACTGTGTCCAAAGCATGTTTATATGGTGTGTAGGTCATAATGGGTGTTTTTTGTGCGAAAAACTTTCAGTGAAATTTTCGGACCAAAAGTGAGCGTATCGGCAGCACCGACGTCACCTTTCTTTACTCATCAAAACAGAGTTGTTTTCGCTCAACAGTGTTCAAAGAATGTTTATATGGTGTATAGGTCATAATGAGAGCTTTTTGCAAGGAAACCTTTTTGTGAAATTTTCGGACCAAAAGTGACCATATCGGCATCACCTTTCTTTACTCATCAAAACAGAGTTGTTTTCGCTCAACAGTGTCCAAAGCATGTTTATATGGTGTATAGGTCATAATGGGAGCTTTTTGCGCGAAAAGCTTTTCGTGAAATTTTCGGACCAAAAGTGACCATATCGTCATCACCTTTCTTTACTCATCAAAACAGAGTTGTTTTCGCTCAACAGTGTCCAAAGCATGTTTATATGGTGTATAGGTCCTAATGGGAGCTTTTTGCGCGAAAAGTTTTTCGTGAAATTTTCGGACCAAAAGTGACCACATCGGCATCACCTTTCCTTACTCATCTAAACAGAGTTGTTTTCACTCAATAGTGTCCAAAGCATATTTATATGGTGTATAGGTCATAATGGGAGGGTTTTGCGTGAAAAAATTTCCGTGAAATTTTCGGACCAAAAGTGACCATATCGGCATCACCGACGTCACCTTTCATTATCCATCAAAATTAAGTTATTTTCGCTCAAATGTGTCGCAAACATGTTTCTATGGTTTATAGGTCATAATGAAAGCTTTTTGCGCGAAAAGCTTTCCGTGACAATTTCGGACCAAAAGGGACCATATCGGCATCACCTTTCTTTACTCATCAAAACAGAGTTGTTTTCGCTCAACAGTGTCCAAGGCATGTTTATATGGTGTATAGGTCATAATGGGAGCTTTTTGCGCGAAAAGCTTTTCGTGAAATTTTCGGACCAAAAGTGACCATATCGGCATCACTTTTCTTTACTCATCAAAACAGAGTTGTTTTCGCTCAACTGTGTCCAAAGCATGTTTATATGGTGTATAGGTCATAATTGGAGCTTTTTGCGCGAAAAGCTTTCCGTGAAATGTTCGGACCAAAAGAGACCATATCGGCATCACCTTTCTTTAACCATCAAAACTGAGTTATTTTCGCGCAACTGTGTCCAAAGCATGTTTATATGGTGTATAGGTCATAATGGGAGCTTTTTGCGCGAAAAGCTTTTCGTGAAATTTTTGAACCAAAAGTGACCATATCGGTATAACCTTTCTTTAACCACCAAAACTGAGTTGTTTCGCTCAACAGTGTCCAAGGCATGTTTATATGGTGTATAGGTCATAATGGGAGCTTTTTGCGCGAAAAGCTTTTCGTGAAATTTTCGGACCAAAAGTGACCATATCGGCATCACCTTTCTGTAACCATCAAAACTTAGTTGTTTTCGCTCAACTGTGTCCAAAGCATGTTTATATGGTGTATAGGTCATAATGGGAGCTTTTTGCGCGAAAAGCTTTTCGTGAAATTTTCGGACCAAAGGTGACCAGTCGGCATTACCTTTCTTTAACCACCACAACTGAGTTGTTTTTGCTCAACTGTGTCCAAAGCATGTTTCTATGGTGTATAGCTCATAATGGGAGCTTTTGCGCGAAAAGCTTTCCGTGAAATTTTTGGACCAAAAGTGACCATATCGGCATCACCGACGTCACCTTTCATTATCCATCAAAATTGAGTTATTTTCGCTCAAATAAGTCCCAAACATGTTTATATGGTTTATAGGTAAAAATGAAAGCTTTTTGCACGAAAAGCTTTCCGTGAAATTTTCGGACCAAATGTGACCATATCGGCATCACCTTACTTTAACCACCACAACTGAGTTGTTTTTGCTCAACTCTTTCCAAAGCATGTTTATATGGTGTATAGGTCATAATGAAACCTTTTTGCGCGAAAAGCTTTCCGTGAAATTTTCGGACCAAAAGTGACCACATTGGCATTCCCCTTTCTTTAACCATCAAAACTGAGTTGTTTTCGCTCAACTGTGTCCAAAGCATGTTTATATGGTGTGTAGGTCATAATGGGTGTTTTTTGTGCGAAAAACTTTCAGTGAAATTTTCGGACCAAAAGTGAGCGTATCGGCAGCACCGACGTCACCTTTCTTTATCCATCAAAATTGAGTTGTTTTCGCTCAAAGGTGTCCCAAACATGTTTATATGGTGTATAGGTCATAATGGAAGCTTTTTGCGCGAAAAGCTTTACGTGAAATTTTCGGACCAAAAGTGACCATATCGGCATCACCTTTCTTTACTCATCAAAACAGAGTTGTTTTCGCTCAACAGTGTCCAAAGCATGTTTATATGGTGTATAGGTCATAATGGGAGCTTTTTGCGCGAAAAGCTTTTCGTGAAATTTTCGGACCAAATGTGACCATATCGTCATCACCTTTCTTTACTCATCAAAACAGAGTTGTTTTCGCTCAACAGTGTCCAAAGCATGTTTATATGGTGTATAGGTCATAGTGGGAGCTTTTTGCGCGAAAAGTTTTTCGTGAAATTTTCGGACCAAAAGTGACCACATCGGCATCACCTTTCCTTACTCATCTAAACAGAGTTGTTTTCACTCAATAGTGTCCAAAGCATATTTATATGGTGTATAGGTCATAATGGGAGGTTTTTGCGTGAAAAAATTTCCGTGAAATTTTCGGACCAAAAGTGACCATATCGGCATCACCGACGTCACCTTTCATTATCCATCAAAATTAAGTTATTTTCGCTCAAATGTGTCGCAAACATGTTTCTATGGTTTATAGGTCATAATGAAAGCTTTTTGCGCGAAAAGCTTTCCGTGACAATTTCGGACCAAAAGGGACCATATCGGCATCACCTTTCTTTACTCATCAAAACAGAGTTGTTTTCGCTCAACAGTGTCCAAGGCATGTTTATATGGTGTATAGGTCATAATGGGAGCTTTTTGCGCGAAAAGCTTTTCGTGAAATTTTCGGACCAAAAGTGACCATATCGGCATCACTTTTCTTTACTCATCAAAACAGAGTTGTTTTCGCTCAACTGTGTCCAAAGCATGTTTATATGGTGTATAGGTCATAATTGGAGCTTTTTGCGCGAAAAGCTTTCCGTGAAATGTTCGGACCAAAAGAGACCATATCGGCATCACCTTTCTTTAACCATCAAAACTGAGTTATTTTCGCGCAACTGTGTCCAAAGCATGTTTATATGGTGTATAGGTCATAATGGGAGCTTTTTGCGCGAAAAGCTTTTCGTGAAATTTTTGAACCAAAAGTGACCATATCGGTATAACCTTTCTTTAACCACCAAAACTGAGTTGTTTCGCTCAACAGTGTCCAAGGCATGTTTATATGGTGTATAGGTCATAATGGGAGCTTTTTGCGCGAAAAGCTTTTCGTGAAATTTTCGGACCAAAAGTGACCATATCGGCATCACCTTTCTGTAACCATCAAAACATAGTTGTTTTCGCTCAACTGTGTCCAAAGCATGTTTATATGGTGTATAGGTCATAATGGGAGCTTTTTGCGCGAAAAGCTTTTCGTGAAATTTTCGGACCAAAGGTGACCAGTCGGCATTACCTTTCTTTAACCACCACAACTGAGTTGTTTTTGCTCAACTGTGTCCAAAGCATGTTTCTATGGTGTATAGCTCATAATGGGAGCTTTTTGCGCGAAAAGCTTTCCGTGAAATTTTTGGACCAAAAGTGACCATATCGGCATCACCGACGTCACCTTTCATTATCCATCAAAATTGAGTTATTTTCGCTCAAATAAGTCCCAAACATGTTTATATGGTTTATAGGTAAAAATGAAAGCTTTTTGCACGAAAAGTTTTCCGTGAAATTTTCGGACCAAATGTGACCATATCGGCATCACCTTTCTTTAACCACCACAACTGAGTTGTTTTTGCTCAACTCTTTCCAAAGCATGTTTATATGGTGTATAGGTCATAATGAAACCTTTTTGCGCGAAAAGCTTTCCGTGAAATTTTCGGACCTAAAGTGACCACATTGGCATTCCCCTTTCTTTAACCATCAAAACTGAGTTGTTTTCGCTCAACTGTGTCCAAAGCATGTTTATATGGTGTGTAGGTCATAATGGGTGTTTTTTGTGCGAAAAACTTTCAGTGAAATTTTCGGACCAAAAGTGAGCGTATCGGCAGCACCGACGTCACCTTTCTTTATCCATCAAAATTGAGTTGTTTTCCCTCAAAGGTGTCCCAAACATGTTTATATGGTGTATAGGTCATAATGGAAGCTTTTTGCGCGAAAAGCTTTACGTGAAATTATCGGAACCAAAAGTGACCATATCGGCATCACCGGCGTCACCTTTCTTTACCCATAAAAACTGAGTTGTTTTCTCTCAAATGTGTCCAAAGCATGTTTATATGGTGTATAGGTCATAATGGAGCCTTTTGGGCGAAAAGCTTCCCGTGGATTTTTCGGACCAAAAGTGACCATATCGGCATCACCTTTCTTTATCCATTAAAAATGAGTTGATTTCGCTCATATGTGTCCCAAACATGTTTATATGGTGTATAGGTCATAATAGGAACTTTTTGTGAGAAAAGATTTCCTTGAAATTTTCGAACCAAAAGTGACCATATCGACATCACCTACGTCACCTTTCTTTATCAATCAAAATTGAGTTTTTTTTTTGCACAAATGTGTTCCGAACATGTTTATATGGTGTATAGGTCAAAATGGGAGCTTTTTGCGCGAAAAGCTTTCCGTTAAATTTTCGGACCAAAAGGGACCATATCGGCATCAATGGCGTCACCTTTCTTTATCCATCAATACTGATTTGTTTTCGCTCAAATGTGCCCCAAGCATGTTTATATGGTGTATAGGTCATAATCGGAGCTTCTTGCGCGAAAAGCTTTTCGTGAAATTTTCGGACCAAAAGTGACCATATTGGTATCACCTTTCTTTACTCATCATAACAGAGTTGTTTTCGATCAACAGTATCCAAGGCATGTTTATATGGTGTATAGGTCATAATGGGAGCTTTTTCCGCGAAAAACTTTCCGTGAAATTTTCGGACCAAAAGTGACCATATCGGCATCACCGACGTCACCTTTCATTATCCATCAAAATTGAGTTATTTTCGCTCCAATGTGTCCGCCGAAACATGTTTATATGGTTTATAGGTCATAATGAAAGCTTTTTGCGCGAAAAGCTTTCCGTGAAATTTTCAGAACAAAAGTGACCATATACGCATCACCGACTTCACCTTTCTTTATCCATTAAAATTAAGTTGTTTTCGCTCAAATGTGTCCCAAACTTGTTTATATGGTATATAGGTCATAATTGGAGCTTTTTGCGCGAAAAGATTTACGTGAAATTTTCAACCAAAATCACCATATCGGCATCACCGGCGTCACCTTTCTTTACCCATAAAAACTGAGTTGTTTTCTCTCAAATGTGTACAAAGCCTGTTTATATGGTGTATAGGCCATAATGGAGCTTTTTGGGCGAAAAGCTTCCCGTGAAATTTTTGGACCAAAAGTGACCTTATCAGCATCACCTTTCTTTATCCGTTAAAAATGAGTTGATTTCGCTCATTGGTGTCCCAAACTTGTTTATATGGTGTATAGGTCATAATAGGAACTATTTGCGAGAAAAGCTTTCCTTGAAATTTTCGAACCAAAAGTGACCATATCGACATCACCTATGTCACCTTTCTTTATCAATCAAAATTGAGTTTTTTTTCTCTCAAATGTGTTCCGAAAATGTTTATATGGTGTATAGGTTAAAATGGGAGCTTTTTCGCGAAAATCTTTTCGTTAAATTTTCGGACCAAAAGGGACCATATCGGCATCAATGGCGTCACCTTTCTTTATCCATCAATACTGATTTGTTTTCGCTCAAATGTGTCCCTAGCATGTTTATATGGTGTATAGGTCATAATGGGAGCTTTTTGCGCGAAAAGCTTTTCATGAAATTTTCGGACCAAAAGTGACCATATCGGCATCACCTTTCTTTACTCGTCATAACAGAGTTGTTTTCGATCAACAGTGTCCAAGGCATGTTTATATGGTGTATAGGTCATAATGGGAGCTTTTTGCGCGAAAAACTTTCCGTGAAATTTTCGGACCAAAAGTGACCATTTCGGCATCACCGACGTCACCTTTCATTATCCATCAAAATTGAGTTATTTTCGCTCAAATGTGTCGCAAACATATTTATATGGTTTATAGGTCATAATGAAAGATTTTTGCGCGAAAAGCTTTCCGTGAAATTTTCGGAACAAAAGTGACCATATAGGCATCACCGACTTCACCTTTCCTTATCCATTAAAATTGAGTTGTTTTCGCTCAAATGTGTCCCAAACATGTTTATATGGTATATAGGTCATATTTGGAGCTTTTTGCGCGAAAAGATTTACGTGAAATTTTCAACCAAAATCACCATATCGGCATCACCGGCGTCACCTTTCTTTACCCATAAAAACTGAGTTGTTTTCTCTCAAATGTGTACAAAGCCTGTTTATATGGTGTATAGGCCATAATGGAGCTTTTTGGGCGAAAAGCTTCCCGTGAAATTTTCGGACCACAAGTGACCTTATCAGCATCACCTTTCTTTATCCGTTAAAAATGAGTTGATTTCGCTCATAGGTGTCCCAAACATGTTTATATGGTGTATAGGTCATAATAGGAACTTTTTGCGAGAAAAGCTTTCCTTGAAATTTTCGGATCAAAAGTGACCATATCGGCATCACCTACGTCACCTTTCTTTATCAATCAAAATTGAGTTTTTTTTCTCTCAAATGTGTTCCGAAAATGTTTATATGGTGTATAGGTTAAAATGGGAGCTTTTTGCACGAAAATCTTTACGTTAAATTTTCGGAACAAAATGGACCATATCGGCATCAATGACGTCATCTTTCTTTATCCATCAATACTGATTTGTTTTCGCTCAAATGTGTCCCTAGCATGTTTATATGGTGTATAGGTCATAATGGGAGCTTTTTGCGCGAAAAGCTTTTCATGAAATTTTCGGACCAAAAGTGACTATATCGGCATCACCTTTCTTTACTCGTCATAACAGAGTTGTTTTCGATCAACAGTGTCCAAGGCATGTTTATATGGTGTATAGGTCATAATGGGAGCTTTTTGCGCGAAAAACTTTCCGTGAAATTTTCGGACCAAAAGTGACCATATCGGCATCACCGACGTCACCTTTCATTATCCCTCAAAATTGAGTTATTTTCGCTCAAATGTGTCGCAAACATATTTATATGGTTTATAGGTCATAATGAAAGCTTTTCGCGCGAAAAACTTTCCGTGAAATTTTCAGACCAAAAGTGACCATATCGGCATCACCTTTCTTAAACCATCAAAACTGAGTTGTTTTCACTCAACTGTGTCCAAAGCATTTTTATATTGTGTATAGGTCATAATGGGAGATTTTTGCGCGAAAAGCTTTCAGTGAAATTTTCGGACCAAAAGTGACCATATCGGCATCACCGACGTCACCTTTCTTAATCCATCAAAATTGAGGTTTTTTTGCTCGAATGTGTTCCACACATGTTTATATTGTGTATAGGTCAAAATAGGAGCTTTTTGCGCAAAAAGCTTTCCGTGAAATTTTCGGACCAAAAGGGACCATATCGGCATCACCGACATCATCTTTCTTCATCCATCAAAATTGAGTTGTTTTCGCTCAAATGTGTCCCAAGCATGTTTATATGGTGTATAGGTCATAATGAGAGCTTTTTGCGCGAAAATCTTTTCGTGAAATTTTCGGACTAAAAATGACCATATCGACATCACCTTTATTTACTCATCAAAACAGAGTTGTTTTCACTCAACAGTGTCCAAAGCATGTTTATATGGTGTATAGGTCATAATGGGAGCTTTTAGCGCGAAAAACATTCTGTGAAATTTTCGGACCAAAAGTGACCATATCGGCATCATCGACGTCACCTTTCATTATCCATCAAAATTGAGTTATTATCGCTCCAATGTGCCCCAAACATGTTTATATGGTTTATAGGTCATAATGAAAGCTTTTTGCGCGAAAAGCTTTCCGTGAAATTTTCAGAACAAAAGTGACCATATGGGCATCACCGACTTCACCTTTCTTCATCCATTAAAATTGAGTTTTTTTCGCTCAAATGTGTCCCAAACATGTTTATATGGTATATATGTCATAATTGGAGCTGTTTGCGCGAAAAGATTTACGTGAAATTTTCAACCAAAATCACCATATCGGCATCACCGGCGTCACCTTTCTTTACCCATAAAAACTGAGTTGTTTTCTCTCAAATGTGTCCAAAGCCTGTTTATATGGTGTATAGGCCATAATGGAGCTTTTTGGGCGAAAAGCTTCCCGTGAAATTTTCGGACCAAAAGTGACCTTATCGGCATCACCTTTCTTTATCCGTTAAAAATGAGTTGATTTCGCTCAAATGTGTCCCAAACATGTTTATATGGTGTATAGGTCATAATAGGAACTTTTTGCGAGAAAAGCTTTCTTTGAAATTTTCGAACCAAAAGTGACCATATCGGCATCACCTATGTCACCTTTTTTATCAATCAAAATTGAGTTTTTTTTCTCTCAAATGTGTTCCGAAAATGTTTATATGGTGTATAGGCCAAAATGGGAGCTTTTTGCGCGAAAAGCTTTCTGTTAAATTTTCGGAACAAAAGGGACCATATCGGCATCAATGGCGTCACCTTTCTTTATCCATCAATACTGATTTGTTTTCGCTCAAATGTGTCCCTAGCATGTTTATATGGTGTATAGGTCATAATGGGAGCTTTTTGCGCAAAAAGCTTTTCGTAAAATTTTCGGACCAAAAGTGACCATATCGGCATCACCTTTCTTTACTCATCATAACAGAGTTGTTTTCGATCAACACTGTCCAAGGCATTTTAATATGGTGTATAGGTCATAATGGGAGCTTTTTGCGCGAAAAACATTCCGTGAAATTTTCGGACCAAAAGTGACCTTATCGGCATCACCTTTCTTTATCCGTTAAAAATGAGTTGATTTCGCTCATAGGTGTCCCAAACATGTTTATATGGTGTATAGGTCATAATAGGAACTTTTTGCGAGAAAAGCTTTCCTTGAAATTTTCGGATCAAAAGTGACCATATCGGCATCACCTACGTCACCTTTCTTTATCAATCAAAATTGAGTTTTTTTTCTCTCAAATGTGTTCCGAAAATGTTTATATGGTGTATAGGTTAAAATGGGAGCTTTTTGCACGAAAATCTTTACGTTAAATTTTCGGACCAAAATGGACCATATCGGCATCAATGACGTCATCTTTCTTTATCAATCAATACTGATTAGTTTTCGCTCAAATGTGTCCCTAGCATGTTTATATGGTGTATAGGTCATAATGGGAGCTTTTTGCGCGAAAAGCTTTTCATGAAATTTTCGGACCAAAAGTGACCATATCGGCATCACCTTTCTTTACTCGTCATAACAGAGTTGTTTTCGATCAACAGTGTCCAAGGCATGTTTATATGGTGTATAGGTCATAATGGGAGCTTTTTGCGCGAAAAACTTTCCGTGAAATTTTCGGACCAAAAGTGACCATTTCGGCATCACCGACGTCACCTTTCATTATCCATCAAAATTGAGTTATTTTCGCTCAAATGTGTCGCAAACATATTTATATGGTTTATAGGTCATAATGAAAGATTTCTGCGCGAAAAGCTTTCCGTGAAATTTTCGGAACAAAAGTGACGATATAGGCATCACCGACTTCACCTTTCCTTATCCATTAAAATTAAGTTGTTTTCGCTCAAATGTGTCCCAAACATGTTTATATAGTATATAGGTCATAATTGGAGCTTTTTGCGCGAAAAGATTTACGTGAAATTTTTAACCAAAATCACCATATCGGCATCACCGGCGTCACCTTTCTTTACCCATAAAAACTGAGTTGTTTTCTCTCAAATGTGTCCAAAGCCTGTTTATATGGTGTATAGGCCATAATGGAGCTTTTTGGGCGAAAAGTTTCCCGTGAAATTTTCGGACCAAAAGTGACCTTATCGGCATCACCTTTCTTTATCCATTAAAAATGAGTTGATTTCGCTCATATGTGTCCCAAACATGTTTATATGGTGTATAGGTCATAATAGGAACTTTTTGCGAGAAAAGCTTTCCTTGAAATTTTCGAACCAAAAGTGACCATATCGGCATCACCTACGTCACCTTTCTTTATCAATCAAAATTGAGTTTTTTTTCTCTCAAATGTGTTCGGAAAATGTTTATATGGTGTATAGGTCAAAATGGGAGCTTTTTGCGCGAAAAGCTTTTCGTTAAATTTTCGGACCAAAAGGGACCATATCGGCATCAATGGCGTCACCTTTCTTTATCCATCAATACTGATTTGTTTTCGCTCAAATGTGTCCCAAGCATGTTTATATGGTGTATAGGTCATAATGGGAGCTTTTTGCGCGAAAAGCTTTTCGTGAAATTTTCGGACCAAAATTGACCATATCGGTATCACCTTTCTTTACTCATTATAACAGAGTTGTTTTCGATCAACAGTATCCAAGGCATGTTTATATGGTGTATAGGTCATAATGGGAGCTTTTAGCGCGAAAAACTTTCCGTGAAATTTTCGGACCAAAAGTGACCATATTGGCATCACCGACGTCACCTTTCATTATCCATCAAAATTGAGTTATTTTCGCTCAAATGTGTCCCAAACATGTTTATATGGTTTATAGGTCATAATGAATGCTTTTTGTACGAAAAGCTTTCTGTGAAATTTTCGGAACAAAAGTGACCATATAGGCATCACCGACTTCATCTTTCCTTATCCATTAAAATTGAATTGTTTTTGCTCAAATGTGTCCCAAACATGTTTATATGGTATATAGGTCATAATTGGAGCTTTTTGCGCGAAAAGTTTTATGTGCAATTTTCAACCAAAATCACCATATCGGCATCACCGGCGTCACCTTTCTTTACCCATAAAAACTGAGTTGTTTTCTCTCAAATGTGTCCAAAGCCTGTTTATATGGTGTATAAGCCATAATGGAGCTTTTTGGGCGAAAAGTTTCCCCTGAAATTTTCGGACAAAAAGTGACCTTATCGGCATCACCTTTCTTTATCCATTAAAAATGAGTTGATTTCGCTCATATGTGTCCCAAACATGTTTATATGGTGTATAGGTCATAATAGGAAGTTTTTGCGAGAAAAGCTTTCCTTGAAATTTTCGAACCAAAAGTGACCATATCGGCATTACCTACGTCACCTTTCTTTATCAATCAAAATTGAGTTTTTTTTTCTCTCAAATGTGTTCGGAAAATGTTTATATGGTGTATAGGTCAAAATGGGAGCTTTTTGCGCGAAAAGCTTTTCGTTAAATTTTCGGACCAAAAGGGACCATATCGGCATCAATGGCGTCACCTTTCTTTATCCATCAATACTGATTTGTTTTCGCTCAAATGTGTCCCTAGCATGTTTATATGGTGTATAGGTCATAATGGGAGTTTTTTGCGCGAAAAGCTTTTCGTGAAATTTTCGGGCCAAAAGTGACCGTATCGGCGTCACCGATGTCAGCTTTCTTTATCCATCAATACTGATTTGTTTTCGCTCAAATGTGTCCCTAGCATCTTTATATGGTGTATAGGTCATAATGGGAGCTTTTTGCGCGAAAAGCTTTTCATGAAATCTTCAGACCAAAAGTGACCATATCGGCATCACCTTTCTTTACTCGTCATAACAGAGTTGTTTTCGATCAACAGTGTCCAAGGCATGTTTATATGGTGTATAGGTCATAATGGGAGCTTTTTGCGCGAAAAACTTTCCATGAAATTTTCGGACCAAAAGTGACCATATCGGCATCACCGACGTCACCTTTCATTATCCATCAAAATTGAGTTATTTTCGCTCAAATGTGTCGCAAACATATTTATATGGTTTATAGGTCATAACGAAAGATTTTTGCGCGAAAAGCTTTCTGTGAAATTTTCGGAACAAAAGTGACCATATAGGCATCACCGACTTCACCTTTCCTTATCCATTAAAATTGAGTTGTTTTCGCTCAAATGTGTCCCAAACATGTTTATATGGTATATAGGTCATAATTGGAGCTTTTTGCGCGAAAAGATTTACGTGAAATTTTCAACCAAAATCACCATATCGGCATCACCGACGTCACCTTTCTTTACCCATAAAAACTGAGTTGTTTTCTCTCAAATGTGTCCAAAGCCTGTTTATATGGTGTATAGGCCATAATGGAGCTTTTTGGGCGAAAAGTTTCCCGTGAAATTTTCGGACCAAAAGTGACCTTATCGGCATCACCTTTCTTTATCCATTAAAAATGAGTTGATTTCGCTTATATGTGTCCCAAACATGTTTATATGGTGTATAGGTCATAATAGGAACTTTTTGCGAGAAAAGCTTTCCTTGAAATTTTCGAACCAAAAGTGACCATATCGGCATCACCTACGTCACCTTTCTTTATCAATCAAAATTGAGTTTTTTTTCTCTCAAATGTGTTCGGAAAATGTTTATATGGTGTATAGGTCAAAATGGGAGCTTTTTGCGCGAAAAACTTTTCGTTAAATTTTCGGACCAAAAGGGACCATATCGGCATCATTGGCGTCGCCTTTCTTTATCCATCAATACTGATTTGTTTTCGCTCAAATGTGTCCCTAGCATGTTTATATGGTGTATAGGTCATAATGGGAGTTTTTTGCGCGAAAAGCTTTTCGTGAAATTTTCGGGCCAAAAGTGACCATATCGGCATCACCTTTCTTTACTCATCATAACAGAGTTGTTTTCGATCAACAGTGTCCAAGGCATGTTTATATGGTGTATATGTCATAATGGGAGCTTTTTGCGCGAAAACTTTCCGTGAAATTTTCGGACCAAAAGTGACCATATCGGCATCACCGACGTCACCTTTCATTATCCATCAAAATTGAGTTATTTTCGCTCAAATGTGTCGCAAACATATTTATATGGTTTATAGGTCATAATGAAAGCTTTTCGCGCGAAAAACTTTCCGTGAAATTTTCAGACCAAAAGTGACCATATCGGCATCACCTTTCTTTAACCATCAAAACTGAGTTGTTTTCACTCAACTGTGTCCAAAGCATTTTTATATTGTGTATAGGTCATAATGGGAGATTTTTGCGCGAAAAGCTTTCAGTGAAATTTTCGGACCAAAAGTGACCATATTGGCATCACCGACGTCACCTTTCTTTATCCATCAAAATTGAGGTTTTTTTGCTCGAATGTGTTCCACACATGTTTATATTGTGTATAGGTCAAAATAGGAGCTTTTTGCGCAAAAAGCTTTCCGTGAAATTTTCGGACCAAAAGGGACCATATCGGCATCACCGACATCATCTTTCTTTATCCATCAAAATTGAGTTGTTTTCGCTCAAATGTGTCCCAAGCATGTTTATATGGTGTATAGGTCATAATGAGAGCTTTTTGCGCGAAAATCTTTTCGTGAAATTTTCGGACTAAAAGTGACCATATCGACATCACCTTTATTTACTCATCAAAACAGAGTTGTTTTCACTCAACAGTGTCCAAAGCATGTTTATATGGTGTATAGGTCATAATGGGAGCTTTTAGCGCAAAAAACTTTTTGTGAAATTTTCGGACCAAAAGTGACCATATCGGCATCACCGACGTCACCTTTCATTATCCATCAAAATTGAGTTATTTTCGCTCCAATGTGCCCCAAACATGTTTATATGGTTTATAGGTCATAATGAAAGCTTTTTGCGCGAAAAGCGTTCCGTGAAATTTTCAGAACAAAAGTGACCATATGGGCATCACCGACTTCACCTTTCTTCATCCATTAAAATTGAGTTTTTTTCGCTCAAATGTGTCCCAAACATGTTTATATGGTATATATGTCATAATTGGAGCTGTTTGCGCGAAAAGATTTACGTGAAATTTTCAACCAAAATCACCATATCGGCATCACCGGCGTCACCTTTCTTTACCCATAAAAACTGAGTTGTTTTCTCTCAAATGTGTCCAAAGCCTGTTTATATGGTGTATAGGCCATAATGGAGCTTTTTGGGCGAAAAGCTTCCCGTGAAATTTTCGGACCAAAAGTGACCTTATCGGCATCACCTTTCTTTATCCATTAGAAATGAGTTGATTTCGCTCAAATGTGTCCCAAACATGTTTATATGGTGTATAGGTCATAATAGGAACTTTTTGCGAGAAAAGCTTTCTTTGAAATTTTCGAACCAAAAGTGACCATATCGGCATCACCTATGTCACCTTTTTTATCAATCAAAATTGAGTTTTTTTTTCTCTCAAATGTGTTCCGAAAATGTTTATATGGTGTATAGGCCAAAATGGGAGCTTTTTGCGCGAAAAGCTTTCTGTTAAATTTTCGGAACAAAAGGGACCATATCGGCATCAATGGCGTCACCTTTCTTTATCCATCAATACTGATTTGTTTTCGCTCAAATGTGTCCCTAGCATGTTTATATGGTGTATAGGTCATAATGGGAGCTTTTTGCGCAAAAAGCTTTTCGTAAAATTTTCGGACCAAAAGTGACCATATCGGCATCACCTTTCTTTACTCATCATAACAGAGTTGTTTTCGATCAACACTGTCCAAGGCATTTTAATATGGTGTATAGGTCATAATGGGAGCTTTTTGCGCGAAAAACTTTCCGTGAAATTTTCGGACCAAAAGTGACCATATCGGCATCACCGACCTTTAACCATCAAAACTGAGTTGTTTTCGCTCAACTGTGTCCAAAGCATTTTTATATTGTGTATAGGTCATATCGGTATCACCTTTCCTTAAAATTTTCGGACCAAAAGTGACCATATCGGTATCACCGACGTCACCTTTCTTTATCAATCAAAATTGAGTTTTTTTCGCCCAAATGTGTCCCGAACATGTTTATATGGTATATAGGTCATAATGGGAGCTTTTTGCGCGAAAAGATTTACGTGAAATTTTCAACCAAAATGACCATATCGGCATCACCGGCGTCACCTTTCTTTACCCATAAAAACTGAGTTGTTTTCACCCAAATGTGTCTTAAGCATGTTTATATGGTGGGTCATAATGTGAGCTTTTTGCGCGAAAAGATTTTCGTGAAATTTTCGAACCAAAAGTGACCATATCGGCATAACCTTTCTTTACTCATCAAAATAGAGTTATTTTCGATCAACAGTGTCCAAAGCATGTTTATATGGTGTATAGATCATAATGGGAGCTTTTTGCGCGAAAAAATTTCCGTGAAATTTTCGGACCAAAAGTGACCATATCGGCATCACCGACGTCACCTTTCATTATCCATCAAAATTGAGTTATTTTCGCTCAAATGTGTCCCAAACATGTTTATATGGTTTATAGGTCATAATGAAAGCTTTTTGCGCGAAAAGCTTTCCGTGAAATTTTCGGACCAAAAGTGACCATATCGGCATCACCTTTCTTTAATAATCAAAACTGAGTTGTTTTAGCTCAACTGTGTCCAAAGCATTTTTATATTGTGTATAGGTCATAATGGGAGATTTTTGCGTGAAAAACTTTCAGTGAAATTTTCTGACCAAAAGTGAACATATCGGCATCACCGACCTGACCTTTCTTTATCCATCAAAATTGAGTTGTTTTCCCTCAAATGTGTCTCAAACATATTTATGTGGTGTATAGGTTATAATGGTTGCTTTCTCCTTGAAAAGCTTTCCGTGAAATTTTCGGACCAAAAGTGACCATCTCGGCATCACCTTTCTTTACCCATCAAAACTGAGTTGTTTTCGCTCAAATGTGTCCCAAACATGTTTATATGGTGTATAGGTCATAATGAGAGCTTTTTGCACGAAAAGCTTTCCGTGAAATTTTCGGATAAAAAGTGACCATATTGGCATCACCGACGTCACCTTTCTTTATCAATCAAAATTGAGTTTCTTTCGCTCAAATATGTCCCGAACATGTTTATATTGTGTATAGGTCCTAATGGGAGCTTTTTGCGCGAAAAGCTTTCCGTGAAATTTTCGGACCAAAAGTGACCATCTCGGCATCACCTTTCTTTACCCATCAAATCTGAGTTGTTTTCGCTCAATTGTGTCCCAAACATGTTTATATGGAGTATAGGTCATAATGGGAGCTTTTTGCGCGAAAAGCTTTTCGTGAAATTTTCGGACCAAAAGTGACCATATTGGTATCACCTTTCTATAACCACCAAAACTGAGTTGTTTTCGCTCAACAGTGTCCAAGGCATGTTTATAAGGTGTATAGGTCATAATGAGAGTTTTTTGCGCGAAAAACTTTTCGTGAAATTTTCGGACCAAAAGTGACCATATCAGCATCACCTTTCATTAACCATCAAAACTGAGTTGTTTTCGCTCAACTGTGTCCAAAGCATGTTTATATGGTGTATAGGTCATAATGGGAGCTTTTTGCGCGAAAAGCTTTCCGTGAAATTTTCGGACCAAAAGTGACCATATCGGCATCACTGACGTCACCTTTCATTATCCATCAAAATTGAGTTATTTTCGCTCAAATATGTCCCAAACATGTTTATATGGTTTATAGGTCATAATGAAAGCTTTTTGCGCGAAAAGCTTTCCGTGAAATTTTCGGACCAAAAGTGACCATATCGGCATCACCTTTCTTTAATAATCAAAACTGAGTTGTTTTAGCTCAACTGTGTCCAAAGCATTTTTATATTGTGTATAGGTCATAATGGGAGATTTTTGCGTGAAAAACTTTCAGTGAAATTTTCGGACCAAAAGTGAACATATCGGCATCACTAACCTGACCTTTCTTTATCCATCAAAATTGAGTTGTTTTCCCTCAAATGTGTCACAAACATATTTATGTGGTGTATAGGTCATAATGGTTGCTTTCTGCTTGAAAAGCTTTCCGTGAAATTTTCGGACCAAAAGTGACCATCTCGGCATCACCTTTCTTTACCCATCAAAACTGAGTTGTTTTCGCTCAAATGTGTCCAAAGCATGTTTATATGGTGTATAGGTCATAATGGGAGCTTTTTGCGCGAAAAGCTTTCCGTGAAATTTTCGGACCTAAAGTGACCACATTTTGCATTCACCTTTCTTTAACCATCAAAACTGAGGTTTTTTCACTCAACCGTGTCCAAAGCATGTTTATATGGTGTATAGGTCATAATGGGTGTTTTTTGTGCGAAAAACTTTCAGTGAAATTTTCGGACCAAAAGTGAGCGTATCGGCAGCACCGACGTCACCTTTCTTTATCCATCAAAATTGAGTTGTTTTCGCTCAAATGTGTTCCAAACATGTTTATATGGTGTATAGGTCATAATGGAAGCTTTTTGCGCGAAAAGCTTTACGTGAAATTATCGGACCAGAAGTGACCATATCGGCATCATCGGCGTCACCTTTCTTTACCCATAAAAACTAAGTTGTTTTCTCTCAAATGTGTCCAAAGCATTTTATATGGCGTATAGGTCATAACGGGAGCTTTTTGCGCGAAAAGGTTTTCGTTAAATTTTCGGACCAAAATTGACCATATCGGCATCACCGACGTCACCATTCTTTATCCATCAAAATTGAGGTTTTTTTGCTCGAATGTGTCCCACACATGTTTATATTGTGTATAGGTCAAAATGGGAGCTTTTTGCGCGAAAATCTTTCCGTGAAATTTTCGGACCAAAAGGGACCATATCGGCATCACCGACGTCACCTTTCTTTATCCATCAAAATTGAGTTGTTTTCGCTCAAATGTGTCCCAAGCATGTTTATATGGTATATAGGTCATAATGGGAGCTTTTTGCGCGAAAATATTTTCGTGAAATTTTCGGACCAAAACTGACCATAGCGACATCACCTTTATTTACTCATCAAAACAGAGTTGTTTTCGCTCAACAGTGTCCAAAGCATGTTTATATGGTGTATAGGTCATAACGGGAGCGTTTTGTGCAAAAAGCATTTCGTGAAATTTTCGGACGAAAAGTTACCATATCGGCATCACCGACGTCAACATCTTTATCCATTAAAATTGAGGTTTTTTTGCTCGAATGTGTCCCACACATGTTTATATGGTGTATAGGTCATAATGTGAGCTTTTTGCGCGAGAAACTTTCCGTGAAATTTTGGGAACAAAAGTGACCATGTAGGCATCACCGACTTCACCTTTCTTTATCCATTAAAATTGAGTTGTTTTCCTTAAAATATGTCCCAAACATGTTTATATGGTATATAGGTCATAATGGGAGCTTTTTGCGCGAAAAGATTTACGTGAAATTTTCAACCAAAATCACCATATCGGCATCACCGGCGTCACCTTTCTTTACCCATAAAAACTGCGTTGTTTTCTCTCAAATGTGTCCAAAGCATGTTTATATGGTGTATAGGTCATAATGGAGCTTTTTGGGCGAAAAGCTTCCCGTGAAATTTTCGGACCAAAAGTGACCATGTTTATATGGTGTATAGGTCATAATGGAGCTTTTTCGCTCATATGTGTCCCAAACATGTTGATATGGTGTATAGGTTATAATAGGATCTTTTTGCGAGAAAAGCTTTCCTTGAAATTTTCGAACCAAAAGTGACCATATCGGCATCACCTACATCACCTTTCTTTATCAATTAAAATTGAGTTTTTTTTCGCTCAAATGTGTTCCGAACATGTTTATATGGTGTATAGGTCAAAATGGGAGCTTTTTGCGCGAAAAGCTTTCCGTGAAATTTTCGGACCAAAAGGGACCATATCGGCATCAATGGCGTCACCTTTCTTTATCCATCAATACTGATTTGTTTTCGCTAAATGTGTCCCAAGCATATTTATATGGTGTATAGGTTATAATGGGAGCTTTTTGCTCGAAAAGCTTTCCGTGAAATTTTCGGACCAAAAGGGACCATATCTGCATCACCGGCGTCACCTTTCTTTATCCATCAAAATTGAGTTGTTTTCGCTCAAATGTGTCCCAAACATGTTTATATAGTGTATAGGTCATAATGGGAACTTTTTGCGCGAAAAACTTTCCGTAAAATTTTCGGACCAAAAGTGACCATATCGGCATCACCGACGTCACCTTTCATTATCCATCAAAATTGAGTTATTTTCGCTCAAATGTGTCCCAAACATGTTTATATGGTTATAGGTCATAATGAAAGCTTTTTGCGCGAAAAGCTTTCCGTGAAATTTTCGGACCAAAAGTGACCATATCGGCATCACCTTTCATTAATAATCAAAACTGAGTTGTTTTAGCTCAACTGTGTCCAAAGCATTTTTATATAGTGTATAGGTCATAATGGGAGATTTTTGCGCGAAAAGCTTTCAGTGAAATTTTCGGACCAAAAGTGACCATATCGGCATCACCGACGTCACCTTTCTTTATCCATCAAAATTGAGTTGTTTTCCCTCAAATGTGTCACAAAAATGTTTATATGGTGTATAGGTCATAATGGTTGTTGTCTGCTTGAAAAGCTTTCCGTGAAATTTTTGGACCAAAAGTGACCATCTCGGCATCACCGATGTCACCTTTCTTTATCAATCAAAATTGAGTTTTTTTCGCTCAAATGTGTCCCGAACATGTTTATATTGTGTATAGGTCATAATGGGAGCTTTTTGCGCGAAAAGCTTTCCGTAAAATTTTCGGACCAAAAGTGACCATATCGGTATCACCGGCGTCACCTTTCTTTACCAATAAAAACTAAGTTTTTTCTCTCAAATGTGTCCAAAGCATGTTTATAAGGTGTATAGGTCATAATGGGAGCTTTTTGCGCGAAAAGCTCTCCGTGAAGTTTTCGGAGCAAAAGTGACCATATCGGCATCACCTTTCTTTATCCATTAAAAATGCATTGATTTCGCTCATATGTGGCCAAAGCATGTTTATATGGTGTATAAGTCATAATGGGAACTATTTGCGCGAAAAGTTTTCCGTTAAATTTTTGGACCAAAAGGGACCATATCGGCATCAACGACGTCACCTTTCTTTATCCATCAATACTGATTTGTTTTCGCTCAAATGTGTCCCAAGCATGTTTATATGGTGTATAGGTCAAAATGGGAGCTTTTTCCGCGAAAATCTTTCCGTGAAATTTTTGGACCAAAAGTGACCATATCGGCATCAATGGCGTCACCTTACTTAATCCATCAAAATTGAGTTGTTTACGCTCAAATGTGTCCTAAACAAGTTTATATGGTGGGGTCATAATTGGAGCTTTTGGCACGAAAAGCTTTTCGTGAAATTTTCGGAGCAAAAGTGACCATATCGGCATCACCTTTCTTTATCCATTAAAAATGAGATGATTTCGCTCATATGTGTACCAAACATGTTTATATGTCGTATAGGTCATAATGTGAACTTTTTGAGGGAAAAGCTTTCCGTGAAATTTTCGGAGCAAAAGTGACCATATCGGCATCACCTTTCTTTACCCATCAAAACGGAGTTGTTTTCGCTCAACTGTGTCGAAAGCTCGTTTATATGGTTTACAGGTCATAATGGGTGCTTTTTGCGCGTAAAGCTTTTCCTGAAATTTTCGGACCAAAAGTGACCACATCGGCATCACCAACGTCACCTCTTTTATCCATCAAAATTTAGTTGTTTTTGCTCAAATGTGTCCCAAACACGTTTCAATGGTGTATAGGTCAAAATGGGAGCTTTTTGTGCGAAAAGCTTTCCGTGAAATTTTCGTACCAAAAGTTACCATATCGGCATCAATGGCGCCACCTTTATTTATCCATCAATACTGATTTGTTTTCGCTCAAATGTGTCCCAAACATGTTTACATTGTCTATAGGTCATAATGGGAGCATTTTGCATGAAAAGCTTTCCGTGAAATTTTCAGAACAAAAGTGACCATATCGGCAACACCAACGTCACCTTTTTTTATCCATCAAATTGAGTTGTTTTTGCTCATATGTGTCCCAAACATGTTTATATAGTTTATAGTTCACAATGGGAACTTTTTGCGCGAAAAGCTTTCCGTGAAATTTTCGTACCAAAAGTTACCATATCGGCATCAATGGCGCCACCTTTATTTATCCATCAATACTGATTTGTTTTCGCTCATATGTGTTCCAATCATGTTTATATGGTGTATAGATCATAATGGGTGCTTTTTGCGCGAAAAAATTTCCGTGAAATTTTCGGACCAAAAGTGACCATATTTGCATCACCGACGTCACCTTTCCCTTTCCATCAAAATTGAGTTGTTTTCACTCAAATGTGTCCCAAGCAGGTTTATATGGTGTATAGGTCATAATGGAAGCTTTTTGCACGAAAAGCTTTCCGTGAAATTTTCGGACCAAAAGTGACCATATTGACATCACCGGTGTCACCTTTCTTTATCCATTAAAATTGAGTTGTTTTCGCTCAAATGTGTCCCAAACATGTTTATATGGTGTATAGGTTATAATGGGAGCTTTTTGCGCGAAAAGCTTTCCGTGAAATTTTTGGACCAAAAGTGACCATATCGGCATCAATGGCGTCACCTTACTTAATCCATCAAAATTGACTTGTTTACGCTCAAATGTGTCCCAAACAAGTTTATATGGTGGGGTCATAATGGGAGCTTTTGGCACGAAAAGCTTTTCGTGAAATTTTCGGAGCAAAAGTGACCATATCGGCATCACCTTTCTTTATCCATTAAAAATGAGATGATTTCGCTCATATGTACACCAAACATGTTAATATGGTGTATAGGTCATAATGTGAACTTTTTGAGGGAAAAGCTTTCCGTGAAATTTTCGGAGCAAAAGTAACCATATCGGCATCACCTTTCTTTACCCATCAAAACGGAGTTGTTTTCGCTCAACTGTGTCGAAAGCTCTTTTATATGGTTTACAGGTCATAATGGGTGCTTTTTGCGCGTAAAGCTTTTCCTGAAATTTTCGGACCAAAAGTGACCACATCGGCATCACCAACGTCACCTCTTTTATCCATCAAAATTTAGTTGTTTTTGCTCAAATGTGTCCCAAACACGTTTCAATGGTGTATAGGTCAAAATGGGAGCTTTTTGTGCGAAAAGCTTTCCGTGAAATTTTCGTACCAAAAGTTACCATATCGGCATCAATGGCGCCACCTTTATTTATCCATCAATACTGATTTGTTTTCGCTCAAATGTGTCCCAAACATGTTTACATTGTCTATAGGTCATAATGGGAGCATTTTGCATGAAAAGCTTTCCGTGAAATTTTCAGAACAAAAGTGACCATATCGGCAACACCGACGTCACCTTTTTTTATCCATCAAATTGAGTTGTTTTTGCTCATATGTGTCCCAAACATGTTTATGTAGTTTATAGTTCACAATGGGAACTTTTTGCGCGAAAAGCTTTCCGTGAAATTTTCGTACCAAAAGTTACCATATCGGCATCAATGGCGCCACCTTTATTTATCCATCAATACTGATTTGTTTTCGCTCATATGTGTTCCAATCATGTTTATATGGTGTATAGATCATAATGGGTGCTTTTTGCGCGAAAAAATTTCCGTGAAATTTTCGGACCAAAAGTGACCATATTTGCATCACCGACGTCACCTTTCCCTTTCCATCAAAATTGAGTTGTTTTCACTCAAATGTGTCCCAAGCAGGTTTATATGGTGTATAGGTCATAATGGAAGCTTTTTGCACGAAAAGCTTTCCGTGAAATTTTCGGACCAAAAGTGACCATATTGACATCACCGGTGTCACCTTTCTTTATCCATTAAAATTGAGTTGTTTTCGCTCAAATGTGTCCCAAACATGTTTATATGGTGTATAGGTTATAATGGGAGCTTTTTGCGCGAAAAGCTTTCCGTGAAATTTTTGGACCAAAAGTGACCATATCGGCATCAATGGCGTCACCTTACTTAATCCATCAAAATTGACTTGTTTACGCTCAAATGTGTCCCAAACAAGTTTATATGGTGGGGTCATAATGGGAGCTTTTGGCACGAAAAGCTTTTCGTGAAATTTTCGGAGCAAAAGTGACCATATCGGCATCACCTTTCTTTATCCATTAAAAATGAGATGATTTCGCTCATATGTACACCAAACATGTTAATATGGTGTATAGGTCATAATGTGAACTTTTTGAGGGAAAAGCTTTCCGTGAAATTTTCGGAGCAATAGTGACCATATCGGCATCACCTTTCTTTACCCATCAAAACGGAGTTGTTTTCGCTCAACTGTGTCGAAAGCTCGTTTATATGGTTTACAGGTCATAATGGGTGCTTTTTGCGCGTAAAGCTTTTCCTGAAATTTTCGGACCAAAAGTGACCACATCGGCATCACCAACGTCACCTCTTTTATCCATCAAAATTTAGTTGTTTTTGCTCAAATGTGTCCCAAACACGTTTCAATGGTGTATAGGTCAAAATGGGAGCTTTTTGTGCGAAAAGCTTTCCGTGAAATTTTCGTACCAAAAGTTACCATATCGGCATCAATGGCGCCACCTTTATTTATCCATCAATACTGATTTGTTTTCGCTCAAATGTGTCCCAAACATGTTTACATTGTCTATAGGTCATAATGGGAGCATTTTGCATGAAAAGCTTTCCGTGAAATTTTCAGAACAAAAGTGACCATATCGGCAACACCGACGTCACCTTTTTTTATCCATCAAATTGAATTGTTTTTGCTCATATGTGTCCCAAACATGTTTATATAGTTTATAGTTCACAATGGGAACTTTTTGCGCGAAAAGCTTTCCGTGAAATTTTCGTACCAAAAGTTACCATATCGGCATCAATGGCGCCACCTTTATTTATCCATCAATACTGATTTGTTTTCGCTCATATGTGTTCCAATCATGTTTATATGGTGTATAGATCATAATGGGTGCTTTTTGCGCGAAAAAATTTCCGTGAAATTTTCGGACCAAAAGTGACCATATTTGCATCACCGACGTCACCTTTCCCTTTCCATCAAAATTGAGTTGTTTTCACTCAAATGTGACCCAAGCAGGTTTATATGGTGTATAGGTCATAATGGAAGCTTTTCGCACGAAAAGCTTTCCGTGAAATTTTCGGACCAAAAGTGACCATATTGACATCACCGGTGTCACCTTTCTTTATCCATTAAAATTGAGTTGTTTTCGCTCAAATGTGTCCCAAACATGTTTATATGGTGTATAGGTTATAATGGGAGCTTTTTGCGCAAAAAGCTTTCCGTGAAATTTTTGGACCAAAAGTGACCATATCGGCATCAATGGCGTCACCTTACTTAATCCATCAAAATTGACTTGTTTACGCTCAAATGTGTCCCAAACAAGTTTATATGGTGGGGTCTTAATGGGAGCTTTTGGCACGAAAAGCTTTTCGTGAAATTTTCGGAGCAAAAGTGACCATATCGGCATCACCTTTCCTTATCCATTAAAAATGAGATGATTTCGCTCATATGTGTACCAAACATGTTAATATGGTGTATAGGTCATAATGTGAACTTTTTGAGGGAAAAGCTTTCCGTGAAATTTTCGGAGCAAAAGTGACCATATCGGCATCACCTTTCTTTACCCATCAAAACGGTGTTGTTTTCGCTCAACTGTGTCGAAAGCTCGTTTATATGGTTTACAGGTCATAATGGGTGCTTTTTGCGCGTAAAGCTTTTCCTGAAATTTTCGGACCAAAAGTGACCACATCGGCATCACCAACGTCACCTCTTTTATCCATCAAAATTTAGTTGTTTTTGCTCAAATGTGTCCCAAACACGTTTCAATGGTGTATAGGTCAAAATGGGAGCTTTTTGTGCGAAAAGCTTTCCGTGAAATTTTCGTACCAAAAGTTACCATATCGGCATCAATGGCGCCACCTTTATTTATCCATCAATACTGATTTGTTTTCGCTCAAATGTGTCCCAAACATGTTTATATTGTCTATAGGTCATAATGGGAGCATTTTGCATGAAAAGCTTTCCGTGAAATTTTCAGAACAAAAGTGACCATATCGGCAACACCGACGTCACCTTTCTTTATCCATCAAACTGAGTTGTTTTAGCTCATATGTGTCCCAAACATGTTTATATGGTTTATAGTTCACAATGGGAACTTTTTGCGCGAAAAGCTTTCCGTGAAATTTTCGTACCAAAAGTTACCATATCGGCATCAATGGCGCCACCTTTATTTATCCATCAATACTGATTTGTTTTCGCTCATATGTGTTCCAATCATGTTTATATGGTGTATAGATCATATGGGTGCTTTTTGCGCGAAAAAATTTCCGTGAAATTTTCGGACCAAAAGTGACCATATTTGCATCACCGACGTCACCTTTCCCATTCCATCAAAATTGAGTTGTTTTCACTCAAATGTGTCCCAAGCAGGTTTATATGGTGTATAGGTCATAATGGAAGCTTTTTGCACGAAAAGCTTTCCGTGAAATTTTCCGACCAAAAGTGACCATATTTACATCACCGGTGTCACCTTTCTTTATCCATTAAAATTGAGTTGTTTTCGCTCAAATGTGTCCCAAACATGTTTATATGGTGTATAGGTTATAATGGGAGCGTTTTGCGCGAAAAACTTTCCGTGAAATTTTCGGACAAAAAGTGACCATATCGGCATCATCACCAGCGTCACCTATCTGTAGCCATCAAAAGAGAGTTGTTTTCCCTTAAATGTATCCCAAGCATATTTATATGGTGAATAGGTTATAATGGGAGCTTTTTGCGCGAAAAGCTTTCCTTGAAATATTCGGACCAAAATTGACCATATCGGCATCATCGACGTCACCTTTCTTTATCCATCAAATCTGAGTTGTTTTCGCTCAAATGCTTCCAAAGCATGTTTATATGGTGTATAGATCATAATAAGAGCTTTTTCCGCGAAAAGCTTTTCGTGAAATTTTCGGACCAAAAGTGACGATATCGGCATCAATGGCGTCACCTTACTTAATCCATCAAAATTAAGTTGTTTTCACAGAAATGTGTCCCAAACAAGTTTATAGGGTGTATAGGTCATAATGGAAGCTTTTTGCGCGACAAGCTTTCCGTGAAATTTTCGGACCAAAAGTTACCATATCGGCATCAACGGCGTCACCTTTCTTTAGCCGTCAAAAGAGAGTTCTTTTCCCTCAAATGTGTCCCAAGCATGTTTTTATGGTGAATAGGTCATAATGGGATCTTTTTGCACGAAACTCTTTCCGTGAAATTTTCGGACCAAAATTGACCATATCGGCATCACCGGCGTCACCCTTCTTTATCCATCAAATCTGATTTGTTTTCGCTCAAATGCTTCCAAAGCATGTTTATATGGTGTATAGGTCATAATGGGAGCTTTTTCCGCATAAAAGCTTTCCTTGAAATTTTCGGACCAAAAGTGACGATATCGGCATCAATGGCGTCACCTTACTTAATCCATCAAAATTAAGTTGTTTACACATAAGTGTGCCCCAAACAAGTTTATAGGGTGTATAGGTCATAATGGAAGCTTTTTGCGCGACAAGCTTTCCGTGAAATTTTCAGACCAAAAGTGACCATATCGGCATCACCGGCGTCACCTTTCCTTAGCCATCAAAAGAGAGTTCTTTTCCCTCAAATGTGTCCCAAGCATGTTTTTATGGTGAATAGGTCATAATGGGAGCTTTTTGCGCTAAAAGCTTTCTGTGATATTTTCGGACCAAAAGTTACTAGATCGGCATCAATGGTGCCACCTTTATTTATCAATCAATACTGATTTGTTTTCGCTCATATGTGTTCCAATCAAGTTTATATGGTGTATAGATCATAATGGGAGCTTTTTGCGCGAAAAACTTTCCGTGAAATTTTCGGACCAAAAGTGACCATATCTGCATCACCGACGTCACCTTTCCCTTTCCATCAAAATTGAGTTGTTTTCACTCAAATGTGTCCAAAGCAAGTTTATATGGTGTATAGGTCATAATGGAAGCTTTTTGCATGAAAAGCTTTCCGTGAAATTTTCGGCCCAAAAGTGACCATATTGGCATCACCGGTGTCACCTTTCTTTATCCATCAAAATTGAGTTGTTTTCGCTCAAATGTGTCCCAAACATGTTTATATGGTGTATAGGTTATAATGGGAGCTTTTTGCGCGAAAAGGTTTCCGTGAAATTTTCGGAAAAAAAGTGACCATATCGGCATCATCGGCGTCACCTTTCTGCAGCCATCAAAAGGGAGTTGTTTTCCCTCAAATGTGTCCCAAGCATATTTATATGGTGAATAGGTCATAATGGGAGCTTTTTGCGCGAAAAGCTTTCCTTGAAATTTTCGGACCAAAATTGACCATATCGGCATCATCGGCGTCACCTTTCTTTATCCATCAAATCTGAGTTGTTTTCGCTCAAATGCTTCCAAAGCATGTTTATATGGTGTATAGGTCATAATGGGAGCTTTTTCCGCGAAAAGCTTTCCGTGAAATTGTAGGACCAAATGTGACGATATCGGCATCAATGGCGTCATCTTACTTAATCCATCAAAATTAAGTTGTTTACACATAAGTGTGTCCCAAACAAGTTTATAGGGTGTATAGGTCATAATGGAAGCTTTTTGCGCGACAAGCTTTCCGTGAAATTTCCAGACCAAAAGTGACCATATCGGCATCACTGGCGTCACCTTTCCTTAGCCGTCAAAAGAGAGTTCTTTTCCCTCAAATGTGTCCCAAGCATGTTTTTATGGTGAATAGGTCATAATGGGAGCTTTTTGCGCGAAAAGCTTTCTGTGATATTTTCGGACCAAAAGTTACCAGATCGGCATCAATGGCGCCACCTTTTTTTATCCATCAATACTGATTTGTTTTCGCTCAAATGTGTTCCAATCATGTTTATATGGTGTATAGGTCATAATGGGAGCTTTTTCCGCGAAAAGCTTTCCGTGAAATTATCGGACCAAAAGTGACGATATCGGCATCAATGGCGTCACCTTACTTAATCCATCAAAATTAAGTTGTTTACACACAAATGTGTCCCAAACAAGTATATAGGGTGTATAGGTCATAATGGAAGCTTTTTGCGCGACAACCTTTCCGTGAAATTTTCGGACCAAAAGTGACCATATCGGCATCACTGGCGTCACCTTTCTTTAGCCGTCAAAAGAGAGTTCTTTTCCCTGAAATGTGTAACAAGCATGTTTTTATGGTGAATAGGTCATAATGGGAGCTTTTTGCGCGAAAAGCTTTCCGTGATATTTTCTGACCAAATTTGACCATATCGGCATCACCGACATCACCTTTCTTTATCCATCAAAATTAAGTTGTTTTCTCACAAATGTTTTCAAAACAAGTTTATATGGTGTATATGTCATAATGGAAGCTTTTTGCGCAGAAAGTTTTCCGTGAAATTTTCGGACCAAAAGTGAACATATCGGCATCACAGACGTCCCCTTTCTTTATCCATCAAAACTGAGTTGTTTTTTGCTCAAATGTGTCCCAAGCACGTTTATATGGTGTTTGGTCAAAATGGGAGCTCTTTGCGTGAAAAGCTTTCTGTGAAATTTTCGTACCAAAATTTACCATATCGGCATCAATGGCCCCACCTTTATTTATCCATCAATACTGATTTGTTTTCGCTCAAATGTGTTCCAAACATGATTATATGGTGTATAGATCATAATTGAGTTGTTTCCGCTCAAATGTGTCAAAACATGTTTATATGGTGTATAGGTCATAATAGGAGCATTTTGCGCGAAAAGCTTTTCGTGAAATATTTGGACCAAAAGAGACCATATCGGCATCATCGGCGTCACCTTTGCTTATCCATCAAAACTGAGTTGTTTTTGCTCAAATGTGTCACAAGCACGTTGATATGGTGTATAGGTAAAAATGGGAGCTTTTTGCGCGAAAAGCTTTCTGTGAAATTTTCGTACATATAGTTACCATATCGGCATCAATGGTGCCACCTTTATTTATCCATCAATACTGATTTGTTTTCCCTCAAATGTGTTCCAAACATGTTTATATGGTGTATAGATCGTAATGTGAGCTTTTTGCGCGAAAAGCTTTCCGTGAAATTTTCGGACCAAAAGTGACCATTTCTGCATCACCGACGTCACCTTTCCCTTTCCATCAAAATTGAGTTGTTTTCACTCAAATGTGTCCCAAACAAGTTTATATGGTGTATAGGTCATAATAGAAGCTTTTTGCACGAAAAGCTTTCCGTGAAATTTTCGGACCAAAAGTGACCATATCGGCATCACCTTTCTTTACCCATTAAAACTCAGTTGTTTTCGCTCAAATGTGTCCCAAACATGTTTATATTGTGTATAGGTCTTAATGGGAGCATTTTGCGCGAAAAGCTTTACGTGAAATTTTTGGACCAAAAGTGACCATATCGGCATCACCGGCGTCACCTTTCATTACCCATAAAAACTAAGTTGTTTTCTCTCAAATGTGTCCAAAGCATGTTTATATGGTGTATAAGTCATAATGGGAGCTTTTTGCACGAAAAGCTTTCCGTGAAATTTTCGGACCAAAAGTGACCATATCGGCATCACCTTTCTTTATCAATTAAAAATGAGTTGATTTCGCTCATATGTATCCCAAACATGTTTATATGCTGTATATGTCATAATGGGAAATTTTTGCGAGAAAAGCTTTCCGGGAAATTTTCGAACCAAAAGTGACCATATCGGCATCACCGAAGTCACCTTTCTTTATCCATCAAAATTGAGTTGTTTTCCCTCAAATGTGTCCCAAACATGTTAATATGGTGTATAGGTCATAATGGTTGCTTTATGCTTGAAAAGCTTTCCGTGAAATTTTCGGACTAAAACTGTCCATTTCGGCATAACCTTTCTTTACCCATCAAAACTAAGTTGTTTTCGCTCAAATGTGTCAAAAAATGTTTATATGGTGTATAGGTCATAATGGGAACTTTTTGCGCGAAAAGTTTTCCGTGAAATTTTCGGACCAAAAGTGATCTTATCGGCATCACCGGCGTCACCTTTCTTTATCCATCAAATCTGAGTTGTTTTTGCTCAAATGTGTCCAAAGCATGTTTATATGGTGTATACCCATAATGGGAGCTTTTTCCGCGAAAAGCTTTCCGTGAAATTTTCGGACCCAAAGCGACGATATCGACATCAATGATGTCCACCTTACTTAATCCATCAAAATTGAGTAGTTTTCGCTCAAATGTGTTCCAAACATGTTTATATGGTGGGGTCATAATGGGAGCTTTTGGCACGAAAAGCTTTTCGTGCAATTTTCGAAGCAAAAGTGACCATATCGGCATCACCTTTCTTTATCCATTAAAAATGAGTTGATTTCACTCATATGTGTCCCACTCATGTTTATATGGTGTATAGGTCATAATGTGAACTTTCTGAGGGCAAAGCTTTCCCTGAAATTTTCAGACCAAAAGTGACCATATCGGCATCCACTTTCTTTACCCATGAAAACTGAGTTGTTTTCGCTCAACTGTATCGAAAGCACATTTATATGGTGTATCGGCATCACCGGCGTCACCTTTATTTATCCATCAAAACTGAGTTGTTTTTGCTCAAATGTGTCCCAAGCAGGTTTATATGGTGTATAGGTCAAAATGGGAGCTTTTTGCGCGAAAAGCTTTCCGTGAAATTTTCGTACCAAAAGTCACCATATCGGCATCAATGGCGCCACCTTTATTTATCCATCAATACTGATTTGTTTTCGCTCAAATGTGTCCCAAACATGTTTATATTGTGTATAGGTCATAATGGGAGCATTTTGCGCGAAAAGCTTTCCGTGAAATTTTCGGACCAAAAGTGAACATATCGGCATCACCGACGTCACATTTCTTTATATATCAAAATTGAGTTGTTTTCCCTCAAATGTGTCCCAAACATGTTTATGTGGTGTATAGGTCATAATGAGAACATTTTGCGCAAAAAGCTTTCCGTGAAATTTTCGGACCAAAAGTGACCATATCGGCATCACCGACGTCACCTTTCTTTATCCATCAAAATTGAGTTGTTTTTGCTCAAATGTGTCCCAAACATGTTTATATGGTGTATAGGTCATAATTATAGCTTTTTGTGCGAAAAGCTTTCCGTGAAGTTTTTGGAGCAAAAGTGACCATATCGGCATCACCTTTCTTTATCCATTAAAAATGAGTTGATTTCACTAATATGTGTCCCAAACATGTTTATATGGTGTATAGGTCACAATGGGAACTTTTTGCGCGAAAAGCTTTCCGTGAAATTTTTGGACGAAAATTGACCATATAGGCATCACCGACTTCACCTTTCTTTATCCATCAAAATTGAGTTGTTTTCGCTTAAATTTGTCCCAAACATGTTTATATGGTGTATAGGTCATACTGGGAGCGTTTTGTGCGAAAAGCTTTCCGTGAAATTTTTGGAGTAAAAGTGACCATATCGGCATCACCGACGTCACATTTCTTTATCCATCAAAATTGAGTTGTTTTCGCTCAATTGTGTCCCAAACATGGTAATATGGTGTATAGGTCATAATGGTTGCTTTCTGCTTGAAAAGCTTTCCGTGAAATTTTCGGACCAAAAGTTACTATATCGGCATCACCTTTCTTTACCACCAAAACTGAGTTTTTTTCCCTCAAATGTGTCCAAAAAATGTTTATATGGTTTATAGGTCATAATGAGAGCTTTTTGCGCGAAAAGCTTTCCGTTAAATTTTCGGACCAAAAGTGACCTTATCGCCATCACCGGCGGCACCTTTCTTTAACCATCAAATCTGAGTTGTTTTTGCTCAAATGTGTCCAAAGCATGTTTATATGGTGTATAAGTCATAATGGGAGCTTTTTCCGCGAAAAGTTTTCCGTGAAATTTTCGGACCAAAAGTGACGATGTCAGCATCAATGGCGTCACCTTACTTAATCCATCAAAATTGAGTTGTTTTCGCTCAAATGTGTCCCAAACATCTTTATATGGTGGGGTCATAATGGGAGCTTTTGGCACAAAAAGCTTTTCGTGAAATTCTCGGAGCAAAAGTGACCATATCGGCATCACCTTTCTTTATCCATTAAAAATGAGTTGATTTCGCTCATATGAGTCCCAAACATGTTTATATGGTGTATAGGTCATAATGTGAACTTTTTGAGGGAAAAGCTTTCCGTGAAATTTTCGGACCAAAAGTGACCATATCGGCATCACCTTTCTTTACCCATCAAAACTGAGTTGTTTTCGCTCAACTGTGTCGAAAGAACGTTTATATGGTGTATTGGACATAATGGGTGCTTTTTGAGTGTAAATCTTTCCGTGAAATTTTCGGATCAAAAGTGACCACATCGGCATCACCAACGTCACCTTTTTTATCCATCAAAATTGAGTTATTTTCGTTGAAATGTGTCCCAAACATGTTTATATGGTGTATAGGTCATAATGGGAGCTTTTTGCGCGAAAAGCTTTCCATGAAATTTTCGGACCAAAAGTGACCATATCGGCATCACCGGCGTCACCTTTCTTTATCCATCAAAACTGAGTTGTTTTTGCTCAAATGTGTCCCAAGCACGTTTATATGGTGTATAGCTCAAAATGGGAGCTACTTGTGTGAAAAACTCTCCGTGAAATTTTCGTACAAAAAGTTACCATATCGGCATCAATGGCGCCACCGTTATTTATCCATCAATACTGATTTATTTTCGCTCAAATGTGTCCAAAGCATGTTTATATTGTGTAAGGTCATAATTAAAGCATTTTGCGCGAAAAGCTTTCCGTGAAATTTTCGGACCAAAAGTGAACATATCGGTATCCCCGACGTCACATTTCTTTATCCATCAAAATTGAGTTCTTTTATATCAAATGTGTCCCATGCATGTTTATATGGTGTATAGGTCATATAATGGGAGCATTTTGTGCGAAAAGCTTTCCGTGAAATTTTTGGACCAAAGGTGACCATATCGGCATCACCGACGTCGCCTATCTTTATCCATCAAAATTGAGTTGTTTTTGCTCAAATGTGTCCCAAACATGTTTATATGGTGTATATGTCATAATGGGAGCTTTTTGAGCAAAAAGCTTTTGCGTGAAATTTTTGGAGCAAAAGTGACCATATCGGCATCACCTTTCTATATCCTTTAAAAATGAGTTGATTTCGCTAATATGTGTCCCAAACATGTTTATATGGTGTATAGGTCATAATGGGAGCTTTTTGTGCGAAAAGCTTTCCGTGAAATTTTTGGACCAAAAGTGACCATATCGGCATCACCTTTTATTTATCCATTAAAAATGAGTTGATTTCACTAATATGTGTCCCAAACATGATTATATGGTGTATAGGTCACAATGGGAACTTTTTGCGCGAAAAGCTTTCCGTGAAATTTTCGGAAGAAAAGTGACCATATAGACATCACCGACTTCACCTTTCTTTATCCATTAAAATTGAGTTGTTTTCGCTCAAATATGTCCCAAACAAGTTCATATGGTGTATAGGTCATAATAGGAGCTTTTTGCGCGAAAAGCTTTCCGTTAAATTTTCGGACCAATGGTGACCTTATCGGCATCACCGGCGGCACCTTTCTTTATCCATCAAATCTGAGTTGTGTTTGCTCAAATGTGTCCAAAGCATGTTTATATGGTGTATTGGTCATAATGGGAGCTTTTCCCGCGAAAAGTTTTCCATGAAATTTTCGGACCAAAAGTGACGATGTCAGCATCAATGGCGTCACCTTACTTAATCCATCAAAATTGAGTTGTTTTCGCTCAAATGTGTCCCAAACATCTTTATATGGTGGGGTCATAATGGGAGCTTTTGGCACAAAAAGCTTTTCGTGAAATTTTCGGAGCAAAAGTGACCATATCGGCATCACCTTTCTTTATCCATTAAAAATGTGTTGATTTCGCTCATATGTGTCCCGAACATGTTTATATGGTGTATTGGTCATAATGTGAACTTTTTGAGGGAAAAGCTTTCCGTGAAATTTTCGGACCAAAAGTGACCATATCGGCATCATCTTTCTTTACCCATTAAAACTGAGTTGTTTTCGCTCAACTGTGTCGAAAGCACATTTATATGGTATATAGGACATAATGGGTGCTTTTTGCGCGTAAATCTTTCCGTGAAATTTTCGGATCAAAAGTGACCACATCGGCATCACCAACGTCACCTTTTTTATCCATCAAAATTGAGTTTTTTTCGTTCAAATGTGTCCCAAACTTGTTTATATGGTGTATAGGTCATAATGGGAGCTTTTTGCGTGAAAATCTTTCCATGAAATTTTCGGACCAAAAGTGACCATATCGACATCACCGGCGTCACCTTTCTTTATCCATCAAAACTGAGTTGTTTTTGCTCAAATGTGTCCCAAGCACGTTTATATGGTGTATAGGTCAAAATGGGAGCGATTTGTGTGAAAAACTTTCTGTGAAATTTTCGTACAAAAAGTTACCATATCGTCATCAATGGCGCCACCTTTATTTATCCATCAATACTGATTTGTTTTCGCTCAAATGTGTCCAAAACATGTTTATGTTGTGTAAGGTCATAATGGGAGCATTTTGAGCGAAAAGCTTTCCGTGAAATTTTCGGACCAAAAGTGAACATATCGGCATCACCGACGTCACATTTCTTTATCCATCAAAATTGAGTTCTTTTATCTCAAATGTGTCCCAAACATGTTTATATGGTGTATAGGTCATATAATGGGAGCATTTTGTGCGAAAAGCTTTCCGTGAAATTTTCGGACCAAAGGTGACCATATCGGCATCACCGTCGTCGCCTTTCTTTATCCATCAAAATTGAGTTGTTTTTGCTCAAATGTGTCCCAAACATGTTTATATGGTGTATATGTCATAATGAGAGCTTTTTGTGCAAAAAGCTTTTGCGTGAAATTTTTGAAGCAAAAGTGACCATATCGGCATCACCTTTCTATATCCTTTAAAAATGAGTTGATTTCGCTAATATGTGTCCCAAACATGTTTATATGGTGTATAGGTCATAATGGGAGCTTTTTGTGCGAAAAGCTTTCCGTAAAATTTTTGGAGCAAAAGTGACCATATCGGCGTCACATTTCTTTATCCATTAAAAATGAGTTGATTTCACTAATATGTGTCCCAAACATGATTATATGGTGTATAGGTCACAATGGGAACTTTTTGCGCGAAAAGCTTTCCGTGAAATTTTCAAGACGAAAAGTGACCATATAGGCATTACCGACTTCACCTTTCTTTATCCATTAAACTCGAGTTGTTTTCGCTCAAATGTGTCCCAAACGAGTTTATATGGTGTATAGGTCATAATGGGAGCTTTTTCCGCGAAACGTTTTCCGTTAAATTTTCGGACCAAAAGTGACGATGTCAGCATCAATGGCGTCACCTTACTTAATACATAAATATTGAGTTGTTTTCTCTCAAATGTGTCCCAAACATCTTTATATGGCGGGGTCATAATGGGAGCTTTTGGCACGAAAAGCTTTTCGTGAAATTTTCGGAGCAAAAGTGACCATATCGGTATGACCTTTCTTTATCCATTGAAAATGAGTTGATTTCGCTCATATGTGTCCCAATCATGTTTATATGGTGTATAGGTCATAATGTGAACTTTTTGAGGGAAAAGCTTTCCGTGAAATTTTCGGACCCAAAGTGACCATATCGGCATCACCTTTCTTTACCCATCAAAACTGAGTTGTTTTCGCTCAACTGTGTCGAAAGCACGTTTATATGGTGTATAGGACATAATGGGTGCTTTTTGCGCGAAAAGCTTTCCGTGAAATTATCGGATCAAAAGTGACCATATCGGCATCACAGGCGTCGCGTTTCTTTATCCATCAAAACTGAGTTGTTTTTTTGCTCAAATGTGTCCCAAGCACGTTTATATGGTGTATAGGTCAAAATGGGAGCTTTTTGCGCGAAAAGCTTTCCGTGAAATTTTCGGACCAAAAGTGACCATATCGGCATCATCGGCGTCACCTTTCCTTATCCATCAAAACTGATTTTTTTTTTGCTCAAATGTGTCACAACCACGTTTATATGGTGTATAGGTCAAAATGGGAGCTTTTTGCGCGAAAAGCTTTCCGTGAAATTTTCGTACCAAATGTTACCATATTATTTATCCATCAATACTGATTTGTTTTCGCTCAAATGTGTTCCAAACATGTTTATATGGTGTATAGATCATAATGGGAGCTTTTTGAACGAAAAACTTTTCGTGAAATTTTAAAACCAAGACTGACCATATCTACATCACCAACGTCACCTTTCCCTTTCCATCAAAATTGAGTTGTTTTCACTCAAATGTGTCCCAAACAAGTTTATATGGTGTATAGGTCATAATGAAAGCTTATTGCACGAAAAGCTATCCGTGAAATTTTCGGACCCAAAGTGACCATATCGGCACCAACTTTCTTTATCCATCAAAATTGAGTTGTTTTTGCTCAAATGTGTCCCAAGCACATTTATATGGTGTATAGGTCAAAATGTGAGCTTTTTGCGCGAAAAGCTTTCCGTGAAATTTTCGTACCAAAAGTTACCATATCGGCATCAATGGCGCCACCTTTATTTATCTATCAATACTGATTTGTTTTCGCTCAAATGTGTCCCAAACATGTTTATATGGTGTATAGGTCATAATGGGAGCATTTTGCGCGAAAAGCTTTCCGTGAAATTTTTGGACCAAAAGTGACCATATCGGCATCACAGACATCATATTTCTTCATCCATCAAAATTGAGTTGTTTTCGCTCAAATGTGTCCCAAACATGTTTATATGGTGTATAGGTCATAATGGGAGCTTTTTGCGCGAAAAGCTTTCCGTGAAATTTATGGAGCAAAAGTGACCATATCGGCATCACCTTTCTTTATCCATTAAAAATGAGCTAATTTAGCTAATATGTGTCCCAAACATGTTTATATGGTGTATAGGTCATAATGGGAACTTTTTGCGCAAAAAGCTTTCCGTCAAATATTTGGAGCAAAAGTGACCATATCGGCATAATCGGCGTCACCTTTCTATATCCATCAAAATTAAGTTGTTTTCACACAAATGTGTCCCAAACAAGTTTATATGGTGTATAGGTCATAATGGAAGATTTTTGCGCGAAAAGCTTTCCGTGAAATTTTCGGACCAAAAGTGACCATATCGGCACCACCGGCGTCACCTTTCTTTATACATCAAAACTGAGTTGTTTTTGCTCAAATGTGTCCCAAGCACGTTTATATGTTGTATAGGTCAAAATGGGAACTTTTTTGCGCGAAACGCTTTCCGTGAAATTTTCATACCAAAATTACCATATCGGCATCAATGGCGCCATCTTTATTTATCCATCAATACTGATTTGTTTTCGCTCAAATGTGTCCCAAACATGTTTATATTGTGTATAGGTCATAATGGGAGCATTTTGCGCGAAAAGCTTTCTGTGAAATTTTCGGACCAAAAGTGACCATATCGGCATCACCGACGTCACATTTCTTTATCCATCAAAATTGAGTTGTTGTCGCTCAAATGTGTCCCAAACATGTTTAGATGGTGTATAGGTCTTAATGGGAGCATTTTGCGCGAAAAGCTTTCTGTGAAATTTTCGGACCAAAGTTGACCATATGGGCATCACCGACGTCACGTTTCTTTATCCATCAAAATTGAGTTGTTTTTGCTCAAACGTGACCCAAACATGTTTATATGGTGTATAGGTCATAATGGGAGCTTTTTGCGCAAAAAGCTTTCCGTGAAATTTTCGGAGCAAAAGTGACCATATCGGCATCACCTTTCTTTATAAATTAAAAATGAGTTTATTTAGCTAATATGTGTCCCAAACATGTTTATATGGTGTATATGTCACAATGGGAACTTTTTGTGCTAAAAGCTTTTCTTGAAATTTTTCGGACCAAAAGTGACCATATCGGCATCACCGGCGTCACCTTTCTTTTGCCATCAAAAAGAGTTGTTTTCCCTCAAATTTGTCCCAAGCATATTTATATGGTGAATAGGTCATAATGGGAGCTTTTTGCGCGAAAAGCTTTCCGTGAAATTTTCGGACCAAAAGTGACCATATCGGCATCACCGGCGTCACCTTTCTTTATCCATCAAAACTGAGTTGTTTTTGCTCCAATGTGTCCCAAGCAGGTTTATATGCTGTATAGGTCAAAATGGGAACTTTTTTGTGCGAAACGCTTTCCGTGAAATTTTCATACCAAAATTACCATATCGGCATCAATGGCGCCATCTTTATTTATCCATCAATACTGATTTGTTTTCGCTCAAATGTGTCCCAAACATGTTTATATTGTGTATAGGTCATAATGGGAGCATTTTGCGCGAAAAGCTTTCTGTGAAATTTTCGGACCAAAAGTGACCATATCGGCATCACCGATGTCACATTTCTTTATCCATCAAAATTGAGTAATTTTCGCTCAAATGTGTCCCAAACATGTTTAGATGGTGTCTATGTCATAATGGGAGCATTTTGCGCGAAAATCTTTCCGTGAAATTTTCGGAGCAAAAGTTACCATATCGGCATCAATGGCGCCACCTTATTTATCCATCAATACTGATTTGTTTTTGATCAAATGTGTTCCAAAGATGTTTATATGGTGTATAGATCAAAATGGGAGCTTTTTGCACGAAAAACTTTTCGTGAAATTTTCAGACAAAAACTGACCATATCTGCATCACCGACGTCACCTTTCCCTTTCCATCAAAATTGAGTTGTTTTCACTCAAATGTGTCCAAAACAAGTTTATATGGTGTATAGGTCATAATGGAAGCTTTTTGCACGAAAGGCTTTCCGTGAAATTTTCGGACCAAAAGTGACCATATCGGCACCACCGGCGTCACCTTTCTTTAGCCATCAAAAAGAGTTGTTTTCCCTCAAATTTGTCCCAAGCATATTTATATGGTGAATAGGTCATAACGGGAGCTTTTTGCGCGAAAAGCTTTCCGTGAAATTTTCGGACCAAAAGTGACCATATCGGCATCACCGGCGTCACCTTTCTTTATCCATCAAAACTGAGTTGTTTTTGCTCAAATGTGTCCCAAGCACGTTTATATGGTGTATAGGTCAAAATGGGAGCTTTTTGCGCGAAAAGCTTTCCGTGAAATTTTCGTACCAAAAGTTACCATATCGGCATCAATGGCGCCATCTTTATTTATCCATCAATACTGATTTGTTTTCGCTCAAATGTGTCCCAAACATGTTTATATTGTGTATAGGTCATAATCGGAGCATTTTGCGCGAAAAGCTTTCCGTGAAATTTTCGGACCAAAAGTGACCATATCGGCATCACCGATGTCACATTTCTTTATCCATAAAAATTGAGTTGTTTTTGCTCAAATGTGTCCCAAACATGTTTATATGGTGTCTAGGTCATAATGGGAGCATTATGCGCGAAAAGCTTTCCGTGAAATTTTCGGACCAAAAGTGACCATATCGGCATCATCGGCGTCACCTTTCCTTATCCATCAAAACTGAGTTGTTTTTACTCAAATGTGTCTCAAGCACGTTTATATGGTGCATAGGTCAAAATGGGAGCTTTTTGCGCGAAAAGCTTTCCGTGAAATTTTCGTACCAAAAGTTACCATATCGGCATCAATGGCGCCACCTTATTTATCCATCAATACTGATTTGTTTTTGCTCAAATGTGTTCCAAAGATGTTTATATGGTGTATAGATCATAATGGGAGCTTTTTGCACGAAAAACTTTTCGTGAAATTTTCAGACAAAAACTGACCATATCTGCATCACCGACGTCACCTTTCCCTTTCCATCAAAATTGAGTTGTTTTCACTCAAATGTGTCCCAAAAAAGTTTATATTTTGTATAGGTCATAATGGAAGCTTTTTGCACGAAAGGCTTTCCGTGAAATTTTCGGACCAAAAGTGACCATATCGGCACCACCGGCGTCACCTTTCTTTAGCCAACAAAAAGAGTTGTTTTCCCTCAAATTTGTCCCAAGCATATTTATATGGTGAATAGGTCATAACGGGAGCTTTTTGCGCGAAAAGCTTTCCGTGAAATTTTCGGACCAAAAGTGACCATATCGGCATCACCGGCGTCACCTTTCTTTATCCATCAAAACTGAGTTGTTTTTGCTCAAATGTGTCCCAAGCACGTTTATATGCTGTATAGGTCAAAATGTGAGCTTTTTGCGCGAAACGCTTTCCGTGAAATTTTCGTACCAAAATTACCATATCGGCATCAATGGCGCCAACTTTATTTATCCATCAATACTGATTTGTTTTCGCTCAAATGTGTCCCAAACATGTTTATATTGTGTATAGGTCATAATCGGAGCATTTTGCGCGAAAAGCTTTCCGTGAAATTTTCGGACTAAAAGTGACCATATCGGCACCACCGGCGTCACCTTTCTTTAGCCATCAAAAAGAGTTGTTTTCCCTCAAATTTGTCCCAAGCATATTTATATGGTGAATAGGTCATAACGGGAGCTTTTTGCGCGAAAAGCTTTCCGTGAAATTTTCGGACCAAAAGTGACCATATCGGCATCACCGGCGTCACCTTTCTTTATCCATCAAAACTGAGTTGTTTTTGCTCAAATGTGTCCCAAGCACGTTTATATGCTGTATAGGTCAAAATGTGAGCTTTTTGCGCGAAACGCTTTCCGTGAAATTTTCATACCAAAATTACCATATCGGCATCAATGGCGCCATCTTTATTTATCCATCAATACTGATTTGTTTTCGCTCAAATGTGTCCCAAACATGTTTATATTGTGTATAGGTCATAATCGGAGCATTTTGCGCGAAAAGCTTTCCGTGAAATTTTCGGACCAAAAGTGACCATATCGGCATCACCGATGTCACATTTCTTTATCCATAAAAATTGAGTTGTTTTTGCTCAAATGTGTCCCAAACATGTTTATATGGTGTCTAGGTCATAATGGGAGCATTATGCGCGAAAAGCTTTCCGTGAAATTTTCGGACCAAAAGTGACCATATCGGCATCATCGGCGTCACCTTTCCTTATCCATCAAAACTGAGTTGTTTTTACTCAAATGTGTCTCAAGCACGTTTATATGGTGCATAGGTCAAAATGGGAGCTTTTTGCGCGAAAAGCTTTCCGTGAAATTTTCGTACCAAAAGTTACCATATCGGCATCAATGGCGCCACCTTATTTATCCATCAATACTGATTTGTTTTTGCTCAAATGTGTTCCAAAGATGTTTATATGGTGTATAGATCATAATGGGAGCTTTTTGCACGAAAAACTTTTCGTGAAATTTTCAGACAAAAACTGACCATATCTGCATCACCGACGTCACCTTTCCCTTTCCATCAAAATTGAGTTGTTTTCACTCAAATGTGTCCCAAAAAAGTTTATATGGTGTATAGGTCATAATGGAAGCTTTTTGCACGAAAGGCTTTCCGTGAAATTTTCGGACCAAAAGTGACCATATCGGCACCACCGGCGTCACCTTTCTTTAGCCATCAAAAAGAGTTGTTTTCCCTCAAATTTGTCCCAAGCATATTTATATGGTGAATAGGTCATAACGGGAGCTTTTTGCGCGAAAAGCTTTCCGTGAAATTTTCGGACCAAAAGTGACCATATCGGCATCACCGGCGTCACCTTTCTTTATCCATCAAAACTGAGTTGTTTTTGCTCAAATGTGTCCCAAGCACGTTTATATGCTGTATAGGTCAAAATGTGAGCTTTTTGCGCGAAACGCTTTCCGTGAAATTTTCGTACCAAAATTACCATATCGGCATCAATGGCGCCAACTTTATTTATCCATCAATACTGATTTGTTTTCGCTCAAATGTGTCCCAAACATGTTTATATTGTGTATAGGTCATAATCGGAGCATTTTGCGCGAAAAGCTTTCCGTGAAATTTTCGGACTAAAAGTGACCATATCGGCATCACCGGCGTCACATTTCTTCATCCATAAAAATTGAGTTGTTTTTGCTCAAATGTGTCCCAAACATGTTTATATGGTGTCTAGGTCATAATGGGAGCATTTTGCGCGAAAAGCTTTCCGTGAAATTTACGGACCAAAAGTGACCATATCGGCAGCACCTACATCACGTTTCTTTATCCATCAAAATTGAGTTGTTTTTGCTCAAATGTGTCCCAAACATGTTTATATGGTGTATAGGTCATAAAGGGAGCTTTTTGCGCGAAAAGCTTTCCGTGAAATTTTCGGAGCAAAAGTGACCATATTGGCATCACCTTTCTTTATCCATTAAAAATGAGTTTATTTAGCTAATATGTGTCCCAAACATGTTTATATGGTGTATAGGTCACAATGGGAACTTTTTGCGCGAAAAGCTTTCAGTGAAATTTTCGGACCAAAAGTGGCCATATCGGCATCACCGGCGTCACCTTTCTTTATCCATCAAAACTGAGTTGTTTTTGCTCAAATGTGTCCCAAGCATGTTTATATGGTGTCTAGGTCATAATGGGAGCATTTTGTGTGAAAAGCTTTTCGTGAAATTTTCTAACCAAAAGTGACCATATCGGGATCATCGGCGTCACCTTTCCTTATCCATCGAAACTGAATTGTTTTTGCTCAAATGTGTCACAAGCACGTTTATATGGTGTATAGGTCAAAATGGGAGCTTTTTGCGCGAAAGCTTTTCGTGAAATTTTCGTACCAAAAGTTACCATATCGGCATCAATGGCACCACCTTTATTTATCCATCAATACTTATTTGTTTTCGCTCAAATGTGTTCCAAACATGTTTATATGGTGTATAGGTCATAATGGAAGCTTTTTGCACGAAAAGCTTTCCGTGAAATTTTCGGAGCAAAAGTGACCATATCGGCATCACCTTTCTTTATCCATTAAAAATGAGTTGATTTCGCCCAAATGTGTCCCAAACATGTTTATATTGTGTATAGGTCATAATGAGAGCATTTTCGCCAAAAGCTTTACGTGAAATTTTCGGACGAAAAGTGACCATATCGGCATCACCGGCGTCACCTTTCTTTATCCATCAAAATTGAGTTGTTTTCCCTCAAATGTGTCCCAAACATGTTTATATGGTGTCTAGGTCATAATGGGAGCATTATGCGCGAAAAGCTTTCCGTGAAATTTTCGGACTAAAAGTGACCATATCGGCACCACCGGCGTCACCTTTCTTTAGCCATCAAAAAGAGTTGTTTTCCCTCAAATTTGTCCCAAGCATATTTATATGGTGAATAGGTCATAACGGGAGCTTTTTGCGCGAAAAGCTTTCCGTGAAATTTTCGGACCAAAAGTGACCATATCGGCATCACCGGCGTCACCTTTCTTTATCCATCAAAACTGAGTTGTTTTTGCTCAAATGTGTCCCAAGCACGTTTATATGCTGTATAGGTCAAAATGTGAGCTTTTTGCGCGAAACGCTTTCCGTGAAATTTTCGTACCAAAATTACCATATCGGCATCAATGGCGCCAACTTTATTTATCCATCAATACTGATTTGTTTTCGCTCAAATGTGTCCCAAACATGTTTATATTGTGTATAGGTCATAATCGGAGCATTTTGCGCGAAAAGCTTTCCGTGAAATTTTCGGACTAAAAGTGACCATATCGGCACCACCGGCGTCACCTTTCTTTAGCCATCAAAAAGAGTTGTTTTCCCTCAAATTTGTCCCAAGCATATTTATATGGTGAATAGGTCATAACGGGAGCTTTTTGCGCGAAAAGCTTTCCGTGAAATTTTCGGACCAAAAGTGACCATATCGGCATCACCGGCGTCACCTTTCTTTATCCATCAAAACTGAGTTGTTTTTGCTCAAATGTGTCCCAAGCACGTTTATATGCTGTATAGGTCAAAATGTGAGCTTTTTGCGCGAAACGCTTTCCGTGAAATTTTCATACCAAAATTACCATATCGGCATCAATGGCGCCATCTTTATTTATCCATCAATACTGATTTGTTTTCGCTCAAATGTGTCCCAAACATGTTTATATTGTGTATAGGTCATAATCGGAGCATTTTGCGCGAAAAGCTTTCCGTGAAATTTTCGGACCAAAAGTGACCATATCGGCATCACCGATGTCACATTTCTTTATCCATAAAAATTGAGTTGTTTTTGCTCAAATGTGTCCCAAACATGTTTATATGGTGTCTAGGTCATAATGGGAGCATTTTGTGTGAAAAGCTTTTCGTGAAATTTTCTAACCAAAAGTGACCATATCGGGATCATCGGCGTCACCTTTCCTTATCCATCGAAACTGAATTGTTTTTGCTCAAATGTGTCACAAGCACGTTTATATGGTGTATAGGTCAAAATGGGAGCTTTTTGCGCGAAAAGCTTTTCGTGAAATTTTCGTACCAAAAGTTACCATATCGGCATCAATGGCACCACCTTTATTTATCCATCAATACTTATTTGTTTTCGCTCAAATGTGTTCCAAACATGTTTATATGGTGTATAGGTCATAATGGAAGCTTTTTGCACGAAAAGCTTTCCGTGAAATTTTCGGAGCAAAAGTGACCATATCGGCATCACCTTTCTTTATCCATTAAAAATGAGTTGATTTCGCCCAAATGTGTCCCAAACATGTTTATATTGTGTATAGGTCATAATGAGAGCATTTTCGCCAAAAGCTTTACGTGAAATTTTCGGACGAAAAGTGACCATATCGGCATCACCGGCGTCACCTTTCTTTATCCATCAAAATTGAGTTGTTTTCCCTCAAATGTGTCCCAAACATGATAATAAGGTGTATAGGTCATAATGGTTGCTTTCTGCTTGAAAAGCTTTCCGTGAAATTTTCGGACTAAAAGTGACCATATCGGTATCACCTCTCTTTACCCATCAAAACTGAGTTGTTTTCGCTCAAATGTGTCCAAAAAATGTTTAAATGGTGTATAGGTCATAATGGGAGCTTTTTGAGCGAAAAGCTTTCCGTGAAATTTTCGGACCAAAAGTGACCATATCGGCATCACCGATGTCACATTTCTTTATCCATCAAATCTCAGTTGTTTTTGCTTAAATGTGTCCAAAGCATGTATATATGGTGTATAGGTCATAATGTGAGCTTTTTCCCCGAAAAGCTTTTCGTAAAATTTTCGGACCAAAAGTGACGATATCGGCATCAATGGCGTCACCTTACTTAATCCATCAAAATTGAGTTGTTTTTGCTCAAACGTGACCCAAACATGTTTATATGGTGTATAGGTCATAATGGGAGCTTTTTGCACGAAAAGCATTCCGTGAAATTTTCGGACCAAAAGTGACCATATCGGCATCACCTTTCCTTATAAATTAAAAATGAGTTGATTTCGCTCATATGTGTCCCAACCATGTTTATATTGTGTATAGGTCATAATGGGAACTTTTTGCGAGAAAAGTTTTCCGTGAAATTTTCGGACCAAATCGGCATCACCGACGTCACCTTTCTTTATCCATCAAAATTGAGTTGTTTTCCCTCAAATGTGTCCCAAACATGATAATAAGGTGTATAGGTCATAATGGTTGCTTTCTGCTTGAAAAGCTTTCCGTGAAAGTTTCGGACTAAAAGTGACCATATCGGCATCACCTCTCTTTACCCATCAAAACTGAGTTGTTTTCGCTCAAATGTGTCCTAAAAATGTTTAAATGGTGTACAGGTCATAATGGGAGCTTTTTGCGCGAAAAGCTTTCCGTGAAATTTTCGGACCAAAAGTGACCTTATCGGCATCACCGGCGTCACCTTTCTTTATCCATCAAATCTCAGTTGTTTTTGCTTAAATGTATCCAAAGCATGTATATATGGTGTATAGGTCATAATGTGAGCTTTTTCCCCGAAAAGCTTTTCGTAAAATTTTCGGACCAAAAGTGACGATATCGGCATCAATGGCGTCACCTTACTTAATCCATCAAAATTGAGTTGTTTTCGCTCAAATGTGTCCCAAACGTGTTTATATGGTGGGGTCATAATGGGAGCTTTTGGCACGAAAAGCTTTTCGTGAAATTTTCGGAGCAAAAGTGACCATATCGGAATCACCTTTCTTTATCCATTAAAAATGAGTTGATTTCGCTCATATGTGTCCCAAACATGTTTATACGGTGTATAGGTCATAATGTGAACTTTTTGAGGGAAAAGCTTTCCGTGAAATTTTTGGACCAAAAGTGACCATATCAGCATCACCTTTCTTTACCCGTCAAAACTGAGTTGTTTTCGCTCAACTGTGTCAAAAACACGTTTATATGGTGTATAGGTCATAATGGGTGCTTTTTGCGCGTAAAGCTTTCCGTCAAAATTTCGGACCAAAAGTGACCACATCGGCATCACCAACGTCACCTTTTTTTATCCATCAAAATGGAGTTGTTTTCGCTAAAATGTGTCCCAAACATGTTTATATGGTGTATAGGTCATAATGGGAGCTTTTTGCGCGAAAAGCTTTCCATGAAATTTTCGGACCAAAAGTGACCATATCGACATCACTGGCGTCACCTTTCTTTATCCATCAAAACTGAGTTGTTTTTGCTCAAATGTGTCCCAAGCACGTTTATATGGTGTATAGGTCAAAATGGGAGCTTTTTGAGCGAAATGTTTTTCATTAAATTTTCGTACCAAAAGTTACCATATCGGCATCAATGGCGCCACCTTTATTTATCTATCAATATTGATTTGTTTTCGCTCAAATGTGTCCCAAACATGTTTATATTGTGTGTAGGTCATAATGGGAGCATTTTGCGCGAAAAGCTTTCCGTGAAATTTTCGGACCAAAAGTGACCATATCGGCATCACCGACGTCACGTTTCTTTATCCATCAAAATTGAGTTGTTTTTGCTCAAACGTGTCCCAAACATGTTTATATGGTGTATAGATAATAATGGGAGCTTTTTATGCGAAAAGCTTTCCGTGAAATTTTCGGAGCAAAAGTGACCATATCGGCATCACCTTTCTTTATCGATTAAAAATGAGTTGATTTAGCTAATATGTGTCCCAAACATGTTTATATGGTGTATAGGTCACAATGGGAACTTTTTGCACGAAAAGCTTTCCGTGAAATTTTCGGACCAAAAGTGACCATATCGGCATCATGGGCGTCACCTTTCTTTATCCATTAAAATTAAGTTGTTTTAACACAAATGTGTCCCAAACAAGTTTATATGATGTACAGGTAATAATTGAAGCTTTTTGCGCGAAAACTTTCCGTGAAATTTTCGGACCAAAAGTGACCATATCTGCATCATCGGCGTCACCTTTCTTTAGCCATCAAAACTGAGTTCTTTTCTCTCAAATGTGTCCCAAACATGTTTATATTATGTATAAGTCATAATGGGAGATTTTTGCGCGAAAAGCTTTCCGTGAAATTTTCGGACCAACATTGAATATATCGGCATCACCGACGTCACATTTCTTTATCCATCATAATTGAGTTGTTTCCGCTCAAATGTGTACCAAACATGTTTATATGGTGTATAGGTCATAATGGGAGGATTTTGCGCCAAAAGCTTTCCGTGAAATTTTCGGACCAAAAGTGACCATATCGGCATCACCGAAGTCACCTTTCTTTATCCATCCAAATTGAGTTGTTTTTGATCAAATGTGTTCCAAACATGTTTATATGGTGAATAGGTCATAATGGGAGCTTTTTGCGCGAAAAGCTTTCCGAGAAATTTTTGGACCAACATTGACCATATCGGCATCACCGACGTCACCTTTCTTTATCCATCAAAATTAAGTTGTTTTCATACAAATGTGTCCCAAACAAGTTTATATGGTGTATAGGTCATAATGGAAGGTTTTTGCGCGAAAAGCTTTCCTTTAAATTTTCGGACCAAAAGTGACCATATCGGCATCACCGACGTCACCTTTCTTTAGCCATCAAAAGAGAGTTCTTTTCCCTCAAATGTGTCCCAAGCATGTTTATATGGTGAATAGGTCATAATGGGAGCTTTTTGTGCAAAAAGCTTTCTGTGAAATTTTCAGACCAAAACTGACCATATCTGCATCACTGACGTCACCTTTCCCTTTCCATCAAAATTAAGTTGTTTTCACAAAAATGTGTCCCCAACAAGTTTATATGGTGTATAGGTCATAATGGAAGCTTTTTGCGCGAAAAGCTTTCCGTTAAATTTTCGGACCAAAAGTGACCATATCTGCATCACCGGCGTCACCTTTCTTTATCCATCAAAACTGAGTTGTTTTTGCTCAAATTTGTCCCAATCATGTTTATATTGTGTATAGGTCATAATGGGAGCATTTTGCACGAAAAGCTTTTCGTGAAATTTTCGGACCAAAAGTGACCATATCGGCATCACCTGTCCTTATCAATTAAAAATGAGTTGATTTCGCTCATATGTGTCCCAACCATGTTTATATTGTGTATAGGTCATAATGGGAACTTTTTGCGAGAAAAGTTTTCCGTGATATTTTCGGACCAAAAGTGACCATATCGGCATCACCGACGTCACCTTTCTTTATCAATCAAAATTGAGTTGTTTTCCCTCAAATGTGTCCCAAACATGATTATATGGTGTATAGGTCATAATGGTTGCTTTCTGCATGAAAAGCTTTCCTAGAAATTTTCGGACTAAAAGTGACCATATCGGCATCACCGGCGTCACCTTTCTTTATCCATCAAAACTGAGTTGTTTTTGCTCAAATTTGTCCCAATCATGTTTATATTGTGTATAGGTCATAATGGGAGCATTTTGCGCGAAAAGCTTTCCGTGAAATTTTCGGACCAAAAGTTACCATATCGGCATCACCGACGTCACATTTCTTTATCCATCAGAATTGAGTTATTTCCGCTCAAATGTGTACCAAACATGTTATATGGTGTATAGGTCATAATGGGAGTATTTTGCGCCAAAAGCTTTCCGTGAAATTTTCGGACCAAAAGTGACCATATCGGCATCACCGACGTCACCTTTCTTTATCCATCAAAATTGAGTTGTTTTTGCTCAAATCTGTCCCAAACATGTTTTTGCGCGAAAAGCTTTCCATGAAATTTTCGGAGTAAAAGTGACCATATCGGCATCACCTTTCTTTATCAATTAAAAATGAGTTGATTTCGCAAATATGTGTCCCAAACATTTTTATATGGTGTATAGGTCACAATGGAAACTTTTTGCGCGAAAAGCTTTCCGTGAAATTATCGGACCAAAAGTGATCATATCGGCATCATCGGCGTCACCTTTCCTTATCCATCAAAACTGAGTTGTTTTTGCTCATATGTGTCACAAGCACGTTTATATGGTGTATAGGTCAAAATGGGAGCTTTTTGCGCGAAAAGCTTTCCGTGATATTTTCGTACCAAAAGTTACCAAATCGGCATCAATGGCGCCACCTTTATTTATCCATGAATTCTGATTTGTTTTCGCTCAAATGTGTTCCAAACATGTTTATATGGTGTATAGATCATAATGGGAGGTTTTTGCACGAAAAACATTCCGTGAAATTTTCGGACCAAAAGTGAACATATCTGCATCATCGACGTCACCTTTCCCTTTCCATCAAAATTGAGTTTTTTTCACTCAAATGTGTCCCAAACATGTTTATATGGTGTATGGCTCATAATGGAAGATTTTTGCACGAAAAGCTTTCCGTGAAATTTTCGGACCAAAAGTGACCATATCGGAATCATGGGCGTCACCTTTCTTTATCCATCAAAATTAAGTTGTTTTCACACAAATGTGTCCCAAACAAGTTTATATGATGTATAGGTCATAATGGAAGCTTTTTGCGCGAAAACTTTCCGTGAAATTTTCGGACCAAATGTGACCATATCGGCATCATCGGCGTCACCTTTCTTTATCCATCAAATCTAAGTTGTTTTCGCTCAAATGTGTCCAAAGTATGTTTATATTGTGTATAGGTCATAATGAGAGCTTTTTCCGCGAAAAGCTTTCCGTGAAATTTTCGGACCAAAAGTGACGATATCGGCATCAATGGCGTCACCTTACTTAATCCATCAAAATTAAGTTGTTTTCACACAAATGTGTCCCAAATAAGTTTATATGGTGTGTAGGTCATAATGGAAGCTTTTTGCGCGAAAAGCTTTCCGTGAAATTTTCGGACCAAAAGTGACCATATCGGCATCACCGGCGTCACCTTTCTTTAGCCATCAAAAGAGAGTTCTTTTCCCTCAAATGTGTCCCAAGCATGTTTATATGGTGAATAGGTCATAATGGGAGCTTTTTGCGCGAAAAGCTTTCCGTGAAATTTTTGGACCAACATTGACCATATCGGCATCACCGACGTCACCTTTCTTTATCCATCAAAATTAAGTTGTTTTCACACAAATGTGTCCCAAACAAGTTTATATGGTGTATAGGTCATAATGGAAGCTTTTTGCGCGAAAAGCTTTCCGTTAAATTTTCGGACCAAAAGTGACCATATCGGCATCACCGGCGTCACCTTTCTTTATCCATCAAAACTGAGTTGTTTTTGCTCAAATGTGTCCCAAACATGTTTATATTGTGTATAGGTCATAATGGGAGCATTTTGCGCGAAAAGCTTTCCGTGAAATTTTCGGACCAAAAGTGACCATATCGGCATCACCGACGTCACATTTCTTTATCCATCATAATTGAGTTGTTTCCGCTCAAATGTGTACCAAACATGTTTATATGGTGTATAGGTCATAATGGGAGCATTTTGCGCCAAAAGCTTTCTGTGAAATTTTCGGACCAAAAGTGACCATATCGGTATCACCGACGTCACCTTTCTTTATCCATGAAAATTGAGTTGTTTTTGCTCAAATGTGTCCCAAACATGTTTATATGGTGAATAGGTCATAATGGGAGCTTTTTGCGCGAAAAGCTTTCCGTGAAATTTTTGGACCAACATTGACCATATCGGCATCACCGACGTCACCTTTCTTTATCGCGAAAAGCTTTCCGTGAAATTTTTGGACAAACATTGACCATATCGGCATCACCGACGTCACCTTTCTTTATCCATCAAAATTAAGTTGTTTTCACACAAATGTGTCCCAAACAAGTTTATATGGTGTATAGGTCATAATGGAAGCTTTTTGCGCGAAAAGCTTTCCGTTAAATTTTCGGACCAAAAGTGACCATATCAACATCACCGGCGTCACCTTTCTTTATCCATCTAAAGAGAGTTCTTTTCCCTCAAATGTGTCCCAAGCATGTTTATATGGTGAATAGGTCATAATGGGAGCTTTTTGCGCGAAAAGCTTTCCGTGAAATTGTCAGACCAAAACTTACCATATCTGCATCACCGACGTCACCTTTCCCTTTCCATCAAAATTAAGTTGTTTTAACACAAATGTGTCCCAAACAAGTTTATATGGTGTATAGGTCATAATGGAAGCTTTTTCCGCGAAAAGCTTTCCGTGAAATTTTCGGACCAGAAGTGACCATATCGGCATCACCGGCGTCACCTTTTTTTAGCCATCAAAAGAGAGTTCTTTTCCCTCAAATGTGTACCAAGCATGTTTATATGGTGAATAGGTCATAATGGGAACTTTTTGCGCGAAAAGGTTTCCGTGAAATTTTCAGACCAAAACTGACCATATCGGCATCACCGGCGTCACCATTCCTTATCCATCAAAACTGAGTTATTTTTGCTCAAATGTGTCCCAAACATGTTTATATGGTGTATAGGTCATAATGGGAGCATTTTGCGTGAAAAGCTTTCCATGAAATTTTCGGAGTAAAAGTGACCATATCGGCATCACCTTTCTTTATCAATTAAAAATGAGTTGATTTCGCAAATATGTGTTCCAAACATTTTTATATGGTGTATAGGTCACAATGGGAACTTTTTGCGCGAAAAGCTTTCCGTGAAATTTTCGGACCAAAAGTGATCATATCTGCATCATCGGCGTCACCTTTCCTTATCCATCAAAACTGAGTTGTTTTTGCTCAAATGTGTCACAAGCACGTTTATATGGTGTATAGGTCAAAATGGGAGCTTTTTGCGCGAAAAGCTTTCCGTGAAATTTTCGTACCAAAAGTTACCATATCGGCATCAATGGCGCCACCTTTATTTATCCATCAATACTGATTTGTTTTCGCTCAAATGTGTTCCAAACATGTTTATATGGTGTATAGATCATAATGAGAGCTTTTTGCACGAAAAACTTTCCGTGAAATTTTCGGACCAAATGTGACCATATCTGCATCATCGACGTCACCTTTCCCTTTCAATCAAAATTGAGTTTTTTTCACTCAAATGTGTCCCAAACATGTTTATATGGTGTATGGCTCATAATGGAAGATTTTTGCACGAAAAGCTTTCCGTGAAATTTTTGGACCAAAAGTAACCATATCTGCATCACAGGTGTCACCTTTCTTTATCCATCAAAATTGAGTTGTTTTCGCTCAAATGTGTCCTAAACATGTTTATATGGTGTATAGGTTATAATGGGAGCTTTTTGCACGAAAAGCTTTCCGTGAAATTTTCGGACCAAAAGTGACTATATCGGCATCACCGACGTCACCTTTCTATATCCATCAAAATTAAGTTGTTTTCACACAAATGTGTCCCAAAAAAGTTTATATGGTGTATAGGTCATAATCGAAGCTTTTTGCGCGAAAAGTTTTCCGTGAAATTTTCGGACCAAAAGTGACCATATCGGCATCACCGACGTCACTTTTCTTTGGCCATCAAAAGAGAGTTTTTTTCACTCAAATGTGTCCCAAAAGTTTATATGGTGTATGACTCATGATGGAAGATTTTTGCACGAATAGCTTTCCGTGAAATTTTCGGACCACAAGTGACCATATCGGCATTACCGACGTCACATTTCTTTATCCATCAAAATTGAGTTGTTTTTGTTCAAATGTGTCCCAAACATGTTTATATGGTGTATAGGACATAATAGGAGCCTTTTGCGCGAAAAGCTTTCCGTGAAATTTTCTTAGCAAAAGTGATTATATCAGCATCACCTTTCTTTATCCATTAAAAATGAGTTGATTTCGCTAATATGTGTCCCAAAGATGTTTATATGGTGTATAGGTCACAATGGGAACTTTTTGCGCGAAAAGCTTGCCGTGAAATTATCGGACCAAAAGTGACCATATCGGCATCACTGTCGTCACCTTTCTTTATCCATGAACACTGAGTTGTTTTTGCTCAAATGTGTCCCTAGCACATTTATATGGTGTATAGGTCGAAATGGGAGCTTTTTGCGTGAAAAGCTTTCCGTGAAATTTTCGTACCAAAAGTTACCATATCGGCATCAATGGCGCCCCCTTTATTTATCCGTCAATACTGATTTGTTTTCGCTCAAATGTGTTCGAAACATGTTTATATGGTGTATAGATCATAATGGGAACTTTTTGAGCGAAAAACTTTCCGTGAAATTTTCGGACCAAAAGTGACCATATCGGCATCACCGGTGTCACCTTTCTTTATCCATCAAAATTGAGTCGTTTTCACTCAAATGTGTCTCAAACATGTTTATATGGTGAATAGGTTATAATGGGAGCTTTTGCCCGAAAAGCTTTCCGTGAATTTTTCGGACCAAAAGTGACTATATTGGCATCACCGATGTGACCTTTCTTTATCCATTAAATTAAGTTGTTTTCACACAAATGTGTCCCAAACATGTTTATATGGTGTATAGGTCATAATGGAAGCTTTTTGCGCAAAAAGCTTTCCGTGAAATTTTCGGACCAAAAGTGACCATATCGGCATCACCGGCGTCACCTTTCTTTAACCATCAAAAGAGAGTTGTTTTCCCTCAAATGTGTCCCAAACATGTTTATATGGTGAATAGGTCACAATGCGAGCTTTTTGCGCGAAAAGCTTTTCGTGAAATTTTCGGACCAAAATTGACCATATCTGCATCACCGACGTCACCTTTTTTATCCATCAAAATTAAGTTGTTTTCACACAAATGGGTCCCAAACAAGTTTATATGGTGTATAGGTCATAATGGAAGCTTATTGCGCGAAAATCTTTCTGTGAAATTTTCGGACCAAAAGTGACCATAACGGCATCACCGGCGTCACCTTTGTTTATACATCAAAATTGAGTAGTTTTTGCTCAAATGTGTCCCAAACATGTTTATATTGTGTATAGGTCATAATGGGAGCATTTTGCACGAAAAGCTTTCCGTGAAATTTTCGGACCAAAAGTGACCATGTCGGCATCACCGACCTCACCTTTTTTTATCCATCAAAATTGAGTTGTTTTCACTCATATGTGTCCCAAACATGTTTATATGGTATATATGTCATAATGAGAGCATTTTGCGTGGAAAGCTTTCCGTAAAATTTTTGGACCAAAAGTGACCATATCGGCATCACCGACGTCAGATTTCTTTATCCATCAAAATTGAGTTGTTTTTCCTCAAATGTGTCCCAAACATGTTTATATGGTGTATAGGTCATAATGGGAGCATTTTGCGCGAAAAGCTTTCCGTGAAATTTTCGGACCAAAAGTGACCATAATGGACTCACCGACGTCACCTTTCTTTATGCATCAAAATTGAGTTATTTTTGCTCAAATGTGTCCCAAACATGTTTATATGATGTATATGTCATAATGGGAGCTTTTTGCCAGAAAAGCTTTCTGTGAAATCTTCCGAGCAAAAGTGACCATATCTGCATCACCTTTCTTTATCCATTACAAATGAGTTGATTTCGGTAATATGTGTCCAAAAAATGTTTATATGGTGTATAGGGCACAATGGGAACTTTTTGCGCGAAAAGCTTTCCGTGAAATTTTCCGACCAAAACTGACCATATCGCCATCGCAAGCGTCACCTTACTTTATCCATCAAAACTATGTTGGTTTCGCTCAAATGTGTCCAAAGGTTGTTTATATGGTGTATAGGTCATAATGAGAGCTTTTTGGACAAAAAGCTTTCCGTGAAATTTTCGGACCAAAAGTGACCATATCGGTATCACAGGCGTCACCATTCTTCATCCATAAATACTGAGTAGTTTTTGCTCAAATGTGTCCAAAGCATGTTTATATGGTGTATAGGTCATAATGGGAGCTTTTTGCGCGAAAAGCATTCTGTTAAAGTTTCGAACCAAAAGTGACCATATCGGCATCACTGACGTCACCTTTCTTTATCCATCAAAATTGAGTTGTTTTCACTCAAATGTGTCCCAAACATGTTTATATATGGTGTATGGGTCATAATGGGAGCTTTTTGCGCGAAAAGCTTTCCGTGAAATTTTCGGACCAAAAGTGACCATATCGGCATCACCAGCGTCACCTTTCTTTATCCATCAAAATGGAGTTGTTTTCGCTCAAATGTGTCCCAAACATGTTTATATGGTAAATAGGTCATAATGGGAGCTTTTCGCGCGAAAAGCTTTCCGTGAAATTTTTGGACCGAAAGTGACCATATCGGCATCACCGACGTCACCTTTCTTTATCCATCAAAATTGAGTTGTTTTCACACAAATGTGTCCCAAACATGTTTATATGGTGTATAGGTCATAATAGAAGTTTTTTATGCAAAAAGCTTTCCGTGAAATTTTTGGACCAAAAGTGACCATATCGGTATCACCGGCGTCACCTTTCGTTAGCCATGAAAACAGAGTTGTTTTTCCTCAAATGTGACCCAAGGATGTTTATATGTTGAATAGGTCATAATGGGAGTTTTTTGTGCGAAAAGCTTGCCGTGAAATTTTCTGAGCAAAAGTGACCATATCGGCATCACCTTTCTTTTTCCATTAAAAATGAGGTGATTTTGCTCATGATGTGCGCGCAAATTGCCGTATTTTCTATGCACATATAAATCCATTTTATCGTCATTTGCATGCATATTAGTGGAAAAACATGGGATTAGTGTAGTTTATGCTTAAATATCAAATATATGGGTCCGCACGAGTTTCTATGTGATTTCGCAGAAAACAGGACAAAAATGGATAGATTAAGAGGTCAAAATCGACTGGGGTCATCGACATCGAGTACAGGAGCAAAGGTAGGAATCGAGCAGGAAAAGAACAAGGCATGTCGACACCGGAGAGGTCGATATTGACGTCTGAAGGTCGATATCGAGTGGCAAGATCGAGCTAAATGATAGAAGTCGATTGCTAAACCGAGTAGGAGAAGGAGAGCTCGAGATAGAGTTTCACAGAGGTCGATATCGACGTGTGAAGGTCGATATCGATGTTGCCCAGTAGTAGAATTCGACTCAGATTTTGATAGAATTCTATCCGAAGCTTGCACATCTATCCAAAAGTCGAGATTTCTTATCTTCAACATCAGATCTATCACATGGGCTAATTTACTTTGGAACATTTAGTTTTTACTTTATTTAAGTTTTATCTTAGAGAATAAAGATAAGGTTTCGAGTCTTTGGATAGCAAAGTTCGATATCTATATCTAGAGGCCATTAGGGCTGAGTTTAGACATTCAATTACATCCAATTTCAGTTATATAAACGCAGAGAATTAGTAGAGAGTGAGAGAAGGCTGAATTGAGTTGGGGGAAGCGAGAGCGGAGATTTCGCTTGTTCGGTTGTAATCTTTCTTTCATAGTTCAATTCAAAGTAGTTTTATTTCAATGATGATGATGAGTTGCATGATGAGAAGCGAGTAGTCAACCCACTTCTAGGGTCGGGGTGAGCCCGACGATAGCGAAGTAGGGTAAGTGCATCAAAGGTATGACTTTTATGCGATTCCGTCTTCTATCATATGCATGATCCTTTGCGAAAGTTAGGTAGATTCATTATTTGCATTATTGAAGTGAAATCCACTTATATTGTGAACTTGGATTGCTCATGAATTGGATAGTAACTCTTAGGAACTATGCAAGAGCCTAATGAATGCCCTCTGCAACACATCTCTACTTTTATGGATTTATGTGAAACAATTGCTGATGGAGTAAATTTTGAGTATGTGAGACTGAAATCTTTTCGATGGTGTTTGGCAGGGAAGGCATTACAATGGCTTGAGAGTTTGGCTCCACGCTCGCTGAGGACATGGGCGGAGGTGAAGGATGCATTCCTGAATATGTTATTTCTACCTTCTAAAACGGCGACGCTGCGGCAGAGGATCACGAATTTCAAACAAAAGCCAGGTGAAAAACTAGCACAAGCGTGGGAGCGATTTAAGGACTTGCTGAGATCATGCCCGACAAATGGGCAACTTCCATATGTCATACATGAGATATTTTACAACGCCCTCGATGCGCCTAATAAGGACAGGATCAATTCATATACCTCTTATCGGTACATTGAGCTTACACCAACGGAGGCATAGGAGACAATTGAGAGGCTCGTGAACTTTGATAACACCTATGGGGCTGCTGCGGCCTATGATGCAAGGCCTGCCCCATCAATGCCACTATATAAGCCTCCAAGGGAGATAGATCCTGATGTGCGGTAACAATTCCACAACGATCAAAAGCGCCGCCTTCAAAAGCAAGTCAAGAATGTGGCTCAATGATGTGCGCGCAAATTGCCATATTTTCTGTGCACATATGAGTCCATTTTATCATTCTTTTGCATGCATATTAGTGGGAAAACATGGGATTAGTGTAGTTTATGCTTAAATATCAAATATATGGGTCTGGACGAGTTTCTATGTGATTTCGCAGAAAACAGGTTAAAAATGGACATATTTGGAAGAGCGGAAAAATAACTCGAAGTGTTCTTAAAAGGTGAAAATCGACTGGGGACCTCGACATCGAGTGCAGCAGAGACATAGGAATCGAGCAGGAAATGAAACAGAGCATTTCGACACAGAGAGGTCGATATCGACGTCTAAAGGTCGATGTCGATGTTGCCAGATCGAGCTAAAAGATAGAAGTCGAGTGCCAGTTCGAGTAAAAGAAGAAGAGCTTGAGATAGAGTTTCACAGAGGTCGATATCGATGTTCATGGTCGATATCGATGTTGTCCAGCAGAAGAAGCCGACTCAGATTTTGATAGAATTCTATCCGAAGCTTGCACGTCTATCCAAAATTCGAGATTTCTTATCTTCAACACCAGAACTAGCTTATGAGCTGATTTACCGTAGGAGTTTTAGTTTTTACTTCATTCAAGTTTTATCTTAGAGAATAAAGATAAAGTTTCGAGTCTTTGGATAGAAAAGTTCGATATCTATATCTAGAGGCCATTAGGGCTGAGTTTAGGAATCAACACATATCCAATTACGCAGAGAATTTCAGTTCCAATTTCAGTAGTAACGAAATAGTGGAGAGAGAGAGAGAGGGCCGAGTGAGTTGGAGAGAAGCGAGAGCGGAGTTTTGGCTTGTTCGGTTGTACTTTCTTCCAAAGTTTAAATCAAAGTAGTTTTCTTTCAATGATGATGATGATGTGCATGATGAGAAGCGATTAGTCAACCCACTTTTAGGGTCGGGGTGAGCCCGACGATAACGATGTAGGGTAAGTGCATCAAAGGTATGACTTTTATGCGATTCCGTCTTCTATCCCATGCATGATCCTTTGCGAAAGTTAGGGTGATTCATTATTTGCATTATTGAAGCGAAAGCCACTCATATTGCGAACTTGGATTGCTCATAAATTGGATAGTAACTCTTAGGAAATATGCGAAAGCCTCTAATCACCTAAGTGTTGATAACAAAAGTTATTTGACGGAAAGGCATTAAATTTCATAACTTTAGCATAAAACTTGCATTGTTATCGTTGTGGCGTGAAACCCCGACTTTGGAAGCTTTTAATTAATTGAATCTATATAAAAGTTTTAGATTTGTTTCTGATCATCCTTCTTTACCATTCTATTTTCTTCGGACTCTTTTCCGACAATTGGTTATGAATTACAGTTTCTGTGACAAACATCGGAATCGACTGTAAAGGTCGATATCAAGGTCTAACGTCGAAATCGAGGTCTCTGCTCGACGTCGACTTTGCTGCTTTTGTTTTCTACAGGAACTGTACTGGAAATCGACCAGAATTGAGGTCGATATCGACCAGACACATCGATATCGAGTGTCATCTGGGGTCGAAAGCTTTGATCGTGGGTACAACAAGGGAAGTGCTGACATACCTCCTCGTGGATTCGATCTTGAATTACCCTACTACTACAAGGGAGGGGATTCTTGTATTATTTGTTTGAGACAAGGAGTTAGTCTAGTTGTGAATTGTTTACTTGAATTATTTGAATCCCTATACTACACACCTCCCCTAGTCGAACAAATTGGTACCGTTGCCGGGGAGGCAATCAATCACCACCTATGTTTAATCACGATCTTTTTGAAGCTTATTTTGCAGGTTTATGCGACGTTCTGATCGCGGACCTATCCTGGAACCAATTAACGAGCCTGACCGTTTCTACCATCTTCGCAGCAAAGCAATTCGCATCATGGCTGACAACGAGACGCAGACTGAGACCAAAGAGCGGTTGAGGAAGGAGATCGAGGACCACAACGCTATAATCGCTGCTGGGAGGGCCGCCGCTGCTACAAGGCGAGCCCGTGCTAATAGGGAGGAGTTTGCGCAGACAAGCCCAAGTGCGGTTAAATCAGTATCCACAGACGGCGATGCAATACATGCATCCGCCGCTTCATGTTCCTGAATCCGCTATTTTAATTCCTCACTCCAACTATGAAATAAAAATTAACTTCCTATCTGAGATAAAAAGAAATACTTTTGAAGGAATACCTAATGAATGCCCCCTGCAACACATCTCTACTTTTATGGATTTATGTGAAACAGTTGCTGATGGAGTAAATTTAGAGTATGTGAGACTTAAATCTTTTCAATGGTCTTTCGCAGGGAAGGCATTATAATGGCTTGAGAGTTTGGCTCCACGCTCACTGAGGACATGGGCGGAGGTGAAGGATGCATTCCTGAATAAGTTCTTTCCACCTTCTAAAACGAAAATGCTGCGACAAAAGATCACGACTTTCAAACAAAAGCCAGGTGAAACATTAGCACAGGCGTGGGAGCGATTTAAGGACTTGCTGAGATCATGCCCAACGCATGGGAAACTTCCATATGTCATCCAGGAGATCTTCTACAACGCCCTTGATGCGCCGAATAAGGAGAGGATAAATTCATTTACCTCCTATTGGTACATTGAGCTTACACCAACGGAGGCATGGGAGACCATTGAGAGGCTCGTGAACTTTGACAACACTTATGGGGCTGCTGCGGCCTATGATGCAAGGCCTGCCCCATCAATGCCACTATATGAGCCTCCAAGGGAGATAGATCCTGATGTGCTGCAATAATTGCACAACAATCAAACACGTCGCCTTCAAAAGCAAGTCAGGTTCCTGAGCAACAATCAAACTTTTCAGGAGTGTGGCTCAACAAGGCATAACACTAGTGCCTGTCCACAAACTGAGCAAGTATCCATGGCGGAACAACATGAGGAGGTCAAGTGGACGAGAGGCTCCTATGGAGGGGGTAATCAACAATATTGGGGTGATCAAAGGTTCTATCAACAAAGGGATCCCCCACCATATAGAGCATCGGGGCACCCTGATCGGGAGACAAGGAAAGATGACCTGCAAATCATTCTTGATGAGATGCAGAGGAACCATGCTGAGTTCAAACAAGCCAACAACTCCGTCTATACTCAGCTGCGGGGCATCAATTCTAGGCTTGGGGAGATCGACGTTTGGAAGGGTAACATGGAGACTTAAATGAGTCAATTGGTAGAAGCAATACCCAAATCGTCAAGATCAATCCCTGGATCCACTGTGCCCATTCAAAAGAGCAAAACCATTGGACACATTGCAGCGGTGAACCTAAGGAGTGGGCGTCAATTACAAATGCCCGAGCAAAAAGCGGAGAAACAGGAGCCAGAACAGACGTCGATATCGACCCCCCTATTGATATCGACCACGGTGACGTCGATATCGACCTTCCTGTCGATGTCGACCCTGATACTGATTCACCACAGAAATTGACTCCTCCAGTCGATGTCGACCCTGTTGATATCGATGTCGACCTCACAGCAGCTGCGGAAAGGAAGAAGGTGTTGCCATTCCCAACTAGAAAGATGATTAAGGACCCAGCGGAAAATAAGTTCTAACGGTTCATGAAGATGCTCCAAGGACTTAATGTCTCTATACCATTCACAGAGGCACTTCACGAGATGCCATCCTATGTAAGGTTCCTTAAGGACATCTTGGGTAAGAAGCGATCGCTCTCTGATATCGCAGAGGAATGCAACAGGTTGGAGCTACCACAAAAGCGGGCGGAGCCAGGTAAGTTTTCTATCGCTATAGGTCTAGGTCAATTCAAATTTAATGCTTTAGTTGACTTGGGCGCTAGCGTTAGCATGATGCCACTAACCATTTGGCACAAGGTAAAGATAGGTCCTCTGGAGCCCGTGGATGCAAGGTTATACATGGCTAACAATACCGTAGTAATTCCAACTAGGATAGTGACGGATGTGCCAGTACAATTAGGTAAATTCTTTGTCCCTGCTGATTTCTTAGCTGTTGATATAGCGGAGGACCCTGCTTGTCCCATTATTTTAGGTAGGACATTCCTAGCAACCGTCGATGCCAACATTAGCGTGAAGAAAGGATTGCTCTCATTCACAATTAGTGATGAGGTGATAGAGTATGCCTTCAACACGACGGTGAAAAAACAAGGGCCAATGGAGATAAAAGCCACAAATGGTGTCTACATTGCATGTGGAGAAGCCAAAGTAAGAAGTATGACACCGGAGGAGCTTGAGAAGAGGGCTATAGAAGCCCAAGTGGCGGAAGTTGTGGCAATCTTGAACGAAGGAGCCCAACAGAACATCGAAATCCACCCAGGTAAGTCCTTATCGACTAAAAATGTTCAAGATTATGTGCCAGGTCATAAGTATGGGGTCGACGGAGGAGAAAAAGAAACATCGAAATCAGGGTCTAAGGTCGATATCGACCATACCCAGCCGAAGTCGACCACCATCAGCGCTGAGAAGGGAGGAACAGAGACCTCGATATCGATCTCTGAGGGCCGAAATTGACCTGATTATATCGAGCAGAAACTCTCCAAATCGACTGATCCTCCAAGAGTACAATAAAGGTCGATATCGACCTCTGAACATCGACATCGACCTGAGCCACAGACTGAGAACAAGGTAAGTCAAGGTACGGATTCCTCTTATTCCATTACAATTAAAGATTTATCATTATTTTGGAAGAGGTGTGCCTTGGCATGTGCGCTTATGTACGGTATCCGATGATGATTCGAGCCAATATGAGATAGGAGACAAAGTTTATATTGCCAAATCCAAATACCATTGGTTCCCTACAAGATTCAAGGATAAAAATCTAGGACCATTCATGGTGAATCAAATCCATCCCGGCGAAATGCAGCTGCGTGACAAGAAAGGAGTCATATTTGAGGCCCAAGCCACATGGGCTCTGCAGATGCCGCCTTGAGAAGCGCAAAGGAAGAAGTCGGGCTAGCAACTTAAAAATCTAGAGCGTGTAACAAAGACATAGTTTTAATTTTGGACAACTTTTACTTTGGTTTGAGACATTTTATTGTTTTGCAAATTTTGTTTCGTTTTGGTTTTATTTTTTAACAAGTTACAGGAAAGAGAAAAGCACACGGAAAAGACATCGAAATCGATGTCCAATATCGACATCGACCTTAAGGTCGACTTAGATGGGCTTGTTGTCGAGGCCGGATCACCCTGAAGCCTGAGCCAGAAATCGATGAGAAACATCAATATCGATGTTTATGGTCGATATCGACCATGGCTGCTGTCTTCTTAAACTCCTGAAATTTGTGACGGTTCAGTAAGTTTTCTTCTTAACCCTAGTTCTAATACAGTGAGGACACTGTAAATTTTATGTATGGGGTGGGGGAAAAGCTTACTTGCATATTCATACTTAGTTTAGATTTGCATATTTATCTTAATGCATATTTAGTTTTGTTTTCGAAAAAAAAATGATGACCCCCATCAAAAATTTGAAAAAAAAAAAGAGTCATGGAAGTATAAAAAAGAGCTCTGTGATGCAAAATTAGATTCATTAGAGATATAAAATGAAATTGCCTAGTTAAAGGAAGTCCCAATGAAGTGCAAAAAAAAGAAAAAAATAAAGAAGATGAAAAATTTGAAGTTGCTTTTGACATGTGCATAATAAAATGATGGAGGACTTTTTATGAAAATTTCCATACAAGTGCATACATATACAACTTCATATCCTAGCCTTACCTATACATATTTGCAAATGTCACAAAGCCATATATGAGCCTTACCATGATCATTATTGCTCCACATATATACATATTGCCCATTTTATACCTTATACCCTATCCGGGGACAAGTTTGAGAATGGAAGTCATTTTTGGAGTTGTTATATGGAGTTGTGCATTATTTATGAAGTTGTTGGCAGGAATGAAAAGAAATTACGAATTATGGAAAATTTAATGAGCGAGAAAAAATCCGATCACCTCAGGAGATAAAGGTAGGTCGACCCGTCTCGTTGAGATGTTAGTTCAGCGAGATGGGACAAAAGGTGAGGAGTCCGAAGTAGTAAGTATCCGGGGCCATTCATGACACCCATGTTTGTGACTCACTAGAAGGCAGTGCTAAGGTTAGAGAGGTAAAAGCATTATATTGAATAAAAGCATTGAGCGATGAGTCAAAGGTGAGACATTATGAAGAAGGAATGTGGAATGTTTTGGAAAGAAAATATGTTTCCCGGGATTTAACACCACATGGCCAAATATTAGCCCACCTTTAGCCTTTTACCAATCCACTTCTCTCAAGCTTAGAAAGTCCTCTTGATTATTACTGCTATGTCGCTAAAATTGCTTTTGCATATTACCTCCTTTTATGAGTATGAATTTGCTTTTATGCACAGACATGGACTTGGTTGACATAAGTACCTTATCGAGGATGGCAATTGATTGTAGGGACATATGAAAAATGAATCTATGATGTTGAGGGTTTACTTTCTTCCACTGAATGACCATTAAAGGTATTGCTTGGGGACAAGCAAGCTTAAGTATGGGGTGTTCGATGTGCGCGCAAATTGCCATATTTTCTATGCACATATGAGTCAATTTTATCATTCTTTTGCCTGCATATTAGTGGGAAAACATGAGATTAGTGTAGTTTATGCTTAAATATCAAATATATGGGTCTGCACGAGTTTCTATACGATTTCGCAAAAAACAGGATAAAAATGGACAAATTTGGAAGAGCGGAAAAATAACTCGAAGTCTTCTTAAGAGGTCGAAATCGACTAGGGACCTCGACATCGAGTGCAGCAGAGACATAGGAATCGAGCAGGAAATGAAATAGAGCATGTCGACACAGAGAGGTCGATATCGACGTCTAAAGGTCGATATCGATGTTGCCAGATCGAGCTAAAGGATAGAAGTCGAGTGCCAGTTCGAGTAGAAGAAGGAGAGCTCGAGATAGAGTTTCACAAAGGTCGATATCGATGTTCATGGTCGATATCGATGTTTTCCAGTAGAAGAATCCGACTCAGATTTTGATAGAATTCTATCCGAAGCTTGCACGTCTATCCAAAAGTCGAGATTTCTTATCTTCAACACCAGAACTATCATATGAGCTGATTTACCATAGGAGTTTTAGTTTTTACTTTATTCAAGTTTTATCTTAGAGAATAAAGATAAAGTTTCGAGTCTTTGGATAGCAAAGTTCGATATCTATATCTAGAGGCCATTAGGGCTGAGTTTAGGATTCAACACACATACAATTACGTAGAGAATTTCAGTTCCAATTTCAGTAGTAACAAATTAGTGGAGAGAGAGAGAGAGGGCCGAGTGAGTTGGAGAGAAGCGAGAGCGGAGTTTTGTCTTGTTAGGTTGTACTTTCTTCCAAAGTTTAATTCAAAGTAGTTTTCTTTCAATGATGATGATGATTTGCATGTTGAGAAGCGAGTAGTCAACCCACATCTAGGGTCGGAGTGAGCCCGACGATAACGATGTAGGGTAAGTGCATCAAAGGTATGACTTTGATGCGATTCCGTCTTCCATCCCATGCATGATCCTTTGCGAAAGTTAGGGAGATTCATTATTTGCATTATTGAAGCAATAACCACTCATATTGTGAACTTGGATTGCTTATAAATTGGATAGTAACTCTTAGGAAATATGCGAGAGCCTCTAATCACCTAAGTGTTGATAACGAAAGTTATTTGACGGAAAGGCATTAAATTTCATAACTTTAGCATAAAACTTGCATTGTTATCGTTGTGGCATGAAACCCCGACTTTGGAAGCTTTTAATTAATTGAATCTATATAAAAGTTTTAGTTTCGTTTTTGATCATCCTTCTTTACCATTCTATTTTCTTCGGACTCTTTTCCGACAATTGGTTACGAATTATAGTTTCTGTGACAAACATCGGAATCGACTTTAAAGGTCGATATCGAGGTCTAACGTCGATACCGAGGTCTCTGCTTGACGTCGACTTTGTTGCTTTTGTCTTCTGCAGGAACTGTACTGGAAATCGACCAGAACTGAGGTCGATATCGGCTAGACACATCGATATCGAGTGTCTTCTGGGGTCGAAAGCTTTGATCGTGAGTACAACAAGGGAAGTGCTGACATACCTCCTCGTGGATTCGATCCTGAATTACTCTACTACTACAAGGGAGGGGATTCTTGTATTATTTGTTTGAGACAGGGAGTTAGTCTAGTTGTAAATTGTTTACTTGAATTATTTGAATCCCTACACAAATCACCCCCCGCAGACGAACACTCAAGAAGGCATAACATTAGTGCATGTCCATATACTGAGCAAGTATGCATGGCGAAACAACATGAGTTAGCCAAGTGGACGAGAGGATCCTATAGAGGGGGCAATCAATAATATTGGGGCGAACAAAGGTTCTATCAAAGGGATCCTGCACCATATAGAGCACCAGGGCACCCTGAGTGGGAGACAAGGAAGGATGACCTGCATATCATTCGTCATGAGATGCGGAGGAAACATGCTGAGTTCAAACAAGCCAACAACTCCATTCATACTCAGCTGCAGAGCATAAATTCTAGACTTGGGGAGATCGACGTTTGGAAGCGCAACATGGAGACTCAAATGAGTCAATTGGCGGAATCAATACCCAAGGCGTCAGGATCATTCCCTGGATCCACTGTGCCCAACCAAAAGGGCAAAACCACTGGACATATTGTGGCAGTAAACCTAAGGAGTGGGCATCAATTACAAATGCCCGAGCAAAAAGCGGAGGAAAAGGAGCCAGAACAGACATCGATATCGACCCCCCTATCGATATCGACCAAGGTGACGTCGATGTCGACCTTCCAGTCGATGTCGACCTTGATGCTGAGTCACCACAGAAATTGACTCCTCCAGTCGATGTCGACCCTACTGATGCCAATGTCGACCTAACTACAGCCGCGGGAAGGAAGAAGGTGTTGCCATTCCCAACTAGAAAGGTGATTAAGGACCCAGCGGAAAAGAAGTTCCAACGGTTTGTGAAGATGCTTCAAGGACTTAATGTCTCTATACCATTCACAGAAGCACTTCATGAGATGCCATCCTATGTAAGGTTCCTTAAGGACATATTGGGTAAGAAGCGATCGCTTTCTGAGATCGCAAAGGAATGCAACAGATTGGAGCTACCACAAAAGCGGGCGGACCCATGTAAGTTTTCTATCGCTATAGGTTTAGGTCAATTCAAATTTAATGCTTTAGTTGACTTGGGCGCTAGCGTTAGCATGATGTCACTAACCATATGGCACAAGGTAAAGATAGGTCCTCTAGAGCCCGTGGATGCAAGAATATACATGGCAAACAATACAGAAGTAATTCCAACTGGGATAGTGACGGATGTGCTTGTACAAGTAGGTAAATTCTTTGTCCCCGCTGATTTTTAGTTGTTGATATAGCGGAGGATCCTGCTTGTCCCATTATTTTAGGTAGGCCATTCCTAGCAACCGTCGATGCCAACATTAGCGTGAAGAAAGGATTGCTCTCATTCACAATTAGTGACAAGGTGATAGAGTATGCCTTCAACAAGACGGTGAAAAATCAAGGGCCAATGGAGATAAAAGCCATCAATGGTGTCTACATTGAATGTGGAGAAGTCAAAGTAAGGATCATGACACCGGAAGAGCTTGAGAAGAGGGCCATAGAAGCCCAAGTGGAGGAGGTTGTGGCAATCTTGAACGAAGGGGCCAAACAGAACATCGAAATCGACCCAGGTAAGTCGATGTCAACTAATACTTTTCAAGATTTTGTGTCAGGTCATAAGTATGGGGTCGGCGGAGGAAAAGAAGAAACATCGAAATCGGGGATGGAGGTCGATATCGACCATGCCCTAGTGATAAAATCGACCACCATCAGCACTGATAAGGGAGGAACAGAGAGGTCGATATCGACCTCTGAGGGTCGAAATCGACCTAGTTATATCGAGCAGAAACTCTCCAAATTGACTGATCCTCTAGGAGTACAACAGACCTCAATATCGAGGACTGATGATCGAAATCGACCTGAGCCACAGACTGAGAAGAAGGTAAGTCAAGGTACGAATTCCTCCTGTTCCATTACAATTAAAGATCTATCATTATTTGGAAGAGGTGTGTCTTGGCATGTGCGCTTATGTAGGGTATCCGATGATGATTCGAGCCAATATGAGATAGGAGACAAGGTCTACATCGCCAAATCCAAGGACCATTGGTTCCCTACAAGGTTTAAAGATAAGAATTTGGGACCATTCACGGTGAATCGGATCCATCTCGGCGGAATGCAGTTGCGTTACAAGAAAGGAGTAATATTTGAGGCCCAAGCCACATGGGCTCTATAGATGCCGCCTTGAGAAGCGCAAAGGAAGAAGTCGGCCTAGCGACTTAAAAGTGTAGAGCTTGTAACAAAGGCTTAGTTTTGGTTTTAGACAGCTTTTACTTTGGTTTGAGACACTTTATTGTTTTGCATGTTTTGGTTTTATTTTTAACAAGTTGCAGGAAAGAGAAAAGTATACAGAAAAGGCATCAATTTCAGTGATAAAGATCGACGTCGACCTTATGGTCGATTTAGATAGGCTTGTGGTTGAGGCCGGATCACCCTGAAGCCTGAGCCAGAAATCGATGAGAAACATCGATATCGATGTTACAAGGTCGATATCGACCATGCCTGTTGTCTTCTTCGACTCCTGAAATTTGTGACAGTTTAGTAAGTTTTTCTTAACCCTAATTCTAATACAGTGAGGACACTGTAGGTTTTAAGTATGGGGTGGGGGAAAGGCTTACTTGCATATTTAACAAGTTATTACATACTTTAGGTCCTTAGTTTTATGCATATTCATACTTAGTTTAGATTTGCGTTTTTTTCATTAAGTATTTATATATTTCGAAAAAAAGAGAGAAAAAAATGACCCCCATCAAAAATTGAAAATAAAAAGAGAGTCATGGAAGTATAAAAAAGAGCTCTATGATGCAAAATTAGATTCATTAGAGATATAACATGAAATTGCCTAGTTAAGGGAAGTCCCAATAAAGTGCAAAAAGAAAAAAAATAAAGGAGATGAAAATTTGAAGTTGCTTTTGACATGTGCATGATAAGATGATGGAGGACTTTTTATTTCCATACAAAGTGCTTACATATACAAGTTCATATCCTAGCCTTACCTATGCATATTTGCAAAAGTCACAAAGCCATATATGAGCCTTATCATGATCATTATTACTCCACATATATATCATATTGCCCAGTTTAAACCTTATACCCTATTCGGGGACAAGTTTGAGAATGGATTTCATCATTGGAGTTATTATATGGAGTTGTGCATTATTTATGAAGTTATTGGTATGAATGAAAGAATTTATGAAATATGGAAAATTTAATGAGCGAGGAAAAATCCGATCACCTCATGACATAAAGGTAGGTCGACCCTGCTCGTTGAGATGTTAGTTCAGCGAGATGGGACACAAGGTGAGGATTCCGAAATACTAAGTATCCGGGGCCATTCATGACACCCATTCTTGCGACTCGCGAGAAGGCAGTGCTAAGGTTAGAGAGGTAAAAACACTAAATTACATAAAAGCATTGAGCGATGAGTGAAAGGTGAGACATTATGAAGAAGGAATGTGGGATATTTTGGAAAGAAAGTTTATTTCCCCGGCTTTAACACCACATGGCCAAATATTAGCCCACCTTTAGCCTTATACCAATCTACTTCTCACAAGCTTGCAAAAGTCCTCTTGATTATTAATGCTATGTCGCTGAAATTGTTTTTTTGCATATAAATCTCCTTTTATGAGCATGAAATTGCTTTTATGCATAGGCATGGAATTGGTTGACATAAGTACCTTATCGAGGATGGCAATTGATTGTAGGGACATATGAAAAATGAATCTATGATGTTGAGAGTTTACTTTCTTCACCTGTATGACCATTAAAGGTATTGCTTGGGGACAAGCAAGCTTAAGTATGGGGTGTTTGATGTGCGCGCAAATTGCCATATTTTCTATGCACATATAAGTCCATTTTATCGTCATTTGCATGCATATTAGTGGGAAAACATGGGATTAGTGTTGTTTACGCTTAAATATCAAATATATCGGTATGTACGAGTTTCTATGTGATTTTGCAGAAAACAGGAAAAAAATGGACAGATTTGGAAGAGCGAAAAAAGAACTCGAAGTCTTCTGAAGAGGTCGAAATCAACTGGGGTCCTCGACATCGAGTACAACAACAAAGGTAGGAATCGAGCAAGAAAAGAACAAGGCATGTCGACACCGGAGAGGTCGATATCGACGTCTGAAGGTTGATGTCGAGTGGCAAGATCGAGCTAAATGATAGAAGTCGAGTGCTAGACCGAGTAGTAGAAGGAGAGCTCGAGATAGAGTTTCACAGAGGTCGATATCGACGTCTGATGGTCGATATCGATGTTGCCCAGTAGTAGATTCCGAATCAGATTTTGATAAAATTCTATCCGAAGCTTGCACATCTATCCTAAAGTCGAGATTTCCTATCATCAACACCAGATCTATCATATGAAGTTGATTTACCATAGGAAGTTTTAGTTTTAGTTTATTTAAGTTTTATCAGAGAGAATAAAGATAAAGTTTCGAGTCTTTGGATAGCAAAGTTCGATATCTATATCTAGAGGCCATTAGGGCTGAGTTTAGACATTCAATTACATCCAATTTCAGTTATTCAAACGCAGAGAACTAGTAGAGACAGAGAGAGAAGGCCGAATTGAGTTGGTGGAAGCGAGAGCGGAGATTTGGCTTGTTCGGTTGTAATCTTTCTTTCATAGTTCAATTGAAAGTAGTTTTCTTTCAATGATGATGATGAGTTGCATGATGAGAAGCGAGTAGTCAACCCACTTCTAGGGTCGGGGTGAGCTCGACGATAGCGATGTAGGGTAAGTGCATCAAAGGTATGACTTTTATGCGATTCCATCTTCTATCCTATGCATGATCCCTTGCGAAAGTTAGGGAGATTCATTATTTGCATTATTGAAGCGAAAGCCACTCATATTGTGAACTTGGATTGCTCGTAAATTGGATAGTAACTCTTAGGAACTATGCGAGAGCCTCAAATCACCTAAGTGTTGGTAACGAATGTTATTTGACGGAAAGGCATTAAATTTCATAACTTTAGCATAAAACTTGCATTGTTATCGTTGTGGCATGAAACCCCGACTTTGGAACTCTACTGGAAATCGACCAGAACTGAGGTCGATATCGACCAGACACTTCGATACCAAGTGTCTTCTGAGGTCGAAAGCTTGATCGTGATTCAAACAAGGGAAGCGCTAACATACCTCCTCGTGGATTCGATCCTGAATTACCCTACCACTACATCGGGAGGGATTCTTGTATTATTTGTTTGAGACAGGGAGTTAGCGTAGTTGTGAATTATCTTTGAATATTTGAATCTACCTCCCGCTTTAAAGGGCGAACAACTCATATGTGTCCCAAACATGTTAGACCCCCGTCAGTTCTTTGTGGTTGTGAAAAGGAGCTTTAGGACTCGGGATCCTAAACCAGAGTTCTCTAAGCCGTTCTCCAGCTTTTTCAAGGACAATCGAAGCATAAGAACTGCAGAAAAGCTCTCGGTTTATCCGAATATTCAGAAGGGAAAATTGAAGATAAGAGAGGAAGATATAAAAGATAAAGTGGAAGAATGGAAGGCTACTCTCATGGGTATCCGTCCTGGAAACTCAGTTCAATATATCAAAATGAAAGCTTTCATTGAGAAGGAATGGGATGTGCGTGCCCCAAAGATGTTCCTGAAGGAGATTGGTATTTATTGTGTTTCGTTTTCACAATATTGATAAGATGGATTGGGTGCTCAGCCATGGACCATGGTATGTGGAAGGCACTAGGCCTCTAATTCTCAAGGTCTGGCAACCTGGAATGGCCATCAATTGGACAGCATTTGAGCGCATCCCGCTATATGTATGTTTTCCTGACCTTAACCCCATTTATTACAACAATGTTGTGTTGAGTCAGCTGGGGTGCACGATTGGTACTCCAATCTGTATGGATGAGATGACATCTCGGGGTGAAAGGCTCTCGTATGCTAGGCTGTTGATAGAGGTGAATGCAAAGGAAGCACAGATGGAGAAAATCGAAATTGAAGACACCCAGGGGAATTGTGCTGATAAAAAAATTGTCTTTGAATGGAATCCCGAAATCTAGCTTTTGCAATGTGTTCGAGCATAATGTTGACAGATGTAGATTGAAACCAAAAGAAAAATGGTAGTGGGTTCCCAAATGGCATGATCCCACACAGGTCAACGAGGAGGGGTGTGCAGGAGATGTTAACTTCGAAAGTGCATAGCAGAAAAATGTGGATCGGCTGGTGATTAACATCGGTGGAGAAGAGAGAGTTACTAGCCCAAATGCTAATGATGAGGGTCCTGGATGCCATGCTAAGAAGGAAGATGTTGGGGCACCCAATCAGCAAGATATTGCTCAGGATAGTGGGGTCAAGTCTGCCCCTGATCATACTACTATTGTCCCAGCACAAGAAGAGAAGTGGATGCATACTAGTAAGAGGAGAGAAGCTAGGAGAAGAATCATGATGGAAAGCAAGTGGAAGAGAGGGGCATCACGGGCATTAATCTTTTAAATGTTCTACAATCTGAGGAGGTTGATCACGGGCATCACAATGGTAAGGTTGACAGTGAGCATGGGCATCAAAATGTTATGCAAACTGAGGGTAGCACTCAGCTTGGTAGTGCTTATGGATAAAATCAAAATGGTAGCATGGAATGTATGTGGTATAAAGGATCGCATAAAAAATAGTATAATAAATTCTTATTGTTTCGAGAATGATATCTCACTAGTAGCTATGCTTGAGACTAAAATGTTAGCACGAAATGTGGAAGATGTTAAAAGAAGATTGATGCATTGATGGCAACACTGTATGAATGGTAATGCAGAACAGAAGGGTCAGATTTGGATCTGTTGGAGTCCAGATGTTTTTACTGTCAATATCTTGCTCGTTCATGAACAACTAATTCATTGCTGTGTCACCACTAAGGATGGTCGGTTTCAGTTTGAGGCAACGTTCGTGTATGCTATGAATTATATTCATGAAAGAGTGGAACTTTGGGATCATGTGAGACAGATTGCAAGGCGGAATCATAGTACCCCTTTGGTACTTACTGGAGATCTTAACTGTATCTTGAGCATTGATGAGAAATGGCCACATGTCAGTTCTAATCATGATCACTTTGAGGAGCTTTTGGGAGTTATGGAGGATTGTAAGCTATCAGACCTTGAATTTACTGGTGCCCTGCTCACCTGGAACAACCGTCAGGAAGGCACTCGTATGATTGAAAGAAAGCTGGATTGAGTACTTGTTAATGATGTCTGGAAGGATTCTTTTATGGATACAAAAGCATTCTTTGACACTCCGAGTGTATCTGATCACTCTCTTGCAGTCACCGTCATTAAGAATTCTACAAGGCTCATAAAGTACCCATTCAAGTTCAAAAACTTCTGGTGTCAAGAAGCTGAATTTCAACCGATTGTTATAAGTGCCCGAAGGACTGATTGTCAAGGTTCTAAACAACTAAAGCTTGTATCTAAGCTAAGAAACGTCAAGGAAGCATTGAAGCGATGGGATAGGGGTCGTTTCTCTGAGCTGTAGACCCAGATAAAGCTCAGCAAGGGCATCCTCCACGAATTGCAATTGAGCCTCCAGCAGGATAAAGCTAATGTCAACCCGCACAGACGAGTAAAAGAGGTTGCGGAACAGCTTAAGGTCAATATTGCACGCTTAATTAGCCTCACCGAACAGAAAGCAAAATTACATTGGCTCACCATGGGTAAGAAGACCTCATCGATGTTCTATAGAAGTGTCAAAGACAGAAGAGCAAGGAATGCTACACTTGCTATGAGGGATGCAAGGGGAGAATGGTTAACTAGTGATGATGATATTTGGGCTCATATACTTGAATTCTTCCAAGAGCTGCTAGCTTCACACCCACCCACGAGCCCGCAGATTCTACTCCCTTAAGGGGCTGTCATTGATGCAGGGATAGGTGAACAGATGAATCGTTTACCGACAAATGGTGAGATAAGGAAATCCTTGTGGGATATTGGCAACAACAAATCCCCCGGGCTGGATGGGTTTAGCATTTTATTTTTCAAGTCTTGCTGAAGCATTGTTGGAAATGATGTATGCGAAGCGGTCAAGGAAGTGTTCCGCAATGGCAAGTTGTTGAAGCAATCAAATGCAACGTTCATTTCCCTCATCCCTACGGTGGTGAATCCTACTTTTGTCAAGGATTTAAGGCCTATTTCCTGCTGTAATATAGTCTAGAAAGTGGTTAGCAAGTTGCTAGTGGAAACAATAAAAGGGTCAATCTCGGGAATCATTTCTAAGTGCCAAGGGGGCTTCGTTCCTGGTCGTTCTTTGGCCCATAATAGTGATGTCGTACTTGTGATTATAAGAGGGTATGGAACGAAGAGGGTCTCTCCTAGGTGTACCATTAAAGTCGACCTCCAAAAAGCTTATGACTACCTCAGTTGGGAGTTTATTGCATTTGCTTTACGAGAATTTGGTTACCCTGAAAAGCTCATTAGCATTGTGATGGAGTGTGTTACATCCACGGCTTTTCTATAGTGATCAATGGGGCGCCTGAAGGTTTCTTCCGCGGGCGTAGGGGAGTCAGGCAAGGTGATACTATCTCACCTTACCTCTTTGTTATTTGCCTTGAAGTGTTGAGCCGTATGCTCACTGAAGCTTCTGCACAGCCTGGTTTCAAGTATCACCCTCATTGTCGTGAGATCCATTTAACTCACCTTGCTTTCGCGGATGATCTACTACTCTTTTGGAAGGCTGACCCTACATCTGTGAATATCATAAAGGGGTGCTTGGACAGATTTCTACATGCTTCTGGTCTGAAAGCTAAGGCAAAGCAAAGTGAGATTTTCATTGCCGGTTTACCACCTAATGAGGCTGCTGCTCTTATTGATCAACTAGGATTTGCGCTTGTTAAGTTATCGGTTAAGTACCTGGAAACTCCTCTTCAGTCTAAACGCATTAAGGTACACGAATACAAGCCATTGTTGGACAGAATCAAAGGCCTTGTTGCTGGGTGGGCTGCTCGTAAGTTATCTTACACGGGACGTGATAGAGCATTATTAGTAGTGCATAATAGATTGCGTTTAGTATAGTTTGGGTGTAAATATTGCATATTTTAGTTGCATTTACATGATTACTTGTTGAGTTGGAAGATGCGGAATCTACACAACATTATGGTTTATTTCAGGAATCGTGATTCAAGGTGGAATGAATTTGGGGGGAGTTAAAGAATTAAAGGAATTGCATTATCAGCTACAACAAATCACGTGGAGAGAAGCGGAAGAAATCGCTGGCCGCCCCGTCGCCTGACCTGGCCGCCCCGCGGCCCGAAGACATCTCGAAGGATTTCGCTGATCGCCAGGCCGCCCGGTCGCCTGAGCCAGCCGCCCCGCGGCCTGTCCAGAAACGCCGATTCAGTTATTCAATTTAATTAGGGTTTTTAGTATTATTTTTGGCCGATCCTTTGTAGGCCTTTAAAAGACATTTTTAGGTTATTCTATTATTCACCTTATGCACTTTGGAGAATTGTTGAGAGCACGTTGAGCATGAGCAACTAAACTCTCGAAGGTTTCGCCTACAGTTTGGATCTTGATTGTTGAATTGTGAGTTTCTTAATCTAGTTCTTATTCCTATTTGAATGTTTTGACTTCTATGCGCTTAATTCCTTGAATGTGTTTTATTCTCTCTGGCCTGATCAACTAGTTACAGTAGATTCATTCAATTGCTAGGGTTTTGTAGATTCCTCGTAGCGAACCTTAACCCAAGTGGCAATCATATCCCTTTAGGACTCGTAGGACTAATTGGATGTGTAGGAAGTGGAATATATGTTAAATATCGACTCGTAGCTTGATATTGCCTATACCTTGGTTAATTCATAATCTTAATGCTATCTCTAGGTTAAATCTTAACCGTGTTAGGGTTATTTAGAGATAAGGATTGCTAGGACTCGTAGGACTAGTAATTTACCTAAGATCTGGACAAGGACATTGATAGGAAAAGAAGAGAACTAGAGGCTGAAACAAGGATCAAATTCATCAATTAAAGTGACAAATTGTAGGTGAACCTATTTCTCTCTATTGCATTCTACAACATCCTTTACCTTATTTGCTTCTTTCCGCTTTGACAAAAGGCGGATCTTTTTCTCACAAAAACTCTCTTTTTGGTTACTTGCGATTAGATTAGCACTTGAACTTACTAGATTTCCCTGTGGATCGACCTCTTTCTTACCAACTATACTAGTTGTAGGTTTGAGTAATTCTTTGGCAGGAACAACGACAGGTTTTCCTCTTGTCAAATTTGGCGCCGTTGCCGGGGAAATCTTTTTAATTTCTTGTGTTGTTTAATCGCTACCCTTGGTGTGGACCACGTTTATGGTCCGCACCCGTGCTACTAATCCATCTTTACTTCCTTTTGATTCAGAGATTGAGAGGACTCTTTCCAACCTAAGGCGGGAGGTTCGCAACAACTCTAGCGAATTACCTTTTGATCAAGAAGCCGAAGGAACTGCAGAGATGGGTGACAACGCGTTAGATAACGCGAACCAAACCTTAAGGCAACTCACCGCACCGAATCTTCAAACACAACCATTGGCGGTGCAGTTTCCAGCGCTTGCTGATGGGACCAAGTTCGAGTTTAAGGCTCAATGGATCCACTTTCTACCTAAGTTCCATGGGTTGAGTGGCGAGGATCCCAACAAACATTTGGCGGAGTTCCATGCTATCATTGAGAGCATGAGACCCGCAGATGTCACAGAGGACCAAATCAAGCTGCGAGCTTTTCCTTTCACATTAAAAGATTCAGCTAATGATTGGTTTTATTATTTGCCTGCAGGGAGCATTACTACCTGGACGAAGATGAAAAGGTTGTTCTTAGAGAAGTACTTCCCTGCGACAAAGCTGAACTTTCTCAAAAAGGCCATCAGCAACATCGAGCAATTAGCAACTGAGACCCTGTATGACTATGTGGAGCGATTCAAAAAGCTCTGCTCAAGTTGCCCCTACCATGGTTACTCACAACAGGATTTGGTACTTTATTTGCATGGAGGTTTGCTTGATGATGAGCGTCGAATGGTGAATGCCGCTACTGGGGGTAACATTCTCAACAAGACCCCAAATGATGCTATGGATTTGTTCTCAGAGCTTGCTGAAGGGTCTAGACAATATAGCAAGAGGGCAAACCCCCGTGGAGTACTGGCTGTGGATTCTTCAAGCTCCAATTTACAAGCTGATATGATGGAGATGAAGGAGATGATGAGAAGGATGATGCTCAAAGGGACCCCTTATGAACTCAAAGCATGTGGGCTATGTGCTGATCCTTTACATCCAAACGATTTGTGCCCGCTACTTCAGGATCCTAATGTTGAGCTCAACGCCATGGGAAACTTTGTCCCGCAGAAGCCCAGGTATGATAACTATGGTAACCCCAATCAATTCAATAACAATTATAATGCAGGTTACCAGGGGTATGGCTATGGTAATAACCAAGCCCCTTACAATCCGCAAGGGGGACACCAACAAAGGCCTCAACAACAATTCGATTCTAGGCAGAGAGCACCCCCCGCAGGGGATCAATCAACTGAGGACCCTATCAAAACCCTCACTAGGATACTCATGAGCCACGTTGAGCACTCAAAAAATCTTGAGAAACAGGTAGGCCAATTGGCTCAATCGGTAAGTGAATTGCAGGCTAAGGACTCAGGAAAGCTACCATCTCAAACGGTGGTGAATCCTAAGGAGAACGTCAGCGCAATAACGCTAAGAAGTGGTAAGAAACTGATTACTACTCACCAGGATGACGAAAACTATGGAGAACCTGAGCTGCATAAAGACAAAGGGGAAGAAGAGCTGCGTAATCGCGAGCCGCCCCGTCGCCCCCATGAGCCGCCCCGCGGCCAAGGCGATTCTGCAGATGCAGATTTCGGCGAGCCGCCCCGTCGCCCTCATGAGCCGCCCCAAGGCCAAGGCGATTCTGCAGATGCAAAGTTCGGCGAGCCGCCCCGTCGCCACCGTGAGCCGCCCCGCGGCCTCGCCCCTGACGAACCTGCCGACTCCTATGTAAGGCCTGAATTCCCTCCTTTAAATTCTTACAAACCTGTTCCTCCTTTTCCTGAAGCTCTTAGAGATACAAGGAGGCCTGAGAATGACAAAGAGATCTTTGAGACATTTAGTAAGTGCGAGGTAAACATTCCCTTACTCAAATTGATTAAAAGTATTCCTCGTTATGCTAAATTTCTTAAGGAGCTTTGCACCATAAAGAGGAATCAGAAGTTGAAAGGGAAGCAGAAGATTAAGGTAAGCGAACATGTGTCTACTGTGTTTCAAAAGCGTATGCCTAAGAAATGTAGCGACCCTGGCACGTTTACAATCCCATGTGTGATAGGTGAGACTAAGTTCGATAAAGCTTTGTTAGACTTAGGTGCATCTATTAATGTCTTGCCTTATTCTTTATATGAATCATTAGGCTTAGGACCTTTGCATGAGACTAGAGTGGTGATCCAACTAGCGGACCGCTCAAATGCTTACCCTAGAGGTATAGTAGAGGATGTTTTGGTCATGGTTGACAACTTGATCTTTCCTGCTGACTTTTTTGTCTTAGACATGGAGCATGGTAAGCAAGAGTCCCCTATTATCTTAGGAAGGCCCTTTTTGAAGACTGCTAAGACAAAAATTGATGTGTATTCTGGCTCATTAACTATGGAATTCGATGGTGAGAAGGTTGAATATAATATTTATGATGCAATCAAATTCCCTTCTGATGATCCTTCCTTATGCTTTGTAGATGCCATTGATACTTGTATGCAGGATACTTTTGACATGAGTTGTGTAGATGACCTGCAGGTTGCTTTAGAAGCTCCTATTGAGGAGTTGTCATTGAATTATGCTTTGTCTATTAACCTGCAGGAGACTATAAGAGACTTGTCCACCCTTCCTACTCATTTGCAGGTAGGTACGCCTATGGAACTCACCGGTTCGAGCGAGAAGCTCTTACCTTCTATTGTGCAGGCACCCGTTGTTGAGCTCAAGCCACTTCCTGAGCATTTGAAGTATGCATTCGTGGGTGAAGGTGATACCTTGCCTGTCATTATCTCCAACAAGCTTACTAAGGAACAAGAGGATAGGTTGGTGGCGGTGATCAAAAAACATAAGACCGCTCTGGGATGGACCATAGCGGACATTAAGGGAATCAGCCCAGCTACTTGCATGCACAGAATCTTGTTAGAAGAGGGAGCCAAACCTTCCAGGCAACCTCAACGGAGACTCAACCCACCTATGATGGATGTAGTAAAGAAGGAGGTGCTGAAACTCCTTCAGGCAGGTATGATCTATCCCATCTCTGATAGTCAATGGGTTAGTCCAACGCAGGTAGTACCAAAGAAGGGAGGCATAACAGTGGTTGAGAACAAAGAAGGTGAGTTGGTCCCTACCAGAGTCCAATCAGGCTGGAGAGTTTGTATCGATTATCGCAAGCTGAATGCGGTAACTCGAAAAGATCACTTTCCCTTACCTTTTATTGATCAGATGCTTGAACGGCTCGCTGGTCATCCATATTATTGCTTTTTAGATGGATATTCAGGTTACTTTCAAATAGCCATCGCACCGGAGGATCAAGAAAAGACGACATTCACTTGTCCGTTTGGCACTTTTGCATATCGCAGGATGCCTTTTGGCTTGTGCAACGCTCCTGGGACATTCCAACGGTGTATGGTAAGCATTTTTTCTGAATATATAGAGCAATTCATTGAGGTTTTTATGGATGACTTTACTGTACATGGTGATAGTTTTGATGCTTGCTTAAACCATTTGGCACTTGTGCTTAGAAGGTTGTGTGGACACTAACTTAGTGCTCAATTCAGAGAAGTGTCACTTTATGGTTGAGGAGGGCATTGTTTTAGGTCACATTGTCTCACATAAAGGGATTGAGGTTGATAAGGCAAAGATAGACATCATTCAATCATTGCCTTATCCTACTAATGTGCGTGAAGTGCGTTCCTTTTAGGCCATGCAGGATTCTATCGCAGGTTTATTAAGGATTTCTCAAAGATCACCTCACCCTTGTGCGAGCTACTGAAGAAGGAGGTCACTTTTGCTTTTGATGAGAAGTGCAGGATGGCGTTTGATGAGTTGAAGACTTGTCTTACTAGTGCACCAATCATACAAGCGCCAAATTGGTCCCAACCCTTCGAATTGATGTGTGACGCTAGTGACTACGCCGTGGGAGCCGTGCTTGGACAAAAAGAGGGGAAGAGCTCTCATGTGATCTACTATGCATCTCTGACATTGAATGGCGCCCAAAGGAACTACTCAACTACAGAGAAGGAACTCCTTGCTATTGTTTTTGCCCTTGAGAAATTTAGATCTTATTTGCTTGGTACAAAAGTTATTGTGTATACTGACCATGCAGCGCTTCGTTACCTTTTGACGAAGAAAGAGGCCAAGCCAAGATTGATTAGATGGATCTTGCTTTTAAGCGAGTTTGACATCGAAATCAGGGACAAAAAGGGTGCGGAGAACCTTGTTGTAGATCATCTAAGTCGTATATTGCAGGGGAAGAATGGGCAGGACGAGCAATCACATATCTTGGGGAGTTTTCCTGACGAAGAGTTGCTGAAGGTTTTCAGCGTCTCCAGCCGCCCCGTCGCCGGAATGGCCGCCCCGCGGCCACCTTTCGCCGGCCGCCCCGCGGCCTCTGCCGAATCTGATATTGAACTTCTTTTGAAGGTAAGTTCTATTCCCCGCCCTTGGTTCGCTAAATTGGTGAATGTTCGCTGGTAAGGGGAGGTGGGGTGTATGTAAAATAGGAGAATAAAATAAAGCACAACTAGACTATCTCCCTGTTCCAAACAAATAATACAAGAATCCCCTCCCTTGTAGTAGTAGGGTAATTCAGGATCGAATCCACGAGGAGGTAGGTCAGCGCTTCCTTCGTTGTACTCACGATCAATGCTTTCGACCTCAGCAGACACTCGATATCGAGTATACTGGTTGATATCGACCTCAGTTCTGGTCGATTTCCTAGCGCAGTTCCTGCAGAAGACAAAATAGCAGGTCGACGTCGAGCAGAGACCTCGATATCGATGTTAGTACTCGATATCGACCCTTAAAGTCGATTTCGATGCTTGTCACAGAAACTGTTTTTGTAACCAATTTGTCGGAAAAGGATCCGAAGAAAATAGAATAGAGAGGGAAGATGAATAGAAGCAAAACTAAGACTTTTATGAAGAATTTAATTAATTAAAAGGCTTCCAAAGTCGGGGTTTTATGCCACAACGATAACAATGCAAGTTTCATGCTAAAAATATGAACTTTCATGTCTTTCCATCAAATAACTTTCGTTATCAACACTTAGGTGATTAGAGGCTTTCGCATAATTCCTAAGAGTTACTATCCAATTGATGAGTAATTCAAGTTCGCAATACGAGTGGCTTTCGCTTCAATAATGCAAATAATGAATCTCCCTAACTTTCGCGAAGGATCATGCATGGGGTAGAAGACGGAATCGCATAAAAGTCATACCTTTGATGCACTTACCTCACATTGCTATCGTCGGGCTCACCCCGACCCTAGAAGTGGGTTGACTACTCGCTCCTCATCATGCACATCATCATCATTGTTATTGAAAGAAAGCTACTTTGAATTAAAACTCTGAAAGAAAGTACAACCGAACAAGCTACTCCGCTCTCGCTTTACAACTCCACTCGGCCACTCTCTCTCTCTCTATCTCTATTGCAACTGAATTATGTCTCAAACTGAATTCGGAATCTTCTTCATACCTAAACTCAGCCCTATTGGCTTCTATTTGTAGATGTCGACAAGGACTCGAAACCTTATCTTTATTCTCTATGATAACTAAAAAAAAAAAAGTAAAAGCTAAAACTTCATGGTGAAATCAGCCTCCTCGTGATAAAGCTGATGTTGATGATAGGAAATTTCGACCTTTGGATAGATATTGCAAGCATTGGATATAATTCTATCAAAATCGGAGTCGAATTCCTCTGCTGGCATGGTCGATATCGACCCTTGGACCTCGATATCGACCCCTCCAAAATCTTATCTCGAGCTTCTCCTTCTCCTACTCGACTTCTATCAACTTGGTCGATCTGACACTCTCGATATCGACCCCCAGACGTCGATATCGACCTCTTCTGTGTCGAGATGCTCTGTTTCCTTTCTGCTCGATTCCTATGTCTCAATGTACTCGATGTCGAGGTCTTCAGTCGATTTCGACCTCTTCAGAAGACTTCGAGTTTCTTTTCCGCTCTTCTGAATTCATCCATTTTTATCTGTTTTCTGCGAAATCACATGGAAACTCGTGCAAACCCATATATTTGACATTTAAGCATAAACTACACTATTCCCATGTTTTCCCATTAATGTGCATGCAAAAGACAACAAAATGAATTCATATGTGCATAGAAAATATGGCAATTTGCGCGCACATCAGTGAACTTTTTAGTTTCGCAGGAGTTTCCACCCAACTTTTCCAAGGCTCAAAAGGACAAGATACGCCATGATGCTCGCTTCTACGTTTGGGATGATCCATACCTATGGAAGCATTGCGCTGATCAAGTAATACGTCGGTGTCTTCCCGACGATGAGGTATAATCTGTCCTTAATTTCTGTCATTCACATGAATGTGGTGGGCACTTTGGACCACAAAAGACGGCAAGAAAGGTACTTGAGGCAGGGTTCTTTTGGCCGCATATATTTCGTGATTCATATGCTTTTTGTAAATCCTGTGATCGCTGTCAGAGAGTTGGGAATCTTTCTAAGAGGAATGAGATGCCACAAACCCGCATGATATTTTGTGAGATTTTTGATGTTTGGGGTATTGACTTCATGGGACCATTCCCTAGCTCGTTTGGGAACTTGTATATTTTGCTTGCGGTGGACTACGTCTCCAAGTGGGTGGAGGCGAAGGCCACCAGGACTGATGATTCAAAAGTTGTTGCAGGTTTCCTCAAAGAGCTATTCTGTAGATTCGGAGTGCCGAAAGCATTGATCAGTGATAAAGGGACTCATTTCTGCAATAAGACGGTAAGTGCTTTATTAAAGAAATATCATGTTACGCAGAGAGTGTCTACTGCATACCACCCCCAGACTAATGGGCAAGCTGAGGTGTCTAATCGCGAGATTAAGACGATCTTGGAGAAGACTGTTGCCCCAAACAGGAAGGATTGGAGTGTAAGACTTGATGATGCTCTGTGGGCTTATCGAACGGCTTACAAGACTCCCATTGGGATGTCTCTGTTTCGATTAGTTTATGGAAAGGCTTGCCATCTCCCTGTCGAGCTCGAACATAAGGCATACTGGGCGGTGAAACAATGCAATATGCAAATGGATGAAGTTGGGGAGTTCAGGAAACATCAGCTGCAGGAGCTGGAAGAGTTGAGACTGGATGCCTATGACAACTCCGTCACTTACAAGGAGAAGACTAAGGCATGGCACGACAAGCATATTTTGCGAAAGGACCTCAATGTTGGGGACAAGGTCCTTCTATTCCAATCGCGCCTTCAACTCTTCCCAGGTAAGCTTCGCTCTAGATGGGCAGGGCCATATGTGATTACTAATGTCTTTTCTCATGGTGCAATAGAGCTACTCAATGAGAGGAATGGAGACATCTTCAAAGTAAATGGTCATCGCGTGAAGCCATATTATGAGAACTTTGTCAAAGAGAATGGTGATGAGTTGGTTCTCCGTGAACCAAGCATTGAGGATCACTAGGGAGTAATGATGTCGAGCCAACGACGTTAACTAAGGTGCTGCTTGGGAGGCAACCCAAGGTAAGTAGTTTAGATGTTATTTTCTTATTGCATTTAGTTACTTTCTTTTAGTTTAGTTGTGGTGTTTTCGGCATACTAACCCCGCAGGGTAAAAAGAAGTAGAGATGGTCAAAAAAAGGGGCGGGCTGCCCCGTCGCCAGCCAGGCCGCCCCGCGGCCGCGACAGCGAGCGAAATCTCTTCGCAATCGCTGGCCACCCCGTCGCCAACCCTGGCCGCCCCGCGGCCCCTGACGGATGGAAAAAAAAAATATTGGGACCCGTGTGGGCCCCATATCCCACCCCCTTTAACCCTATCCACCCCTTTATCACCATCCATTCACGCCCTAGCCGCCCCCACGCCCTCTCTCTTTACCCATCTTCTCTATCTTCATCTTCAACCTCACACCCACAACCCCAAAACCTCCATTAAAATCCTCCCTCAAGCTTCAATCTTCACAAACCTCACCCCTTTCTTCAATATCTTCCATTGTTCACTTATAACTTTCACCCAACCACCCACATTCCCCTCATTCTTCCTAGATGTAAACCAAAAACACCCGATTCGAAGGATCTTCAAGGTTTTGGGAGAAATCCACCAACGGAGGGAGGAATTTGAGACGTCGGAGCGCAAATCGAAAGTCGGAGTTGCAGATCCGGCGGTTTTTCTGAGGTCGCCCCGTCGCCGTAACAGCCGCCCCGTCGCCCACCGTCGCCAGCCGCCCCGTCGCCAGCCTTGCCGCCCAGCGGCCACCTGTCGCCGGCCGCCCCGTCGCCTACCCTCGCCGCCCCGCGGCCACTGCAGAAACATCCATTTTCGTGAGTTTTTACTTCGAATTTTCTCTTGGGTTAATTTCATAGCTTTAAGCAAACATGTCTAGACCCCATGGAATGAGTAGGAGTCAGAAGGAGAGATGGAATGCGCTGAATACTAGGAATTTCTTTCAAACCAAGTTTTTTCACGAACCTACCCTTCGGATGTTAGAAATGGATGTATGCACTAGGCAGTTGTTAGTACATGGAGGCATAGGGGATTTCTTAGATAAGAATGCTCCGACATATTCGGGTTTAGTTAAGGAATTCCTGGCTACGTTGAGTGTGCGGTCTACATCTATTGAGTTTAGGTTATTGGGACGGGAGTTCACGAGGACAAAGGAGAGAGTGGGACAGCTTTTTGGAGTGACAGCCGCACCCACCGCAGGTTGGTTTGATGTGTCAAAGGGAGAGGGACCTGTTGCATTTTGGCTTGCGGCGACTAGGGTGCCGTTTGAGGCCAAAAAGGGCCAATACAACTCGAGTATTCGGCACCCTGCATTACAGCTGATCCATAAGGTTTTAGCCAACACCTTCTTTGCCCAGGCTGAGGTCAACAAAATCTCACTTCGGGATATGTCATATTTGTGGTGTCTTACGCCAGAGAGCCCAGTTATTCCAGGTTGGGTAGATTTGTTCCTTTTCAACTGCAAGGACATCATAGACAAGCGCAAGACAGCGACGATTAGCTTTGGGGGTCTCATCACTCTCATAGCACGGGATTGTATTGATTTGAGCGTTGTCCCTGATGCCCTGCATGGTTCATTTCTGTATGATGAGGCCCAGCTGAGGAAAGCTGGCCATTTGGAGGGGAGAGCACCGATGTGGGTTTGGAGGACAGGCCATCTTGGGGTGATTCAGCTTAGATTACCCCGGCAGCTTCCCTTTGGTCCTACGGCAGAGGATTTCTTCATGGGCGATGAGGATGAGGATGATGAGGATGAGGATGAGGATGGTGGAGATGATGATGATCAGGGCGATGATGGTGGTGTGCCTGAGATGCAGACGGATGTAGGAGGTGGAGATGCTGGACCTTCTGGCACATCTGGGATAGGTGCTGGTCCAGATTATTATGAGTTGTAGCAGAGGATGACGGCGATGTCTCTGCGACAGGATACTATGTGGGAGCAGCAGCAGCAGATGGCTGTCCTCCAGGACACCATGTGGCAGCATCAGCAGATGATTTCCCGTCGTCAGGATGATATGTGGGATCATCAGCAGCAGCTCTATATTGATATAGGAGACATCCGTCACGATGTGCGTGGGCTGACAACTAGCATAGCGGATATGGTTGAGAGCCAGGCTGAGATGCGACGCTTACAGGAGCAGGTGCTCCAACGACAGCAGGCTGCATGGGAGGCTCAGGAGCTGCAGAGACAGAGACAGGAGGAGTTCTTCCGATTTGCATATCCTCAGTTTCCACCTTATCCACCACCACCTCCATAGTGATCATGTTAGTTTTTTCTTTTTCTTTTCTTTTCCCTTTCAGTTTATTTTGATGTTTTTGCCATTGAGGACAATGTCAGAATTAAGTGTGGGGGGAAGACTTGCATTTTGACTTTAGATTGCATGTTGGAATATTTTAGTTGATGTTAGTCTATGTTATTCGCAAAAAAAAAAATCCGAAAATTATATTATTTATGTTATTATATTTATGCATTAGCTAGGATTAGGTCTTATTTTCCCATATGGATGCCACTTGTCCTCTAATTTATTTATTAAGACTTATGCCCCATGATGTGCTTGGATTGTTGAAAACCTTTGATATCTGATTTCCACACTATTTGGTGAGCATAATTGGTTGATGATTGAGCACATAAGATATTTGATTTTGGGTGATCTTGAAGTTCTAGACATGACCTGGTGAGCTATTTTGGCCTATATTTGGACAAAATATATTATGTCCTATTGCTTGTTGAGTGTACTCTCTTTAATTGCTTTCTCTTTGGCTTGCATTTAGATATCTTATTCAAGGCTGCATATTATGATTTCTGCACATGACTTAAAAATGATTGAGGCACCTTTATTAGCCCTATTTGACTCTATTCCCACCTTGCATATTATCCTCTGCTTGAAGCCAATATTGAGCCTAATTGCCTATTCTTTTGAGCTCCACAAGATTTTTCCATAGCCAATTATAGCCTGACCCATCCGGGAATTAGGAATAGTTGGTGAATATTCATATTGTGGATGATGGTTTGAGTGATGGATTGTATGTTGGGAGTACTTTTATGAGATGTTTTGATTCTTGCTAGTAGTTTACACATTACTTGGGAACTAAGGAGGATAAAATTCACTTAGGGGTAAAAGTCAAGGAAAATCATTTGATATAGCATGAAGAAGAGCATATGAAAAAAAAAGGAAAAAAAAAAGAAAAAAAAAAGAAAAAAAAAGAAAAAAAAATATAAGAGAATGAGTTGAGTATGGTTTGTAAAGTTTGATGCTTGAGATTGGAGTTGTATACATTGTAGAGTTATGGTATGATCTTGTGAGTGGTATTGTAATTTGGTTGCATCCTTAGTTCCCGGATTATGAGCACCACATGGCCTAAATTGTTCCATACCTTATGTTTTCTACCTTGGCCCCATTACAACCCAATTGAAAGACCTCATGATTTTTGTTGTGTGTGGAGTCACCAGCGGTGGAGAGCTAGAACACTGGTGCAAGACTATTGTTGCTAAGCTTTTAAAGATTGAGTTTGAGCGTAAATATCTAACCCTAAACACTTGAGTGAGAGTGAAACACATATTCCTTGTGAGGTCTAGAATGGATATGGTTGCCTGATTTCTTTAATCATGAATATTATGTGCTATGATGTTGTTAATCTATTGTGTTTGCTAGTTTTTCCTACACTTAAAGAATATTGAGGTTGATACATGAATGGCTATTCTGTGGGGTTGCAAGTTACTTTTTCTATTGCTTGAGGACAAGCAAAGGTTCAAGTGTGGGGGAATTTGATAGAGCATTATTAGTAGTGCTTAATAGATTGCATTTAGTATAGTTTGGGTGTAAATATTGCATATTTTAGTTGCATTTACATGATTACTTGTTGAGTTGGAAGATGCGGAATCTACACAACATTATGGTTTATTTCAGGAATCGTGATTCAAGGTGGAATGAATTTGAGGGGAGTTAAAGAATTAAAGGAATTGCATTATCAGCTACAGCAAATCACGTGGAGAGAAGCGGAAGAAATCACTGGCCCCCCGTCGCCTGACCTGGCCGCCCCACGGCCCGAAGACATCTCGAAGGATTTCGCTGATCGCCAGGCCGCCCCGTCGCCTGAGCCAGCCGCCCCGCGGCCTGTCCAGAAACGCCGATTCAGTTATTCAATTTAATTAGGGTTTTTAGTATTATTTTTGGCCGATCCTTTGTAGGCCTTTAAAAGACATTTTTAGGTTATTCTATTATTCACCTTATGCACTTTGGAGAATTGTTGAGAGCACGTTGAGCATGAGCAACTAAACTCTCGAAGGTTTCGCCTACAGTTTGGATCTTGATTGTTGAATTGTGAGTTTCTTAATCTAGTTCTTATTCCTATTTGAATGTTTTGACTTCTTTGCGCTTAATTCCTTGAATGTGTTTTATTCTCTCTGGCCTGATCAACTAGTTAGAGTAGATTCATTCAATTGCTAGGGTTTTGTAGATTCCTCGTAGCGAACCTTAACCCAAGTGGCAATCATATCCCTTTAGGACTCGTAGGACTAATTGGATGTGTAGGAAGTTGAATATATGTTAAATATCGACTCGTAGCTTGATATTGCATATACCTTGGTTAATTCATAGTCTTAATGCTATCTCTAGGTTAAATCTTAACCGTGTTAGGGTTATTTAGAGATAAGGATTGCTAGGACTCGTAGGACTAGTAATTTACCTAAGATCTGGACAAGGACATTGATAGGAAAAGAAGAGAACTAGAGGCTGAAACAAGGATCAAATTCATCAATTAAAGTGACAAATTGTAGGTGAACCTATTTCTCTCTATTGCATTCTACAACATCCTTTACCTTATTTGCTTCTTTCCGCTTTGACAAAAGGCGGATCTTTTTCTCACAAAAACTCTCTTTTTGGTTATTTGCGATTAGATTAGCACTTGAACTTACTAGATTTCCCTGTGGATCAACCTCTTTCTTACCAACTATACTAGTTGTAGGTTTCAGTAATTCTTTGGCAGGAACAACGACAGGTTTTCCTCTTGTCAGGACGTTTGCAACTCCTCAAATCTGTTGTGGGAGGTGTTCTCGATTTCTTGATCCAGATTGTGTTACTTCCAAAAGGGGTAATTGAAGAGGTTGAGAGGCTATGCAAGCACTACTTATGGAGCGGGAATGTGCACAGCTCCAAGTGCCTTGTTGCTTGGAATGAGGTTACTAGGCCGTATAGTGAAGGGGGCCTTGACATTAAAGAAATTCTATCATGGAATAAGTGTGTTTTTGCAAAGCTGGTGGGGCATGTTATCCTACAAAAACCGAGCATACGGTTTGATTGGGTTACACAAAATGCTGCTACTGGAAGTAATATTTGTCTCCTTGAAAGAAGGATAAATGATTCTTGGGTCTGGAAATCGATCATCCAAATTAAGGAGGAAATGCGGCAGCTACTTCCTCTTGGTGAAGATGGGTTGTTCAGCTTAGACCCCATTCTTAGTACTGATGGTGGGTTCTCTTGCCCCAAGCTGTATGATTTACTCCATCGAAGGGGTGACAAGGTAGCTTGGGGAGATATGGTATGGAAGGGTGCCCAAAACAAGAACTGGGGGTTCATTGTATGGCTTGCAGCGAATCGGAGGCTGCAGACAGGTTATAGGGTGCGGCATTGGAAAGGGCAAGAGGCTGCTTGATGCGGGACCATCTAAGACACCTCCGGACCCACCTATCATACTTGGGGATGGACCTATGAATCGAGCTCGCGAAAATGAAGTCATCCTCAAGAGGAAGAAGAAGGCTCCACCATGGGAGAAGGTCCAAAGGTGCAAGCTTCATTATGACGTTTTTGGGTTCGTTCATTATCATTTAACAGCTTTTCGGCTTCTCAGTGAAATGGGTTGTTCGGGGTCCATATTTATCGGATTGGATCGTGCCATACCTTGTTGGAACGAGGACGAAATGATCTACAACTTTCCTGTTGAAGATCGTTCCATATTCGACCTAGAGCTTGACCGAAAATCACCATCTTTGCAGCTGTCACTGGTTAGACGAATTCTCTAAGTTTTGGACCTTCCTTTCATTGCTATTTTTAGTAAGCTCCTTGGAGAGCAAGTTACTTAAGCTAGTTTAGGTATTTTCGGTATTAATTTTAATTAATCTTTTTATTTATTATTTTTATTCTGGAAAATCAGCCTCGAGTTATATTAGAACGACTGATCCCCATTGTAGAAATTCACGTACATTCTTGAATACAAGTTTTCTCTTTTGTGTGAAACACATTGAGTGATCAAGTCGTTCGATTCGTAGCTAGGCTCATCGATTGCAATTGGTCTTGTTTCAACTTTGTTTGCCTTGAGTTCATCAATCTCGCAAGGTATGGTAATCCCTGGTATCCACGAGCCCCCTTCTTGTGCCTCCAGGTTGTCCGCTTGGTTGTGTAGGGGTTGTAGAGGCGGGTTATATAGTCATTGGTGTTGGTTCCTACCGTCTACGGAAGCTTGGGGTCTTCATCTTGTTCTATGATCGACTCACCCATCTATCGAGTCATTCAATTCTATTTCGAGTCTTGTTCTTTCCATTACAGCCGCATAGTTCTTGTTCTTGCTGTGTTCTTGAGTCTTTCTTGAGTTCTTGATTGAATCTTGATCGAGTTCTTGAGTTCTTGCATTATTCTTGTTCAATTCTTGAATTCGTGTCTTGATTGTCGAAAGATCGGGCATCCTACGGCTAACCCCGTATCAAATTGGCATCAGAGCTTAGATTCTTCGACATTAAAAGTTGTGTCTTTCTTTTGTTCATCATAAAACACAAAAACTACAAAAAAAAGTAGAGTCTAGTTTCAATTTTTGGTCTTTTACTTCTATTTCATCATTTGATTATTACTAACTTTTTGTTTGTGATTGTTGTTGGTTGCTACTAGCCTAAACACAAGCCAGTCGTGACCATCTTCACACAATTGCAGCCGATTCACCCTTGTGCAGCCGACCTTCCTTGGTTGCAAAGCCCGAATCGATTGTCCAACTACAAACCCTATCCCTAGTTTTATCTTTTATCTTTTATTTATCTTTTACCCATCTTTTATCTATCTTTTATTTCTATCTAATCTGCATATAGTTGCTGAAATTATCATAAGGAAAGTAATATGTATCCTATATCTCCCAAAGATTAGATAGATTTCACTTGCCTAATTTAGCCATATCTTATCTATTTTATCTCTAGGGCTGCATTTTTAATCTATACACCTTATTTTCGAAATTCCCTTTTAGTTTATCTGATTTCTTGCACTTAGGAGTTGCTGCATACATTATATATATATATATATATATATATATATATATATATATGGGGATTGACTCTGGTGAAAACCTCAAATTGCGGTAAAAACAGTGAGGACTACTTTATAGCTTTGTTTATTTGAAACCCGTGCTAAAAACCTCAATTACATAGTGACTTTACAACTCAGTTCAACCTAAAAACCGTGCTAAAAACTCCAGTTTTAAAATAACACATGACTCTATATATCGGTTAAACCTAAAAACCGTGCTGAAAACTCATGTTTTAAAATTACATTAGTGACTTTATAGCTCGGTTTTATTCAGAACCGGGATAAAATATGTGACCTTATAGATCGGTTCTATTTATAACCGGGCTATAAAGCTAGTGAACGGGGCTAAAAAGCCGGTCCTCACAGGTTTTTACCGCAATTTTGGTTTTCACCGGAACGCAACCCTATATATATGTATATATATATATATATCGATTGTCAAAAAAAAAAAAGAAAGAAATAAAGTTGTTAGTTTGTGTTCTTGGAGCTCTTTTTTCATCTAGTGCAAGGAATCATCATGGGACCACATTGGTGTTCAAATCAGCCCTAGGCCGACACAAGTACCTCCCAAAACACATATCTTTGAAACCCTACGCTTGCAACTACAACATCATTACTTGGGTCACAATCAAAAGAGGTAAATGATCAAAGGTTGTTTCTTTTCTCTTCTTTTCCACAAAATCAGTCCATATTGGGTCTTATATTGCTACTGTCAAACCCTTGTTCATTGAGAAATTGTTGTGTCGAGTACTCTTTGTTTCTGTCGAGTCATCACTTGTTTGTGTCGAGTTGTGCAGCTTTGATTCACCTTATACTTGATATCTTATTGCTATTACATACCTTGTGTTTGCTAAATCCTAGCTTGAGTATTGATTTGCCCAAGGCGGATTGAAATAACAGGCATAACATACCAATAAGAGAGGGAGTGTTGAGTGATACACTTGCAAGGATTGTTTATATTTTTCTACTAATCCTTTCACATAGTTATGTGTTTGTTTTCTTTGCAATGTCTAACCAGGGCAACAGCAGTAACAACACGACTTCTACTTCTATGCCTAGATGAAAGAATAGCGGCACTAGAGCTTAAGCGTTTTGGCTCTAACACGGTGCCCGGACAAGGAGTACTACCTATTGATGAAGTACCACCAAAGGAAAGGGAAGAAACTCATCCTATTCCTCCTAATCATGCTAACCAACATAATGTTCCTTCTAGCTTAGATAATCTCATTGTTGATGAAAATGAGGAGCATGTTGAAAATGATCAAGATCTTAATTTACTTGCCTATGATGATGATGTTTGCATTGAATATGAGCATGATGATTCTTTGATTGTTAGTAATGTTTTAAGTGGTCAACCTACACCTTGTGATAATAATCAAAGAGAAGACTTGTTTCATACTAAATGATTCGAGAATGGCAAAGTTTGTAATATGATCATTGATTGTGGAAGTTGTAATATTGCTAGCCTTGACATTATTGTAAACTCAGCCTTGAAAGAGGGAGAAAACTTGCTAGTCTGGGATGGAAACTTAAAGATAAACAAACAAGCTAGAATTCATATTAACTTAGGACATTATGAAGATGATATTTTATGTGAATTGTGCACTAATCAAATTTCTTTTCTTGGTTTTGTAGTGAGCTCTAATGGTCTACAAGTTGATGAAACCAAGATCAAAGACATCCAGGAGTGGCCTGCCCCTACAACAATCGGCCTTGAGAGGAGTTTCCATGGACATGTGGTATTCAACCTTGGAGGCTATGGTGTGAGCGCTACATTCAACGTCGAGGATCTTATTCCCTATCTTGCCGTGCCTGAGACCTTGGATTTGCGGACGAATCCTTTTCAAGAAAGGGAGATTGATGTGGGACCATCTAAGACACCTCCGGACACACCTATCATACTTGGGGATGGACCTATGACTCGAGCTCGCAAGAATGATGTCATCCTCAAGTGGAAGAAGAAGGATCCACCATGGGAGAAGGTCCAAAGGTGCAAGCTTGATTCTGACGTTTTTGGGTTCGTTCATTATCATTTGACAGCATTTCGACTTCTCAGTAAAATGGGTTGTTCGGGGTCCATATTTATCTAATTGGTTCATGCCATACCTTGTTGGAACGAGGACAAAAAGATCTAAAACTTTTCTGTTGAAGGTTTTTCCAAATTCGACCTAGAGCTTGGCTGAAAATCACCATCTTTGCAGCTGTCACTGTTTAGACGAATTCTCTAAGTGTTGGACCTTCCTTTCATTACTATTTTTAGTAAGCTCCTTGGAGAGCAGGTTACTTAGGCTATTTTAGGTATTTTAGGAATTAATTTTAATTACTCTTTTTATTTATTATTTTTATTCTAGAAAATCAGCATAGGGTTATATTAGAACGGCTGATCCCCATTGTAGAAATTCACGTACATTCTTGAATACAAGTTTTCTCTTTTGTGTGAAACACATTGAGTGATCAAGTCGATCGATTCGTAGCTAGGCTCATCGATTGCAATTGGTCTTGTTTCAGCTTGGTTTGCCTTGAGTTCATCAATCTCGCAAGGTTTGGTAATCCCTGGTATCCACGAGCCCCCTCCTTGTGCCTCCAAGTTGTCCGCTTGGTTGTGTAGGGTTGTAGAGGCGGGTTATATAGTCATTGGTGTTGGTTCTTACCTTCTACGGAAGCCTGGGGTCTTCATCTTGTTCTATCTAGATTGATCCACCCTTTATCAGGAGTCTTATTATTGTTTCGAGTCCACTTCTTTACAATTACAGCCGCATATTCCATTGTCTTGGTCATCACCTTCGAGTCTTGTTGAGTATTGCATCGTTTCCGCTTTAGTTCTTGAAATTGAGTCTTGATTGTCAAAAGCTCGGGCATCCTACGGCTAACCCCGTATCACTGCTGGTTGCCCTTTCTGCGGGTTTGAAGTAGAGACTAAACAACATTTGTGATTCGATTGCAACCCTATCAAGGAGACATATCGCATTGTGTGGAAGTGGATTGGGATTGGCCATGAAGAATGTGATGTCGAGGGATGGTTGGCCTGGTTTGTGAGGGAACCTATGTGAGTGAGGGCGTCGGTTCCGTTCCAAGGAAAGCTGCTTGCATTCTCGGCGGTCATCTACTTCACTTGGCATGCTAGAAATCGCATGATATTTCAAAAGGAGCGCTTCAATCCGAATGAATGTGCGATGATGATCATTGAGGTGTGCAAGAGCCGAATCAAAGTTAGATGCAAGTGTAAAATGATTAGAGAGAGGAGATGGAAGAGCCTTATGCTTAGTCGGTAGTAGAGAGTAGAGTAGAGTTAGACTGGGTTAGTGAGACTTAGTGGTTCTTCGGGGTGGGTTATACTTTTGCGAGTTCCTTTGCCCTGCGTGGTGTAGGACTCATCTCTATTTTTACACTAGCCCCTTGGTATGGTCTACGACTTTTGTAACTATGTTGCAACTTTTGAAATATATTTACCTTGTCAAGTCATAATGGGAACATTTTGCGCGAAAAGCTTTTCGTGAAATTTTCGGACCAAAAGAGACCATATCGACATCACCGACGTCACCTTTCTTTATCCATAAAAACTGAGTTGTTTTCACTCCAATGTGTCCAAAGCATGTTTATATGGTGCATAGGTCATAATGGGAGCTTGTTGCACGAAAAGCCTCCGTGAAATTTTTGTACCAAAAGTGACCATATCGGCATCACCTGCGTCACCTTTCTTTAGCCATCAAAACAGAGTTATTTTCCCTCAAATGTGTCCCAAGCATGTTTATATGGTGAATAAGTCATAATGGGAGCTTTTTGCGCAAAAAGCTTTCCGTGAAATTTTCGGACCAAAAGTGATCATATCGGCATCACAGACGTCACCTTTCTTTATCCATCAAAATTAATTTGTTTTCACACAAATGTGTCCCAAACAAGTTTATATGGTGTATAGGTCATAATGGATGCTTTTTGCGCGAAAAGCTTTCCGTGAAATTTTTGGACCAAAAGTGACCATATCGGCATCACCGGCGTCACCTTTCTTTAGACATCAAAACAAAGTTGTTTTCCCTCAAATGTGTCCCAAGCATTTTATATGATGAATAGGTCATAATGGGAACTTTTTGCGCGAAAAACTTTTCGTGAATTTTTCTGAGCAAAAGTGACCATATCGGCATCACCTTTCTTTATCGATTAAAAATGAGTTGATTTTGCTCATATGTGTCCCAAACATGTTTATATGGTGTATAGGTCATAATGGAAAAATTTTGCGCGAAAAGCTGTCTGTGAAATTTTTGGACCAAAAGTGACCATATCGGCATCACCGGCGTCATATTTCTTTATCCATAAAAACTGAGTAGTTTTCGCTCAAATGTTTCCAAAGCATGTTTATATGGTGTATAGGTCATAATGTGAGCTTTTTGCGCGAAAAGCTTTTCGTGAAATTTTCGAACCAAAAGTGACCATATCGGCATCACCTTTCTTTACTCATCAAAACAGAGTTGTTTTTGCTCAACAATGTCAAAAGTATGTTTATATGGTGTATAGGTCATAATGGGAGCTTTTTGCGCGAAAAGCTTTCTGTGAAATTTTCGGACCAAAAGTGACCATATCGGCATCACCTTTCTTTACCCATCAAAACTGAGTTGTTTTCGCTCAAATGTGTCCCAAACATGTTTATATTGTGTATAGATCATAATGGGAGCATTTTGCACGAAAAGCTTTCCGCGAAATTTTCGGACCAAAAGTGACCATATCGGCATCACCGACGTCACATTTCTTTATCCATCAAAATTGAGGTATTTTCGCTCAATTGTGTCCCAAGTATGTTTATATGGTGTATAGGTCATAATGGTAGCTTTTTGCGCGAAAAGCTTTTCGTGAAATTTTCGGACCAAAAGTGACCATATGAGCATCACCTTTCTTTACTCATCAAAACAGAGTTGTTTTCGCTTAACAATGTCCAAAGTATGTTTATATGGTGTATAGGTCATAATGAGAACTTTTTTTGCGCGAAAAGCTTTCCGTGAAATTTTCGGACCAAAAGTGACCATATCGGCATCGCCGGCATCACCTTTCTTTACCCATAAAAACTGAGTTGTTTTCGCTCAAATGTGTCCAAAGCTTGTTTATATGGTGTATAAGTCATAATGGGAGCTTTTTACCCGAAAAGCATTCCGTAAAATTTTCGGACCAAAAGTGACCATATCTGCATCACCGGCTTCACCTTTCTTTATCCATCCAAACTGAGTTGTTTTCGCTCAAATGTGTCCCAAGCATGTTTATATGGTGTATAGGTCATAATGGGAGATTTTTGCGCGAAAGGACTTCCGTGAAATTTATGGAGCAAAATAGACCATACCGGCATCACCTTTCTTTATCCATTAAAAATGATATGATTTCGCTCATATGTTTCGAAAACATGTTTATATGGTGTATATGTCATAAAGGGAAGTTTTTGCGCAAAAAGCTTTCCGTGAAATTTTCGGAGCAAAAGTGACCATATCGGCATCACCGACGTCACCTTTCTTTATCCATCAAAGTTGAGTTGTTTTCACTCAAATTTGTCCCAAACATGTTTTTATGGTGTATAGGTCATAATGGGTGCTTTTTGTGCGAAAAGCTTTCTGTGAAATTTTCGGACCAAAAGTTACCATATCGGCATCACCTGCGTCACCTTTCTTTATCCATCAAAACTGAGTTGTTTTCGCTCAAATGTGTCCCAATCATGTTTACATGGTGTATAGCACATAATGGGAACTTTTTGCGAGTAAAACTTTCCGTAAAATTTTTGGACCCAATGTGACCATTTCGTCATCCCCTTTCTTTACCCATCAAAACTGAGTTGTTTTTGCTCAAATGTGTCCAAAGCATATTTATATGGTGTATAGGTCATAATGGGAGCTTTTTTCGTGAAAAGCTTTCCGTGAAATTTTCGGACCAAAAGTGACCATATCGGCATCACAGGCGTCACCATTCTTCATCCATAAAAACTGGGTTGTTTTATCTCGTATGTGTCCTAAACATGTTTATATGGTGTATAGGTCATAATGGGAGCTTTTTGCGCGAAAAGCTTTCTGTGCAATTTTCGGACCAAAAGTGACCATATCGGCATCACCTTTCTTTACCCATCAAAACTGAGTTGTTTTCGCTCAAATGTGTCCCAAACATGTTTATATTGTGTATAGGTCATAATGGGAGCATTTTGCGCGAAAAACTTTCCGCGAAATTTTCGTACCAAAAGTGACCATATCGGCATCACCGACGTCACATTTCCTTTATCCATCAAAATTGAGGTATTTTCGCTCAATTGTGTCCCTCATAATGGGAGCTTTTTGCGCGAAAAGCTTTCCGTGAAATTTTTGCAGCAGAAGTGACCATATCGGCATCACCTTTCTTTATCCACTAAAAATGAGTTGATTTCACTAATATGTGTATAGGTCATAATGGGAACTTTTTGCGCGAAAAGCTTTCCGTGAAATTTTCGGACCAAAAGTGACCATATCGGCATCGCCGACATCACCTTTCTTGATCCACCAAAACTGAGTTGATTTCGCTCAAATGTGACCAAAGCATGTTTATATGGTTTATAAGTCGTAATGGGAGCTTTTTGTGCAAAAAGTTTTCCGTGAAATTTTCAGACCAAAAGTGACCATATCGGCATCACAGGTGTCACCATTCTTCATCCATAAAAACTGAGTAGTTCTCGCTCAAATGTGTCCAAAGCATGTTTATATTGTGTATAGGTCATAATGGGAGCATTTTGCGCGAAAAGCTTTTCGTTAAATTTTCGGAAAAAAGTGACCATATCGGCATCACCGACGTCACCTTTTTTTATCCATCAAAATTGAGTTGTTTTCACTCAGATGTGTTCCAAACATGTTTATATGGTGTATAGGTCATAATGGGAGTTTTTTGCGCGAAAAGCTTTCCGTGAAATTTTCGGAGCAAAAGTGACCATATCGGCATCACCTTTCTTTATCCATTAAAAATGAGTTGATTTCGCTAATATGTGTCTCAAACATGTTTATATGATATATAAGTCATAATGAGAACTTTTTGCGCGAAAAGCTTTTCGTGAAATTTTCGGACCAAAAGTGACCAAATCGGCATCACCGATGTCACCTTTCTTTAGCCATCAAAACAGAGTTGTTTTTGCTCAATTGTGTCCCAAGCATGTTTATATGGTGAATAGGTCATAATGAGAGCTTTTTGCGCGAAAAGCTTTCCGTGAAATTTTCTGACCAAAAGTGACCATATCGGCATCACCTTTCTTTATCCATTAAAAATGACCATATCGGCCTCACCTTTCTTTACCCATAAAAACTGAGTTGTTTTCGCTCAACAGTGTCCAAAGCATGTTTATATGGTGTATATGTCATAATGGGAGCTTTTTACCCGAAAAGCATTCCGTAAAATTTTCGGACCAAAAGTGACCATATCGGCATCACCGGCTTCACCTTTCTTTATCCATCCAAACTGAGTTGTTTTCGCTCAAATGTGTCCCAAGCATGTTTATATGGTGTATAGGTCATAATGTTAGATTTTTGCGCGAAAGGATTTCCGTGAAATTTATGGAGCAAAAATTGACCATACCGGCATCACCTTTCTTTATCCATTAAAAATGATATGATTTCGCTCATATGTTTCCAAAACATGTTTATATGGTGTATATGTCATAAAGGGAACTTTTTGCGCGAAAACCTTTCCGTGAAATTTTCGGAGCAAAAGTGACCATATCGGCATCACCGACGTCACCTTTCTTTATCCGTCAAAGTTGAGTTGTTTTCACTGAAATTTGTCCCAAACATTTTTATATGGTGTATAGGTCATAATGAGTGCTTTTTGCGCGAAAAGCTTTCTGTGAAATTTTCGGACCAAAAGTTACCATATCGGCATCACCTGCGTCACCTTTCTTTATCCATCAAAACTGAGTTGTTTTTGCTCAAATGTGTCCCAAGCATGTTTATATGGTGTATAGGTCAGAATGGGAACTTTTTGCGCATAAAAGTTTCTGTAAAATTTTTGGACCCAATGTGACCATTTCGTCATCACCTTTCTTTACCCATCAAAACTGAGTTGTTTTTGCTCAAATGTGTCCAAAGCATATTTATATGGTGTATAGGTCATAATGGGAGCTTTTTTCGTGAAAAGCTTTCCGTGAAATTTTCGGACCAAAAGTGACCATATCGGCATCACAGGCGTCACCATTCTTCATCCATAAAAACTGAGTAGTTTTCGCTCAAATAATTCCAAAGCATGTTTATATGGTGTATAGGTCATAATGGGAGCTTTTTGCGCGAAAAGCTTTCCGTGAAATTTTCAGACCAAAGGTGACCATATCGGCATCACTAACGTCACCTTTCTTTATCCATCAAAATTGAGTTGTTTTATCTTGTATGTGTCCCAAATATATTTATATGGTGTATAGGTCATAATGTGAACTTTTTGCATGAAAAGCTTTTCGTGAAATTTTCGGACCAAATGTGACTATATCGGTATCACAGGCGTCACCATTCTTCATCCATAAAAACTGAGTAGTTTTCGCTCAAATGTTTCCAAAGCATGTTTATATGGTGTATAGGTCATAATGGGAGCTTTTTGCGCGAAAAGCATTCCGCGAAATTTTCGGACCAAAAGTGACCATATCGGCATCATAAACGTCACCTTTCTTTATCCATCAAATTTGAGTTGTTTTATCTCGTATGTGTCCCAAACATGTTTATATGGTGTATAGGTCATAATGGGAGCTTTTTGCGCGAAAAGCTTTCTGTGAAATTTTCGGACCAAAAGTGACCATATCGGCATCACTAACGTCACCTTTCTTTATCCATCAAAATTGAGTTTTTTTATCTTATATGTATCCCAAACATGTTTATATGGTGTATAGATCATAATGGAAGCTTTTGGCGCAAAAAGCTTTCTGTGAAATTCGCGGACCAAAAGTGACCATATCGGCATCGTCTTTCTTTACCCATCAAAACTGAGTTGTTTTCGTTCAAATTTGTCCCAAACATGTTTATATTGTGTATAGGTCATAATGGGAAAATTTTTCGCGAAAAGCTTTCCATGAAATTTTCGGACCAAAAGTGACCATATCGGCATCACCGACGTCACATTTCTTTATCCATCAAAATTGAGGTATTTTCGCTCAATTGTGTCCCAAGCATGTTTATATGGTGTATAGGTCATAATGTGAGCTTTTTGCGCGAAAAGCTTTTCGTGAAATTTTCTGCCCAAAAGTGACCATATCGGCATCACCTTTCTTTACTCATAAAACAGAGTTGTTTTTGCTCAACAATGTCCAATGTATGTTTATATGGTGTATAGGTCATAATTGGAGCTTTTTGCGCGAAAAGCTTTCTGTGAAACTTTTGGAGCAAAAGTGATAATATCGGCATCACCTTTCTTTATCCATTAAAAATGAGTTGATTTCACTAATATGTGTCCCAAACATGTTTATATGGTGTATAGGTCATAATGGGAACTTTTTGCGCGAAAAGCTTTCCGTGAAATTTTCGGACCAAAAGTGACCAAATCGGCATCACCGGCGTCACCTTTCTTTATCCATCAAAACTGAGTTGATTTCGCTCAAATATGTCCAAAGCTTGTTTATATGGTGTATAATTCGTAATGGGAGCTTTTTGTGCAAAAAGCTTTTCGTGAAATTTTCGGACCAAAAGTGACCATATCGGCATCACAGGTGTCACCATTCTTCATCCATAAAAACTGAGTAGTTTTCGCTCAAATTTTTCCAAAGCATGTTTATATGGTGTATAGGTTATAATGGGAGCTTTTTGCGCGAAAAGCTTTCCGTGAAATTTTCGGACCAAAAGTGACCATATCGGCATCACTAACGTCACCTTTCTTTATCCATCAAAATTGAGTTGTTTTATCTCATATGTGTCCCAAACATGTTTATATGGTGTATAGGTCACAATGGGAGCTTTTTGTACGCAAAGCTTTCTGTGAAATTTTCGGACCAAAAGTGACCATATCGGCATCACCTTTCTTTACTCATCAAAACAGAGTTGTTTTTGCTCAACAATGTCCAAAGTATGTTTATATGGTGTATAGGTCATAATGGGAGCTTTTTGCGTGAAAAGCTTTCTGTGAAATTTTTGGAGCAAAAGTGACCATATCGGCATCACCTTTCTTTATCCATTAAAAATGAGTTGATTTCACTAATATGTGTGCCAAACATGTTTATATGGTGTATAGGTCATAATGGGAACTTTTTGCGCGAAACGGTTTCCGTGAAATTTTCGGACCAAAAGTGACCATATCGGCATCACCGACGTCACATTTCTTTATCTATCAAAATTGAGGTATTTTCGCTCAATTGTGTCCCAAGCATGTTTATATGGTGTATAGGTCATAATGTGAGCTTTTTGCGCGAAAAGCTTTTCGTGAAATTTTCGGACCAAAAGTGACCATATCGGCATCACCTTTCTTTACTCATCAAAACAGAGTTGTTTTTGCTCAACAATGTCCAAAGTATGTTTATATGGTGTATAGGTCATAATGGGAGCTTTTTGCACGAAAAGCTTTCAGTGAAATTTTTGGAGCAAAAGTGACCATATCGGCATCACCTTTCTTTATCCATTAAAAATGAGTTGATTTCACTAATATGTGTCCCAAACATGTTTATATGGTGTATAGGTCATAATGGGAACTTTTTGCGCGAAAAGGTTTCCGTGAAATTTTCGGACCAAAAGTGCCCATATCGGCATCACCGGCTTCACCTTTCTTTATCCATCCAAACTGAGTTGTTTTCGCTCAAATGTGTCCCAAGCATGTTTATATGGTGTATAGGTCATAATGTTAGATTTTTGCGCGAAAGGATTTCCGTGAAATTTATGGAGCAAAAATTGACCATACCGGCATCACCTTTCTTTATCCATTAAAAATGATATGATTTCGCTCATATGTTTCCAAAACATGTTTATATGGTGTATATGTCATAAAGGGAACTTTTTGCGCGAAAACCTTTCCGTGAAATTTTCGGAGCAAAAGTGACCATATCGGCATCACCGACGTCACCTTTCTTTATCCGTCAAAGTTGAGTTGATTTCACTGAAATTTGTCCCAAACATTTTTATATGGTGTATAGGTCATAATGAGTGCTTTTTGCGCGAAAAGCTTTCTGTGAAATTTTCGGACCAAAAGTTACCATATCGGCATCACCTGCGTCACCTTTCTTTATCCATCAAAACTGAGTTGTTTTTGCTCAAATGTGTCCCAAGCATGTTTATATGGTGTATAGGTCAGAATGGGAACTTTTTGCGCATAAAAGTTTCTGTAAAATTTTTGGACCCAATGTGACCATTTCGTCATCACCTTTCTTTACCCATCAAAACTGAGTTGTTTTTGCTCAAATGTGTCCAAAGCATATTTATATGGTGTATAGGTCATAATGGGAGCTTTTTTCGTGAAAAGCTTTCCGTGAAATTTTTCCGTGAAACTGAGTTGTTTTTGCTCAAATGTTTTTCTTACTACTAGTATTGGTTGTTGTTAGTTTGCTTAGGTCTTACCCCTTTGCCGACCCAATCACCACTCTATTACCACCACGCAGCCACCATTCGACCACCACACCTCCACCACCGAAAGGAAAAATCAGATTTCTTGCTATTTGTGTTTAATTTGTTAAAAAAAAAAGAGAAAATTCAGAAAAGAAAAAGTCAAAAAAAAATTTTCCTACATTCTAGCCATACATCTTACCATCTCCTATATTTTAGCCATACTCTCATCATCACCCTAACCACCCTCCAACGGCTCTATTCTCTTTCCAGATTCCATTTCTTCCATTTTGTTTTAGTTAATTTCCAGCATTATTAAGTTAATTGCTGAGAGTAAAAAAAAATCAGACTTCAAAAAAAAAGGAGAAGTCGAAAGTGAAAAAAAAAAAGATAGAAGAAGAGTGAGTTTGTTGTTGATTGTTCTAAGTGTACAAGAGAAGTGCAAGAGTAAGCATTGCAAGTGAACAAGAGCCATTGTGAGCCAAGGAAGCCGAAACACCATCTTACCATTCAACCTATCCTTAGCCTACCAACAACTATCTTGCTTGTAGTTTGAAGGTTAGACAAGGTTGATTTGATCAAGTTTTGTGCTTAGTACTTTCTTACCATTTAATTCTTGTCCATTGTTCCTATTATCTCTTGATCTCACTTTTTCTTGATTCATTTCTGAAATTTGGAGTTCCTATTATCATTGATTGTCTAGCTAATCTCTTTTGGTTAGAGGATCTTTGATTGTCCTTTTGACTAGCTTGAGTGATTGACTATCGTAAGACGGATTGCAACACCAAGCATTTCAGTACCAAAGGGATAGGATTGTCGAGAGCAAACACTTGTGAGGAAGTTTTTTTCTTGCCTAACCCTAACCTATTTACGTGTTTGTTTGAGTTGTGATGACTACAGGTAATAAATCACCAAGGTCGGAAACATCCGAGCCCATTTCCCCGGAGTTGTTCAACATGTTGAACAAAATGAACAATAACATCACGACGTTGATGGAAAGGATGGTAGCCCTAGAGGCACGTCCTTCGATGTCCACGGAGATGCCTAGGGCATCCCAAGGCCAGCCTTCGGCTTCTGGACATCAAGGCCGTGTTCCACCCCCGGAGCACACATAAGACAACCGGGAAGATCCTCATAGAACCCCTATTTATGCACGAAATACCCCACCTGAAGAGAACCCACCTCCTCGTGAGAGACGTGGTCGTTTTAATCATTTTCGTGATGTGCAGGATGACTTTGAGCCCTATGAGCACTTTGAGGGTTTCCAAGAAGAAGAGGATCAATGGGAGCGCCAATCAAGAAGGCATGAACAAGGACCCCGTCCACGGAGGCCACGAGAGCCCGATCAAGACGGAGTTGGCAAGGTCAAGGTTAAAATCCCACCTTTTGAGGGAAAGTGCGATCCGGACACTTACCTCGAATGGGAGACCAAGATCGAGCACAATTGGAGTTGCCACAACTTCACCGACTACAAGAAGGTACAACTAGCCACCCTTGAATTTAGCGGTTTTGCACTAATATGGTGGGATACCCTTGTGAAGGAAAGGAGAAGAGCCCTAGACGCACCCGTAGCCACGTGGGAACAAATGACGGCACTCAGGAGGGCCCGATTCATTCCTTAACACTACACTAGGGAGCTCAAGCAAAGGCTTGAGAACCTCAAGCAAGGTTCCATGTGTGTGGAGGAGGCGTTCAATGCCATGCAATTGGCTATGGCAAGGGAAAACGTGGTAGAAGATAAGGAAGACACCAATGCTCGGTTCTTAAGAATCCTACACCCTTACTTGGCTAGAGAAGTTGAATGTTATCCTTATAATACTAGCATTGATCTCTTAGATTTAGCCGTGAAGGTTGATAGGAAATTGAAGGCAAGAAGCTTGGGAGCTCAAGGAAACCGGAGCTCGGTAAGCCAAACCTATCAAGGCCGCCGAGTCACACCACCCTATGGAAGAGAGACCTCGGTACCAAGGCAAGCCTCCGGGCATGGAGGAGAAGCGAGAACTAGGAGTGGGTACCACAGAACGCCGAGTCATGCAGCCGCGAGCGCATGAGCGACGAATGGCAATCGTACACCGAGTAACACCACCAGTAACCCCAAGGGAGGTATCCCTAACCCTTCTGCTTCTAGAAATAGGGAAATTGTGTGTTTCAAGTGCCAAGATAGAGGCCATATGATGAAAGATTGCCCACATAGGAAAACTCTTATATTAGATCACCAAGGCAACACTTGTGAAGATGATGTTGAGCATGATGAATTTGATGAGTGTTTGCATGATGATTGTGATGCTAATGTGAATTCCTATGATGATAATGATTGCATCGAGTATGAACATGGTGAATGTTTGATTGCTAGGAGAGCCTTGCATGCTAAACCCACCCCATGTGATGATAACCAAAGAGAAAATCTATTTCATACAAGATGCTTAGTCAAGGGCAAGGTTTGTGATGTAATTATTTATGTTGGTAGTTGTTTTAACATTGCTAGTGTTGAGATGGTTGAAAAATTGCAACTTCCTACTATACATCACCCTAGGCCTTATAAGTTGCATTTGATGAATGATTGTGGTGCATTAAAAGTAAACAAGCAAGTGAGGGTATCTATTAAACTAGGACATTATGAAGATGATGTGTTATGTGATATAGTGCCCATGCAAGCTTGTCATATTCTTCTTGGTCGCCCATGGCAATTTGATCGAAAGGTCATACATGATGGCCTCACTAACCGCTATTCTTTTGTGCATAACGGAAAGAACATCACTCTCAAGCCCATGACACCCACGCAAGTGGCCGACGAGTTTGAGAAGAAGAAGGTAAGTGAAGGTAAGCCCCAAGGGCCGGCTCCATCAAGCCAAAACACAAGCCCTCTAGCCCCAAATGTTCTCTTTGCATCAAAGAGAGGATTGGAAGATGAGTACTTGGATGGGGAAACAACACCCATGCTTTTATGCAAAGAGTTGAGTTTGTTAAGTGAGGAGCTTCGAGCCACCTTACTCCCACGGATCTTGGCCCTACTTGAGGAATATAGGGATGTATTTCCCAAAGAGATCCCAACCGGCTTGCCCCTATCCGAGGGATTGAGCATCAAATTGATCTCATACCCGGGGCTTCTTTGCCTAATAGGCCGGCTTATAGGATGAATCGTACCGAGACCCAAGAGGTCCAATCCCAAGTTTAAGAGTTGTTGGACAAGGGATACGTACGAGAGAGCAAGAGTCCTTGTGTCATTCCGGTGTTGCTAGTGCCGAAGAAAGACAACACATGGAGAATGTGTGTCGATTGTCGAGCCATTAACAACATCACGGTCAAGTATAGACACCCCATCCCTCGTCTAGATGACATGCTAGATGAACTACATGGTGCTACTCTATTTTCTAAGATAGATTTGAAGAGTGGATACAATCAAATAAGGATGAGAGAAGTGGATGAGTGGAAAACATCCTTTAAGATCAAATTTGGTCTATATGAATGGCTTGTTATGCCATTTGGTCTAACTAATGCTCCAAGTACATTTATGCATCTTATGAATCATGTGCTTAGGAATTTTATAGGGAAATTTGTTGTTGTATATTTTGATGAAGAACATTTAAGGGAAGTACTCTCTACACTTCGACTAGAGCACTTGTATGCTAATTTAAAGAAATGTGAATTGTGCACTAATCAAGTCTCTTTTATTGGTTTTATAGTGAATAGCAAAGGAGTACAAGTGGATGAGGCCAAGATCAAGGCAATAAAAGAATGGCTTACTCCTAGCACAATCGGCCAAGTTAGGAGCTTCCATGGAGTTGCAAGCTTCTATAGACGATTTGTGAAGGATTTTAGCTCAATTGTCGTGCCTCTCACCGAAGTAACCAAGCAAAGGAGTGAATTTCAAGGGGGAACAGCTCAAGAGAAAGCATTTGATACCCTCAAGCAAAGGTTGACCGAGGCCCCACTCTTAGCCCTCCCGGACTTCACCAAACCATTTGAAGTGGAGTGTGATGCTACTGGAGTTAGAATAGGTGGCGTGCTCATGCAAGAAGGTAAACCCATTGCTTATTTTTCGAAAAAGCTAAAAGGTGCTAGTCTTAATTATTCTACATATGATAAGGAACTTTATGCCCTTCTTAGAGGACTTAAGACTTGTCAACACTACCTATGGCCTAGAGAGTTTCTTTTGAAAACGGATCATGAATCTTTGAAAAAATTTTAAGAGCCAAGACAAACTTGATATGAGACATGGTAGATGGATGGAGGTTATTAAAACATTTCCTAATGTGATTAAGTATAAGAAGGGTAAAGACAATATAGTTTCCCATGCCCTAATCTAGGAGATACACCATGTTAACCACCTTAGACTCTAGAGTATTAGGCTTTGCTTATATTAAGGAGTTATATGTGTATGACTTGGATTTTGGAGATGTTTTCAATAAGTGTGCCGAAAAGGGGTCATTTGAGAGCTTCTATGTCTTTGAGGGATTTTTGTTTAGAAAAGATAAAGTTTGTATCCCTAGATGTTCCCTTAGGCTATTGTTAGTTGATAAAGCACACCGTGGAGGACTTATGGGACACTTCGGCCTAGATAAGACGTACCACACCCTTAGGAATCATTTCTATTGGCCACATATGTTAAGGGATGTAGAGCATTGTCTTAAGAGATGCCTTGAGTGCCTTAGAGCCAAATCTAGGTTAATGCCCCATGGATTGTATACCCCTTTGCCTAAACCTTCAGCCCCTTGGGAAGACATATCGATGGATTTTATTGTGGGGTTGCCGAGGACTAAAAAGGGGAGAGATTCGATCTTTGTGGTTGTTGATCTTTTCTCTAAAATGGCAAATTTTATAGCTTGTCATAAAACCGATGATGCTCTAATGTATCTGATTTATTCTTTAGAGAAATTGTTAGGTTACATGGCATTCCGAGGACCATAGTTAGTGACCGTGACACTAAGTTCCTCAGTTGTTTTTGGAAGACATTATGGCATAAAATGGGAACTAAGTTGTTATTTTCTACCTCTAGTCACCCTCAAACCGATGGGAAAACTGAGGTCACCAATAGGACGCTAACTACCATCCTTAGAGCTATAATCAAGAAAAACCTTAGGTTGTGGGAGGAAGCTTTGCCACATGTGGAATTTGTTTATAATCGAACCATGCATTCATCTACTAAGCTTACTCCATTTTAATGTGTTTATGGCACTAACCCACTAACCCCATTACATCTAGCCCCATATCCTCTGCGGGAAAAGGAGTCTTTTGACGTAGGTAAGCGTGTGGAGTTGATCAAGGAGTTGCACGAACGTACAAGGCTAAAGCTTGAGCGAAAGGCCGAGTACAATGCCACAAGAGCTAACAAGGGACGGCGTCAAGTGATCTTCTAACGCGGAGATCTTGTGTGGGTTCACCTAAGGAAGGAGAGGTTCCCAGAGCATAGGAAGAGCAACTTGTCACCACGTGGAGATGGACATTTCAAGGTGCTTCAACGAGTTGGAGACAATGAATACAAATTGGAGCTCCCGGGAGAGTATGGTGTGAGTGCCACCTTCAATGTGGCCGATTTGGTGCCTTATCTAACTATTGATGAAGACTTAGGTTCGTGGTCGAACCCTTTTCAAGAAGGGGAGGTTGATGAGGGACCATCCGAGCCTAGGCCTCCTCCAAATGCACCAATGATGACGGATGGGCCAATGACTCGAGCTCGTGCCATGAAGCTTCACCAAGCTCTACTTAATCTAGTGAGTCATGCCTTAGCTAAAGAGGACTTGGAATTAACGTAGCCCAAGCCGCGGACCGTTGCTTGGATTGGTGCCGAGGCTGTACCGAGCGCCCATGCCCTACCGAGCGCCCATGCCAAGTGATGCCGAGACGCCCGGGCACATAGCCGTTGCCAAGCCAACCACTAACGGCTAGTTGTCCTAGTATTTAGGCTTGTCCTAGTTTTTAGGGATTTTATTTGCAATTTCTGAATTTGATTTATTGTCATTTAATTTCCAGCTTTTTCTATTTCCATCCAAGGCTATAAAAAGCCTCCTAGGCCGGTTGTATTAGACACACAACATTGATCATTTTCATTCATCTTATGAGCATTGCTTTGCAAGCCAAATTGTCTTGAGTCTTTCAAGATTGCCGAGAGTTCTTGGTGTTGAATCCGCTTGGTTTGTCTTGTGTGTGTCGATCTTCGCTAGTTGATTGGTGCTATCAAGCTCCCACGAGCCCCCTTCTCGTGCTCCTTGGATACGTCAAGGGTCTTCTCCTCGTTCTACGTAGACTTTCTCATCCACTTATCTTTACTTGTTGAGTCATTTGAGTTCTATCGAGTTCTATCTCATCTAACTTGTGACCTTTGTGTTTTGTGCTTGTTGTCGAAAGATCTGAACATCCATGGCTAATCCCCGTATCACTTCTAATGCATTGCCATGTTAGATATATACATGTATATCATATATTTATGAACCCGTGACTCATCTGGCGTTACTAGTGTCATACATGATCTATGACTTATGAGCTAACTTTATTCTCCATCATCATTGTTTATTACTCTTAATTATAGATGCATGGAAGTCCTTTCATTCTCCCTTTTGTCACCGCTTGCTTTTTTTTGGATGCTTAAAGATGTTAGATATAATTGAGTTAGTTATGTTGTGCCTATATGCCCCATCTGCGTCATGCCTTTATTATTTCTATCGCGGATTCATGGTAGACTCTCCATCCTTCTTGTATGTTCTCGCCACATGATCCTTGATATTTGTCCGCTTATACTTGTTAAATGATATTGATTTAGGTGTGCTATGACTTTATGCCTTATGTGGCTAACGTCTTGTTCAACTATGTACCTATCATCGTTGTCTCATCTTAACATGTGCTATAACTCTACGATTTTTATGCTTTAAGGACCTCAAATGTCGCATGTCCACCAACCATGATAACTGTATAAATTATGTAATGATATGTAGATATATACAATGTTTTATTCTCTTGTAGTATGCTACCCTTGGAAATCATTATTTGATTTTGATGGTAGCCACATTTGAGCATCCATGACATGATATGAGATTACATCTAGTTATTTGTAATGTTCATGCCTCGTTGACATATATATGCATATCATGACATTTTGAGTAACTTTAGATAGTCACTCCTGATTCATTGTTGCATTACTCCCTTTTACACATCTCTCATGCTGCTATTGAGTTTTCGCATGATCGTTTTGGCTTACTGTGTGTTATTGACCTATGAACACTCTTATTGTGTTGTGTGGTACTAGTATCCCTTATATGATCTCTACCTTCAAAGAAATGATAAATTAGTTTATACCCTAATTATAACATCTGTTGATCATTATTACTGCATGACTCATGATAACCCGACCCGTGCCTTTTCTATATGTGCCTTAGCTAGTATGCATACCTATATCGATATAATATATATATATATATATATATATATATATATATATATATATATATATATATATATATATATCCATGTATAGTCGTCATAATTTTAAGTTCAAATCGTTTTCGATTATACTTCATATATACTAATGTTGTCTGGATATATAGTGTTTTGATTGGTTGTGTATAGTCATGATAGTTGTTAGGTCATTACTTCGCGTGCTTACACCTGGCCATATGTTATTAATACTATTTGGAAAATTAAGCATTTGAGAACATGGTTATGTGATTTATTGCACTTTCTATATTATTTATATGGTCACTCTTATGATATAGATGGTTTGGCTTATTGTGTATTATCTTGTTTGTTGTTAAAGTATATTTTCATGTACTTACCCATCGTCATGTGTTATCGACAATATGTAGAAATTTCGCATCAACGATATGATATGTGATTTGTTGCAACATTTACATTATCTGTATGATTACTCATGTAATAAGGTTTTGGTAGTATACCTATCTTGCATATTTGCACTTATTATGTGATTTTATACAGTTGTGATTGCTTATGCAATTTGAATATTATCATTAGAGAAATCTTGTTATCTTTCGACACCATCATACTCCGTTTTACATGGGCAATACCACCCATTAGCCATAATATTGCACATGCTCACTTTTACCTATTACATGATGTCTTTCTATACTCATTATGCACTAATAGTTTTAAACCTTGTATGCTCGTATGTCCATCCCTATAGTTTAAATTGAACTTGCATGTCTATGTACCACATTTTGCTTAAGAATTGTTAATGTTATACTATCTACCATGTTGAGCTAATAGTGGTGTGAAATATGTGTTGATGTATGCGGTGGTGACACAAATGCACGAAGCACACACTTACACTTGCCTTTTCCTAGTGAACTATATGATATTTCTTTCGTGACTTTTAGGACATATATTAACGTTATTCACTACATGTTTTGTTAGCTCTCTTACACCATAGTGACATATAGGATCCCCTCAAGCTTACATTGAATCTATTTATAGTATATACGGGTAACAGATTGTTAGATCTATCTTGTGTATATTTATGAGTAATGTACCTAAATAGCATCATCTAGTCAATATATGTGATACCCCTTGCTAGTGAGTAGGTGAATTGATAGTAGGATGTATATTGATATTTCTCTGATAACACTGGATCATTTACCTTGTACCTTGTCACACGTTAGGACACTCACACTAGAATCGTATTTCCATTGTCTCTTGAGATAGGTCCATGTTAGTGTGCAAGATTACAACGTTGTGTGTTAATGACATGATGTGTTACATGATGATTTGAGTGATACGATCATAACCTTAAGGGTTTCCCATGGGCATCGGCGAGATTCTCGTGTTCAGTCTTACCAGATACTATACGAGTCTATCTTCGTGTCAAGAGTTAGTCAAATTGTCCCTTAGTGTCTTTTTATTTCACTTCAGCTTAAGCCTTGCGTCATCCGTGTACAACTGTCTATGGTATGATCATGAGTGGGTCGTCTACATTAATCAGAGTTGCGCATTTCATTTGCCCGATTTTGTGCTCGTCATGATGCTTGATTGTGCCCTTTTGGGATGGTGTGGATGTGTACGTATGATGATTGTGTTCTTTTCTAATGTGCAGATTTCAATGATTACACGATCTGCTAATAATGGGACTTGTTAGTATGATAAATTCTGATATGTTTGAGTTTGATGTTGAGATTGATCATTAGAAATGAACTTAGGAAATGGAATATGGGATTAGCCCTTAGAGGTGGACAAACTGTTTATTGAATCCGTGAAAATCTGATTGACTGACATAGGAAGAGTTGACTTGAGACTTCGAAATGTTTTGTTGTTTTTAACAAAGGATTTTAGTCTCGAGGACGAGACTTGTTTTTAGAGGTGGATGATGTAAAGATCCAAAGTTTTAAAATATTATTTTCTGAATTATGACTTAATTACAATATTAAAATATTGAGATACCGAAAATTTTGAAAATCTTCGTCCTCGATCAAAATGTTTTATGTAATTATTTATTTTATTCAAGTCCATTCCGGCATACATTTGCATTCGATTGAAAACAGATCTATTCCACTTTCTTCTACTAGAATCTAATTGGGTTAAATTTGTTATTTAATGTGGTAATATTTCTATAACTTAAGAATAGCGGATTTATTTTATAAATTTTCAGAAACTAACCTAACCCTAGATTGTGGGGCATATAAACCCCTTTTCCTCCTCAGCCGCCCCTCACTCCTATTCACCCTCCTCCTCCTTCGTTCCGATTTGAGCTCAAGAGGAGCTTCTATGGTTGCGCTCTCTGAAACGCCGCCCCGCTCCTCGCGATGGAGATTGACTCGTAAATGTTGATGGTAATCTCTAGCGTACAAACAGCTGAAGTGATTAACCAAAAATAAATGCAATCTCCAGCGTTCGACACGCGATGAAGATTGACTCGTAAATATTGATGCTAATCTCCAGCGTACAAAGAGCTGAAGAGATTAACCAAAAATAAATGCAATCTTCAGCGTTCGACACACGATGGAGATTGACTCGTAAATATTGATGGTAATCTCCAGCATATAAAGAGATGAAGAGATTAACGAAAAATAAATGCAATATCCAGCGTTCGACATGCGATGGAGATTGACTCGTAAATATTGATGGTAATCTCCAGCGTATAAAGAGCTGAAGAGATTAATCAAAAAGTGAATAAAACCAAAAAACAATTCCTTAGATCTGGATAATTTATTTATCTGACAACAAGATTTTGTAGGGTACAATTTTTAGAAACCATTACATGGGGAACCATCGAGTGCAAACGTAACTAACTGATCTTCCACATCATGTCCTTCGGAATCACACATACTTACTTCAAAGTGAGTATTCTCCTTATGAACGAAGACTATGGTGGATCTTAAATGAAGATCGTGAGGTTCTACGAAATCTTTCCATCCTTCAGCAACACATAGAGAGTGGTAATGGCTTTTAACAAGGCTAACTCTGAAATTCTTCACTGTGCGAGGGGATAGTAAAATTTCATCAGGGACTCGGGATCCAATATACTCTTGAAAACCGTATGGTAGCATCATGCGGAGCACCTGTTCCTCGAAATCGAGATGGAGGGAAAAGGTGTAAGGGTTTTCATGAGGATTTGGGTTTGCCATGGTTTGATTATTTGCATTTTTTGTGAGTGATGAAATGTGAAATGGGAGTGGGTTTTTATAAGGCAAGGACGAATTGCGTGCGCTTATATTTTCAACAGGAATCGGATTTTTCGAACGTCCTCGAACGTTGTGAGTTTTACCCGTGATCATAGGTAACTACATCTCCTCTTTACTGCTTGATTTAATAGTGATGTCATTAGATTCTTTCCACGTGTACGGTATACAGGGTGTCTCAGGAAAACTCTCTTTTACTAAATGGTTTTTTCTTCGTCAGTAATAAGTAGGAGTTTGACCTGGTTTAGAGTTATTTGATCTTCCAATATATATAAATGGCCATAGGTGTATGGGGGTTTGGCGTGTCTTTCGCCTGTCTTCGTTTTTCCTCTATCTTTTCAGAAAAAATGTCTTGTTCTCATTCAGGTCCCCGAGATTTCATAAGGTTTATAGATACTGCTAAGAAACTGCACTTCTTGGTATTATTGTTTCAATGCATGATCTTTTGCTATATTGCGTCTATGTTTCTCTTCATCTTTCATGCTGAACGAATTTTTATGTTTTCATGACAGCCTTTGCCCAACTGCTTTGGGCAAATTTATGGGGAGTTGGTATCAGATCACGTTTGTTTGATATCCCCTAATGGGAACAGTACACAAGTGAGGATTTCGAAAGATGGTAGTGACAAGTCATAGCTAACAGAGGGTTGGAACGCCTTTGTGGTGGAAAGTGCCATTTGCGTAGGTGCTTCATGGGCCCTGTTTAGGTACGTGGAGGGTCATTGCTTCAATGTTTTAGTGCTGGAAGAGGAAATAGAGGATGAAGAGGAAGAAGAAAAAGAGGGGGATGAGGATAAGAAAGAATGATTTCCTGTTAGGGGCTTTTGCTTTTGTTTCCGAAGAAGTCTCATCGTGTCTTTGCTAGTGTATGTGACAATGGTCTCAGGGTGATCTTATTTGTCGCTGGTTAATTTGTATGCATTGTTTATGTTTCATGGTGTTTCGTACTGAATATGTGTGCACGCGATTGCTAAATTTATTCTTCGTAGAGGCTTGTTTGTATATCTGTGCCAAAAGTGCACGCGATTGCTAAATTTATTCTCCGTAGAAGCTTGCTTGCATATCCGTGCCAAAAAGTGCACGCGATTGCTAAATTTATTCTTCGTAGAGGCTTGCTTCCATATCCGTGCCAAAAGTGCACGCGATTGCTAAATTTATTCTCCGTAGAGGCTTGTTTGCATATCCGTGCAAAAATTGCACACGATTGGTAAATTTATTCTCAATAGAGGCTTGCTTGCATATCCGTGACAAAAGTGCACGCTATTGGTAAATTTATTCTCCACAGAGGCTTGTTTGCATATCCTTGCCAAAAGTGCACGCGATTGCTAAATTTATTCTCCGTAGTGACACGTGGTTTCTCAAAACAGGGCATGGAACTTTCATATATATATATATACACATTTAATGAAGTGGTGTGCCCATTCTAGGATTCTCAAGACTTCCTATACAGAGAAAATTCTAAGTCATCGGGTTTCCTTTTACATATAAAAAAGTAAATCTTAACCGTAGTAGGCTTTGAGGTTCTTAGTGTTCCATGCTTTAAGGAGCATAGCCCCTTCTGAGTTCTGAAGCTTGAATGATCCTCTTCCTACTTCTTGGTTAATTAAGAAAGGTCCTTACCACTTGGGTTTGAGTTTCCCTCCTTCAGTGGCTTGTCGAAGGACCATGTCCCCTTTTTACAGTGGGCGTATGAAAACACTTTTGTTGTAACCATCGGAGAGTCGACGTTGATATTCACTAGCTTTGATACAAGCTGTTTCTCGTCTCTCTTCGCAGAGGTGCAATTCCAGCTCTAATGCTTCATCATTGGTATCTTTATTGAAATCAAAAAATCTGGCCAACAAGATCAGTAACTCGACTGGAACAACTACGTCTACGCCAAAGATCATGGCGAAGGGTGTTTCTCCCGTAGGGCTTTTTGCTGAGGTTTGGTATGCCCATAGTACTAGGGGTAAGGTTTCTACCCATTCACCTTTGGCGAGGCCTAATCTTTTCTTCATCACGTTCAGGATTTGCCTATTAGTAGTTTGAGCCTTGGCCGTGGGACTAGAGGTAGGCCATAGATGAGAAACGAAGCTCTATGTGGAGTCTACAACAGAAATCTCGGATAGTCACTCAATCGAATTGTGGTCCATGATCAGTATTGATTGCTCGTGGCACTCTAAAACGACATATCATATTTTTCCAAAGGAACTTTTGCACTTTTTCTTCTGTTATCAAAGCCATGGCTTCGACTTCCACCCATTTGATGAAGTAATCGATTATTACGAGGATGAATCGTAGTTGTCCAGGGGCTTGCGGGAAAGGTCGGATGATGTCCATTCCCCACATTGCAAAAGGGTACGGGGCAAATATGCATTTGAGGGGGTGGGGTGGTTGATGTTTGAGGGCGGAATGTCAGTGACAAGGATCACATAAAATAATGTACATCTGGGTTTCAGCCCTGAGGCTAGGCCAATAATATCCTAGTCGTGTAATCTTTACGACAATACCTCTACGTCCTTGGTGATTTCCGCAGATGCGTGCGTGTAACTCTCTGATGACAACACGACCCTCCTGATCGGACACACAAAAAAGATCCGAGAGGTGAAAACCTCTTTTATACAGGAGAGCATCTTTGATTCGAACACGCGAGGCCTGTCTTACAAGCTTTCGATATTCAGGGCCATGAGGTCCTTCAATCGGTCCATTGTTAATGTATTCTAAAATGGGTTCTCGCCAATCGGATTGTGATACTGTGAAAACTCCTTTATGAATTCCCTGAGCATGCCTACGCTCTATTACTACCCGATCACTAAGTTTGAGGGGCAATGGAGCTCCTATCCTAGCTAGGATATCAGCACGACCATTTTATTCGTGAGGTATTGAAGAGATTGAACAGAGGTTAAATGCAGCAGTGAGGGTTTGTACTCGAGTAAGGTATTCAGGGAGCATTCCTGTTTTTGCTTCATACTCTCCCTTGACCTGTTGGGCCACTATCTTAGAATCAGTAAATATTTTTACTTGGCGAGCGCCATTGACTAGTGCTTTCTCAATTCCTGCTATCAGTGCCTCGTTTTCCACTTCATTATTGGTTGCTTCGAAAAGGAGCTGGAAAGAAAAGTCAGTGACTTCTCCCATTGAGCTAGATACCGTTACCCCTACTCCACGGCCGTTAGATGACACAGATCCATCTACGTTGATTACCCAATCCTCTCCTTCGCGATCTTGTGTCTCTGAGAATGTAGCCTTCATCACAAAGTCAACTAACGCTTGAGCTAAACGGGATTTCCGTGGTTTGAAATGAAGATCAAACTCAGATAGCTCTACACCCCATTTCACAATTCAGCCAGAAAGTGATGGTGACCTTGAAAGTAAGGCCTCAGTCGTCTTTCTGCAAAGATTACAAACAAAGCCATTTTCTCAATAGGGTGTATCTGGATTCGGTTGGTTGTAGTACTCTACTCGTGAAATAAATAGGGAATTTGGATTCCCTTGTCAAAACGGTACTGATAGTCGTTGAGCCAACTACGAGGTAGAGTTGTAATGTTTCGTGTTCCCGGGGATGATGAAGGATTGGAAGAGTTGCGAGATATTCTTTCATATCTTTGAAGGCTTTGTCCAGCGCTAAAATCCACTCTACTGGGGCCTTTCTTCTTTAGTTGGTCAAAGAAAGGTAATGAATGATCTGCCAATCGCGAGCAAAAACGGCTCAAATAGTTGATTGACCCATTGAGTTTCTGGATATCTTCTACTTGATGAAAGACAAAGGTTTTGGTATTACATCAGCTTTATACAAATTAGAGTTATACATTGTTTTAAATCTAATTCTCGGTTGATTTTAGATAAAATATTATGGATATCTGTGTATTAGGGAATTTATCTGCAGCACAGGTTTCAAAGGCAAGATCGAAACTAACCGAGATTCTTGCAACTAGAAGATCTCACCAGCGGTTTGATTTTCTGATGATTCCAGCAATAGAAAATCTCATATCTCTCTAGCAAGATATGAAGAAAACCTCAGCAATTCAAAATTAAAGAAGACGTTAGGCTGTTGAGAGATTCTGTGTGTAAGATCAGCAGTAAACAAAAAGAAGAGCATGGTTATAAATGGAGAAGGACGATATGCTCATCAATACAGAAATTCACCAAGTCTTCTCTACAAATCATTAGCACTCTCAAGTGTTCATTGCGATCTGCTGTTCAACTGTTCTTCCTTCTCTTATTTATAATTCCTTTATTTTTTCAAGAGTTAGGATGATCGTGAGCTTCATAGTATAAGTTTTTCCCTGTTATACTAAGAGTATCATATACTCAAACGTATCACACTCCGATGTGAAAAGGGGACTTTTATTTCTCTCTATCTTGGGTTGACTAGATTGAAACAAGGTAGGCTTTAAGGTGTTAGAAGAGAGGAAGTTCTTCTAGGTTGTATCTAGGACTCACTACTAGAAATTTGTTATTTAACATTGGGTAATGGGCAATGTATTTCAAAAAAAAATAGATGTCTATGTGGGGGATATTAAAAGTCAAAAGTTTTTCACATCGGCCAGAACCCGATGTCTTTGTATGTTATAACATCGTTTATATTTTTCAGTCCGATGTCTTTGTTATCCTATAACATCGGTTATAAAATATAACCGACCTTAAAACATACAAAGACATCTGCTATTACCCGATGTTAAAAAGTTTCGACTTTTTACATCACCGACATAGACATCGATTTTTTTTGAAAGACATCGGCTATTACCCGATGTGCAATGACGTATTTGTGGTTTTTTTTTTATTATCATAGCCTATGCAGGATTTGAACCCGCATCTTTGTGTTTGAACGCAATGCCCTACCATTTGAGCTAATAGGCTTTAAATTATATAGAATGTTCTTACATAATAGCAAAAAGAGCATGTGATACTTAAAAAAGACATTTATTAAACCTAATCTCATATAACAATAAATCATCAAAAATTTATAGCAAATGGTTCAAGTATAAAGGAAAAAACAAAACCAAACAAAAATATAAGGAGAGTAAAAACAAGCTTCATTCCACCATTACCTTACAAACTTCTCCCTTTGACTACCCATACAATCAGCTGAGTAACTCAGCAAGCCCAAGCTGTTTCTCCGGATACTTAGGGAAAAACCTCTGACTAAATTGCAGCAAGCCCAACCTATTTCTCCGAATTGTTGATGACACACTAAAAAATTGATTTCTCCCTATAATGTCAATAAGATACGAACAGCTCAACAGCTAAGGAATAGCACATTAACTCTTTACACATACATCCACAAGATAGTCTAGAAATAGGAAAGGATACTGAACCAAATTAAGCCTTGTCAAAAGGTGATTGGTGAGGCTGTCTACATAATACTGACCCATTGATGAATCAAATCAGCTATTTGACACTATGACCAGATCTAGGCAGAGTATACAAACTTTACTAGAATGTTAAAGCAAATCATAAAACTTATATAACCTGCTTTCCTCAAGCTCGAGAAACTTGTTCATGTTCTTGAAGTGTTGCTTCTACTCTTTGAACCGCAGATCTTGCATTCTCAATCTCTGTTCGGGCTATGTGTACGTTGGTCCTCCTCAACAAGCTTCTTTGCATCTTTAAAGGCCTAAAGAAGGAACAAGAACACCAAAAAAATAGATTTTAACATCCACACTAACATGTCTTGTATGTGATATATATAATCATTTCTAAAGAGATAATATGCTATGAGTTTTTTTTTTCAAGGCATAAGAAATACTCAAAAGTAACAGAAATATGTCAAAAGACTCAAAAACATTGAACAACACTCCAAGGAAACAAATAATAGACGAACAGATACATGGGTATTCAGCTCACATACTTAAGAAAACTGGCCAACTTTTTTACCTCTTCATTTTCCATGAGTAACTCCCCTTCTCTTTGAGCCAACGGAACTGCTAAAGATTCAAATTGATTAAATCATACCAAAAGGAATCAGCCTGCTTCAAGGAGCAGGTACAAATCATCTAATATACTACCTAAGAAAATGCTATCATTATTCAAATTTAGCAAGTTCTGGTTAGTTTTATCACATGCAAAGAACAAATTGTCCATTAAGCTGTTGTGAGACAACATATAGAACCAAAAGAAACACTAACACAGAACAAATACTCAAATAATGAAATAACACGAAAATTTAAGCCTAACCATGGCAAATGAAACGACTCTAAAATTTTGATGCCTTGGATACTAGAAAAACTAGATTCGCTAACTGAATGGATTCATTAACTCACTGGCAGCAAAACTGAAATCCCAAAGGGGGCAAAACAATTGTTAAAAAAAATTACCTAGAAATAGGGAAGAAAGCAAAATCATGAGTAACAAGCGAGCCAACATAACCATACAAGGACATGAAAATAAGTGAATGGTAATTGAAGATGCAAATGACAAAAATCAATTCTTGCCATATAGAAAACGAAATTACAGAAATTATTATTGTTTATTAGGAACAACTAGTTCGGAGAAGGATTAAACTAAGCACAGTTTTACCTATATGGCATGCAAAAGCATGTAGATCAGCACTCACACCCTCTCTTTATCTCTCCAATCCAATCCCAAATACATCAGCACTTAAAATAGTCTACATAAGCAAGAATATAAAAGTGTCGCTGTCACCCTAGTACCAAAATAATCAGTTTAATGCTGCAAAGAAAAACGCACAAATTGAATGTTGGTGAAACTGTCGCTGTCACCCAAGTATCAAAATAGGAATATAAATTTTCCATACTTCACTTCAGTTGATCTCACACCCAGTTATCAAGCATAATGAGCCCTCTTAAAGTGAATACTTAATACCCCCAATACAGAAGTTTATTACATCCATTAACAATAGATGAGAAATTCTGTATTTTAAATCTCAAAACATGTACCCATTCAGCAGAGAAGGAGCGTATTCATTATTATCAGGCAAAGATGAGAAAAAAGAAAAAATGTGGCATCATCAGAAAGAAGATGCAGAATGCAAGTTATGTGAGCTAACACACAGACTACCACCCTTATAATTTCAAGCACATAGCCTAAAGGATATATCTGATGCAAACGTACCAAGAGAAGGAGCGTATTCATTATTATTGTCATTTTCCAGTTCCAAGTTCGTTTGCGATATCCCTCGTCAGACTGATATCAGAGTGTTATGCCTTGGAAATAAGGTACGCATGACTGGAAGCTTTCTTTGAAGATCCTGCCAATCACAATTTAGAGACATTGAAAGTGGTATCTGTTATGCTATTGCCACAAGTGGAGAGATTGAATACCTTGAAAAAGTGGTATTAGGCAAATTCGCATATGAGACTTGTAAATTGGTGAGCAATGTATCAGTTGAGGACATTGGAAATTCAGTGTGTTGAGGATATAGTAATAGACAGGGCATAGTTAAGTACCTCAAGAGATTTCACGCATTCTACCAATCACAATTTTTTAAAATTTGATCAATTGCTTGTGAAGTATTCTGTTTTATGATGGTGAGAAGTCAAGCATACGGAACAATGGAGAAATAACAATTATGAGAACTATCAACACTCTAAAACAAGCAATCGATCAAATTTTAAAAATATGTATTGAGGATATAATGAGTTTAATCACAATCTAAAATGAGAAATCAAGCAATTATTTTAAAAAACATGACAGATCATATCTTGTAACTAGTAGCACTATATCATTTCACCAGATGACTAGAGCACTAAATCTACATCATGCAAATCAAGTATAAGCTTCGATTCTTGTTATTTAGAGTATTTCACTTACCTCATCTGAATCTTCATAATCATCATGTTCATCAAAACTGATAGAGCCAACACCAAAATTTAAAAGCGATTTTGAATGCTGAGAGCATGTCCAGGAACCCACAAACAAACGTTCACCAAATTTAGTGGGGAAATAAAAACTGAACCAAACCAATTCACAAAAACAAACATTCATCAAACCTAAACCCTAAATAAAAACTGAATATCAACATCAAGTCAGCCACACTAAATCAAATCAATTCACACAAACCCTAAATCAAAAATATTGAAAATTGAAGGCGGAATTTCGTACCGGTGACAGAGAGGAAGTGAGGGATTAGGGTTTCGACTGCTGGAGTAGGGATTTCGATAGCATCCTCTTGTCTCCCTCTAGCATCCTCTTGGACTGCTCAGATCTGGTGGGGTGGTGAACTGCGCCTCTTGTCTCCCCCTACCATCCTCTTGTCTACTTCTCCAGCCTCCGTCCTTCTCTTTTGATTAGCATGAAGCACCGAGAAAGAAGAGTCGCCAGAGAAGGAGGTGGCGAGAAGGAGGAGGATCGAGTGAGTCGCCGGTAAGGAGGAGGTGGATTTATGAAGGGAGGGGGCAAGAGGAGGAGGTGGAGCGAGGGGTCGGTTTTCTGAACAAATGAAGAATGAATAATGAAGAAAGAAGAAAGAGAAAGAAGCGCCTTCTAAAATGGTACACATATTTCTTTGAGCGGGTGTTTAAATTAATTCAAGTTTAGTTCCGCGCCTTCTAATTTTTTTAAAACACATATTTAACATCGGTCAAATAAATGGGACGATGTCTATGATTTTATTTACATCGCAAATTTAGAAACCGATGTTAAAAAACTTTTTAATATGGCAGGTTTTTCTGACCGATATTAATGAACCAATGTTAAATAACAGAATTCTAGTAGTGACTCATAAGGAAAGAGGAATAAAAGTTGTTTGACTCCTACGGGTGGGATAACCCTAGGCGGAGGTGTAGGCTCGTTCAAAGCCGAACTTCGTAAACAATTCACATGTCTAATATTTTTATTTCCGCATTAATTTTTAATAGTTTGTTTTCGTAAGATAAACAGATCACTGCAGCTTTCTCAAGATCCTGTAAGTTCTGTTCAAGACCTTGAGGTTGAGTTCAAGACCTTGAGGGTTGCGTAAAAGCCCTTGAACTTGCTGAAGCAGGAGTCTTTGCGAAAATCTACCACACTCTATTCAACCCTCCACCCCTCTAGAGTATTTGTCTTATTGTTACTTATATTTAGTACTCGTTTCTTCAATTGGTATGAAAGCTTAACCTCACAATTATTCAATTTAAAAATTTGTGAGATCGATCATGAGTACCATAGGTGAAGGAGGATTCGCACAAGGACGATCTGTAAATCGTACACCTCTCTTCTGTGGAGATAACTTTGTGCATTGGAGGTCCCTGATGCAAATGTTGATTATTCGTCAAGACATGGAGCTTTGGGAACTTATCAAGAAAGGACCTAACGTGCCAAAGAAAACCACTGCTGTTGGAGAAGTTGCTAAAGATGAAAGCGAATTCAATCAAACGGACTTGGAGAAAGTGGCAAAGAATTACAAGGCCATAAACTTGCTTTATTGTGGATTAAATGCTGATGAATTTAACCGTGTTTCTTCTTACAATAGTGCTAAGGAAATCTGGGATAAGTTTAACTTCTGAAGGATCAAGCCAGGTAAAGGAAACAAAGATAAGTATTTACCTGCGTCAATATGAACTGTTTAAAATGTTGCCTACAGGAATAGTGAAGGAGATGTTCATAAGATTCACACAGATTGTCAACAACCTGGATTCTCTCAGCAAAATCTTCACCAACGAAGAAAAAGGTAAGAAAGATTTTGAGGAGGTTACCTAAAGCTAAATGGGGACCAAAAGTTACCACAATAGAGGAAGCACAAAATCTGTCTACTTTACCTCTGGATGATCTTCTTGGGAAATTAATTACCCATGAGATGATTCTTGGTGAGAAAGATGGAGAAGTAGCCTCTATTGTGAAGAACTTGGCTCTGAAAGCTAAAATGGAAGAAGCCACCTCAAATGATGATGAAATTGAAGATGAAGAGGATCCCTTTGCACTCATAATAAGAGGGCTTGCAAGAATACTCAAAATGAAGAAGCAGTTCGCCAATCAGGATTACAGTGGCTCTTCCAAATACAATGGTAAGTCCTACAATGCTAATAAAAATTCTAAACCAATGGCTTTCTTTGAGTGTGGTGATAAAGAACACTTAGTCAAGGATTGTCCACTAAAGAAGAAGAATAAGCATAAAAAGGACAATCGAAAGAAGAAGGCTATGATGGCTGCATGGAGTGATTCCGACTCCTCAAGTGATTCTGAATCTGAAAACGAGCAGGCTAATCTATCCTTGATCCCTGATCAGGAAGAGACACCAAAAAAACATCTTGGAACCATTATAAGAGATTTAATTTCAAGTCCTACTGCAGTGCTTTCTGAATTTCTTCAAAACCTGATTTTAAATGAAGAGATATTTTATACATGAAACTAACACCTTGAAGGAGAGGATCTTGGAACATGAAAAAGGTTGGAATGATATGTCGCTGGAAATGAAATTCTCAAAACTTCTCAGTCAGGCCTTGACAGTAAAGTCAAGGCCTTGGAGACAGAAAATGCTGTCTTGAAGAAAGATCTCTCTTCTCTAAATCTTTATACTAAGGAGATAGAGAAAGAAAAGATCTTGTTGCCTGAAAAGTGTAGAGACCAGCGAACATCACTCATACGTTTTACCCAGTCCAAGGCCAATCTCGACAGGATGTTAGGTGAGTACCAATCATCCCCAAACAAAAGTGGTATAGGATATAACAAAAATTTTCCAAAAAAGACTTCTACCACTTTTGTGAAACTAAAGAACATTGGCCCTCACCCACATGTCATTTTTGTTGCAGGAATGGTCATGTTAAGACTACTTGTCCTTATCATAGAAATGATCCTTATATAATTTGTAACACTTTTCCTTTATGTTTAAGAGAACATGTAAAGCAAATTTGGGTTCCTAAAGGGACTAGACCGCCAAACATGGTTGATCTTGATTATGAATCTAAATTTGTGAAATTGTCTAGCCGGAAAGGTTGAATTTGGTTGTTGTGCGGGATATCACCAAGACCAAAGAACACAAGTGCATATTAGACAGTGGTTGCTCAAGGCATATGAGTGGTGAAAGCTCACTATTCTCCGATTTGAAGAAGCAATCATCTGGCACAATCACTCTTGGTGATAAAGGAAAATGTAATATATTTTGTATAGGTAAGATTGGTAAGGATCCATCTAATTATATTGATAATGTTTATCTTGTGGATGGATTAAGATATAATCTTCGTAGTATTTCTCAACTTTGTGACAAGGGAAATATTGTTTTATTTGACTCCAAGAAGTGTTTACTTAAAGATAAGAAAACCGGGAATAGCGTGCTTACTGCCCCTCGTTGTAACAATGTATATTCTATGAGCACGAACCAAGTTGCAGGACAAAGTTTAAAGTGTCTCAAGGCCTTGACTGAGGATCCAAGGCTTTGGCATAGACGTCTTGGCCATGTTAGCGTGCACATGATGAATAAACTACGATCAAGCGACTTGGTTCGTGGTCTTCCCGATTTAAACATCAAGGTAGATGAGCTATGTACCGCATGCTCATGAGGTAAGCAAACTCGAGGGTCATTCAAACCCAAATAGGTAGTAAGTACATCTCATTCTATTGAAATGTTACATATGGATTTATGTGGTCCTATGCATGTCAAATCTCCCAAAAATAAGCAATATATCCTTGTCATTGTTGATGACTACTCTCGGCTTACTTAGGTTTCCTTTTTAAAAGAAAAATCGGAAGCTTTATATGAGTTTTTGAAACTTTGCAAAGAATTACAGGCTTTGAAAAACCTACTGATTGTTTCAATTAGAAGTGATCATGGGCGCGAATTTAATCAACTTAAATTTGATTTGTTTTGTACAAAATATGGGATTTCTCACAATTTTTTGGCTCCTAGGACACCTCAATAAAACGGAGTTGTGGAACGAAAGAACTGCACCTTGGAGGATATGTCTAGGACTATGCTTTTAGAAAATGCTTTAGCAAAATCCTTTTGGGCTGAAGCCGTTAACACGACAAATTATATTTTAAATAGATGTCTAATTTTCCCCATCTTAAAGAAAACCCCATATGAACTTTTCTGTGGGAGAAAACCTAGTGTTTCTTATTACAAATCTTTCGGGTGCAAATGTTTTGTTCACAACAATGGCAAAGATAATCTTGGGAAGTTTGCTGCACGTAGGGATGAAGGTATTTTTCTTGGTTACGGTTTAAATAGCAAAGCTTATCGTGTTTATAATAAACACAATAAGGTTGTTGAGGAAAGTATCCGTGTTATATTTGATGAAAGCAATAACGGTGTGTTGAGTGATAGCTTTGCAGACTTAAACTTGAATCAACATGAGGATCAAGGCTCCGATGTGGAAGACGAAAAGGAAAAACCACAAAGACAAAACATGCAGGAGCTAATTCAAGACACTTCAGAGCAGACTCAAGATCTTGACATCCAAATGCAAGACCTTGAACAGAGATTCCAAGGCCTTGATTTAGGACATTTTGAGCAGGATCCAATTATTGAAAGAGAACCTCAAGGTCTAGGAGAAGCTTCAGCATCTCAAGAGCCCAATCGTCGGAGATTTCAGCAGTCTTCTTCACATCCTTTGGAGAACATCATTTCTGATCCACAATCAGGTATTCAAACTCGATCTAAAATAAGAAATTTGTGCGCTTTTTATGCGTTTGTTTCCCTCGTAGAACCAAAGAATCCAAAGGAAGCACTTCAAGACCCGGGTTGGATCATGGCAATGAAAAGTGAGCTTAATGAGTTTGAAAGAAACAAAGTTTGGACGCTTATTCCAAGACCCAAGCATCAATCTGTCATTGGCACTAGATGAGTCTTTCGAAATAAGTTAGACGAGGATGGAAAGATAACTCTCAACAAAGCTAGACTCGTCGCACAAGGATATAATCAAGAAGAAGGTATTGACTATGAGGAGACTTTTGCTCCTGTAGCAAGGTTAGAAGCTATTCGTATGTTACTTGCTTTTGCATTTTATATGGGTATTTAACTTTTTCAAATGGATGTTAAATGTGCTTTTCTAAACGGTATTTTAGAAGAGGAAGTGTATGTTGCACAACCTCCTGGTTTTGAAAACGAGGATTTTCCAAATCATGTTTACAAGTTGGACAAGGCACTTTATGGTCTCAAACGAGTCCCTAGGGCAGGGTATGAGAGATTGTTCAAATATCTCCTTCAAAAAGGTTTTAAACGTGGTTTGATTGACAAGACTTTGTTTATCAAAACTCGAGGTAATGATTTATTAGATGTTCAAATTTATGTAGATGATATATTATTTGGTGCTACTAACAATTCTCTTTGCAAGGAATTTTCTGACATTATGTGCAGTGAATTTGAAAGGAGCCTTATGGGAGAATTGATGTTCTTTCTTGGACTACAAGTCTATCAAGCAAAGAAAGGGATTTTCTTAAATCAAGGCAAATATACAAGGGATCTGTTCGATGAATGGGAGGTGCGATTCAAATATTCAAATATAATTCACGACTATGCTAACTCCCTTATCAATCAAATAATACAAGAATCCCTCCCGATGCAGTGGTAGGGTAATTCAGGATCTAATCCACGAGGAGGTATGTCAGCGCTTCCCTTGTTGTAATCACGATCAAGCTTTCGACCTCAGAAGACACTCGATATCGATGTGTCTAGTCGAAATCGACCTCAGTTCTGGTCGATGTCCACTGGATTCCTACACAAGACAAAAGCAAACCAAATCAACGTCTAGACAGACCTCGATATTGACGTTAGTCCTCGATATCGACCTTACCTAGTCGATTTTGTTTTCTATTACAGAAACTGCAATGCGTAACCTATGTGTCGGAAAAGTGTCCGAGGAGCGTAGAATGGTAAAGAAAAGATGAACAGAAATCAAAACATAAACTTTATATCAAATTCAATTAACTTAAAAGCTTCCAAAGTCGGGGTTTCATGCCACAACGATAACAATGCAAGTATGGTGCTAAAGTTATGAAATTTAATGTCTTTCCATCAAATAACTTTTGTTACCAACACTTAGGTGATTAGAGGCTCTCGCTTAATTCCTAAGAGTTACTATCCAATTCATGAGTAATCCAAGTTCACAATATGATTGGCTTTCGCTTCAATAATGCAAATAATGAATCTCCCTAACTTTTGCAAAGGATCATGCAGAGGATAGAAAATGGAATCGCATAAAAGTCATACCTTTGATGCACTTACCCTACATCACATTCGTCGGGCTCACCCCGACCCTAGAAGTGGGTTGACTACTCGCTTCTCATCATGCAACTCATCATCATCATTGAAAAGAAAACTACTATGTATTGCAAAAGAAAAAATTACAAATGAACCACCAACCTAAATCGGCCTCCTCTCTCTCTCTACAAATTCTCTGCGATAAACTACTAAAACTCGCTGTGCTTGGATGATTCAACTCAGCCCTAACGACCTCTAGATATAGATATCGAACTTTGCTATCCAAAGACTCGAAACATATCTTTATTTTCTAAGATAAAACTTAAATACAGTAAAACTAAAAATTCCATGGTAAAACAGCTCAAGTGATAGTTCTGACGTTGAAGATATGAAATCTCAACTTTTGGATAGACGTGCAAGCTTCGGATAAAATTCTATCAAAATATGAGTCGGACTTCACTGTTGAACAACACTGATATCGACCATAGTACATCGATATCGACCTCGGTTTATCTTATCTCAAGCACTCCTTCTTCTCCTCGGACTGGCACTCGACTTTTATCAATAAGCTCGATCTAGGCACTCGATATCGACCATGGAACATCGATATCAACCTTGTATGTCGACATGCTCTGTTCTCTTCTTGCTCGATTCATGTGTCTCTGTTGCACTCGATGTCGAGATTCATTAGTCGATTTCGACCTCTTCAGCATACTTCAAGTTCTTTTTCCGCTCTTTCTAATCTGTCCATTTTTGTCCTGTTTTCTGCAAAATCACATAGAAACTCATGTAGACCCGTATATTTGACAATAAAGCATAAACTACACCAATCCCATGTTTTCCCACTAATATGTATGCGAATGAATGATAAAATGGACTTAAATGTGCATAGAAAATTTGGCTATTTGCGCGCACATCAGGATCTACTCAAAAAATACAAGATGGGTCTTTCAAAGGTTGCCAAGACCCCTTTGAGCTCAACGCTATCCTTAGACCAAGATAAGAATGGTGAGAATGTGAACAAAAAAGAGTATCGAGGTATGATTGGTTCCCTCCTCTATCTCACCGCAAGTCGGCCGGATATTATGTTTAGTGTATGTATGTGTGCAAGTTTTCAGGCTGATCTAAAAGAATCGCATCTCATTGCGATTAAGAGGATTTTTTGCTACATAAATGGAACTCAAGACCTTGGTCTTTGGTATCTTAAGCAAAGCAATTTTCACCTCATTGGCTATTCAGATGCAGATTTTGCAGGGTATAAAGTCGATAGAAAAAGCACCTTTGGATGCTATCAACTATTAGGATCATGCCTAATAAGTTGGCACTCGAAGAAGCAAAATTCTGTTGCACTATCAACCTCAGAAGTTGAATACATAGCTACTGGAGCATGCTGCTCACAAGTATTATGGATCGCTCAGCAATTGCGAGATCTTGGTTTTGATCTAAAAGTTATTCCTATTAAATGTGACAATACTAGTGCTATATCTATCACTAAAAATCTTGTGCAGCATTCTCGAACCAAGAACATCGATGTAAGACATCATTTTATTCGAGATCATGTTGAAAAAGGTGACGTATCCATATCCTTTATCTCTACAGACTTGCAACTTGCTGATATCTTTACTAAACCTTTGACTGATGAGAGATTTAATTTCTTTCGATTAAAGCTTGGTATGCTAAACAAGGATGCATTATTTTAAAGAGGAGAATAAACGACTGAGAATTCAAGGCCTCGAAAACTCATTTCAAGACCTTGAAGATCTATTTCGTATACAAAAATTATTGGATAAGTTCTTATGGCCATTATTTTAATAAATACTAGTCATTAAGATTTCTTGTTACCCGATACTTATCCTTCCATTTAAAAACCGTACTTCTCCCCTTTCTAGAATCATCTTGTCGTGTTTCGTCTTCCTTTCCCCTCTTTATTACAACGTCTCCTGTCACTTCCCTCACAAGGCTCAACACTCCACTCTCTCTCTTTCTCTGTTTCCCATCTTATCTCCCCTCTCTAGTAGTTCAATCGACCATCTTCATGGCTCCAAAAATGGCTATTGGAAATCCTGGATCCTCGAGTAGAGGAACACGCCCCGCTACCAGAAGACACATGGAAATCGAGGAGGAAGAGACCATTAGTGTTCACTCATGCTCATCTAAAGATGCTCTGTCCCGAACCCAGACGCAGATGCCCATGCCTACTCAGATACAGATGCCCATGCCCATTTTACCACCATCCTGGTTCCGGAACTTCGATGTTGCAGGTAAGTGGCTCGACACTTTCAATTCTCGAAAGCTTTGCCTGTGTTATTCTTTCGATCCCTCTTTCCTTGAGTCTCTTCATCTTCCATGCATCATTATTCTCAAAGGTACTGCCTTATGGCCTATTCTGAATCACAAAGATGTTCATTACCCTCGCCTCACACGTCTCTTCTTTGTCAATCTGACTTTTAAGAAAGACCGTGGTAACCTAACCCTAAACACCACCGTCTGCAACACCAAAATAGAACTTACCCCAGGAGTCATTGCCGACATCTTTGGCCTTCCCAAAGATATTTCCACTGCTGGACACCCTTCCCGTGCTGAGTGCATCTCCAAGGCCAAAGAAAAGTTCTTTCTTCCATCTTCATCATCAAACACCTCTCGCCAAATGACCCATAATGTCCTGAACTTAGAAGCCAAAATCATTTTTACCATCCTTGTTAGGTGTGTCATCCCTCGCTCCCACTCTAGGGAACTGGTCACCGATCAGCTTCTCTCTCTTGTCTTTCTGGTGATGTCCGACTATGAGATCGATGTTCCCAATCTGATCCTAAACCACATGATCCACTCTATTTCCTCTGCTCATGATATTACCCTGCTTTACGGAAATCTCCTCCCCCACATATTCAAATACTTTCGCCTTGACACCTCTCTTGAGGCAAAGGCAGTTCATTCGGGCAAAGTGGACGCGAACCTGTTCCAAAGGATTGGGATTGTCAAAGTTGCTGAAGAATTTTGGAAATTGAAGGGCGACCTGTCTTCCGAAGAAATAGCAGCCACTCTTGGACTTCAACTTCAACTGAATTCAACTCCTTCATCCTCATTGTCTGAGGATCGTCTAGAGGAGTTGGAACGAGGTTTGGATGCATTGTGGAGGGATGTGATCGATATGCAATTCGATCTAACAGACAGGCTAGATGAGACGCATGAAATCCTTGCCATGGTGAATTCGAAGATTAACAACATGTTCTATCTGAACGCACTCACCTTCACTTGCGCTAGTAACATTCTCCTGCTTACTGACGATGCTGCAGAGCTTTGCAAAGCAAAGGCCTCCAATGTCATATTCAATTGTGAGCAATATGTGTGTAACCGGAAGATTCTTCGCCCAGTGGTTCCTAAGCCTTTTGTCATTATTGTCGAAGCATATGATATGATCAAGTGCTATCGCAGAGAGGAGCAAATAAGGGTTGATGAGATGGTCAAGGATCAAAAGGTCAATCAAGCTGACAAGCGCTGGAAGAGGAAGGCTGAGAACGCCATGGAAGCAAAGAAGCGTGAGAAGAATGGAGAAGAAACTGGCTATGGGAAGTGGCGAGATGAATTATTTCAAGACCTTGTTTTACTGGATATTTTGACCTTGTTTTATGTTATCTTAAACTAATCTGCCTATGTTTTGAACTTGGTTTTTAACTTGTTTATGAATCTCCCTTGTCGAAAGACAAAAAGGGGGAGACTTGACTTGTTTTGCGGTATGGTTAGTTGTCTACTTAAACTGGTTTTCAAAATTATGCTAAGATGATCCAACATAGTTCTTGATATATAATTCTGTTGATATGTTGTTTATGATGGACTAATCATCTGCAGGATTCTCCAAACTCCAATTTGTTTTGTCTTTCATCAAGGGGGAGATTGATAGCTCCCTTGATGAAATACAAATGTTATTCTGTGGTATTTATCTTGCAGGTTGATGAAAGACAAAGATTTTCGTATTACAGCAGCTGTATACAAATTAGAGTTATACATTGCTGATTATGTAAATTAGATTAGATTTAATGATTGCTTTAAATATAATTCTCGGTTGATTTTAGATAAAATATTATGGATATCTGTGTATTAGAGAATTTATCTGCAGCAAAGGTTTCAAACGCAAGATAGAAACTAACCGAGATTCTAGCAACTAGAAGATCTCAGCAGCGGTTTGATTTTCTAGAGATTCCAGCAACAGAAAATCTCATATCTCTCTAGCAAGATTTGAAGAAATCCTCAACAATTCAAAATTAAAGAAGACGTTAGGCTGTTGAGAGATTCTGGGTGTAAGATCAGCATCAAACAAAAAGAAGAGCGTGGCTATAAATGAAGAAGGGCGATATGCTCATCAATACAGAAATTCACCAAGTCTTCTCTACAAATCATTAGCGCTCTCCAGTTTTCATTGTGATCTGCTGTTCAACTGTTCTTCCTTCTCTTATTTGTAATTCCTTTATTTTTTCGAGAGTTAGGAAGATCGTGAGCTTCATAGTATAAGTTTTTCCCTGTTATACTAAGAGTATCATATACTTAAACGTATCACACATCGATGTGAAAAGGGGACTTTTATTTCTCCGTATCTTGGGTTGACTACATTGAAGCAAGGTAGGCTTCAGGTGTTAGAAGAGAGGAAGTTCTTCTAGGTTGTATCTAGGACTCATAAGGAAAGAGGAATAAAAGTTGTTTGAATCCTACGAGTTGGATAACCCTAGGTGGAGACGTGGGCTGGTTAAGAGCTGAACTTCGTAAACAATTCACGTGTTTAATATTTTTATTTTTGCATTTATTTTTCACAGTTTGTTTTCGTAAGATAAACAGATCACCACAGCTTTCTCAAGATCCTGTAAGTTCTGTTCAAGACCTTGAGATCAAGTTCAAGACCTTAAGGTTGAGTTCAAGGCCTTAAGAGTTGTGTAAAAGCCCTTGAAGTTGTTGCAACAGGAGTCTTTGCGAAAATCTACCATACTCTACTCAACCCCCCCTCTTCTAGAGTATTTGTTTTATTATTACTTATAGTTAGTACTCGTTTCTTCATAACGCAACTGGGACCTTCAAACGGTGTATGGTGAGCATATTTTCTGAGTATGTAGAACACTTTATAGAGGTATTCATGGATGACTTTACTGTGCATGGAGATGATTTTGATACTTGCTTGCACCATTTGTCACTTGTGCTTAGGCGGTGTGTAGACACCAACTTAGTTCTTAATTCTGAAAACTGTCATTTTATGGTTGAGCAAGGCATTGTTTTGGGTCATATTGTGTCTAGCAGGGGTCTTGAGGTGGACAAGGCTAAGATTAATGTCATTCAATCTCTGCCTTAAAACCCCCCCCCCCAATGTGCGCGAGATTCGTTCCTTTTTAGGCCATGCAGGGTTCTATCGTAGGTTTATTAAGGCTTCTTCTAAGATTTGTGCACCTCTTTGTGATTTACTCAAGAAAGAAGTAGTTTTTGACTTTGATGACAGGTGTAGAGTAGCCTTTGATGAGCTAAAAGGTCCCCTGACAAGCGCTCCTATAATTCAGGCACCCATATGGTCTCAACCGTTTAAGATTATGAATGATGCTATTGACTATGCAGTGGGTGTTGTCTTAGGGAAAAAGGAAGGAAGGAGCTCTCATGTCATCTACTACGCCTCCAAGACTATGAATGGAGCGCAAAGGAACTACTCAACAACAGAGAAAGAGCTTCTAGCCATGGTTTTTGCATTGGAGAAGTTTCGCTCCCATATCTTAGGAGCTAAGGTAATTGTCTTCACTGATCGCGCTGCTCTTCATTATTTATTAACTAAAAAAGAAGAGAAACCTAGATTGATTCGATGGATCTTTCTCTTGAGCGAGTTTGATATCGAAATCAAAGATAAAAAAAAGGTGTAGAGAACTTAGTAGCGGACCACCTCAGCAGACTTGTCCAAGGAGAGGACAAGCCGGACGATCAAAGACCCATTCACGGTGAGTTTCCTGACGACACACTATGTTTCATGAATAATCTATCGTGTATACAGCTGCAGGAGACAACAAGGGGTGTAGCGGCCGCCGCAACCATGTAGCGCCGTGGCAAAGTACTAAGGTTGCGGCCGCCGCTGCTTGTGGCCAGTTCGTCCTTTTTGGTTTCTCTTGACACGGTGAGCCCTGAGGCCCCCGAATTGTTGATGGGTGTCCATACTCCTCCACCTTGGTTTGCCAACATGGCGAATTTCTTAGTCACTGGAGAATTTCCACCTAATTTCATGAAGGCTCAAAAGGACAAGATTCGCCATGACTCTCGCTTCTAAGTTTGGGATGACCCCTACCTCTGGAAACATTGTGCCGCTCAGGTAATTAGGAGGTGTCTGCTAGACAATGAGGTACAATCTGTCCTTTTTTTCATGCTCATGAATGTGGAGGCCACTTTGGTCCTCAAAAGACTGCTAGGAATGTTTTAGAAGTAGGTTTCTTTTGGCCTCACTTTTTTAGGGATGCTAATGCTTTCTGTAAATCTTGTGATAGATGTCAAATGGTTTGGAACATATCTGCTAGAAATGAAATGCTACAAACTAAGATCATATTTTGGGAAATTTTTTATGTTTGGGGTATTTATTTTATGGGGCCATTCCCTAGTTCCTTTTGGAAATATCTATATTTTGCTTGCGGTGGACTATGTCTCCAAGTGGGTGGAGGCAACGGCCACCAAAACTGATGATTCCAGAGTTGTTGCAGATTTTCTAAAGGACACAATTTTCGCAAGATTTGGGGTGCCTAAGGCTCTGATTAGTGATAGAGGGAGACATTTCTGTAATAGGACCATCAGTGCCCTGTTAAGGAAATATCATGTCACGCAGAGAGTATCCAGAGCTTATCATCCTCAGACCAATGGTCAAGCAAAGATATCAAATCGGGAGATTAAGACCATTCTGGAGAAAACAGTGGCACCTAACAGAAAGGATTGGATTCTAAGACTGAATGATGCTCTTTGAGCCTATTGGACGGCCTATAAGACTCTCATTGGCATGTCCCCTTATCGAATTGTCTTTGGAAAGGCTTGTCATCTCCCTGTGGAACTTCATCATAAGGCATACTAGGCTGTAAAGAATTGCAATTTTAGGATGAATGAAGTGGGTGAGTTCAGGAAACATCAATTGCAAGAGCTAGAGGAATTGCGCTTAGATGCCTATGATAATGCACTGATTTATAAGGAGAAGACAAGGGCTTGGCATGACAAACATATCTTGCGGAAGGAACTAAAGATAGGAGAAAAGGTTCTTCTATCAATCACGCATGAAAATCTTCCCTGGAAAGCTTCAATCAAGGTGAGAAGGATCCTACACGACATTAAACAAAGGCGCTTCTCGGGAGGCAAACCGAGGTAAGTTTTCTTTTTCTTTTTTTTCATTTAATCATCTTTAGTTAGCTTTATTGTTGTTTTTGCTTCTGTTTGGTTTGGGTTTTTGGACTAACAATACACGGAAGAAGCTGAATTGGGATTCGATGGAAAAAAAAGAGTTGATACTGCACACTTGTCGCGGCCGCCGCATAGGTGCAGCGGCCGCCGCATATTTAACGGCAGCAACCTGCCTCTGCGACGACCGCCGCATACATGCAGCTGCTGCCGCGTGACTTTTTCTGACCCCCTTCTCTCTTTTTCTGAAGCTTAAAAAAAATGAAAAAAAAAGGAAAAAATCGGGACCCCTTCTTTTTACCCTACCCTCCTTTCTAACCCTACCTTCTTGTCGTCACTTTCCTATCACCATCACCATTGTCATCTTCAAAATCCCAAAACTCCCTTCACCATTGTCATCTTCAACCTCCTTTCCCCATCCCCAAAATCCCAAACCTCCCGTCACCAACCCCTTACCGGCAGCCAACCCTCGATCGGAAACGACCTTCACCGTTCATCCTCACCTCAGCACCAAATCGGGTTCAGATCCGGGCTCCTTTGGGGCGCCATTGTTGATTAGATGGAGAAGACAACCGCCCTCACCTGTAGCAGGCGCCGCTTCCCTGTTGTGGCCGCACACCTGCCGCGCATCATCTGCCGCTTTCGTCACTGTGTGCTGCACCCGCTGCCCATTGCCGCGCACTGTTCGCTACGGGGGGTGTGTGTATAGGGATTCAAATAATTCAAATATAATTCACAACTAGACTATTCCCTATCTTCAAACAAATAATACAAGAATCCCCTCCCTTGTAGTAGTAGGGTAATTCAGGATCGAATCCACGAGGAGGTATGTCAGCGCTTCCCTTGTTGCAATCACGATCAAAGCTTTCGACCTTAGAAGACACTCGATATCGATGTGTCTGGTCGATATCGACCTCAGTTCTGGTCGATTTCCAGTACAGTTCCTGCAGAAAACAAAAGCAGTAAAGTCGGCGTCGAGCAGAGACCTCGATATCGACGTTAGACCTCGATATCAACCTTTATAGTCCATTTCGATGTTTGTCACGGAAACTGCAATTCGTAACCAATTTGTCGAAAAAGAGTCCGAAGAAAATAGAATGGGAAAGGAGGACAATCAAAAACAAAACTAAAACTTTTATATTGATTTCAATAAACTTAAAAGCTTCCAAAGTCGGGGTTTCATGCCACAATCATAACAATGCAAGTTTTATGCTAAAGTTATGAAATTTAATGCCTTTCCGTCAAATAACTTTCGTTATCAACACTTAGGTGATTAGAGGCTCTCGCATAGTTCCTAAGAGTTACTATCCAATTCATGAGCAATTCAAGTTCACAATATGAGTGGCTTTCGCTTCAATAATGCAAATAATGAATCTCCCTAACTTTTGCAAAGGATCATTCATGGGATAGAAGACGGAATCGCATAAAAGTCATACCTTTGATGCACTTACCCTACATCGTTATCGTCGGGCTCACCCCCACCCTAGAAGTGGGTTGACTACTCGCTCCTCATCATACACATCATCATCATTGTTATTGAAAAAAAACTACTTTGAATTATATTTTGAAAGAAATTACAACCGAACAAGCCAAAACTCTGCTCTCGCTTTTCTCCAACTCAATTTGCCTCCTCTCTCTCTCTCTAACTCGTTACTACTGTAATTGAAACTGAATTGTATGTAAAATTGAATGCCCAAACTCAGCCCTAATGGCCTCTAGATATAGGTGTCGAACTTTGCTATCCAAAGACTCGAAACTTTATCTTTATTCTCTAAGGTAAAACTTAAATAATTAAAAACTAAAACTCCTATGGTAAATCAGCTCATATGATAATTCTGGTGTTAATGATAGGAAATCTCGACTTTTGGATAGACGTGCAAGCTTCGGATAGAATTCTATCAAAATCTGAGTAGGATTCCTCTGTTGGGAAACATCGATATCGACCTTGAACATCGATATCGACCTTTGTGAAACTCTATCTCGAGCTCTCCTTCTCCTACTCGAACTGGCACTCGACTTCTATCATTTAGCTCGATCTAGCAACATCGATATCGACCTCCAGACATCGATATCACCCTCTCTGTGTCGACATGCTCTGTTTCATTGCCTGCTCGATTCCTATGTCTCTGCTGTACTCGATGTCGAGGTCCCCAGTCGATTTTGACCTCTTTAGAAGACTTCAGTTCTTTTTCAACTCTTTCAAATCTGTCCATTTTTATCCTGTTTTCTGCGAACTCACATAGAAACTCGTGCAGACCCATATATTTGACATTTAAGCGTAAACTACACTAATCCCATGTTTTCCCACTAATATGCATGCAAAAGACGATAAAATGGACTTTTATGTGCATAGAAAATATGGCAATTTGCGCGCACATCACGCACGCCGCCAAGTGCTGCGCCCACCGCCCGTTGCTGCGGCTGTCGCCAGTACCCCGCCACCAGGTTTGGTTCTTTCGGTTGTGTGTAGTTGCTTATTGGTTGTTATTGTAAGGTGTGTTTGGTTGCTTGTGTTGGATTGTGGATTTGGTTTGGTTGTTGTTGCTTGTTGAGGATTTGGGGTTGATTAAATATGGTTCGTCAATTACGAAACTTGTCTAGAGGTCAGAGAAAGATTTTGGATAGTTTTGATACAAAGAGGTTCGTGTAAACGAAATTCTTCGATATTCCGATGTTACAGAGGTTAGGGATGCTTGATTGTACTCAGCAGATGCTTACGCATGGGGGCTTAGGCGCTTTTCTGAATTTTAGTGCCCCCACTTATCCTGAGTTGGCTAGGGAGTTTTTGGCTACGCTGGATGTGTCGAATGATCGCATTCGGTTTCATCTATTGGATCAGGAATACTCTTGCCCTTAAGTTATGGGAGGCTTTTGGTATCACTCAAGTGCCCACCGCGGATTGGGCATACCATGGGATAAATCAGAGGATACAGGACTTCTGGTATTCAGTGACTGGCACGGCTTTTGATGGACATAGAGGGGAGTACAACTATAAGTTTGTCCATCCGTGCCTGAGTTTGGTTCACAAGGTCCTGGCCATGGCTTTCAGTGGTCAGGGTGATGTGAACAAGGTGCCAACAGGTGATATACCTTGGTTGTGGAGCTTTTCTCCCCAATCACCTATCATTCCAGACTAGGTTGAGATATTTCTGGAGAGTTGTTTGAGGATTCAACGGAAGACGGCAGGTAGAGTTGGTTTAGGAGGTATGGTCACTCTGATCGCCCGATGCTTCATTAACCCCACACAGGCCGGTGCCCCTATGTCTGGCGGGTGTTCTTACACGGAGGATCAGCTGAGGAGGGCTTACTTGCTTGAGGGCTCAGGAGCGACTGGTTTTATTTGGAAGTCTAGGAACCAAGGAGTCCACAGATTGTGGCTGCCTAGGGTCTTGCCTTATGGCCCTACTAATGTTGTCTTCTACATTGAGGGCGATGAGAGTGATGATGATGCTGATGAGGAGGAGGGGCAGGCTCAACCCACAAATCACCTTATGCCTGATTATCCTGGGGGTGGTGCTCAGTATGCTGCTGGCTCTTCTGCTGGGCCTAGTTCATCCTATGACGAGTCTGCTTGGCGCGACAACATGTTCACACAGATGCACCACTTATCTGTGCTCCAGGATTCTCTCCAGTTTGAGCTCAGCGACATGGGTCGCAATGTGAGAGAGATGGCCTCCAACATGGAGGATATGAGGAGGGAGCACGCTTACTATTTCAGCATGATGTACCCAAAGTTTCCGCCGTACCAGCCTCCTCCCCAGTGAGTGGTTAGTTCCCTCTTCCTTCGACCCGAGTTCATTTGATTTATTTTTGTTGTCTTTATTGTTTCATTGAGGACAATGAAAATTTTAAGTGTGGGGGAGGGGAATTCTGTGTATATAGTCCATATAGCTAGATTATATTTGCATTTCTGCACCATGTTTAAGTTTTTGTACTCATTTTTAAAGTTTCTCTCTGCTTATGCATATGAAAAAAAAATCCAAAATCCATAAATATCATGCATTGCATCCATATGTGTTATTCAAATACCCATCTGGCTTAGTTTGTCCTCTAATTTAAATTTCAGCATGATCATATAAATCCCATGGAGTTCTGGATGTCTTGGCCTTGTCTATATTCTTGATTTTTGTGGAACATGAGCTAGCAAATGTAATTGAGCCTGTATGATTGAGCTAAAGAAAATTGAAATCCTAGAAAACATGACCCTTGGGAGAATGTTATTTGCCTTATTAGAATCATTTATAATTCTTTTGCTCAATTGTGTGATTTACTCTCCTTGTGTTGTTACCTCTTGGCATTGACTTCAATATCTATATTTTAAGACCGACTCACATGTTTGTTGCTTGCGGAGTTTGTGTTTATATCTTGAGTCTTTTGTTCTAGTTTGTGCATATTTAGTGAATATAAGGTGGCAATGGTTGATACACTTAGTAACCGGGTCTACGCATGACACCCATAGGTATGACTCACGCTGTTCGTCTAGGGGAGGTGCGATTCAAATATGCTAACTCCATATTCAAGCAAATAATACACGAATCCCTCCCGATGCAGTGGTAGGATAATTCAGGATCGAATCCACGAGGAGGTATGTCAGCGCTTCCCTTGTTGTAATCACGATCAAGATTTCGACCTCAGCAGACACTCGATATCGAGGTGTCTGGTCGATATCGACCGCAGTTCTGGTCGATTTCCAGCAATGTTCCTGCAGAAGACAAAAGCAAACATAGTCGACGTCGAGTGAGACCTCGATATCGATGTTAGTGCTTGATATCGACCTTTTCCAGTCGATTTTGATGTTTGTCACAGAAACTATATAACGTAACCTATGTGTCGGAAAAGATGTCCGAAGGGCGTATAATGGTAAAGAAATTGTGGACAGAAATAAAACTCAACTTTTTATGAAATTCAATTAATTAAAAGCTTCCAAGGTCAGGGATTCATGCCACAACGATAACAATGCAAGCATGATGCTAAAGTTATGAAATTTAATGTCTTTTCATCAAATAACTTTCTTTACTAACACTTAGGTGATTAAAGGCTCTCGTATAATTCCTAAGAGTGACTATCCAATTCATGATGTAATCAAAGTTCATAATATGATTAACTTTCACTTCAATAATGCAAATAATGAATCTCCCTAACTTTCGCAAAGGATCATGCATAGGATAGAAGACGGAATCGCATAAAAATCATACCTTTGATGCACTTACCCTACGTTGCTATCGTCGGGCTCACCCCGACCCTAGAAGTTGGTTGACTACTCGCGTCTCATCATGGAACTCATCATCATCATTGAAAAGAAAACTACTTTGATTAAACTAAAGAGAAAGTTATAACCGAACAAAGCCAAATCTCCACTCTCGCTTCACACCCAACTCACTTGGCCTCTCTCTCTCTCTCTCTACAAATTCTCTGCGTTCTACATTGTAAAACTCGTTGTTCTTGAATGAACTTGGATGATTGAACTCAACCCTAATGGCCTCTAGATATAGATCTCAAATCTTGCTCGCCAAGGATTCAAAAACCTATCTTTATTCTCTAAGATAAAACTTAATAAAGTAAAAAACTAAAAAGTCCACGGTAAAACTAGTAAAGGATGTAGTCTGGTGTATTGGATAGAAAATCTGGACTTTCGGATAAACGTGCAAGCTTTTGATAGAATTCTATCAAAATCTGAGTCGGACTTCTTCTGTTGCAGTGGTCGATATCGACCTCGGTCATCGATATCGACCTCCCTTTTATCTTATCTCGAGCTCTCCTTCTTCTCCTCAGACTGGCACTTGACTTCTATCAATAAGCTCGATCTAGCCCACTCGATATCGGCCTTCTGTTAAGCAGGAGGAATGTCGAGTTCTTAAATACAAATATAAAGATATATAAATGTAAACCGACTCCTAGCCTATGCGAATAATTACAAGACTTCCTCCCGTTGTAGTGGAAGTGTAGTCAGGATCGATCCATGAAGAGGCGTGTCAGCGGGATCCTAGTAGCATCGGAAATCTCACGTCTTTCTTCGGCCAGAAGCCTCGATTTCGACCATGGTGCTTGATGTCGACCTCGGTTGTCGATCCTTTTTGCAACAGAAGACTTGTAGAGACAAAAACAAGCAGTCGATACCGACAGGGGAAGGTCGATATTGATGTTAGCAGACAGAATCGACCGGCTCAGAAAACTGCCAGTCGATACAGGTGGTCGATATCGACGTTGGGGGTCGATATCAATGTTCAATAACTCAGCAGAGATTATCGTCGTCGACTCAGAAAACTGTCGACGAAACTCAGTGGTCGATATCGACGTTTGTTATCGATATCGATGTCTTCTTCTGCAAGGTGTTAGCTTTTTGTCGGTAAAGAAAGGCCGAAGATTTAAGAATGAATGAGGATACGAAGAATAGAAATAAAACAGGGTTTGGATGAATAAACTTATATAAAAAGCAACTCCTAGTATTAGGGTTTACCACAACGTTAACCAATGCATGCGATAAGATAAATAAGACGGACAATTGCGCTATTTCATCCGAGGGACAAGCTTTCGCTGTACACCAACTCTTAGGATTACTCTTGCAAATAAACCTAATTGTCTCTACCAATTTTATGTTTATAACTCAAGTTGTTAGTGATGTGCACGCAAATTGCCATATTTTCTATGCACATATGAATCCAATTTATTGTCTTTTGCATGCATATTAATGGGAAAACATGGGATTAGTGTAGTTTATGCTTAAATGTCAAATATATGGGTTTGCACGAGTTTCCATGTGATTTCGCAGAAAACAGGATGAAAATGGATGACTTCGGAAGAGCGGAAAAAGAACTCGAAGTCTTCTGAAGAGGTCGAAATTGACTGGAGACCTCGACATCGAGTACATCAGAGACATAGGAATCGAGCAGAAAAGGAAATAGAGCATGTCGACAAAGAAGGGGTCGATATCGACGTCTGGGGTAGATATCGATGTTGCCAGATCGACCAAATTGATAGAAGTCGAGTGCTAGTTCGAGTAGGAAAAGGAGAAGCTCGAGATGAAGTTTTTAAGGCGTCGATATCGATGTCTAAGGATCGATATCGACCATGCCAGCAGAGGAATCCGACTCCGATTTTTGATAGAATTCGATCATATACTTGCAATGTCTATCCAAAGATCGAGATTTCCTATCATCAACACCAGATCTATCAAGAGGAGGCTGATTTCACCATGAAGTTTTAGTTTTACTTTGTTTTAGTTTTACTTTGTTTTACCTTTTACTTTGTTTTAATTTATCTTAGAGAATAAAGATAAGGTTTCGAGTCCTTATCGACATCTATAAATAGAGGCCAATAGGGCTGAGTTTAGGTATTCAATTTCACATTAAATTTTACACACAATTCAGTTGCAATAGAGAGTAGAGAGAGAGAGAGGAGGCCGAGTGGAGTTGTAAAGTGAGAGCAGAGTGGCTTGTTCGGTTGTACTTTCTTTTGGAGTTTTAATTCAAAGTAGCTTTCTTTCAACAATAATGATGATGATGTGCATGATGAGGAGCAAGTAGTCAACCCCCTTCTAGGGTCGGGGTGAGCCCGACGATAGCAATGTGAGGTAAGTGCATCAAAGGTATGACTTTTGTGCGATTTCGTCTTCTACCTCATGCATGATCCTTTACGAAAGTTAGGGAGATTCATTATTTGCATTATTGAAGCGAAAGCCACTCATATTGTGAACTTGAATTGCTCATGAATTGGATAGTAACTCTTAGGAAATATGCGAGAGCCTCTAATCACCTAAGTGTTGATAACGAAAGTTATTTGACGGAAAGACATTAAAGTTCATAACTTTAGCATGAAACTTGCATTGTTATTGTTGTGGCATGAAACCCCGACTTTGGAAGCCTTTTAGTTAATTGAATTCTTCATAAAAGTCTTAGTTTTGTTTCTGTCCATCTTCCTTCTCCATCCTATTTTCTTCGGACTCTTTTCCGATAAATTGGTTACGAAAACAATTTCTGTGACAAGCATCGATATCGAGGTCTAACATCGATATCGAGGTCTCTGCTCGACGTCGACTTGCTATTTTGTCTTCTGCAGGAACTGCGCTAGGAAATCGTCCAGAACTGAGGTCGATATCGACCAGTGTACTCGATATCGAGTGTCTGCTGAGGTCGAAAGCTTTGATCGTGAGTACAACAAGGGAAGCGCTGACATACCTCCTCGTGGATTTGATCCTGAATTACCCTACTACTACAAGGGAGGGGATTCTTGTATTATTTGTTTGGGACAGGGAGATAGTCTAGTTGTGCTTTGTTTTATTTTGAATTATTTGAATCTCCTACTACCACACCCGTGAGGGAACAAATTGGCGCCGTTGCCGGGGAGGCAATCAATCGCCACCTAAGTTAATCATGATCTTTTTAATAGAGCTTATTCTGCAGGTTTATGCGACGTTCTGATCGCGGACCTATCCTAGAACCAATCAACGAGCCTAAACATTTCTACCATCTTCGCAACAAAGCAATTTGCATCATGGCTGAGAACGAGAGGCAGGCTGAGATCATAGAGCGGCTAAGGAAGGAGATCGAGGACCACAATGCTACAATAGCTGTTGAAAGGGCCGCCGCTGCTGCTGAGCGAGCCCGTGCTGATAGGGAGGAGGATGCGCGCAGACAAGCCCAAGAGCGGCTAAATCAGTATCCACAGACGGCGATGCAATACATGCATCCGCCGCTTCATGTTCCTAAATCTGCCATTATAATTCCTCACTCCAACTATGAATTGAAAATTAACTTCCTATTTGAGATTAAAAGAAATACTTTTGAAGGAAGACATAATGAATGCCCCCTGCAACACATCTCTACTTTTATGGACTTATGTGAAACATTTGCTGATGGAGTAAACTTAGAGTATGTGCGACTAAAATCTTTTCGATGGTCTTTGGGAGGGAAGGCATTACAATGGCTGGAAAGTTTGGCTCCACGATCGCTAAGGACATGGGCGGAGGTGAAAGATGCATTCTTGAACAAATTCTTCCCACCTTCTAAAATGGCGATGCTGCGACAAAGGATCACGGCTTTCAAACAAAAGCCAGGTGAAACCCTAGCACAGGCGTAGGAGCGCTTGAAGGACTTGCTGAGATCATGCCCGACGCATGGGCAACTTCCATATGTCATCCAGGAGATCTTTTATAACGCCCTTGATGCGCCGAACAAGGAGAGGATAAATTCATATACCTCCTATCGGTACATTGAGCTTACACCAACGGAGGCATGGGAGACCATTGAGAGGCTTGTGAACTTTGACAACACCTATGGGGCTGCTGCGGCCTATGATGCAAGGCCTGCCCCATCTATGCCACTATATGAGCCTCCAAGGGAGATAGATCCTAAGGTGTGGCATCAATTCCATAACGATCAAACACGCCGCCTTCAAAAGCAAGTAAGGTTCCTGAGCAACAATCAACCTTGTCAGGAGTGTGGCTCAACAAGGCATAACACTAGTGCCTGTCCACATACTGAGCAAGTATCCATGGCGGAATAACATGAGGAGGTCAAACGGACGAGAAGCCCCTATGGAGGGGGCAATCAACAAAATTGGGGTGATCAAAGGTTCTATCAAAGGGATCCCCCAACATATAGGGCACTAGGGCACCCTGAGCGGGAGAATAAGAAAGATGACCTGCAAATCATCCTTGATGAGATGCGGAGGAACCACGCTGAGTTCAAACAAGCTAATAACTCCGTCCATACTCAGCTGTAGGGCATCAATTCTAGACTTGGGGAGATCGACGTTTGGAAACACAACATGGAGACTCAAATGAGTCAATTGGCGGAAGCAATGCCCAAAGCGTCAGGATCACTCCCTGGATCAACTGTGCCCAACCAAAAGGGCAAAACCACTGGTCACATTACGGCAGTAAACCTAAGGAGTGGGCGTCAATTACAAACGCCCAAGCAAAAAGCTGAGGAGAAGGAGCCAGAACAGACGTCGATATCGACCCCCCTGTCGATATCGACCAAGGTGACGTTGATGTCGACCCTCCTGTCGATGTCAAACCTAATTCTGCGTCACCACAGAAATCGACTCCTCCAGTCGATATCGACCCTACTGATGTCGATGTCGATCTTACTGCAGCCGTGGGAAAGAAAAAGGTGTTGCCATTCCCAACTAGAAAGGTGATTAAGGACCCAGCGGAAAAGAAGTTCCAACGGTTCGTGAAGATGCTCCAAGGACTTAATGTCTCTATACCATTCACAGAGGCACTTCACGAGATGCCATCTTATATAAGGTTCCTTAAGGACATCTTGGGTAAGAAGCGATCGCTCTCTGAGATCGCAGAGGAGTGCAACAGGTTGGAGCTACCACAAAAGCGGGCGGACCCAGGTAAGTTTTCTATCGCTATAGGTCTAGGTCAATTCAAATTTAATGCTTTAGTTGACTTGGGCACTAGCGTTAGCATGATGGCACTAACCATTTGACACAAGGTAAGGATAGGTCCTCTGGAGCCCGTGGATGCAAGATTGTACATGGCTAACAATACGGTAGTGATTCCAACTAGGATAGTGACGGATGTGCCTGTACAAGTAGGTAAATTCTTTGTCCCTACCGATTTTCTAGTTGTTGATATAGCGGAGGACCCTGCTTGTCCAATTATTTTAGGTAGGCCATTCCTAGCAACCGTCGATGCCAACATCAGCGTACAGAAAGGATTGCTCTCATTCACAATTAGTGATGAAGTAATAGAGTATGCCATCAACGAGACGGTGAAAAGTCAAGGGCCAATGGAGATAAAAGCCATCAATGAAGCCCAAGTAGAGGAAGTTGAAGCAATGTTGAATGAAGGAGCTCAACAAAACATCGAAATCGACCCAGGTAAGTCGATATCGACCACTAATGTTCAAGATTCTGTGACAGGTCATAAGTATGGGGTCGACAGAGGAAAAGAGGAAACATCGATATCAGGGTCAAGGGTCGATATCGACCACACCCTATCGAAATCGACCACCATCAGCACTGAGAAGGGAGGCAAGGAGACCTCGATATCGACCTTTGAGGGTCGAAATCGACCTGATCATATCGAGTCAAAACTCTCCAAATCGACTGATCCTCCAGGTGTACAATAGGGGTCGATATCGACCTCTGAACATCGACATCGACCTGAGCCAAAGACTGAGAAGAAGGTAAGTCAAGGTACAGATTCCACTTGTTCCATTACAATTAATGACTTGTCATTATTTGGAAGAGGTGTGCCTTGGCATGTGCGCTTATGTAGGGTATCCGATGATGATTCAAGTCGATATGAGATAGGAGACAAGGTCTATGTTTCCAAGTCTAAAGACCATTGGTTCCCTACGAGATTCAAGGATAAGAACTTAGGGCCATTCACGGTGAATCAAATCAATCCTGGCGGAATGCAGCTGCGGGACAAGAAAGGAGTGATATTTGAGGCCCAAGCCACATGGGCTCTGCAGATGCCGCCTTCAGAAGCGCGAAAGAGGAAGTCGGCCTAGCGACTTAAAAGTCTAGAGCTTGTAACAAAGACTTAGTTTTAGTTTTAGACAGCTTTTGTTTTGGTTTTAGACACTTTATTATTTTGCATATTTTGTGTTTAGTTTTCAAATTGCAGGAAAGAGAAAAGCACACAGAAAGGCATCGAAATCGATGTCAGACATCGAAATCGACCTCAAGGTCGACATGGATAAGGTTTGTGATCGAGGCCAAATCACCCTGAAGCCTGAGCAGAAATCAAGAGAGACATCGATATCGATGTAAAGGGTCGATATCGACCATTCCTGTTGTCTTCTTTGACTCCTGAAATTTGTGACGGTTTAGTAAGTTTTCTTCTTAACCCTAGTTCTAATACAGTGAGGACACTGTAAATTTTAAGTATGGGGTGGGGGAAAGGCTTATTTATTTTAATGCATATTTTAATTGTGAAAAAAAAGAGAGAGAAATATGACCCCCGTCAAAAATTTTGAAAAAGAAAGAGTCATGGAAGTATAAAAAAGAGCTCTATGTTGCAAAATTAGATTCATTAGAGATATAACATGAAATTGCCTAGTTAAAGGAAGTCCCAATGAAGTGCAAGCAGAGAAAATAAAGGAGATGAAAATTTGAAGTTGCTTTTGACATATGCATAATAAGATGATAGAGGACTTTTTATGAAAATTCCATACAAGTGCTTACTTATACAAGTTCATATCCTAGCCTTACTTATGCATCATTGCAAAAGTCATAAAGCCATATATGAGCCTTATCATGATCATTATTGCTCCACATATACACATATTGCCCATTTTATACCTTATACCTTATCCGGGGACAATGTTGAGAATGGATGTCATCTTTGGAGTTATATGGAGTTGTGCATATATGAAGTTGTTGGCAGGAATAGAAGAATTATGAAATATGGAAAATTAAATGAGCGAGAAAAAAAATCTGATCACCTCAGGAGATAAAGGTGGGTCGACCCTGCTTGCGTTGAGATAATAGTTCCGCAGGATGGGACACAAGGTGAGGAGTCTGAAGTATTAAGTATCTGGGACCATTCATGACACCCATGTTTGCGACTCGCGAGAAGGCAATGCTAAGGTTAGAGAGGTAAAGGCATTATATTGAAAAAAGCATTGAGCGATGAGTGAAAGGTGAGACATTATGAAGAAGGAATGAGGAATGTTTTTATGTTTCCCCGGATTTAACACCACATGGCCAAATATTAGCCCACCTTTAGCCTTTTACCAATCCACTTCTCACATGCTTCCAAAATTGTTTTTGCATTTTACCTCCTTTATGAGTATGAAATTGCTTTTATGCACAGGCATGGACTTGGTTGACATAAGTACCTTATCAAGGATGGCAATTGATTGTAGGCACATATGAAAAATGAATCTATGATGTTGAGGGTTTACTTTCTTCCCCTGAATGACCATTAAATGTATTGCTTGGGGACAAGCAAGCTTAAGTATGGGGTGTTTGATGTGCGCACAAATTGCCATATTTTCTATGCACATATGAATCCATTTTATTGTCTTTTGCATGCATATTAATGGGAAAACAAGGGATTAGTGTAGTTTATGCTTAAATGTCAAATATATGGGTTTGCACGAGTTTCCATGTGATTTCGCAGAAAACAGGATGAATTCGGAAGAGCGGAAAAAGAACTCGAAGTCTTCTGAAGAGGTCGAAATCGACTGGAGACCTCGACATCGAGTACATTAGAGACATAGGAATCGAGCATAAAAGGAAACAGAGCATGTCGACATAGAAGGGGTCGATATCGACGTCTGGGGGTCGATATCGATGCTGCCAGATCGACCAAATTGATAGAAGTCGAGTGCCAGTTCGAGTAGGAAAAGGAGAAGCTCGAGATGAAGTTTTGAAGGGGTCGATATCGATGTCTAAGGGTCGATATCGAGCATGCCAGTAGAGGAATCCGACTCCGATTTTTGATAGAATTCGATCCAATACTTGCAATGTCTATCCAAAGGTCGAGATTTCCTATCATCAACACCAGATCTATCATGAGGAGGCTGATTTCACCATGAAGTTTTAGCTTTTACTTTGTTTTAGTTTATCTTAGAGAATAAAGATAAGGATTCGAGTCCTTATCGACATCTATAAATAGAGGCCAATGGGGCTGAGTTTAGGTATTCAATTTTACACACAATTCAGTTGCAATAGAGAGTAGAGAGAGATTGAGAGGAGGCCGAGTGGAGTTGTAAAGCGAGAGCGGAGTGGCTTGTTCGGTTGTACTTTATTTTGGACTTTTAATTCAAAGTAGCTTTCTTTCAACAATAATGATGATGATGTGCATGATGAGGAGCGAGTAGTCAACCCCCTTCTAGGGTCGGGGTGAGCCCGACGATAGCAATTTGAGGTAAGTGCATCAAAGGTATGACTTTTGTGCGATTTCGTCTTCTATCTCATGCATGATCCTTTACGAAAGTTAGGGAGATTCATTATTTGCATTATTGAAGCGAAAGCCACTCATATTGTGAACTTGAATTGCTCATGAATTGGATAGTAACTCTTAGGAAATATGCGAGAGCCTCTAATCACCTAAGTGTTGATAACGAAAGTCATTTGACGGAAAGACATTAAAGTTCATAACTTTAGCATGAAACTTGCATTGTTATCGTTGTGGCATGAAACCCTGACTTTGGAAGCCTTTTAATTAATTGAATTCTTCATAAAAGTCTTAGTTTTGTTTCTGTCCATCTTCCTTCTCCATCCTATTTTCTTCGGACTCTTTTCCGATAAATTGGTTACGAAAACAGTTTCTGTGACAAGCATCGATATCGAGGTCTAACATCGATATCGAGGTCTCTGCTCGACGTCGACTTGCTGTTTTGTCTTCTGCAGGAACTGCGCTAGGAAATCGTCCAGAACTGAGGTCGATATCGACCAGTATACTCGATATCGAGTGTCTGCTGAGGTCGAAACCTTTGATCGTGAGTACAACAAGGGAAGCGCTGACATACCTCCTCATGGATTCGATCCTGAATTACCCTACTACTACAACGGAGGGGATTCTTGTATTATTTGTTTGGGACAGGGAGATAGTCTAGTTGTGCTTTGTTTTATTTTGAATTATTTGAATCTCCTACTACCACCCCCGTGAGCGAACAGTTAGCATGAATCCCTTTTCTTTCGATTAGGACTAAACATAGAATCGTAGGAGATGATATAGACACAACGATATCAACATCTAACACTTACCTGAGGCACCAATGGCTAACGTTGGGCTCACCCTAACCCTAAGAGCTTTGGGGGACTACTCGCTCCTCATCATGGAACTCGTCATTGATTAAAAGGAATAAACTTGCATTAAACTATAAACTCCCAAGCATTACAACTCAACATCGGCTTTCGCAAACGCAAAACCCTAAAACTTCTCTCTAACTCTATTACTATTGATTGTGTGTCTATGGATGGATTGTTGGATGATTGAATGCCAGCCCCCTAGGGCTTTATTTATAGGCTACTAACCCTTGCTAGCCAAGGATTGTAACTTCTATCTAAACTATGAACTCTATCCAAACAATTAGGATAGGTCTTTTATTTTGATAAAATTCTACTAACTTGATAAAACATAAAGGTAAAAAGTAGATAAATCCCAGCTGCCATATATCTATATTTTACAAGATAAATCCGTGCTCCTTGAAGATAGAATTCCCAATTCGTGTTTCGAAAACATGACTATCTTCTGTCGAGGTGTGGTCGATATCGACCAGTAAGGTCGATATCGTTGTCTATATTTCTGCTCGACTTGTCCATCTCCACTCGATGTCTATGTTATGGTCTATATCGATGATGTAAGGTCGATATCGAGTGCTTTTCTCTGCTGTGTGATGGTCTGTCTCGACACTCGGTTCTGTGTTGATGAACTGTAGTCGATGTCGACGTTGTAAGGTCGATATCGACCTCTCTTCTGCTCTCCTTGGTTTCTTCGTTTTGACTCCGATTTCGCTCGAATTCCTGCATGGTTAGCTCAAAACTCATGCAGACTCTATTTCTTGTACTTTAGCCTATTCTTACACAATTTTATATTCTTTTGACCCTTTTCTTTAGAAATCGAATGAAATATGAAGTCAAAAGGTGCAATAAAAATGGTACTAAATATGTACATCACCTTCAGACATCGATATCGACCTTGTCTATGTCGACATGCTCTATTTCTCCTCTACTCGATTTGTGGTTGCTCTGCTGCACTCGATGTCGAGGTTCATTAGTCGATTTCGACCTCTTCAAAAGACTTCGAGTTCTTTTTCCGCTCTTCCAAATTTGTCCATTTCTGTCCTGTTTTCTGCGAAATCACATAGAAACTCGTGCAGACCCATATATTTGACAATAATGCATAAACTACACTAATCTCATGTTTTCCCACTAATATGCATGCGAATGACCATAAAATGGACTTAAATGTGCATAGAAAATATGGCAATTTGCGCGCACATCAAACACCCCATACTTAAGCTTGCTTGTCCCCAAGTAATACCTTTAATGGTCATTCAGGGGAAGAAAGTAAACCCTCAACATCATAGATTCATTTTTCATATGTCCCTACAATCAATTGCCATCCTCCATAAGGTATTAATGTCAACCAAGTCCATGCATGTGCATCAAAGCAATTTCATACTCATAAAAGGAGGTTTATATGCATAAAACAATTTTAGCGACATAGCATTAATAATCAAGAGGACTTTTGCAAGCTTTAAAGAAGTAGATTGGTAAAAGGCTAAAGGTGGGCTAATATTTGGCCATGTGGTGTTAAATCCGGGGAAATAATACTTTCTTTCCAAAACATTCTACATTCCTTCTTCATAATGTTTCTCACCTTTCACTCATCGCTCAATGCTTTTTTTCAATTATAATGCTTTTACCTCTCTAACCTTAGCACTGTCTTCTCGCGAGTCGCAAACATGGGTGTCATGAATGGCCCCCGATACTTAGTACTTCGGACTTTTCACCTTGTGTCCCATCTCGTTGAACTAACATCTCAACGAGCAGGGTTGACCTACCTTTATCTCCTGAGGTGATCGGATTTTTTCTCGCTCATTAAATTTTCCATAATTCAAGAATAATTTCATTCCTGCCCACAACTTCATAAATATGCACAAACTCCATATAACAACTCTAAAGATGACATTCACTCTCAAACTTGTCCCCGGAAAGGGTATAAGGTATAAAAAATGGGCAATATGTAATATATGTGGAGCAGTAATGATAACGAATAGTAATGCTCATGTATGGCTTGTGACTTTTGCAAATATGCATAGGTAAGGCTAGGATATGAACTTTTGTAAGCACTTGTATGGAAATTTATAAAAGTCCTCCATCGTCTTATCATGCTCGTGTCAAAAGCAACTTCAAGTTTTTACCTCCTTCATTTTTTCTTTTTGCACTTCATTGGGACTTCCCTTAACTAAGCAATTTCATGTTATATCTCTAATGAATCTAATTTTTCATCGTAGAGCTCTTTTTTATACTTCCATGACTCTTTTCTTTATTTTCATTTTTTGATGGGGGTCATTTTTTTCTTCTTTTCTCTCTTTTTTTTTCGAAACTATAACATGCTAAAAATATGACTAATTATGAATGCAATCCTTAAAGATAAAGATGACTAACTATGTATAAATATGCATAAACTATGTATAAAGTATGCAAAAACTTATGAAAAATTTCAAAATATGCTAAAATATGCAAGTAAGCCTTTCCCCCACCCCATACTTAAAAGTTTACAGTGTCCTCATTGTATTAGAACTAGGGTTAAGAAAGAAAACTTACTAAACCGTCACAAATTTCAGGATTCGAAGAAGACTACAGTGATGGTCGATGTCGACCTTAAACATTGGAATCGACTGATTTCATCGATTTCTGGCTCAAGCTTCAGGGTGATCCAGCCTCGACCCAAGCCCCTCAGAATTGACCTTAAGGTCAATATCGATCTTCTTACTTGATTTCGATCTCTGTTTTGTGCTCTTTTCCTTCCTCTTTCCTGCAACTTGTTAAAATGAAAACCAAAACAGGCAATATGCAAAGTCTCAAAGCAAAACCAAAATTGTCCAAAACCAAAAAACTAAGTGTCTTCGTTACAAGCTCTAGACTTTAAAGTCGCTAGGCCAACTTCTTCATTAACGCTCTCAAGGCGGCATCTGCAGAGCCCATGTGGCTTGGGCCTCAAACAACACTCCGTTCTTGTCTCTCAGCTACATTCCTCCTGGATGGATTTGATTCACCGTGAATGGTCCCATCATCTTATCTTTGAATCTAGTAGGGAACCATTGATCCTTTGATTTGGCGACATACACCTTGTCTCCTATTTCATATTGGTTTGAATCATCATCGGATACCCTACACAAGCGCATATGCCAAGGCACACCTCTTCCAAATAATGAAAAATCTTTAATTGAGATGGAACAGGAGGAATCCGTACCTTGACTTACCTTCTTCTCTGTATGTGGCTCAGGTCGACATCGATATTCAGTGGTCGATATCGAGCTCTGTTGTGCTTCTGGAGGTTCCGTCGATTTGGAGTGGTTACTCTCGATATGATCAGGTCGATTTCGACCCTCAGAGATCGATATCGAGGACTTTGCTTCTTCTTTCTCAGCATCAATAGTGGTCGATTTCTTAGAGACATGGTCGATATCGACCTTTAACATCGATTTCGAGGTTCCTTCTTCTCCGTCGACCCCATACTTATGACGTGGCACATAATCTTGAACCATGTTAGTCGATTTTGACTTACCTGGGTCGATTTCCATGTTCTGTCTGGCTCCTTCGTTCAAGATTCCCACAACCTCCTCCACTTGGGCTTCTATGGCCCTCTTTTCAAGCTCTTTCGTTGTCATACTCCTTACTTTGGCTTCTCCACATGCGATGTCGACAACGAGAGGATGGTCGACATCGACGTCACCTTGGTCGATATCGACAGGGGGGGTCGATATCGATGTTCTATCTGGGGCCTTCTCCTTCGCTTTTTGCTCGGGCGTTTGGACTTGACGCCCATTCCTTAGATTCATCGCCGCTATGTGTCCAATAGTTTTGCCCTTTTGGTTGGGCACAGTTGATCCAGGGAATGATCCTGACGCTTTGGGTATTGCTTCCTTCAATTGATCCATTTGGGTCTCCATGTTGCGCTTCCAAACGTCTATCTCCCTAAGCCAGGAATTGATGCCCTGTAGATGAGTATGGACGGAGTTATTGACTTGTTTGAACTCAGCATAGTTCTTCCGCATCTCATCAAGAATGATCTGTAGGTTATCCTTCCTTGTTTCCAGCTCAGGGTGCCCTGGTGCTCTATATGGTGGGGGATCCCTTTGTTGATAGAATCTTTGATCTCCACCATATTGTTGATTGCACCCTCCATAGGAGCCTCTCGTCCACTTGGCTTCCTCATGTTGTTCCGCCATAGATACTTGCTCAAGATGTGGATAGGCACTAGTGTTATGCCTTGTTGAGCCATATTCCCGACAAGTTTAATTGTTGCTCAGGAACCTGACTTGCTTTTGAAGGTGGCATGTCTGATCGTTGTAGAATTGTTGCCACACATCAGGATCTATCTCCTTTGGAGGCTCATATAATGTCATTGATGGGGCAGGCCTTGAATCATAGGCCGCAGGAGTCCCAAACCTGTTGTCGAAGTTGACTAGCCTCTCAATCGTCTCCCAGGCCTCCGTTGGTGTGAGCTCAATGTACTGATAAGAGGTATATGAATTCATCCTCTTTTTATTCGGCGCATCAAGGGAATTATAGAATATCTACTGGATGACATATGGAAGTTGCCCGTGCATCGGGCATGATCTCAACAAGTCCTTAAATGGCTCCCACGTTTATGCTAGTGTTTCACTTGGCTTTTGTTTGAAAGTCGTGATCCTTTGTCACAGCATCGCCGTCTTCGAGTGAGGAAAGAATTTGTTTAGGAATATGTTCTTCACCTCTTCCTATGTCCTCAGCGAGCGTAGAGCCAAACTCTCAAGCCATTGCAATGCCTTCCCTGCCAAAGACCATTGAAAAGATTTCAGTCTCACATACTCTAAATTTATACCATCAGCAATAGTTTCACATAAATCCATAAAAGTAGAGATGTGTTGCAGTGGGCATTCATTTGGTCTTCCTTTAAAGGTGTTTCTTTTAATTTCATATAGGAAGTTTATTTTAATTTCATAGTTTGAAGGAGGAATAAGTATTGCGGATTCTGGAACGTGAAGCGACGGATGCATGTATTGCATCGCCATCTGTGGATAATGATTTAGCCGCTCTTGGGCTTGTCTATGTGCATCCTCCTCCCTATCAGCACGGGCTCGCTCTGTAGCAGTGGCGGCCCTCTCAGCAACGATTGTAGCGTTATGGTCCTCAATCTCTTTCCTCAACTGCTCTATGGTCTCAGCCTATGTCTCGTTGTCTGCCATGATTTGAATAGCTTTGTTGCAAAAATGGAAGAAACGTTCAGGCTTGTCAATGGTTTCTAGGATAGGTCCGCGATCAGAAAGTCGCAAAAACCTGCAAAATAAGCTCTAAAAAATGATCGTTAGAAAACTTAGGTGGCGATTGATTGCGTCCCCGGCAACGGCGCCAATTTGTTCCCTTGTTGTAATCACGATCAAGCTTTCAACCTCAGCAGACTCTTGATATCAAGGTTTCTTGTCGATATCGACCTCAGTTCTGGTCGTTTTCCAGCAAAGTTCCTGCAGAAGACAAAAGCAAACACAATCGGCGTCGAGAGAGACCTCGATATCGATGTTAGTGCTCGATATCGACCTTTGCCAGTCGATTTCGATGTTTTTCACAGAAACTGTATAACGTAACCTATGTGTCGAAAAAGGTGTCCGAAGAGCGTACAATGGTAAAGAAACTGTGGACAGAAATAAAACTCAACTTTTTATGAAATTCAATTAATTAAAAGCTTCCAAGGTCAGGGATTCATGCCACAATGATAACAATGCAAGTATGATGCTAAAGTTCTGAAATTTAATGTCTTTTCGTCTAATAACTTTCGTTACCAACGCTTAGGTGATTAGAGGCTCTCGCATAATTCCTAAGAGTTACTATCCAATTCATAATGTAACCAAAGTTCACAATACTATTGGCTTTCGCTTCAATAATGCAAATAATGAATCTCCCTAACTTTCACAAAGGATCATGCATAGGACGGAAGACGGAATCGCATAAAAATCATACCTTTGATGCACTTACCCTATGTTGCTATCGTCGGGCTCACCCCGACCCTAGAAGTTGGCGTGTCTCATCATGGAACTCATCATCATCATTGAAAAGAAAACTACTTTGATTAAGCTAAAGAGAAAGTTACAACCGAAGAAAGTGAAATCTCCGCTCTCGCTTCACACCCAACTCACTCGGCCTCTCCCTCTCTCTCTCTCTCTCTCTACAAATTCTCTGCATTCTATATTGTAAAACTCGCTATTATTGAATGAACTTGGATGATTGAACTCAGCCCTAATGGCCTCTAGATATAGATCTCAAATCTTGCTAGCCAAGGATTCGAAAACCTATCTTTATTCTCTAAGATAAAACTTAATAAAGTAAAAAACTAAAAATTCCATGGTAAAACTAGTAAAGGATGTAGTCTGGTGTACTGGTTAGAAGATCTCGACATTTGGATAGACGTGCAAGCTTTGGATAGAATTCTATCAAAATCTGAGTCGGAGTTCTTCTGCTGCAGTGGTCGATATCGATCTCCGTCATCGATATCGACCTCCCTTTTATCTTATCTCGAGCTCCCCTTCTTCTCCTCGAACTAGCACTCGACTTCTATCAATAAGCTCGATCTAGCTCACTCGATATCGACCTTCAAACATTGATATCGACCTTGTCTGTGTCGACATGCTTTGTTTCTCCTCTGCTCAATTTCTAGTTGCTCTGCTGCACTCGATGTCGAGGTTCATTAGTCGATTTTGACCTCTTCAGAAGACTTCGCGTTCTTTTTCCTCTCGTCCAAATCTGTTCACTTCTGTCCTGTTTTTTGCGAAATCACATAGAAACTCGTGCAAACCAGTATATTTGACAATAATGCATAAACTACACTAATCTCATGTTTTCCCACTAATATGCCTGCGAAAGACGATAAAATGGACATAAATGTGCATAGAAAATAGGGCAATTTATGCGCACATCACGCGCAAAACAGTGTTGAAAACTATCCACTATGAAAGAAAGCTTGATCATTAAGTAACCGGGTTTATTCATGACACCCTCGTTTGTAAGCCGCGTCAAAAGATGTTGAAGTGGACTTTACTTAAGTAGGTTGAGGTGTTGATAGACCGGGGCCATTCATGACACCCATGTTTGCACCTCGCATAAGGAAGACACCAAGGCAAGAAAATAAATAGGAAAAAAAAAAAGAAAAAAAAAAAGAAGAAAGGAAACAAAAAGAAAAGAAAAAAAAAGTGTCACATTTTGCTTATCTTTTTCTTTATTGTGTCCCACAAGTAATGCAATTCGGTGGAGATTTGGTGATATTATGGTCAATGTCTATGAGCTTAGTACATTTTGGATTGAGTTGAGAGTTGTACTTTAAAGCCAAAACACATGAGAGCATGAGTGAAACACAAATTTCTGTTGAGGTTGGATGATTTCTACTTCTAAGCTTTGATCACTTGGATACATGCTATGACGTTTGTTTGCTTGGTTTGTGTTTGCACTTGCTATGATGTTGCTTTTTGATGAGGTTAAGACTTGAAGGGATTTCCTGTGGGGTGCATTGATTTATGTTCATTCTATCATTGCTTGAGGACAAGCAAAGGTTAAGAGTGTGGGACTAGAGCTCGACCGAAAATAACTCGCGTTGCTCATCTCAGCATGCTTGAGTTCGATTTAAGTTAGTTCTTCTGTCCCATTGGGCACGATAGAACACGATATAGCTCGCGTGGCTCATTCATCATGCTAGAGCTTAGATCAGAATTGCTCGCATGACTCATTCAGCACGCTGGAGTTCGAGTGAAGTTAGTTCTCGTGTCCCGTTGGCCACGATAGAACGCGAAATAGCTCGCGTGGCTCATTCAGCATGTAGAGCTTAGATCGGAATTGCTCGCGTGACTCATTCAGCACGCTAGAGCTCGACTCAAAATCACTCGCGTTGCTCATCTCAGCACGTTGGAGTTCGAGTCAAGTTAGTTCTCGTGTCCTGTTGGGCACGATAGAATGCGAAATAGCTCGCGTGGCTTAGTCAGCACGTTAGAGCTTATATCAGAATTGCTCGCGTGACTCATTCAGCACGCTAGAGCTCAACTCAAAATAACTCGCCTTGCTCATCTCAGCACGCTAGAGTTCGAGTCAAATTAGTTATCATGTCCCGTTGGGCACGATAGAACACAAAATAGCTCTCGTGGCTCTTTTGGAACGGTAGAGCTTGATTCTAAATAACTTGTGTGACTCATCAGAGCATGCTGAAGTTTGAATCAATTTAGTTCATGTGTCCCATTTGGCACGTTAGAACATGAAATAGGTCGCGTGATTCATTCTAGCATATTACAGCTCAAATCAAGGCGCGAATCGTGAATAAGATAGAATATAAGAAAAATCATCGTTTTGTCGAACCCCAATCGGTCGAGACACGATTGAGGTCCAAGGAGTTATGACGATGCCCTAAAATTAGGGCTAACTATTTAACACGGTGATTCAAACAAAAGGAGATTAAACGATCAAGATAGACAATCAAATAGGGGTTTCCCTCTATATAAATTAAACCCTGGAATTATATATATATATATATATATATATATATATATATATATATATATATTGGCAGTAAAATAAATACATATACATATACATTGTTATGTACAAATGATGTTGGCAATATGTACAAATATCTACATATGTGTGGAGGCAAACCAAGCAAAGGCCACCAGGTTGTTTGCCTTGTCACGCTAACCCACGAGGTAAGAGACCACGAGGGCAGCAAGGCAATAACAAGCCACAAGTTTGCCTATTAATAGTATTGTTGCTCAACTAAGTAAAGGGTCGGTTTTTGGAGGATCGGATTGGTTTCGACCTTTCTGGTTAGCTTTTTAGTCTTTGCTGAAGCGGGATTTGTACCGAATCACATGAACCGAACCATGAAGAGCTGACACTCGATCAAGGGTGGACCGTACGAAAATCGGAAATCTTTAGTTGCATTTCTCGTGGGCTCTCGCTAGACCTTCAACAAGGTAAATTGAAGTAATTCGCCGTGGCGAAATGCTTGACTCACAGTCGTGACTTGGGTCTTCCTCCTCTGGCTCTTGTTATGACTCGCCGTGGCGATACTCGTAACTTGCCACAGTGAAATGCCATGTTTCCAGCTGCTCTCGTCCATTCTTGCCTTTGGCTTATCTTTCCTTCTTCTTTCTTGCTTTCTTCAGCATCTTTACTTCATTTAAAACTCTCCTAAGTTTCCACCACGTTGGAACTACGAACCGGCATAAATCAATCAAAATATCATAGTTTCCACACTTCTCCCCTAAAATGCATAATATGCAATTAACTATAAAACATGATTACATGAGAATGAAATGCACCTAAAACTATCCTATAATGCCTATTGAAATATGCATTTTCAAACTCCCGCACACATAAGCTTCGCTATTTCTCAAGCGAATATTAAAAAGTAACTTATACCTACGAGTTCATCCTTCTTAAAATAGCCTCAATCAAAAGAAACATCAATTTTAAATAAACACAAGATCAAGTGAATAAACATCATACCATGTATTTAGCGATCAAAGCATAGAAGTAGAAATCATCCAACCTCACTAGGAATATTTGTTTCACGCATGCTCTCATGTGTTTAGGCTATAAAGTTCAACTCTCAACTCAATCCAAAATGCACTAAGCTCATAGACATTGACAACAATATCACCAAATCTCCACCGAAAGGCCATCACTTATGAAAAACAATAAAACAATAAGCAATAAGCACTTTGGCTCTAATATTTCTCTTTTTTTCGGTCCAGATGATCAGTCATAGAGAGAACATGTGCAAATAATTAATCAATGAAGAACAAAGATAACTAATAAACTTATGAATAAAAATATGAAATAAAATCCTCACAATTCGTCCAACCATGTCTTCGAATCACAGGTGAAACTATGAGTTTAGTAACTCATAGCCACTGTATCTCTCTCAAAACAACAATGAACCTACAATCCCCCTCTCTGTCACTGAAAACAATAGAAATATCATCTCAAATAGTCATGCAAGATATAGAGGTCTGCACAAGTTTTGGTTTGATTTCGTAGGAAACGGAGCATTTTGGAGTGAAAACAAGACACTATAGAAGAGCTCGATCTCAAGAAGAGCCACTCGATCTCGACCAAGTAACTCGATATCGACTGATGCACCCGAGGTTGACTGAAGGATAAGATCCAGATCGAGACTAAGGCAATGTCGACCACAATCACCCATGTCGACTCGACATGAAGCACTCGACATCGATTAGGCCTCATCATTGGGAGATTTACTTAGCCACGTGATTTATCTATCATCTAACAAGATCTTCTATCCTTAGTGGTATATTCCAATCATGTTAGGGAATATTACCTATTTTATTATATTTATTTATGATAGAATTTAGTTTAGATAGAATTTCCTTTACCAATCTTAGTAGAATTAGGACTCCAATCCTTGGCTAGCAAGGGTTATGAGGCTATAAATAAGGTCCTAGGGGCTGGTTTTAGGGAACATAATAAACAAAGCCTTGAGCAATCAAGTAAAAGAAGAGAAGTAGCGAGTAGAAGATAGAGAGAAGGCGGGGTTTGGTTGTACGATTTAAAGTTTTAAAGTTTAATTCAAGTTTGTTTATTTCTTTCAAAGATGTTTTCCCCAATGAGGCGTGAGTAGTCATTTAACTTCTAGGGTCAGGGTGAGCCTAGCGATTGCCATGTATGTATGCTTGAATTCCTTATTTGATTATGTGATTTCATCTTCTACCCCGCGCTCAATCCTTTATGACAATTTAGGATCATTCCTTATTTACCTTATTTGAAGAGAAAGTGGATTATATTTGTGAATTTGGATAGTAATTAGGTTTTGCCTGCAAAAGTTGACTAAACCCTAATTATGAAAAGGAAAGAAACAATTAGGTTTTTATGCGAAAGCCTCTAAATTCCTAATTGGTTGATGATAAAAGCATGATCTTTTATGTGATTAAAGTAATAATGCATGCATGGTTATTTTCGTGGTGAATCCCTACCTCAGAAGCTTTTTGTTATAAAGTTAAAGACAATAAAAAAATCTTTCTTTTTATTATTTTTCCTGATTTCATATTTATTTTCTTTTACGAATCTGAGTAACAACTCGACATCAACCTATACACTCGATATCGAGTACTTTGCATCAGAAGAAAGCAAGTAGACAGAGGATAGTAGCCTTCAAGCAAAGAACTTGAGAGACGCTAGCGCAAGTCTGGCAGCACTATAAAGACCTGTTGAGATCCTGCCCTATGCATGGGAACCGCCATATGTTATCCAGGAGATCATCTACAATGCCCTGGACGTGACTACAAGAGAGTGGATCAACACCTATACCACCTACCACTACCTAGAGCTTTCACCTAATCAAGCTTGGGAGACGATTGAAAGGCTCGTGGAGTTTGACAACTCTTATAGGAATCCTGCGGCCCCCGATGCGAGGCCCCCACCATCCACGCCACTATATGACCCATCAAATGAGGTGGATCCTGAGGTGAAGGATCAATTCATGATAGACCAGGTAAAGCGTCTCCAAAAGCAAGTTAGCTTTTTAACTAATAACCAAGCTTGTTTAGAATGTGGGTCACAGAAGCATAACACGACGACTTGTCCCTATAGGGAGCAAGTATAAATGGAGGAGACCAACAAGGAAAGTTTGCGCAGGGGCCTAACTATGGAGGAGTCTATCCAGGAAATTGGGGATATCAATAACCCCAACATCAACAATATCAACAACCCCCGCCCTATAGAGCACCTGGCCATCCGTAGAGAATGAAGGGATGACTTACAACTCATCTTGGATGAAATAAGGAGAATCCAAGCGGAGAATAAACAGTCCAACAATGCCATCCACACACAACTACATGGCATTAATGCAAGGCTTGGTGGGATAGACACATGGAGGAAAAGCGTAGAAACCCAATTGGGTCAACTGGCGGCCAACATTCCACGACAAGCCGGAGTGCTCCCAGGCCAACCTCAAGCCAATCCTAAGGGACAACCAGCAGGCCACATCACCACCATACGCTTAAGGAGTGGCAAGGAAATCTAAATAAACAACAAAGAAACAGAGCCAGCGGAGAAAGTTACTGGAGAGCCAGTTGATATCTGTTAGGAGGGAAACTAGTTGAATAAACATCAACAAAATATAAACTCAAACCTATCTCTAAGCCTTCTCAAATAAATTACAAGAATCCCTCCCGATGTAGTAGTAGGGTATTCAGGATCGAATCCACGAGGAGGTATGTCAGCGGTTCCTAAGCTCGCAATGTCGTTCGATTTTGACTCCAGAAGATCACTCGATATCGAGTATATTAGTCGATATCGACTACAGTTCCAATCGATTTCTAGCACCTTCATGCAAAAGACAAAAGAAATGGTCGACGTCGAGTAAGGAACTCGATATCGGGTCAGCCACTCGATATCGACCTCTGCAATCGATTTCGAGTCTTCGCAGAAATTGTAAACGTACCCAATTTTTTTCGGAAAAGTGTCCGAACAAATTAAGAATGATGAGGGAAAGATGAACAGAATAAAAACTCAGACTTTTATAAGATTCAATAAACTAAGGAACCTCTATGATCGGTGATTTCATGCCACAACGATAACCATATAATCCTATGCCAAATGCATGAAAGATTATGCCTTTTCGTTAAATAACTTTTGTTACTAACAATTAGGTGATTTAGAGGCTCTCGCATAAACCCTAAGTGTTACTATCCAATTTCATAATTAATCCAAATTCACAAAAAATGGGCTTTCTCTTCAATAATGCAAATAAGGATCGCCTACTACTTTCGTAGAAGAATCATCCATATGGGTAGAAGACGGAATCACAAAAAAATCATACCTTTGATGCATAAACTTACATGGCTATCGTCGGGCTCACCCCGACCCTAGAAATAAGGGAACTACTCGCACTTCATAACCATAGACATCATCATCATGGGAAAATGAACTTGAATTGAAAATTTTGAAAGATTACAACCGAACAAAGCAAAATCAGCTCTCGCTCTGCTCCACTCCACTCGGCCTTCTCTCTCTCCTAAACTCTCTGCGATTGTGTTTGAATGCTTGTAATTGAATGATGAAAAACTAAACCCTAATGGCTCTAATTATAGACTTCAAACCTCGCTATCCAAGGGTAAGAAACTCTATATTTATTCCTAAGATAAAACTAAATAAAGTAAATAAATAAAATCACTTTAGGTAAATATGAATTTACCCTAAAGGATATAAAGTCTGATAGGAAAGGATAAAAGATCTTGACTTGATGTAGATGTAAACTCCTTCGGATAAGATTTTATCAAAAACTGTCCGATCTGTCTGCAGTGTCACTCAATATCGACAAGTGGCAGTCGATATCGACCACTTCTCTTCTATCTCAAGCCAGTTCCACTCGAGCTCGGATTTGCACTCGAACTCTATCTTTTACTCGATTTGGGGCACTCGATATCGACCAGCTTATGTCAATATCGACCAGTCTGTGTCGAGTGGCATTGTTCTTCTCCTGGCTCGATTTATGGTGTTCCAATTCCACTCGATGTCGAGTTATTTGGTCGATTTTGACTCCTCAGTAGACTTTGAGTAATTTTCCAGCTTTTATTCTCTTCTCCAAAACGCTCCAATTTTGCCTCGATTTCTGCGAAATAACACAAAAACTCATGTAGACCTCCATAATTGGCAAATAAACATAAACTACACAAATCATATGCTTTCCCAACCAATATGCATGAAAATATAGAAGAAATCGAAGTAAAAGTATATGAAAAATATGGCAATTTGAGCGCACATCAAACACCCTATACTTAAGCTTGCTTGTTCCCAAGCAATACTTTTAGCGGTCATTCAGGGGAAGAAACTAAAGCCTCAACATCATAGATTCATTACTATATGTCCCTACAATCAATTGTCATCCTCGAAAAGGTACTAATGTCAACAATTCCATGGTTGTGAATAAAAGCAATATCATACTCACAAAAGGAGGGTTCTGTGCAAAAAAACAATTTCGTGCAACATAGCATTAATAATCAAAAAGACTTTTTGCAAGCTTATGGAAGAGTAGATTGGTAAAAGGCTAAAGGTGGGAAATTTTTTGGCCATGTGGTGTTAAATCCCGGGAAATAGACTTTCTTTCCAAACATCCATTCCACATTCCTTCTTCATAAGATTTCTCACGTTTCACTCTTCGCTCAATGCTTTTTTCACTATAATGCTTTTACCTCTCTAACCTTAGTACTTCCTTCTCACGAGTCACAAACATGGTTGTCATGAATGGCCCCGGATATTGTTAATAGGAGGAATGTCGAGTTCTTAAATACAAATAATAAGATGTATAAATGTAAACTGACTCCTAGCCTATGCAAATAATTACAAGACTTCCTCCCGTTGTAGTGGAAGGGTAGTCAAGATCGATCTACAAGGAGGTGTGTCAACGGGATCCTAGTAGCGTCAGAAATCTCACGTCTTACGTCGACCAGAAGCCTCCATTTTGACCTTGGTGCTCGATGTCGACCTCGGATGACGATCCTTTCTGCAACAGAAGACCTGCAGAGACAAAAACGGCAGTCGGTATCGACTAGAAAGGTCGATATCGATGTTAGTAGACAAAATCGACTGGCTCAGAAGACTGCCAGTCGACACAGGTGCTCATTATCGACGTTGGGGGGTCGATATCGATGTTCAGTAACTCAGCACGGATGCTCGTCATCGACTCATAAAACTGTCAACGAACTCAGTGTTCGATATCGACATCAATGGTCAATATCGATGTCTTCTCCTGCAAAGTTTTTAGCTTTTTGTCGGCAAAGAAAGGCCGAAGACATTAGGCTGAATGAGGATGCGGTGAACAGAAATAAACCGAGGTTTTGATGAATAAACTTATATAAAAAGCAACTCCTAGGATTAGGGTTTACCACAATGTTAACCAATGCATGCGATAAGATAAATAAGACGGACAATTGCGCTATTTCACCCGAGGGACAAGTTTTCGCTGTACACCAACTCTTAGGATTACTCTTGCAAATAAACCTAATTGTCTCTACCAATTTTATATTTATAACTCAAGTTGTTAGCATGAATCCCTTTTCTTTCGATTAGGACTAAACATAGAATCGTAGGAGATGATATAGACACAACGATATCAACATCTAATACTTACCTCAAGCACGCATGGCTAACGTCGGGCTCACCCCGACCCTAAGAGCTTTGGGGAACTACTCGCACCTCATCATGGAACTCATCTTTCATTGAAAGAAAGAAACTTGCATTAAACTATAAACTCCGAAGCTTTACAACTCAACGTCGGCTTTCGCAAATGGAAAACCCTAAAACTTCTCTCTAACTCTATTGAATGTAATTGAACTCTAAAATTGGATGATTGAATGCCAGCCCCCTAGGGCTTTATTTATAGGCTACTAACCTTTGCTAGCCAAGGATTGTAACTTCTATCTAAACTATAAACTCTATCCAAACAATTAGGATATATCTTTTATTTTGATAAAATTCTAAACAACTTGATAAAACTTAAAAGTAAAAGTAAAATAAATCCCAGCTGCTATCTATCTAGAAATACAAGATAATTCGTGCCTCTTGAGGATAGACTTCCCAATCCGAGTCCCGAAATCAAATCTATCTTCTGTCGAGATGAGGTCGATATCGATGATGTAAGGTCGATATCGATGTCTGTGTTTCTGCTCGACTTGCCCAGCTCCACTCGATGTCTATGTTGAGGTCGATATCGATGTCAGGTGATCGATATCGAGTGCTTTTCTCTGCTGTGTGGTGGTCTGTCTTGACACTCAGTTCTGTGTCGATGTACTGTAGTCAATGTCGATGTTTAAGGTCGATATCGACCTCTCTTCTACTCTCCTTGGTTTCTCCGTTTTGACTCCGATTTCGCTCGAATTCCTGCATGGTTAGCTCAAAACTCGTGCAGACTCTATTTCTTGCACTTTAGCCCATTCTTACACAAGTTTATATTCTTTTGAACCTTTTATTTGAAAATCGAATGAAATATGAAGTCAAAAGATACAATAAAGAGAGGTACAAATATGTACATCAAAACACCCCATACTTAGACTTGCTTATCCTCAAGCAATAACCAATACCTACAACACACCCTTCAAGTCTTTGCCCTTTTCAAAAGCAACATCATAAGCGGTAGCAAATCAAAGCAAGTGAATTTAACGTCATAGAACATATTTTAGCGATCCATAGGCATATGCAATTTTTCATCCAACTTCACAGGGATAATGTGTTTGCACTCAACTCTCATGTGTTTAGGCTATGAAGTTCAACTCTCAACTCAATTACATACACAATCTCATTAACATTGCAATTTATAAAAATCCACTTCGCAACCAATTATGAAAATGCGATAAGAACTATCAGGAGGACTTTCGCTCAATGGAAGACTTCAAAGAAGACTCCATTCGACGGGGTTGTAATGGGGCTTGGTATGAAATAAAAGGGTATTGAATTATTTGGCTATGTGGTGCTTATATAATCCAGGAATCAAGACTCCTAAATCTCAACACTTACAATATCCAAACCATAACTCTTCAATGTTGCACTTTCCAAGCTCAATCTCCCATAATGCTCTTTCCCAACTCATCTTTCCATAGTATGCTCTAATGATGCACTAAAAGATGTAAACCATACTATCAACCCTTCTTTCAAACCCTTATATGCCTCTTAAAAATATTACCCTTGTATGAAATAAATAAAGGACTTAAGGATTTTGGCCCATGCACTACGTATATACATCTCTCTTTTTCTTTTTTTCTTTTTTTTCTTTTTTTTCTTTTTTTGACGAAAATAATAAATAAATACTAAAAATATGTGCATTTATATGGTGAGCCAAAAATCCTTTTAAAAAATATGACAAGATGTAAATATGCACCAACCCATAATTTCCTCGCTCAAAACTGGACAATATGCACTTTTCTTTCCACAAGGCATTAGTCTAGCCAATCTAAGTCTCAATTCCCAAATGGGGGTCATGCTCATGGCTAGGGATAATTATTGTGGAGTTTCCAATTTCAGGCTCAGGCTAATTTTCCGGCTTCAATCAGAGATAATGCAGCGTAGGTAAAGAGAGGATAAAAATGGCTTTAAAAGATGCCTCCATCATTTAATTCTCGTAAACATAGACATATTTATGCATTGGCTTTGAATAACTATCACAACATTTAGAGATGCATAGGAAGAGTAAATTCACTCAAGAAAGCGGAGGGATTTTTGATGTTCTCCTTATAGGTCAAAATTCTCACTAGGACAATTTTTGTTGGATTTGCTTTTTAGCCTAGGATCATATGTGCTCAATTTCATCACAAGTTCACAATCTAAAAAAAATTTAAAGGACTTAGGCTAAACCATCCAAATATGCCAATTTTTTTATAAAATTAAGTTTAATTTAAAATTTGAAAGTTTAAAATGAAAAGTAATTTTTTGTAAAATTAACTATGGGAGTTGATGGCTTTGGCACGAGGAGAGCTTTATGAGGCTTTCGGAGATGAAATTAAATGAGGTCATAGTAGAAAGCTTCTAGATCTCAACGAGCTTTTTAATTTTTAGCTTTAGATCTAGAAGCTTTCTACTATGACCTCATTTAATTTCATCTCCGACTTCTGGCTCGTCAGGCACGAGGAGAGCTTTATGAGGCATTCTATCATGCTATTCTCCCCTCTTTTCTCTTGCCTCACAAACTTGCCTCACCGTCTCGCCAACATTCATCATCCCTCGCCATTGTTCTCTCCTCTTTCTTGTTGTCCGACACCACACCAGCACGCCACCCCTCCTTGTCCTCTCGCAGATGCCCTAAGTCGGTGTCGTACCACGCCTCATTCCCTCTTAGCCCTCTCTCGTGTGGAACTACCACCATCATTGACGGATCACCCTCCTCTCTTACTCTATTTACCTTTACTTCCAACCACAACACAACTACTTCCCTCTCTATCCCACCAGCAGCCACCACGCCTCCGCTCACAGCTCCTGTACTCAGCCCTCGCCACCCCATTCTTCTCAACCCTTGTTGCTGCTACCATCGCCACCACCCCGAATTATGAGTCCTCCAACTTTCAACCCCAATGGTAAGTGTAGTTATGTCTTTCTCTTCACCCTATTCTTCTGAATTTTATGGGTTGAATGTCAATGTGAATTGAGTGGAACAATTTGCTTAGTGTTATTTATTGGGTTATGCTCGATTTAGTCTAATGTTGCTGATTTTGGGGTTGCATTGTTTTCGGGAAGATTATTGAGCAATGTGTCCATATGCGATCAATCTAATTTGTGAATTGTAGAACTTGGTTGAGATTAAGTTTTTATGTCTTTTTATTATGGTTACATGTTGCTGAATTTTTGGGACTTAAAAGTGATAAGTTACTCCCTGGGCGGCTGATTGAAATTTCCTTGTTATATACGAAATCAGCTGATTTTGTTTTAGTCTCATGTTATTGGAGGTTTGTTGATATGTGCTAGGAGGCATTTTAACCATACATATTCTTGCTAGCACTATGCTTTCTTAGAGCATCTTCTCCCGTAAGTCATAATGGCAGGGGGAAATAGCCTACCAAAAGAGAATATTCTATAAAATATTCTCTTTTGACCTATTATACAGTTTTATTGTTCCCTCCGTAGGCAAATTTTGGCAAGCTAAATTTCCTATAAATACTAATATAATTTAGAACTTTTACATCTCATTTCCGTCATCTGATTCTATCTTTATCATTTTGATTTGAATCAACAATGAATTCTTCTTAAATATCATCATCAACTCACTCTTCAAATGAAACTATTGAAAATTGTGGTTGTGGTAACATTCGAACGAGCAATAAAAACTATATACATGAAAATGTTCAAAGTGGTGGCTTCGGAATAGGAAATGGTTATGAAGAGAGTAATGCGGATCTACCAGAATATTAGATTTGATCATGATTCAATAGTTGGTAGTTTCATTTTGTACTTGTTTTTTCTTCTTTAGTACTTTAAGCAACTTAATATTTATTTTTTTTATTATAATTTTGATGGATCTATAATAAAAAATATTATTGTCATTTTCTAAAAATATTATTTATGCAATGGTAATTCAAATATGTCAAATATTATAGTCATATTGAAGAACTCTTTAATGTCTTTACAATAGAGCAACTTTTATTTTTAATTAAAAACCATAACTATAAAATATATAGGTTTATAATCGTATTATTTATAGATTTACATAAATATTAAACACTTAAAAATAAATAAATAGCATTTGGCCTTCCAAAAGAGGAAGCCAAATTTGGCCTTTCTTTTAGAAATAGGCCAAAAACAAAAAGGCTAAAATAGGTTTTGGCATAGGGTGGGAGGAAAATTAGGCCAAAACCTATTTTCTGGCTTACCATGAGAGATGGCTTACAAAGGGTTATTTTGGTTTGGTTAAGCTTTGAGTTTTTAGTTTTAGTTTAGAAGTATTCTTGTTTCCTATGTTTATTGAAATAATTACTTCAAAACATAACATATTAATATTAGTAACTTTAATCTTCACAATTTTCCACTGAAAAGTAAAAATCATAACCCCTTTAAAGTCTTAGTAAAGGGAAGTCTCAATGAAGTGCAATTTTTAGTGAAAACAATGAAAGGAGTAAAACTTGAAATTGCTTTTGACATGTGCATGATAACATACGGAGGATTTTATTTTCCATTCATGCTTCATTTACCCTAACCATTACCCATGATTATTGTCTTTACTTCATATTCTAAGTCATATGTGCTTAATGTCATATTTGCTCCACAAGTTCATAAATTGCCCATTTTTATACTTTTTTACCCATCCGGGAGAATATGTTATAGAATGGATGATATATCATTTAGTTGTTATATGGTTTGATATGTTGTGAGATTATTATAATGTTAATGGCAGGAGATTTTCAATAGAAAATTTAATGAGAGAAAAGAAAATCCGGTCACTTAGGAGTTAGGTGAATGGACCCTGCTTGCAGATGATAAAATTCACGCGAGATGGGAAAATAAGGTGAGGAGTCCGAAGCGCTAAGTATTTGGGGTCATTCTTGAAACCCATGTTTGCGACTCGCGATAAGGCATCATTAAGGTTAGAGAGGTAAAAGCACATAAGTGAAAAAAGCAAAGATCATTATGAGGAAAAAGGAATGTGGAAATCACAAAGGAGAAAGTGCATTAAAGAAAGAAGTTTGGAAGTTTCTCACCGGATTAAGCACCACATTGCCAAATATAGCCCACCACTATACCTTTTACCCGCTCTTCACCATTGCTCATAAAAGTCCTCTTGATTATTAATGTTATGTTACAAATTGTTTTTTCATAAACCTCCTTTTGTGCGAGATGTTGCTTTTCATTCACATGCACGGATTTGAAGGCATTAGTACCTTTGCGAGGATGGTAATTGATTGTAGGGATATATGAAAATGGATCTACGATGTTGAGAGTTTAGTCCTTCCCCTGAATGACCAATAAGAGTATTGCTTGAGGACAATCAAGCTTAAGTATGGGGTGTTTGATGTGCGCATATTTCACCATGTTTCATGCTTACATCTATCCCGTTTTTATGCAAATTTTATACTTTCGGGTTGGGAAAGTAGCGAATTTGTGTAGTTTGAGTTCATTTGCAAGATATAGAGGTCTACACAAGTTTTGGTTTGATTTCGCAGAAAACGGAGCATTTTGGAGTAAAGACGGGACAATGAAGAAGAGCTCGATCTCGAGCAGAAAATGACTCAATCTCAAGAGAACCACTTGATCTCGACATCAACCAAACCAACCGAGGTTGACTGAGGAGAAAAGAAGCAGATCGAGACCAAAGCCATGTCGACCACAACAAACCAACTTGACTCGACATAGGTCACTCGATATCGACATGTCCACTCAACATCGATTGGAGCAACAGACGTGTACGAGACACGGATTGGGCCAGATCTTGGGATGATTTTTCTTAGCCACAAAGACATCTATTATATACCAAGATTCATCTGTCTTAGGGGTATATTCCAAACATGTTAGGAAATATTACCTATTTTAATATGGAAATTTTGCAAGGATATACCAAAAATAAGGGGGGTTTGCAAAAATGGAAATGTCATAGGATAAATTGCAATGGAGGCGGAAAATGTCACTTTTGCAAAATTTTTTTAACCATATCAACCGGTAGAAGGTTAGCAATAATTTTTTTTTTTTGAAAAAGAAAGAGAGTGTGCAGAGGAAAGAGGGAAAAATTATGGGTTGTGTGTGGTGAGCCCAAAAAAAAGAAAAAAGAAAAAATGATAGAAAATCAAGTGAGAGAAGGGGGTGAGCTGATTTGTATTAAATGCAAGGCAGAGAGACATTAATGCTCAGGTTCCCGTGTAAAAAAAAAAAGAAGTTAGATGAATTGGATGATCACCATTGAAGGTTGATTGAGACCCAGTACCTCAGTCGCATGCTAGTAAAAAAGGAATGTGAGACAACAACTGAATATTTCGTGCCAAACGAAGGGAAACACGTGCCGATTTTAGACAGTATATAGTAACAAATATGGGTAAATATGCTTGTAGTATTCATTTTACAACCCTGAGAACCTCCTATTGTCTTCTTATTCTGAACCAATAGTGATAAGGCCATCTTCTTCTCTTACTTTCACAGGGGAAAAAGGGATGGTCTTTGTCACTCTCGTGTCAGATGGTCGTTGTGAACGTGGACGAGGTGGTTGGGTGTTCAAATGACGAAATTCACACAGAGCATTGGTGATAGAGGAGACCCTACAGTTTGAGGCATTGAGGAGCATGATCATGGACAAGTTGGGGGTAGACTCCTCCTTACACGAGATGGAGTTGACATACCTTCACGAAACGAAGAAGAAGGGATGCCATCCATTTTCACTGAATGATTACACCGATTGGGATGTTTCAAAATTTTGAACTCCAGAGCTGGAGAACGGGCTTGGGCCTTACCGTTGTACATGTCGGTGAAATAAGAAATTGGAACCCAAATTGAGCCTTGATCAATGGTGATCAATTCGTCTCCAACAGACATCTCACCTGGAGGAGACCTATCAACTGAGTTGGGGGCGACATAAGGGAGGGTACGGTGACCGGTGTTGACACAAACGGTTTCAACTTCGTTGAACATGCAATGCATAACAAATGTAAGCGTGCCAGGCAAAATGTTTTACGTGCCACCAACAAGTAAATGTGTGCCATCAACCAACACATGCGTGCCATAAATGACAAGGACTCAGAAATGAACCTAAGTCCAAACTTATCTGCCAAATAAAATTTACGTGCCAATTATTATGGTTTATATGCCAAATAAAATTTATTTGCCAAATAAAATTTACCCATATTCATTATTATACAATGTATAATGGTGGCACGGTTTAGCGTTCGGTTGGCACGCAATATTAAGTTGTTGGCACGTATTTTGTATTGGCTGGCATACAATTGATCACTGGGTTGTCTATGTTTCCGATTCTCCTTCAATTGCACCATTTTCACTTTCCATCTCTCTGGCCTCTGCGAAAAGACGATCCCTCTCTCCTCTGTATTTTATGATCTTCTCTCTCCCCTTTTCATTAAATGCTCTCATTCACTCTTTCTCTCTCTCCTATGTACTTTCACCTTTTTATTTTTTATTTTAAATTGGTCCTCTCTCACATTTAACCTCTCTCTTTCCTCTCCCTCTCTCCATCTTTTCAACATTTAATACTCTCTCTTCTCCCTCTCTCTTCACCTGCTAATTTTTGGTTGTGTCACCCGTTACTTTTGCAATTAAACCCACAAATCTATCATTTTTGCAAATTTTATAGAGGGTATTCATATTTGCAAAAGGTTTTTTTTTTTAGTTTATTGAATGTCATTACCACTTTTAATATTTTATTTTAGGATATAATTTAGTTTAGATAGAATTTACATTTACCAATCTTACTAAGATTAGGACTCCAATCCTTGGTTAGCAAGGGTTGTGAGGCTATAAATAAAGGCCTATGGGGCTGGCTTTAGGAATTGAACCAACTAATGAGAAGAAGGGAGGCGAGAGAGTAGGAGAGAGAGAAGGTGGTTGTAAGATTGAAGTTTCTTTTCAATTTTGAATGCAAAGTTCTTTCCTTTATGCAATGATGTTTTTCCCAATGAAGAGTGAGTAGTCGTCCTACTTCTAGGGTCGGGGTGAGCCCGACGATAGCCATGAAAGTATGCTTGAATTCCTTATTTTATTATGCGATTTTATCTTCTACCCCGCACTCAATCCTTTATGCGAATTTAGGATCATTCCTTATTTACCTTATATGAAGAAAAAGTGGATTATACATGTGAATTTGGATAGTAACTAGGTTTTGCCTGCAAAAGTTGACTAAACCCTAATTATGAAAAGGTAGAAACAATTAGGTTTTTATGCGAAAGTCGCTATATTCCTAATTGGTGATGAGAAAAGCATAATCTTTTATGTGATTAAAGTAATAATTCATGCATGGTTATTGTCGAGGTGAATCCCTACCTTAGGAGCTTTTTAGTTATATAAATCAAAAACCCCAAAATATTCTGTTTTTATTTTATTTCTTTATTATTTCTTTTCATTCGTATTTTTTTTTTTTTTGTCTGTGAACCCACTCGTTCTCGACCAACCCACTCGATATCAAGTGCACTGTATCGAAAGATCCCACGTCGACAGTCTTCTGAGTCGACCGAAGCACATTGACCCATGATAGAGCATTATTAGTATTGCATAATAGATTGCATTTAGTATAGTTTGGGTGTAAATATTGCATATTTTAGTTGCATTTACATGATTACTTGTTGATTTGGAAGATGCGGAATCTACACAATATTATGGTTTATTTCAGGAATCGTGATTCAAGGTGGAATGAATTTGAGGGGAGTTAAAGAACTAAAGGAATTGCATTATCAGCTACAGCAAATCACGTGGAGAGAAGCGGAAGAAATCGCTAGCCGCCCCGTCGCCTGAGCTGGCCGCCCCGCGGCCCGAAGACATCTCGAAGGATTTCGCTGATTGCCAGGCCGCCCCGTCGCCTGAGCTAGCCGCCCCGCGGCCTGTCCAGAAACGCCGATTCAGTTATTCAATTTAATTAGGGTTTTTAGTATTATTTTTGGCCGATCCTTTGTAGGCCTTTAAAGGACATTTTTAGGTTAGTCTAACTAATAACCTTATGCACTTTTGAGAATTGTTGAGAGCACGTTGAGAATGAGCAACTAAACTCTCGAAGGTTTCGCTACAGTTTGGATCTTGATTGTTGAATTGTGAGTTTCTTAATCTTGTTCTTATTCTTATTTGAATGTTTTGACTTCTTTGTGCTTAATTCCTTGAATGTGTTTTATTCTCTCTAGCCTGATCAACTGGTTAGAGTAGATTCATTCAATTGCTAGGGTTTTGTAGATTCCTCGTAGCGAACCTTAACCCAAGTGGCAATCATATCCCTTTAGGACTCGTAGGACTAATTGGATGTGTAGGAAGTTGAATATATGTTAAATATCGACTCGTAGCTTGATATTGCATATACCTTGGTTAATTCATAGTCTTAATGCTATCTCTAAGTTAATTCTTAACCGTGTTAGGGTTATTTAGAGATAAGGATTGCTAGGACTCGTAGGACTAGTAATTTACCTAAGATCTGGACAAGGACATTGATAGGAAAAGAAAAGAACTAGAGGCTGAAACAAGGATCAAATTCATCAATTAAAGTGACAAATTGTAGGTGAACCTATTTCTCTCTATTGCATTTTACAACATCCTTTACCTTGTTTGCTTCTTTCCGCTTTGACAAAAGGCGGATCTTTTGCCCACAAAAACTCTCTTTTTGGTTACTTGCGATTAGGTTAGCACTTGAACTTAATAGATTTCCCTGTGGATCGACCTCTTTCTTACCAACTGTACTAGTTGTAGGTTTGAGTAATTCTTTGGCAGGAACAACGACAGGTTTCCTCTTGTCAAATTTGGCGCCGTTGCCGGGGAGATCTTTTTAATTTCTTGTGTTGTTTAATCGTTACCCTTGGTGTGGACCACATTTATGGTCCGCACCCGTGCTACTAATCCATCTTTACTTCCTTTTGATTCAGAGATTGAGAGGACTCTTTCCAACCTAAGGCGGGAGGTTCGCAACAACTCTAGCGAATTACCTTTTGATCAAGAAGCCGAAGGAACTACAGACATGGGTGACAACGCGTTAGATAACGCGAACCAAACCTTAAGGCAACTCACCGCACCGAATCTTCAAACACAACCATTGGCTGTGCAGTTTCCAGCGCTTGCTGATGGGACCAAGTTCGAGTTTAAGGCTCAATGGATCCACTTTCTACCTAAGTTCCATGGGTTGAGTGGCGAGGATCCCAACAAACATTTGGCGGAGTTCCATGCTATCATTGAGAGCATGAGACCCGCAGATGTCACTGTTGTTTGCAGGAGGCTTGATGTGTCAAGTAATTACAAATAATAAAGATGTAATAAATGTAATCCAACTCCTGGCCTAAGCAAATAATTACAAGACTTCCTCCCGTTGTAGTGGAAGGGTAGTTAGGATCGATCCACGAGGAGGCGTGTCAGCGGGATCCTAGTAGCTTTGGAAATCTCACGTCTACGTCGACCAGTAGCCTCGATTTCGACCTTGGGCCTCGATGTCGACCTCGGCTGTCGATGTTCTCTGCAACAGAAGACATGCAGAGACAAAAACAAGTGGTCGATATCGACTGGTGGGGGTCGATATCGATGTTAGTCCACGAAATCGACTGGCTTAGAAGACTGCCAGTCGATACAGAAGGGTCGAGATCGATGTCTGGTGTCGATATCGATGCTCAGCAAACTCCGCAGCGATGTTCGTCGTCGACTCAGAAAACTGTCGATGAACTCAGTGGTCGATATTGACGTCTGGGGTCGATATCGATGTCTCCCTGCAGTGGGTTAGTTCTTCGTCGGCAAAGAAAGGCCGAAGACTTTAGGATGGATAGAGAAGCAATGAACAGAAATAACAAGAGGTTTTTGAGTGTATAAAATATGTAAAAAGGCAACTCTTAGGATGAGGGTTTACCACAACGTTAACCAATGCATGCGATGAGATAAATAAGACGGACAATTGACGTGGGGAGAATTGAATCGAAATATATAATAAAATATAAACCAATACAACTCTTAGCCTCTTCAAATAAATTCAAGACTCCCCGCTATAGTAGTAGGGAATCAGGTTCGATCCACGAGGAAGCGAGTCAGCGGGATCCTAGTAGCGTTGAAGACACGTCCTTTATGTTCGACCAGAAGCCTCGATCTCGATGTCAGACCTCGATGTCGACCTTGGCTGTCGATGTCCTCTGCAACAGAAAACCTGCAGAAACAAAAACTGTAGTCGATATCGACTGGTGGGGGTCGATAACGAGGTTAGTTCACGAAATCGACTGGCTCAGAAGTCTGCCAGTCGATACAAGGGGTCGATATCGACACAAGGGGGTCGATATCGATGCTTGCAGAAGTTTCCCAGGAGTCTCGAGATCAACTCAGAAAACCGTCGATCTATCAGTTTTGGTCGATATCGACCTCTGCTGTCGATATCGATGTCTTTCCTGCAGTGAGTTAGTGGTTTTGTCGGCAGAGAAAAGGCCGAAGAATCAAGGATGGGGAGGAAGCAATGGTCAGAAATAAGCAAAGGTGTTGGGTTTTTCGATGACTCAACGAACCATGATAGTAGAAGTAAGGATCAACTAAAGATGCATGCTTTTATCATAAAGGAAAAGGCTTTCACCTAAACCGACCAATAGGAAAAGAGATTTTTCAATTACTTAACCTAATTGGTGTCTACCTTAGTCATAATTGAGTTTATAATCTTTCGAATAGAAACCCTAATTACTACCCAAGTTTTACAACATGAGTTCCTTAAATTCGCATTTAAAGATGAAGAACAAGGTAGAAGGAGATAAAAGATACATTCTTTAACGACGTACTTACCTTACCATCATGGCTATCGTCGGGCTCACCCCGACCCTAGATGAAAGGGGAACTACTCACTCATGTTGATCGTAGACATGTCTTGAATTGAAATAACTTGCATAAATGGAAAATTTCGAATCTTTACAATATCAACGCCAACTATCGTAAGCGCTTGAAACTTTAAAGCTCAAAAAAAAACTAACTATCTATTGTCTATTGTCCTTGTCTTCGATGATTCTATGATTGGATGCCTAACAAATCAGCCCCTAAGGCTTTATTTATAGGCTACTAATCCTCGCTATCCGAGGATTGTAACTTCTATCTAAACTAATAACTCTATCCGAGCAATTTAGGATAGGTCTTTTATTTTGATAAAACTTAAAGGAAAAGATAACAAACAACTGCTAATATCTAAAAGAACGAGATAACTCATGGCTTCGATGATAGACTTCACAATCCGAGCCTCAAAATCGGATTTATCTTCTGTCGAGGTAGGGTCGATATCGACACCAGAGGTCGATATCGATGCTTGTGTTTCTGCTCGACTTGTCCAACTCCAGTCGATGTCTATGACGATGGTCGATATCGATGCATGTGTGTCGATATCGAGGCTTCTAGTCTGGTTTGTGTGGTTATCTCGACACTCAGAAGTCGTGTCGAAATCCAGGGTCGATATCGATGTCTCCAGTCGATATCGACCTCTTCTCAGCTTCACTCGGCTTGCCCGTTTTGACTCCGATTTCATCGAATTCCTGCATAGTTAGCTCAAAACTCGTGTAGACTCTATTTCTTACACTTTAGCTCATTCTTACACGGGATCATATGCTTTTGAAACTTTTGTTCGGAAATTAAATGAAATATGAAGTCAAAAGATGCAATAAACAAAGGTACAATTATGTACATCAACAATTGCGCTATTTCACCCGAGGGACAAGCTTTCGCCGTACACCAACTCTTAGGATTACTCTTGCAAATAAACCTAATTGTCTCTACCAATTTTATGTTTATAACTCAAGTTCTTTGCATGAATCCCTTTTCTTTCGATTAGGACTAAACATAGAATTGTAGGAGGAGAGATAGACACAACGATATCAACATCAAATACTTACCTCAAGCGCGCATGGCTAACGTCGGGCTCACCCCGACCCTAAGAGCTTTGGGGAACTACTCGCTTCTCATCATGGAATTCATCGTCAATTGAAGGAAATAAACTTGCATTAAACTAAACTTCGAAGTTTTACAACTCAACGTCAACTTTCGCAAACGTCAAACCCTAAAACTTCTCTCTAACTCTAACTCTACTGTCTTTGTCTTGGGTTGTTCTATGATTCGATTGAAAGATCATCTAACAAATCAGCCCCTAAGGCTTTATTTATAGGCTACTAATCCTCACTATCTAAGGATTGTAACTCCTATCTAAACTAATAACTCTATCCGAACAATTAGGATAGGTCTTTTATTTTGATAAAGAACCAATTATGAAAATGCAATAAGAATCATCATTAGGATTGTAACTCCTATCTAAACTAACAACCAATTATGAAAATGCAATAAGAATCATCAATAGGACTTTCGCTCAATGGAAGACTTCATAGAAGACTCCATTCGGCGGGGTTGTAATGAGGCTTGGTATGAAATAAAGGGTATGGAATTATTTGGCTATCTGGTGCTTTTATAATTCGGGAATCAAGACTCCTAAATCTCAACACTTGCAATACCCAAACCATAACTCTTCATAATATGCTCAATTTCTATAATGCTTTTTCCCAAACTCATCTTTCCATAATCTTCTCTCAAAAATATAACACCTGTATGAATAAAGGACTTAAGGATTTTGGCTCATGCACTATATATATATATATATATATATATATATATATATATATTTATTTATTTATTTATTTTTTTCGGATATTTTTTTTTTCGGAAATAATACTAAAGCTGTGTGCATTTATATGGTGAGCCAAAAAATCCTTTTACAAAATATGACAAAATGTAAATATGTACCATCCTACAATTTCTTTGCTCAAAACTGGACATTATGCTCTTTTCTTTCCACAAGGCATTAGTTCAACCAATCTAAGTCTCAATTCCCAAATGGGGGTCAGGCTCAATTCGGCTAGGGATAATTTTGTGGAGTTTGCAATTTCAGGCTCAGGCTAATGTTCTGGCTTCAAGCAGGGATAATGTAGGGTAGTTAAAGAGAGGATAAAAATGGCTTAAAAGATGCCTCCATCATTTAATTCTCGTAAACATAAACATATATATGCATTGGTTTTGAATAACTATCACAACATTTAGAGATGCATAGGAAGAGTAAATTCACTCAAGAAAGCGGAGGGATTTTTGATGTTCTCCCTATAGGTCAAAATTCTCACAAGGACAATTTTTGTTGGATTTGCTTTTTAGCCTAGGATCATATGTGCTCAATTTCATCACAAGTTCACAATCTACATAAAAATTTTAAAGACTTAGGCTAAACCATCCAAATATGTCATAGGATTTACATGATCAAGTCAGCTATTGAGTTTTTATCATAGGACATCTAAGTAGGGTAAAAAACAAACTTAAAATAAACATGCATTTTTTTTTGTATTTTTGACATTTTTCTATTTTTTTGGATTTTCTGACATTTTATAAAAGTAAGACTAAGAACAAAATTTTAAACATGAATGCAATGCGAAGAAGAAAACCAAGTTAAGACCATAAGACATGTTTTTCCCCCACCCCATACTTAAAATATACAGTGTCCTCACTGTATTAAAAAGAGAACAAGGGTACAGAGAAACTCACAGCAGATTCAGGTCGATTTCAGGTTTGGTCGATGCCAGAAGTCGATATCTAGGTCAGAGGTCGATGTCGACTGCATCTGTCGATTTCGAGGAAGAAGATGAAGACAAGGGCTGCCTGATTGGGGTCGATATCGAGTATTAGGGTCGATATCGACCTCTGCTTTTCACTCCTGAGTCCTCGATGTCGACTCCAGGAGGTGGCTTGACCCTGGAGGGGTCGATTTCGACTGGCCTGGTCGATTTCGACTGCCTCTGCAGAAGCTTCTTTTCTTCTTCATCGTTCATTTTGCTTGATAACCTGAAATCTTTGTTAGGAATATAGATAAAGCACGAATTATCTCAGTTATAAAAAGTTTAACAAACCAAAAATTAAATCCTAAAAACCATCTATGCAAAATTTAGAGGTCTTATGTACAAGCTCTAGATTTTTGAGTCGATAGGCCGACTTCTCCGTCAATGCTTTATGACCCTTTTATGTAGGGACCCTTCGAGCTTGAGCCTTCTCCTGGATCATCTAGGTCCTTTTGGTAGTATCTAAGCTCGGCGACCAAGGCTTCTTTGATGTTAGGCTCTTCTTTGGGCGCTTTTCTTCTCTTTCTTGACCTAACTTTAGCAATATAGGCAAACCATGGAGCTTTGACCCTCTCTTTAGTAGAATTATCAATAAATGGTTTAATTGATTCATCAATAATGGACGGAGGAGGGTTAAGATTCATACCTGGGCTTACGTGTTTGGGCCCGAAACAGAAATCTTTGGGCTGAGGGGTGGTCGATTTCGACCAAGGAGGGTCGATTTCGAGTGCTATGGTCGATACCGACATGTGGGGGTCGATATCGACCTCTGTGACCCCATACTTAAGCTCCTGGCAGAGATCTGGCATACTCGATTTCGACCAAGGGGGGTCGATTTCGATGTTTTTAGTCGATATCGACTAGTTCCAGTCAATGTCGACCCTGCTTGCTGTTTCCGTTCTCGCCAACAAAAATTTTCTGAGCTTTTCTTTGGCCGGCGAGAGGACTACTTGCTCCAGGTGCTTTGTTTCGCTCATGGTAGGGTTGAAAGAGAATTCTATTACTTCGTTCCCTATAGTAAAGGTTAGTAATCCTCGACGTACATTGATATTGGCATCAGCAGTAGCTAAAAAGGGCCTACCAAGGATAATAGGCACTATAGGATCTTCAGGCATCTCCAATACAATGAAATCAGTAGGCACAAAGAACTTACCTACCTTTACCGGAACGTCATCAACTATACCTGTGGGCCTGACGAATGAGTTGTCAGCCATATAAAGTTTCATGTCCACAGGTTCAAGGGCACCAATGTTCACCTTCTGCCAAATAGAGAGAGGCATGAGACTTACACTTGCCCCTAGGTCACATAGGGCTTTATAGCGATGTTGGCCAAGTCCCACGGTGATTGCGAACTTCCCTGGATCACTCTTCTTCTCAGGGAAGTCCATCTTTGAGCACTCCTCTGCGATCTCTGCCATTGATCTCTTCTTGCTCAGGATGTCTTTGAGGAATCGCACATAGGCGGGCATCTCGCTTAGGGCTTCTGTAAGAGGGATAGTGATGTTGAGTCCTTGAAGTATCTTTATGAAGCGCCGAAACTTGCCTTTGGTGGGATCCTCCAATGCTTTGGAAGGGAATGGCAACGTCTTCTTTGGAGTAGGGGCTGAGACGGAGGTCGGAGGGGCCTGCTGAACATCGATGTCGACTGGAGTTGGGTCGATATCGACTGGTAGGGTCGATTTCGACCTCTGTTGTGGCTCTGATGGCTCTACAGTGTCATCGACGTCGATCAGGGGGTTGACATGGGGGTCGATTTCGACCTCTGGGTCGACATCGACTGGTCTGTCGACGTCGACTGGGTCTGCTGCTTTCTCCTCCGTTTCCCTCCGTGGCTTTTGTACTTTGGTGCCACTCCTTAATTGTATGGCTGCGACATGGCCTATCCCGGATTGTCCCTTAGGATTTGTAGTGGGTTGCCCAGGGAGTGTTCCGGACGGCCTAGGGATTTGTGCCGCCAATTGACCCAGTTGGGTCTCTACGTTCTTCTTCCATATATCCATCTCCCCAATCCTTGTGGTAAGGTGATTGAGTTGAGAGTGGATAGCATCGTTGGATTGATCGTTCTTAGCTTGGTTCCGCCTTATCTCATCCAGCACTAGTTGAAGATCATCCTTCTTTTGGTCTCTCTCCGGGTGCCCAGGAGCTCTATAAGGCGGGGGGTCCCTAGGGTTAACCGGGTTCCTTTGTGGTTGATGGAACCTTTGGTCTCCCCAATATTGGTGATTGGGACCCCTCATGTAGCGCGCCTCTTGGTGAGCCTCCGCTAGGTGTACTTGTTCGGCATGTGGGCACTCGATGGTGGTGTGCCGCTGCGATCCGCATTCTATGCAATCTTGGTTCGCTGAAAGGAACCTTACTTGCTTTTGGAGCTTTCTAAGTTGATCTCTGTGGAATTGCTCCTTCACATCCGGATCGATTACATTGGAGGGTTCATATAAGGGCATAGATGGGGCAGGCCTCGACGATGATGGTGCGTCGGAAGCCTCAGGAGTCCCATATGTGTTGTCGAACTCCACCAACCTCTCTATGGTCTCCCAAGCCTCTTATGGGGCGAGTTCAAGGTAGCCATAGGAGGTGTAGGTGTTGATCCTCTCCTTTGTTGCAGCGTCAAGAGCATTGTATATGATCTCCTGAATTACATATGGTGGTTGGTTATGCGTCGAGCATGATCGTAAGAGGTCCTTGAACCTTTCCCAAACAGTCGCCAGGGCTTCACCAGGCTTTTGTTTGAAAGCCGTGATTTTCTGTCGGATCAACGCCGTCTTAGAAGGAGGAAAGAACTTGTTGAGAAACGCGTCCTTGACTTCATTCCAGGTGCGGAGCGATCTTGGGGCTAAACTCTCCAACCACTGCAATGCTTTACCTGTAAGAGACCATCGAAAGGCTTTTAGTTGGACATATTCAAGACTTTGTCCATCAGCAATAGTATCACAAAGGTCTAAGAAGGTAGAAATATGTGTCATAGGGCATTCGTTAGGTTTTCCTTCATATTGGTGCCTTCTAATCTCAGTAAGGAAGTTAGGTTTTATTTCAAAATTAGAGGCAGGGATAAGAATTGCCGATTCAGGCACTGTGAGAGCGGGGTGCATATATTGCTTGGCATTCCTAGGGAGGGCATTGATTTGGGCTTCTATTTGCCTCCGGCCTTCCTCCTCCCTATCTGCACGCTCCTTAAGTGCCGCCTCTCTAGTCGTTAAGTCCTCAACCTGCTTCCTTAGTTGTTCAATAAGTTCTGCTTGGTTCACGTTTTCCGCCATGATTCTTTGAGCTTGGGCCCTTAGATGGAAATAACGCTCAGGGTCATCTACTCCTTCAAATTCAGGTGGGCGATCAGCGCGTCGCATACACCTGCAAGACCAAACTAGAAAAAGACGTGAGATAGACTACTAGGGCGCGATTGATTGCCTCCCCGGCAACGGCGCCAATTTGTTGTTTGCAGGAGGCTTGATGTGTCAAATAATTACAAATAATAAAGATGTAATAAATGTAATCCAACTCCTGGCCTAAGCAAATAATTACAAGACTTCCTCCCGTTGTAGTGGAAGGGTAGTCAGGATCGATCCACGAGGAGGCGTGTCAGCGGGATCCCGTTGATGTGTGACGCTAGTGACTACGCCGTGGGAGCCGTGCTTGGACAAAAAGAGGGGAAGAGCTCTCATGTGATCTACTATGCATCTCTGACGTTGAATGGCGCCCAAAGGAACTACTCAACTACAGAGAAGGAACTCCTTGCTATTGTTTTTGCCCTTGAGAAATTTAGATCTTATTTGCTTGGTACAAAAGTTATTTTGTATACTGACCATGCAGCGCTTCGTTACCTTTTGACCAAGAAAGAGGCCAAGCCAAGATTGATTAGATGGATCTTGCTTTTAAGCGAGTTTGACATCGAAATCAGGGACAAAAAGGGTGCGGAGAACCTTGTTGCAGATCATCTAAGTCGTATATTGCAGGGGAAGAATGGGCAGGACGAGCAATCACATATCTTGGGGAGTTTTCCTGATGAAGAGTTACTGCAGGTTTTCAACGTCTCAAGCCGCCCCGTCGCCGGACTGGCCGCCCCGCGGCCACCTGTCGCCGGCCGCCCCGCGGCTGACCCTGGCCGCCCCGCGGCCTCTACAGAATCTGATACCAAGCTTCTTTTGAAGGTAAGTTCTATTCCCCGCCCTTGGTTCGCTAATTTGGTGAACTTTTTAGTTTCGCAGGAGTTTCCACCCAACTTTTCCAAGGCTCAAAAGGACAAGATACGCCATGATGCTCGCTTCTACGTTTGGGATGATCCATACCTATGGAAGCATTGCGCTGATCAAGTGATACGTCGGTGTCTTCCCGACGATGAGTTACAATCTGTCCTTAATTTTTGTCATTCACATGAATGTGGTGGGCACTTTGGACCACAAAAGACAGTAAGAAAGGTACTTGAGGCAGGGTTCTTTTGGCCGCATATATTTCGTGATTCATATGCTTTTTGTAAATCCTGTGATCGCTGTCAGAGAGTTGGGAATCTCTCTAAGAGGAATGAGATGCCACAAACCCGCATGATATTTTGTGAGATTTTTGATGTTTGGGGCATTGACTTCATGGGACCATTCCCTAGCTCGTTTGGGAACTTGTATATTTTGCTTGCGGTGGACTACGTCTCCAAGTGGGTGGAGGCGAAGGCCACCAGGACTGATGATTCAAAAGTTGTTGCAGGTTTCCTCAAAGAGCTATTCTCTAGATTCGGAGTGCCGAAAGCATTGATCAGTGATACAGGGACTCATTTCTGCAATAAGACGGTAAGTGCTTTATTAAAGAAATATCATGTTACGCAGAGAGTGTCTACTGCATACCACCCCCGGACTAATGGGCAAGCTGAGGTGTCTAATCGCGAGATTAAGACGATCTTGGAGAAGACTGTTGCCCCAAACAAGAAGGATTGGAGTGTAAGACTTGATGATGCTCTGTGGGCTTATCGAACGGCTTACAAGACTCCCATTGGGATGTCTCCGTTTCGATTAGTTTATGGAAAGGCTTGCCATCTTCCTGTCGAGCTCGAACATAAGGCATACTGGGCGGTGAAACAATGCAATATGCAAATGGATGAAGTTGGGGAGTTCAGGAAACTTCAGCTGCAGGAGCTGGAAGAGTTGAGACTGGATGCCTATGACAACTCCGTCACTTATAAGGAGAAGACTAAGGCATGGCACGACAAGCATATTTTGCGAAAGGACCTCAAAGTTGGGGACAAGGTCCTTCTATTCTAATCGCGCCTTCAACTCTTCCCAGGTAAGCTTCGCTCTAGATGGGCAGGGCCATATGTGATTACTAATGTCTTTTCTCATGGTGCAATAGAGCTACTCAATGAGAGGAATGGAGACATTTTCAAAGTAAATGGTCATCGCGTGAAGCCATATTATGAGAACTTTGTCAAAGAAGATGGTGATGAGTTGGTTCTCCGTGAACCAAGCACTGAGGATCACTAGGGAGTAATGACGTCGAGCCAACGACATTAACTAAAGGCGCTGCTTGGGAGGCAACCCAAGGTAAGTAGTTTAGATGTTATTTTCTTATTGCATTTAGTTACTTTCTTTTAGTTTAGTTGTGGTGTTTTCGGCATACTAACCCCGCAGGGTAAAAAGAAGTAGAGATGGTCAAAAAAAGGGGCGGGCCGCCCCGTCGCCAGCCAAGCTGCCCCACGGCCGAGACAGCCAGCGAAATCCCTTCGCAATCGCAGGCCGCCCCGTGGCCATCCCTGGCCGCCCCGCGGCCCCTGACGGAGGACAAAAAAATAATTGGGACCTGTGTGGGCCCCATTTTTCCACCCCCTTTATCCCTATCCACCCCTTTATCACCATCTCCTCATGCCCAGCCGCCCCCACGCCCTCTCTTTTCACCTATCTCCTCTATCTTCATCTTCAACCTCACACCCACAACCCAAAACCTCCATTAACACCCTTCCTCAAGCTTCAATCTTCACCAACCTCACCCCTTTCTTCAATATCTCCCATTGTCCACCTATATCTTTCACAAAACCACCCACAATCTCCTCATTCTTCCTAGATCTAAACCAAAAACACCCGATTTGAAGGATCTTCAAGGTTTTGGGAGAAATCCACCAACGGAGGGAGGAATTTGAGACGTCGGAGCGCAAATCGGAAGTTGGAGTTGCAGATCCGGCCGTTTTTCTGAGGCCGCCCCGTCGCCGTACCAGCCGCCCCGTCACCGACCGTCACCGGCCGCCCCGTCGCCAGCCTTGCCGCCCAGCGGCCACCTGTCGCCGGCCGCCCCGTCGCCTACCCTCGCCGCCCCGCAGCCACTGCAGAAACATCCATTTTCGTGAGTTTTTACTTTGAACTTTTTCTTGGGATAATTTCATAGCTTTAAACAAACATGTCTAGACCCCATGGAATGAGTAGGAGTCAGAAGGAGAGATGGAACGCGCTGAATACTAGGAATTTCTTTCAAACCAAGTTTTTTCACGAACCTACCCTTCGGATGTTAGAAATGGATGTATGCACTAGGCAGTTGTTAGTACATGGAGGCCTAGGGGATTTCTTAGATAAGAATGCTCCGACCTATTCGGGTTTAGTTTAGGAATTCCTGGCTACGTTGAGTGTGCGGTCTACATCTATCGAGTTTAGGTTATTGGGATGGGAGTTCACGAGGACAAAGGAGAGAGTGGGACAGCTTTTTGGAGTGACAGCCGCACCCACCGCAGGTTGGTTTGATTTGTCAAAGGGAGAGGGACCTGTTGCATTTTGGCTTGCGGCGACTAGGGTGTAGTTTGAGGCCAAGAAGGGCCAATACAACTCGAGTATTCGGCACCCTGCATTACGGCTGATCCATAAGGTTTTAGCCAACACCTTCTTTGCCCAAGCTGAGGTCAACAAGATCTCACTTCGGGATATGTCATATTTGTGGTGTCTGATGCCAGAGAGCCCAGTTATTCCAGGTTGGGTAGATTTGTTCCTTTTCAACTGCAAGGACGTCATAGACAAGCGCAAGACAGCGACGATTAGCTTTGGGGGTCTCATCACTCTCATAGCACGGGATTGTATTGATTTGAGCGTTGTCCCTGATGCCCTGCATGGTTCATTTCTGTATGATGAGGCCCAGCTGAGGAAAGCTGGCCATTTAGAGGGGAGAGCACCGATGTGGGTCTGGAGGACAGGCCATCTTGGGGTGATTCAACTTAGATTACCCCGGCAGCTTCCCTTTGGTCCTACGGCGGAGGATTTCTTCATGGGCGATGAGGATGAGGATGATGAGGATGAGGATGAGGATGAGGATGGTGGAGATGATGATGATCAGGGCGATGATGGTGATGTTCCTGAGATGCAGACGGATGTAGGAGGTGGAGATGCTGGACCTTCTGGCACATCTGGGATAGGTGCTGGTCCAGATTATTATGAGCTGCAACAGAGGATGACGGCGATGTCTCTGCGACAGGATACTATGTGGGAGCAGCAGCAGCAGATGGCTATCCTCCAGGACACCATATGGCAGCATCAGCAGATGATTTCCCGTCGTCAGGATGATATGTGGGATCATCAGCAGCAGCTCTATGTTGATATAGGAGACATCCGTCGCGATGTGCGTGGACTGACGACTAGCATGGCGGATATGGTTGAGAGCCAGGCTGAGATGCGACGCTTACAGGAGCAGGTGCTCCAACGACAGCAGGCTGCATGGGAGGCTCAGGAGCTGCAGAGATAGAGACAGGAGGAGTTCTTCCGATTTGCATATCCTCAGTTCCCACCTTATCCACCACCACCTCCACAGTGATCATGTTAGTTTTTTCTTTTTCTGTTCTTTTCCCTTTCAGTTTATTTTGATGTTTTTGCCATTGAGGACAATGTCAGAATTAAGTGTGGGGGGAAGACTTGCATGACATGTACTTTATTTTTATGTTGCATTTTGACTTTAGTTTGCATGGTGGAATATTTTAGTTGATCTAGTATATGTTTTTCGCAAAAAAAAACCGAAAATTATATTATTTATGTTATTATTTTATGCATTAGCTAGGATTATGTCTTATTTTCCCATATGGATGCCACTTGTCCTCTAATTTATTTATTAAGACTTATGCCCCATGATGTGCTTGGATTGTTGAACACCTTTGATATCTGATTTCCACACTATTTGGTGAGCATAATTGGTTGATAATTGAGCACATAAGATATTTGATTTTGGGTGATCTTGAAGTTCTAGACATGACCTGGTGAGCTATTTTGGCCTATATTTGGACAAAATATATTATGTCCTCTTGCTTGTTGAGTGTACTCTCTTTAATTGCTTCCTCTTTGGCTTGCATTTAGATATCTTATTCAAGGCTGCATATTATGATTTCTGCACATGACTCAAAAATGATTGAGGCACCTTTATTAGCCCTATTTGACTCTATTCCCACCTTGCATATTATCCTCTGCTTGAAGCCAATATTGAGCCTAATTGCCTATTCTTTTGAGCTCCACAAGATTTTTCCATAGCCAATTATAGCCTGACCCATCCGGAAATTAGGAATAGTTGGTGAATATTCATATTGTGGATGATGGTTTGAGTGATGGATTGTATGTTGGGAGTACTTTTATGAGATGTTTTGATTCTTGCTAGTAGTTTACACATTACTTGGGACCTAAGGAGGATAAAATTCACTTAGGGGTAAAAGTCAAGGAAAATCATTTGATATAGCATGAAGAAGAGCATATGAAAAAAAAAAAGAAAAAAAATATAAGAGAATGAGTTGAGTATGGTTTGTAAAGTTTGATGCTTGAGATTGGAGTTGTATACATTGTAGAGTTATGGTATGATCTTATGAGTGGTATTGTAATTTGGTTGCATCCTTAGTTCCCGGATTATGAACACCACATGGCCTAAATTGTTCCATACCTTATGTTTTCTACCTTGGCCCCATTACAACCCAATTGAAAGACCTCATGATTTTTGTTGTGTGTAGAGTCACCAGCGGTGGAGAGCTAGAACACTGGTGCAAGACTATTGTAGCTAAGTTTTTAAAGATTGAGTTTGAGCGTAAATATTTAACCCTAAACACTTGAGTGAGAGTGAAACACATATTCCTTGTGAGGTCTAGAATGGATATGGTTGCTTGATTTCATTAATCATGAATATTATGTGCTATGATGTTGTTAATCTATTGTGTTAGCTAGTTTTTCCTACACTTAAAGAATATTGAGGTTGATACATGAATGGCTATTCTGTGGGGTTGCAAGTTACTTTTTCTATTGCTTGAGGACAAGCAAAGGTTCAAGTGTGGGGGAATTTGATAGAACATTATTAGTATTGCATAATAGATTGCATTTAGTATAGTTTGGGTGTAAATATTGCATATTTTAGTTGCATTTACATGATTACTTATTGAGTTGGAAGATGCGGAATCTACACAACATTATGGTTTATTTCAGGAATCGTGATTCAAGGTGGAATGAATTTGAGGGGAGTTAAAGAACTAAAGGAATTGCATTATCAGCTATAGCAAATCACGTGGAGAGAAGCGGAAGAAATCGCTAGCCGCCCCGTCGCCTGAGCTGGCCGCCCCGTGGCCCGAAGACATCTCGAAGGATTTCGCTGATCGCCAGGCCGCCCCGTCGCCTGAGCCAGCCGCCCCGCGGCCTGTCCAGAAACGCCGATTCAGTTATTCAATTTAATTAGGGTTTTTAGTATTATTTTTGGTCGATCCTTTGTAGGCCTTTAAAAGACATTTTTAGGTTAATCTAACTAATAACCTTATGCACTTTTGAGAATTGTTGAGAGCACGTTGAGAATGAGCAACTAAACTCTCGAAGGTTTCGCCTACAGTTTGGATCTTGATTGTTGAATTGTGAGTTTCTTAATCTAGTTCTTATTCCTATTTGAATGTTTTGACTTCTTTGCGCTTAATTCCTTGAATGTGTTTTATTCTCTCTGACCTGATCAACTGGTTAGAGTAGATTCATTCAATTGCTAGGGTTTTGTAGATTCCTCGTAGCGAACCTTAACCCAAGTGGCAATCATATCCCTTTAGGACTCGTAGGACTAATTGGATGTGTAAGAAGTTGAATATATGTTAAATATCGACTCGTAGCTTGATATTGCATATACCTTGGTTAATTCATAGTCTTAATGCTATCTCTAAGTTAAATCTTAACCGTGTTAGGGTTATTTAGAGATAAGGATTGCTAGGACTCGTAGGACTAGTAATTTACCTAAGATCTGGACAAGGACATTGATAGGAAAAGAAAAGAACTAGAGGCTGAAACAAGGATCAAATTCATCAATTAAAGTGACAAATTGTAGGTGAACCTATTTCTCTCTATTGCATTTTACAACATCCTTTACCTTGTTTGCTTCTTTCCACTTTGACCAAAGGCGGATCTTTTGCCCACAAAAACTCTCTTTTTGGTTACTTGCGATTAGATTAGCACTTGAACTTAATAGATTTCCCTGTGGATCGACCTCTTTCTTACCAACTGTACTAGTTGTAGGTTTGAGTAATTCTTTGGCAGGAACAACGACAGGTTTTCCTCTTGTCAACCCACTCGAGGATCGATCCTGATTCCTTACTACTACATCGTGAGGGAGTCTTGAATTTATTTGCAAAGGAAGGAATCGGTTCGAAGTTCATATCTTTTATTTATTTAATCATTTCCCCTCCTAACAGCCCAACAATAGCCATATATGTATGCTTGAATCTAGATGCTTCTATGTGATTGTCATCTTCTATCTCATGCTTAATCTGTTGAGAGAGTAGAGGACATTCCTTGTTTGCGATTATGAAGCGAAAGTGAATTAATTGTGAATTTAGATAGTAATTATGATTGATTTGCAAAAGTTGATTAAACCCTAATTATGAGAAGATAGAAACAAATAGGTTTTTATGCGAGAGTCTCTATGATCTTTTTATTACGATTGTGAAAGTTATCTTTTGATGATAAAAGCATGATCCTTTCTATGATTCTTGTGTGTTGCATGCATGGTTGTTGTCGTGGTAAACCCTAACCTTGGGAGCTTTTAGTTATATTGTTTAATCCCTTAAATTCAAGCTTTTTAGTTGTGTTTGAAACCCACAAAACCCCTTTTGATATTTCTGATCATCGCACCTTCATCCATCCTGAATCTCTTCGACCTTCTTTGTCGACAAACTTTCTATTTCTCTGTTTCTGTCCTCGACATCGATTACCATCTAGTCGACGTCGACTACCTCTACTACTGCTTTCATCTCGGTCGACGGTCTTTTGTGTCGACTGACGTTGTTACTAACTCGACATCGACTTCTTTAGTCGACATCGACCTCTTTGTTTGTTGTTGTTGTTGTGTAGGTTGTACTCGACTTCAAGGTCTTCTGATCGACATTGAGGACTTCTGTTGCCTATTGCTGAGATCAAGATCAATTGTTCCCGTCGACATCGACCACTCATGGTCGACATCGGGCACTTCTGGTCGACAACAAAGGACATTTTCAAGACTACTTTGGAACCGTTGACATGCTTCCTCGTTGATCAATCCTGATTACTCTGTACTACAGAGGGGGGGTGTTGAATTTATTTAATAGGATAAGAATTGCTTGCTTGTGTTTATATTTATATTTACATATTCAATTCTCTTCCCTCACGTCAATTAGGATTTTTTTTTTCAATTTTTTAAATTTCTTTGAAGAAGTAGTTACACAAATTATGTGTAATAAGATTTGTTTTCAAAATATAATTGTTTTCCAAAATTCATCCAAACATTATTAACAAGGATATCTGTTTGCAAAAGGCAAAGTTTTGTTTTCTCTATTTTAAATATTTCATTACACACCCCACTCTCTGTTTTCATCTTCTAATTGTTTTTTATTTACTTATTTTAAAAATGATTATTTAACATATGCATACAAATAAACATATTTACAAATGAATAATGTAATTTTAAATTATTCGGTTTAATTAGAAAGATTATTCGGGTAAATATGATATATTATTCGATTAAATTTGAGAGATTATTCATTTAAATTATAAATATTATTCGTATGTAAGATCATTTGGCTAAATGTCATATATTATTTGGTTAAATTTGAAAGATTATTCGGTTAAATTATAAATATTATTCATATGTAAGAAGACGATTGTTTACTCATTTATTAGTTTTGGAGAGGATAAAATAATAATCAATAAAATTATACATTATTCGGTGAAATTACAAATATTATTCGTATTTAATATTAAAAAGAAAAATTAAACAAAAAAATTTGGGACCCACCCACCAGATGTGTACAATTTAGTGTGAGTGTAATCAAATGTGTGTCTTTTTCCCTGTATCTCAGGCCCATAGCCATCAATAGATGAGTTATAAATTGAGAATATGGGACCCACTTTTTTTTAAAATAATCTAATAATCTAAAAATTCCTAATTAATTTACACCTTTGATTTCATTTGGTTCAATGGTTTAGATGTATTTACCATTTACATCTTAAGACCTATTTATCTCTCTCTATGTGTGTGTCGGAGCCATCAAAGAATAAAGCCTTGAGACGAGAAGTCGTTGTTGGGGCCACCGTTAAAACTCCTTCTGTTCAAGTCGACGTCATCGGAGCCGGTGATGAATAAAGCCCTTGCACCGAGAAGTCGTTGTTGGGGCTTTCCTCCTCCACCAAAACCATATTCAGATCTTGTTTGATTTTTTTTTCTCTTGTATTTCTCTCCATAGATCTTTATACATATGTGAAGAGGTGGGTGTATATAGATCTACAAATGTGAAGAGATGGGTGTACAACTCTCTGCAAGCTAAGTATGTCTTCGACCCCTTTTTTGGGTTAGAAAAAGGTTGGTTGGGTTTAGAATTTTACATTTGTCACATGTGTAACATCTCATGAATTATAACTCCTAATATTTACAATTATGAATTAGGTGTTTGGAGCAGCTTAAACCATAAAGTGTAAGAAGTATGAACCATACATTGTAAATTATCTGAACGAGCTGGGAAGAATAACAAATATTGGATTTTAATATATTTATTATCCTTTTTTAAATAAACAATTTAGTTTATAAAATGTGTAATTTTTTAGGATGAAATATATATTAAAATATAATAAATAAAATTCTAAACCGTATTAAAAAAAATATATATTAAAGCGGAGACAATTACATGAACTACATTTGAGCCACATGGAATTTAAAATCATGGACCATAATGTGTAGGACGTATGAACCACACATTGTAAACTATTTGAACCACTTGGGAAATATAGCAAATATTCGGCTTTAATATATTTAATATCCTATTTTTTAAAATAAAAAATGTAATTTATAAAATCTGTAATTTTTAGGATGATATATATATATATACAATATAATTAAAAAATTAAAAATTATAAAGAAAATCTATATTAAAGTGGAGAAAATAATATTAACTACACTTGAACCATGTGGTTTGAACCAATTCTAGTTAATTTCATAAACCACATAATGTAAAATGTTTGAACCACTTCTTGTTAATATCCTGAACCACTTCTTGTTAAATCAGTGGCGGCCGCAGGAGCAATGCTCTCTTCTCTCTCCTCTTGAGGCGATTTCCGGCGATCTCATAGCCTTCTCCTCCTCCTTGGTTTTTCTCCGGCAAGGGTGATTCCTCACGAACCCCTTGTGTTTCAGGGTGGTTATCCTCACGAGGCCACCATCGAATCGGAGTTAAACTAGTTTTTTTTCGTTTTGTTCTTGTTGTTCTTGTTATTTGTCGCCGGTTCTCGTTTTCCATTGCCGATCTCCCTTTGTCGACGGTGGTGGAAGGGGAAAGGTGGGTGTTCTCTTTGCTTTGAGTGGCCGGAGTGTGGTGGTTCCACCATTGGTGACGGTAGGTTGAAGGTTAGGTGGAGGAATTCAAAATTCTTGCCCGATTTGGTTTGGATTCTTTCCGGATTTTGTGGGATTGAGTAGGATCCCTAGGATGTTGCTTGAACCTGGACGGTTTTGAGGCTAGGGGGCTTCTCCTTCCTCGGATTTGATGGCTAAGAAAAGCAAGAAGGTTTCCGGGGAGGAGGCCATGGGTTCGACGGTGGCTGCGGTTGTGACCAATGAGAACATCGCTATGGTTACGAATGTTGTTAGTGAGCCTACGGTTGTGAGTAAAAAGAAAAACTCGAGTGTGGTGACCTTGGTGCCGACGGTGGATATCGCTGAACCATCCACGGAACCCTTGATTGTGGTGAATAAAAAGCCATCGAAGGGTAACAACACTAATGAAAGTGAAGATGCTCGTAGGAAGAGCAAAGGTAAGGCGGTTATGGAGGAAGGGGGAGAGGTGGCGCGGGTTCACTCTCGGGCAACCTTATCGGACGTAGATGAGGAGATAGAGGTGGAGTTCCCACCTCTCAAGCCGAGGGTTTCCAAACCGGAGGCTAACAACGGGGGTGGTAAGGGTGAGACCAACGTGTGGGCTAGGAAGTCGGAGAGGGTGTTCATGAACACAGGACTTGGGGGGAGGCTTGAGTATGTCAAGCCAACGTCCACGAAGGTTCAAATCAAGTGCTCGGAAGCTCTCCCTAAGCAACAAGTGTGGGGTTGGTCCTTGCTAGGCCAATATGTTGGCTTCTTTCCGGGTTACTTTGCGATCAACGAACTACGGAAGTCATGGGGAGTTAAGTCTCGATACCGTGAGGAGGCCGGATGGATGATCTTCCAATTTGAATCGGAGGATGCTTATGAGAAGGTGCTAAAAGGTGGTCCATACTTCATCAATGGAAAACCTTTACTCCTCCGTCCGGTGCCGGACAAGTTTGCTTTCAATAGAAAGGAGATTGCTACGATCCCTTTGTGGGTTCGTGTCTTTGGGCTACCGGTGGTGTATTGGACCAAAGAAGTGCTAGGTCGGGTGGCTTCGCACGTGGGGAAGCCATTGTACACGGACAAGGTCACGGAGGACCGCAAGAGGGGCTCTTACGCAAGAGTGCTTGTCGAGGTAAATTTTGCTAATCCCATTACTCGTGCTCTTGAACTTGAGTTTGATGACGGTGATACCTTAGCTTGCACGTTCTTGATTGAGAATGAGCCGCTCTATTGTGCCGGGTGTTGCACATTTGGTCACAAGGAGGAGGATTGCTCGTTCAAGGAGAAAAGGATGGCCGTGGGTGTAAAGGCGAGATCCACCTTTGCCAAAGGGTCGGCTGCGCATAAGGGGAAGGACCTTGAGAAGGAGAACCCGAGGTTGGAAGGAGGAAGCTCCCACGTCGTGAAGGGTCAAAACTCCCGGAAAGCGGGCGTCGTTTCCTCATCCACCGAAACACCTAAGGGCTTGGCATCCTCGGAGAGTGGGGGGAAAGGGTCAAAAGAGGGTCATGCTTCGGCCTCTAGAGTGCATACACAAGTGCTTACTACCAAGAAAAGCACTAACAAGAGTGAAACACAAAGTGAGAGGGATAAGAACAAGGGGAGTGAAACACATGAGAGCAAAGGTGAGGAATCTTGTGAGAGTAGTGAGGAGGATGACTCAAGCCTCGATGTGTCTTCGTCGGATGAGGATGATGCTAGCATCGAGGAGGATGATGGATCGGACGACTCTCATGCCAAAGACGTGGGAGTGGAGGAAGAGGTTGTGGAGAAACCATTTGTTGAGGTGGTTTCAAGGAGTAGAAGAAGGAAGCAATGGAGGGAGAAGAGCTTGGAACCTCCGGCTGCAACTACTACGGTGGTTGGTGGCGTGCTTGGTGAGGCTAAGGGGGCGGAAAGGATCGCTAGGGAGACTAGAGCGATGAAATAAAACCGGGGTAGCACCGGGAATTCGGAGGTGTCTTTATGAAGATGTTAGCTTGGAATGTTATGGGGTTGAACCATCCCCGGAAACAAAATGGTGTGAAGAAGGAGCTTGTGAAGAGTGGTGCGAGGGTGATCGGTCTTTTTGAGACCAAGTTCAAGAATGATATGTGTGCCGTGGAGATTTGGATGCGGCTTCACTTTCCCGGGTGGAGGTATTCCTCTAACTTCCACCTAGATCACCGTGGGAGAGTGCTTGTTATGTGGGATCCGTGTCATGTTGATCTTGAAGTGATTGGTGCCTCGTCTCAACACATCGGTTGCATTGTTACGGATCGGACTTCGGGAGAGAGGTATGGCACTTGCTTTGTGTATGGTTTATTTACTATTAGCCATAGGAGTCGGATTTGGGAGTGGGTGGAGCAACTTATGTCGAGCCACCCCCTTCCTTGGATCGTCCTTGGTGATTTCAACAATGTGATGAGGGCGGATGAGAGAATCAATGGGAGGCCGGTTGATATGAGGGAATGTAGGGACATGTTGGCCGCGTGCCAAAGGCTTGGGCTCGAGGATGCACACACCACCAACTCCGACATCTTCACTTGGTCCGATGGGAAGATTTGGAGTAGGATCGACCGTGTGTTGATCAATGATGGGTGGCATGGGAGTGAGGTTGGGTGTCATGTTCACTATGTCGACAAGTGGTTTCTTTCGGACCACAAGTTGGCTCTTGTCTCGGTGAGTAGGCATGAGGTGGAGAAGGGTAGGGCCTTCAAGTTCCATAATATGTGGGCCGAGCATGAGGAGTTTATGGACATTGTTAGTGCTAATTGGAGGACTCCGCTCCGAGGTACGTACCAATTCCGTTTATGTGCTTTGATCCGTGGGATGAAGGCGCCGTTGAGGGAGTTGAATAGGCTTGCTTTTAGCCATATTTCTACGAGGGCGGCGACGGCTAATGAGGCCCTGTCCGAGGCCATGAATAGCATGAGATTGAATCCGGAGTCGGAGATTGCTTTGAGGCACCTTGAGAGTGCGAAGAAGGAATCGGAGCGGCTTAATAAGGCTGAGAGGACCTTCCTTGGGCAACAAGCAAAGGCGACGTATGTGCTCCAGGGGGATAGGTGCACTAGATACTTCCATGCCTTGATGAAGGCAAATGGTCGGCGGGATCACATTGCTTCCGTCATCCGACGGAATGGTACACCTACCACTTCTGAGGGTGAGGTTGCGAATGAGTTCATTGAGTACTTCCAGGGGCTGTTTGGTTCGGAAGTTCCCACCACGGAGCCACAGGAGGGGATGTTTGCTGAGGGACCTTCGGTTACGGAGGAGGATTGCGGTCTCCTTGTGCAAGGTGTGTCTAACAGGGAGATCAAAGAGGCTCTGCACTCAATTGATGACACGAAAGCGCCAGGGCCGGGCGGTTTCTCCTCGAAGTTCTTTAAGGCCACCTGGGAGGTGACTGGAGGAGAGCTTTGTGCGGCGGTGAAGGAGTTCTTTGCTAATGGGAAACTCCTTCGGCAGCTCAACCATACCACGATCTCGCTCATTCCCAAGAGGGAGAACCCTAGTCGAGTGGAGCACTATAGACCCATTTCTTGTTGCAATGTGGTCTATAAGATTATCTCGAAGATCATGGCTAAGAGGCTCGGAGGATGTCTAGGCTATGTGATTGATCCGGTCCAAGCCGCGTTTGTTGCGGGGAGGGCTATGACGGATAACATCTTCCTTGTGCAGGAGCTACTTCGGAGATACAATGTTCGGAGGGATACGAAGAGATGTTTCCTCAACATTGATCTTGCGAAGGCTTATGATACCATCACTTGGCCCTTCTTGAGATTTGCTATGAGGAGTATTGGCTTGCCACAGAGATTCATTGAGTGGGTCATGGAGTGTGTTACTTCAGCGTCCTATTCGGTCAAGGTCAACCACACTGTACATGGTCACTTCATCGGCAAGCGGGGTCTTCGACAAGGTGATCCTTTGTCTCCCCTCCTGTTTGTGATTTGCATGGAGTTCCTTACTCGTTTGATTAGAGCGGAGACGGATAGGCCGGAGTTCCACTACCACCAGCAGTGTGAACAGATGAGGATCACTCATCTCATGTTCGCGGATGATGTGGTATTGTTTTGTCGGGGTGATGTTGGGTCTGTTAGGATCCTCATGGGTTGCTTGAGGAAGTTTGAGGGCATGTCTGGCCTGGCGGTGAGTGTGCAGAAGTCTGTTGTGTACACGGCATCAGTTCCTGAGCATGAGGCAGAGGTCTTGAGAGCGGAGACTGGTTTTGGAACTGGGACTTTTCCCTTTAGATACCTGGGGATTCCTATTAGTCCTCATGGGCTGCGAGTTGTGCATTACCAACCACTTCTGGATAAGATGAGAGGGCTCCTGAATGCATGGTCGAGACGCACACTCTCCTTTGCGGGAAGAAGGGAGTTGATTGCTTCGGTTTTGCAGGGGGTGGCAGGATTCTGGTTGGGCATTCTTCCGGTGCCTGATACGGTCCTCAAGGACCTTGAGACGATGTGTCGTTCATTTCTGTGGCGCTGGACGAAGGTTAGATGGACGAGTGTGTGTAAGCCACGGAGAGAGGGTGGTCTTGGTTTGATTGAGTTGAGATCTTGGAACCAGGCTTTTATGGCCAAGCATCTGTGGCATATTGTCGCTGCTCGTGATAGTCTTTGGATCAAGTGGATCAGGCACAAGTACCTCCAGGTTTTGGAGCCGAAGGATTGGTTAGTTCACCGAACCGATTCCCTCTTGGTGAAAGCTATCCTTCGGACTCGTGATCGTATAGTGGTCCTTGAGGGGGCTAATGCGGAGTTGGGTGAGGTGCTGGATGGTTGGTGCGTGGGAGGGAAGTTCCGAGTGTCAGCCGCTTATGAGGCTTTGAGAGAGCATGGAGACCGAGTGCGTTGGCACAAGGAGGTCTGGTCGGGCTTAGATACTCCTAAGCATGGGTTTATCCTATGGCTGGCTGTCTTGGGTAGGCTTTCTACGTATGACCGCATGTGGTTCCTTCACGCTGATCCTGCTTGTCCGCTGTGCTCGGTGGAGGAGATGGAGACTCATGAGCATGTGTTCTTTCAGTGTAGTTATGCTGGTGCCATCTGGTCGGTGGTTAGAGCTCACTTCCGCATTCCCAGCTCTGTAAGTTCTATACCAAGGGCTTTGAGGTGGCTCCGTCGGCGGGCGAGGACTAGTGGTTGCTTGGACAGAGCTAGAGTTGTTGCGCTTTCCACGACGGTCTACTACATTTGGCGTGCCAGGAATGTCGCGATCTTTGATGAGGAGCTTATGCCTATTGATGGTGTGATTCGTCTTGTACTTTCTCACATTTATAGGGTGCTTTATGATAGATTTCCCACGCGTGTAGTGGAGGAATTGTAGTGTGGACTGTGGCATTTTTGATTATTTGCATAGTTCGGGGTGTTTGCATGCATTCCTGAATGTGCTTCTGGACCTTAGATGATTGTATTGGCCTTTAGTGCCTTCTTATTTATACGAATTTACTTTTATCAAAGTGGCCGCAGGATCCTCCGAAAGGTGGGGCGAAATTTCTAGTGTGTATTGAGATATTGGCCTTGAATAAACTCCTTTACCTAAGCTACAACTTTCAACTTAACAATGGATTGTAGAAAAGTAGACTTACATTTGCTTGATTGCTATGGTAGTGGTTTCTCGTCATTCATGGAAATTTAGGCATTTGTCATATTTAGGAGTGTAAACTCATCGAAATTCAATCATGCTAAATTCAAAGCTTTTGCATATTATCTAGGATTGTAAACTCATCAACTTTATAATATCTTTTGGTTCCCAAAGACATGTAGGGTACGAAAATATAAATATTGCATAAAGCTTCACAAATTCAATTAATAAATTTCATTCTCAAAATCATATATACAAAATAATTAAAACACAAAATTTATTCTCAAAATCACAAACTCTAATGAAAATTTCACAAAATTTATTCTCATAATCAAATCCTAATTTCACCAATTTTATGGGGTTTAATTAGTTTATAGCTAGATAATTTGTATATAATAGGGAGCTGGGAAGTGGGAATATAATTAAATAAGGGGGTAGAAACATAGAGAGCGGGTGAAAGTTGAACAAAGAATAAAAAAAACTTTTTTGAGGGATGTGAAATTTTTTTTTTAAAAAAAAAGAGGCTAATTTCACCAATTTATTGGGTTTAATTAGTTTATAGCTAGATAATTTGTATATAATAGGTAGCTTGGGAAGTGGGAATATAATTAAATAAGGGGGTAGAAACATAGAGAGTGGGTGAAAGTTGAACAAAGAATAAAAAAAACTTTTTTGAGGGAGGTGAAATTTTTTTTTTTTAAAAAAAAGAGGCTAATTTCACCAATTTTATGGGGTTTAATTAGTTATAGCTAGATAATTTGTATCTAATAGGGAGGTCTGGAAGTGAGAATATAATTAAATAAGTGGGTAGAAACATAGAGAGTGGGGTGGAAGTTGAACCAAAAAAAAAGTTTTTTGGGGGAGGCGAATTTTTTTTTAAAAGGAGGCTAGTAGGAATTGAACCTCCAACCTTTTGTCTCACTTTACTTTCCTTCCTTCCCACCAACCCACCAACCAACTACACAAAGTAGATTAGTTAATTCTATATTTATCCTACTTTTACTTATAACAACACTGCTATATGTATAAATAATTTTTTATTTTTTTTCCAAAGTCCGGGGACACGCAGGTCGAAGGGTGGGGCGGCCGCCTACGCCCGCCCCACTCTAGGGCCGCCCCTGTGTTAAATGCATGAACCACGTGTTATATAAGTCATAGACCACTTCTTGTTTACTTCATATGAACCACGTCTTATACAAGTCATGAATCACTTCTTGTTAACTTCATGAACCACGTGTTATTCAAGTCATGGACCACTTCTTGTTAACTTCATAAACCACGTGTTATACAAGTTATGAACCACTTCTTGTTAACTTTAAGAACCACTTCTTGTTAACAAGTGATTCATAAAATAAATAGTGGTCGTTCATGAAATAAATGGTGGGTGAACCACATGTGAGTTGTATAAGTCGTGAACCACATCTTCTATATAAACCTTAAAAGTTGTGTTCATGGACAATTTATTGTTATAATAAACGCCACAAACATTTTGCTATTTTTTCTTATATTCTCAATTTGCATCAATGTAATTTCTTTGGCTCAGTGGTAGTAACTGTTGATGAGAATCTCTTCATCCAAGGTTCAAACCTTAACAACTATATCTTTTATTTTATTTTTTTACTTTGTCATTTTTCTTACTTAATGACAATCTAATCTAATCAATTTATATATCTATATACATATATAATTTGGGTTTTTTTTTCCAATTTGATACCCATCATTAAAAAAAAGCCAACCGTATATGTGGTTGATTTGTTTATGTAATTTTTTTTATATTTTGTTATATTTATCAACCAATTTTTTGGCTCCATTTATTAAACCTATCAAACTATCAAAAATCTATAATTCTATATACATTATTAAATTAAGTAAAAAAGCAGTTCGTTGGTTCTTGATTTGCATTCTGCATTTCATTTAGAAATAAAATTAGCATCACCATTTTTAGTCAAAATCCAATCTAATTAAACCTAAACTTAGCACACATTCAGAAAGAAAATCTTAAAAAATCACTTCATTTTTTACGTTTGGTGTAAAGACTCAAAATTTTAAAATATTATTTTATTAATTATAATTTTAAAAAATTTTTAAAATTTTTAAAATTTTTAAAATTTTAAATTTCCAAAAAAACTTAGCACACATTTATGAATTATTATTTTAATTTTAAAAAACTTAGCATACATTTATGAATTATTATTTTAAGAATAATAATTTCCGAGAAATTTAAAAAAATCTCCGTCCTCGATCAAAATGAATTTTGTTTTGTTTAAAATAAATTCCGGCATATAATTGAATATTATTTGAACCTAGTGAGATAAGTGTGACAACTTTTATGACATTTGTAAATTATATAGAATTCATGGGCTGAATATTGTTATTTATTTTGTGTTAGAATTTTATAAAATAGAAATAACGGACTGAATTTGTAATTTCTCATAATTAAATGTAACCATAATTGAACCCATATAAAATCACTCAGCCGCTCTTTTTCCAAGCTCTGAGCCGCCCCTGTTCACCTTCATCATTTGGATCTGAGCTACTTCCTCCTCCTGCTCACTCGAAACCGAGCTCTTAAGCTCCTCCCATGGCTGCCCCTCACTCTTGTCTCCTTCCCGTTGTTGCTCTCGAGCTCCCACGGCAGTCATTCTTTGATTCACCTTTAACCTCTCACTCCCTCCATTGCTCTCGCCTCTCCGTGCCGCTCTTCTGTCACCACCATTGAAGGGAGCTTGAACCTGGGTAGATCGCCGATGAAGCTACTCGGAGCTTTGATCCAGGGAGCCACCAACGCACCGACTTCTTTCTTCTCTACTCTCGCCTTCTTGTCCCTTCTACAGTCGTGGTGACGGGGGCATCATCCTCAAGTCAGAACAACGCTCCCCTCGCACCAGGAGTTTCGACCCAGGTCACCGACGCCACTACTGTCCTCCCGCCGGAGTCTCTCTTCGTCCGACCTTCTCTCTTGCCCGACCTTGACGAGATCTGTACACCATCAATGAGGAGTTGAGCTTGCCGAGTCGACACCTCCCCTCCCTCTTCCGTAGTCGCTGTCGTCTGAGCTCGAAGGCACCCAGGCGCCGACCTCGATTTCACCCACCTCGGCGCCGCCATCGAAGCCTGAGCCAGCAGCCGTCGGTGTACCCCTCATTCGGGGCCCTCTCCTTCCCTGACCGTATTGACGAGCTGCTGGGTGGCTGAAGAACGAGCCAGGAGGTTGACCCGAGCCTCTATAACGCGAAGCCCCAATTGTGAGCCTAAATCAGACCTGTCTGGCCCCGAACTCGAGCCCTGTTGATTTTCGCCTAGCCTCCGCTCATCTCTTAGATCGTCGCGCTCCTTCCATGGGATAGGGGTATTGCTCTTGGCCCCCTTTTTACTTGAATTGGTGCTGATTCGTTCGACTGATTGAATTATGGGTTCAATTTAATTAAATTCGCTTCGGGTTTTATTTATGTGATTTAAGCTTGCTTTTGGTGGAGGTTGTTGACTTAATTGAGTAGGAACTGAGTGGCTAGAAGAGATTGAACAAATTAATTTACAAGCTTGAGTTGATAACATGTCGATCTTATATATGACATATACGAACTTAAATATAGAAGATGTTTTGAGAACGTGCTTGTTACACTATAAGCTACTTTAACTTTGTATATTAGTTAATTGTTCTAAATGATTTAATTTTCAAGATGATAAAAAATCACTTATTCTTAACAAGAGTTAAAAGTATGTATGTTGTGTTTAAGATGTGTGAACTATGGTATAATCGTTGTAAGATGAGCCAACTGAGTTAACACTTATTATAATTGAGTTGATAGATTAAGGTCAGTATCATCAACTTTTATTATTAAAACTATATAAGAAGCGTTTTGGGAACTTGTTAAGCTTGTAGACTTAATTGTGGAGATTCATGAGTTGTCATCTTAATTAATTGTGTTTGAGAGGATTTAGTAAATGAGAATTCACATAAGATAAATTGTTGACGTCTTCTGATGGTTGAGAAGTTATGGTTTCGTTGAGTTATTTGAGGTTTGATAATTTAGTACTTACTTGAGTTGACTTGATGATTTGATTAATGAAATTACTTGAGCACTTATGTGAGTTATGATATGAAATATATGAAGTATGTAATTGAGATATGAATATATGAGTTAAAAACATGATTGATACATGGTATCTTGAGTTGAATTACGGAAAGGGCTATGAAAAATGATGAGATGTTATATGATGTTATATAATGATGATGATGAATCGCTTAAGCAAATATGTAAGGAAAACCCGAGTTTGAACTGAAGTAAGATGTTTTGAGTGATGATATTGGTAAGACTTTGAGCTAAGTTTCATACTTGATGAGAACAAGGTTAATTGAGAATAATGGTTATGATGAGAATGTGAGGTTACTTGAATATTTCGTTCCGGCTATATACACCGCAAATCCCCACGTCCTTAAGGACGTGCAAGGTATTATGCAGCCACCCGTGCCCGGACGTGCAAGCACGTTTTTATTTTTTTTTAAAAACGTGCTTGCACGTCCCCAGGGACGGGCTTGCACGTCCTTAAGGACGTGCAAATTGCACGTTCTTACGGACGGGCATGCACGTCCTTAAGGACGTGCAAGCCCGTCTACAAAAGACGAAGAGGACGTGCCTCTTCGTCTTCCCGTCGTTTGCTCAGAGAAATCGAGAGAGAGAGATTGCCGAGTGTGAGAGAGAGAGAGATTGCCGGAGTGAGATAGAGAGTTCGCCGGAGTGAGAGAGATGGAGCCGGAGAGATCGAGGGTGGCGGTGGAGCCTGTGGGGGAGGGGATGGCGGTGGAGGGGGTGGCGGTGGAGCCTGTGGCCGGGGGTGGTGGTGGGGCGGCGCCCATGGAGGTTGAGGAGGGTGGTGGTGGTGACGGTGGTGGTGGTGGAGCGGCGGCGGCGGCGGCGTCCGGTAGTGGTGGTGGTGGTGATGGCGACGGAGTGGTGGAGGCGGACCTATTACCGCCGCGGAAGCGGCGGTCTGTAGAGATTTCGCCGGTCCCGACCCCACCGGTATGTTTTTTGATTTATTTAATTTGTATGATTTATTTTTATAGTTTTATAATATAGTTTATATTTTAATATAGTTTTATAATATAATTTGATAGATTATTTTAGTATATAGTTTGATAGATACTATATAATTATTTAGTTTTAGTATATAGTTTGATAGATATTATATAGTTTGTATATTTTGATAGTTTTAATGGAAAAACAATAAAAACGATTAATATATATTACAAGATATTAAAATATATTAAAATATATTAAAAGACATTAAAATAAATTAAAATAAAAACATTAAAATATATTAAACTACATACAAATAAATTCTAATTGAAAGACAATAAAAAATAGATCATATAGTTTTAGTATATAGTTTGATAGATATTATATAGTTTGTATATTTTGATAGTTTTAATGGAAAAACAATAAAAACGATTAATATATATTACAAGATATTAAAACATATTAAAATATATTAAACGACATTAAAATAAATTAAAATAAAAACATTAAAATATATTAAAATATATTAAACTACATACAAATAAATTCTAATTGAAAGACAATAAAAACATTAAATTTCATAATAACAGGCAGGGAGGCTCATGAGGGGTGATGGTACCCTCCGGCCTGTTACGATCGCCGGCCGGGCAGCGGTCAGCCAGATTCCAGAGGAGACCGTACCCGACATTCCGACAGCCACAATCGACGATCTGCTTGCGTCTGCAGAGCGGTACCAGCAGTCGATGGGTACCCCCCCGGCCGACGAGCACGACAGCTTCTGGAAGGGTCTGCCAGCTTGGGATCCTTCTGGCGATGCGATGATGGGGTTGCAGCCTTCTTTGGAGACCGCTGATGTTTTGAGTAGCTGCATTACTGACGTAGTCGTTGGGCGACGGGGCGACATGGGTAGACCGCCTACTCGTGTTCCACCCACCATCCCGGAGGCATCTACTTCAGCCGTTCCGGAGACTTCTACTTCAGTCGTTGCAGAGGCTTCTACATCCGGCACCCAGGAGGCCGATCTGTACGCCGGTTGCTATACGGGAGGGTACCAATTCCAGCAATTCGTCGACTACCAGAGATGGGCGGGAGCTGTGCATGGTGATAGGAGACGGTGGATAGAGCTACCAATTATGGGTTTAGTATTTGCAACGGTATATCAGATTCCTCTCGTCGTCCTAGCTTGGCATCATCCGTTCACATGTCTTCCCATGACCTCGCCGACACCTGCTAACAACCCTCAATCAGCAACCTTTGGTGTAGCCTGCATCGGAAATCAAGACCATTTTGCTGCGGTACGACTTCAAACGTCTTCTTTTATTACCTATTCTTGCTTTTCATATATATGTCAATACTCTAACTCTAAATTTTCGTTCTCATAGATCTGGTTGCGTCGTAACGCTCCTATTCCGCCGCCTCCGCCAGAATGGGTCGCACATCATCATCCGAGCGTCGAAGGATGGGATGCTCCGTTTCAAGCTCAGTTTGAGAGATTTCGAGCCTTGCGTGTCGAGTCCGGCCGCCCTTTACTATTTTCCTAGATTTTATTCCACAAGTTTATTAAAATTATGAATGTAAACTTTTTTTTCCGTTCCTTGTAACGTTATTCGCATATTATCCGAATGAAAACCTTAACAAATATTGTTTTCTATTTAATTTTACCCGAAATCCTTCAACTCCACTAGCTAACACTTCAATTTTATCAATTAACATTACAAAACCCTCGGAAATCCTACACCCTAAACCCTAAAACCCTACTAGGGTTTGCACGTCCTTAACAACGTGCAAGTATTGCACGTCCTTAACGACGTGCAAGAACGTTGTTAAGGACGTGCAAGCCTTTGCTAGTGGACGTGCATAGTCCCAGACTTGCACGTCCTTAAGGACGTGCAAATCCTTAATCCGGATTTGCGGTGTATATAGCAACACCCAGTCTGGTAATGACTTGGAAACCTGTTTGTGTGTTGATTAAATATGTATTGATGAGTTATTCCTTGCTTATTACTTGCTAGTGTGATTGGATGGTTCTCTGAGTGGCTTATTTGCTGATGGATGATTCTCTAAGTGGCTTGTTTGCTGGCTAATTGGATGTGAAGACTCCAGGTAAGTTTCCTATGGGAGCTTACTCAGTAACAAGGATCTCATGCCTGATGTGTCATATAGTATGTAGGTGCTGCATATGCATAAAAGCATGCCATGCAGTATCATGCTTAGGACTTGTACTTATGAATGAGCATCCCTATTCTTTATACGTTTGAAAAGAGATTGACCGTTATCTGTGAGTTCCTAGAGTCGTTGCTAGGGTCATTGGGGGCATTCATGTTTCATATCGTTTCGGTTCCCAATCGAGTCAATGAGCATGATTATACACTTATACGAGAGGATATGGCCGCGGCGGTGACCGAGTCGTCCGACCCCCGATGTGGGCGTGGACTCCAACCCCGGCGTGGGTGAGGGCTTTAGGTATGATATGACCGTGGCACCGACCGGGCGTCCGACCCCCGATGTGGGCGTGGACTCCAACCCCGGTGTGGGAATGGACTTGGCGCCGATGTGGGTACAAATTAGAGATATGGGGATATGTCACTTGGCATTCTGTGTGGATTCATATATATAAACTATAATGATAATAATAACAATAACAATAATAATAATAATAATCTATATCTATATAATTTTAGATCTTTGCCAATACAATTAAACTTGATCTTCACACAACCATTTTCTGGGGATTTTTAATACCATTAAATGCCAATTAAAATCCAATCTAATTAACCCTAAACTTAGCACAACCATTTTTCCATTTCATTTAGAAATAAACTGAAAAAATGTTCTATTATGTTTGGTTGCATACATTTTTTATTCTACTTTAGAAATTTTAAAAATAGTTGACCAAAAAAAAGAAATTTTAAAAATAAATAAAATCAATTGTGTAAATTTAACTGTATTAATCAAAGTTTATTAATACATACATAATTAACAAATATTAAAATATTTATCTTCTAACTCCATATTTCCCACCCTTTGTATTTAAACAATTTAGTTTATCTAACACATTATAACAGAAACCCAAAAAAATACAAATATATGGTTTTTATGTTCCTTATTTCCCACCCTTTGTATTTAAACAATTTAGTTTATCTAACACATTGTAACAGAAACCCGAAAAAAATATAACTATATGGTTTTTATGATCCTTTTCAAAATTAAACATAAATAAAATTATTGTAACATCAAAAAAGAATAAAAATATAAATTTTTATATTATTTTTTTGCAAAATTAAAAAATAAGTAAAATTATTAGTGGAGATTTAATTTGGCTTAGTTAAAAGTGATTAATATATACTAATATAATCAACACACATTTTTTAACTCTCTATATATCTTCTAATATATAGTTTAACAATTATGAAATATACACTTTGTAAAAAAAATTGTAACGGAAACAAAGGAATACAATTGTATAAGGTGTTATTATTTTTTGTCCATTAAATTTATATAGGTCTATATTTTATATATTCTATATCTATATCTATATAAAGTTGACTTTTATATATTTATGGTTATTTTTTGTAATTTATTTATGAAAATTATTTAATTACTTTTTATAATTGAAAGCCAGTAAGGATTTAATTAATTACTAATACTAATAGTATAGGCATTGCTTCATTGTCCTATATGGCTCATATTACTAATTAATTACCAGATCGATACATATTCTATTGACCGTTACTTTCAAGTACATAAATTGTAATAATAATGATAAAATCAGTTAAAAGTATTTTCATATTCCATCCAACGTTTTTCATTCAGTTTAAGTATATAGAGTGGCATGAGGAAGAATAGATGGGGAGCAAACTGGTGCATCGAATGAGGGAAAAAGTGGCAACAGCCGACAGCGGGCTGGGTGAAAGCTAATTGTGATGTTGCAGTAAGGGAGATTCATGAGAGTGGAGGTAGATTTGTTGTGAGGGATGAGAAAGGGCAAGTGTGTCTTCTGGGCGCGCAACGGCTGCAGGCCACAAGGGAGGCAGAGGTCACTGAGGCAGAAAGCATAATGTGGGCACTTAGAGCATACGCTGGTGCTGGCATCACACGTGATTGTTGTTCGCAGCGGGGGTGGTAGTAGGAGATTCAAATAATTCAAAATAAAACAAAGCACAACTAGACTATCTCCCTGTCCCAAACAAATAATACAAGAATCCCCTCCCTTGTAGTAGTAGGGTAATTCAGGATCGAATCCACAAGGAGGTATGTCAGCGCTTCCCTTGTTGTACTCACGATCAAAGCTTTCGACCTCAGCAGACACTCGATATCGAGTATACTGGTCGATATCGACCTCAGTTCTGGTCGATTTCCTAGCGCAGTTCCTGCAGAAGACAAAACAGCAAGTCGACGTTGAGCAGAGACCTCGATATCGATGTTAGACCTCGATATCGACCCTTATGGTCGATTTCGATACTTGTCACAGAAATTATTTTCGTAACCAATTTGTCGGAAAAGAGTCCGAAGAAAATAGGATGGAGAAGGAAGATGAACAGAAACAAAACTAAGACTTTTATGAAGAATTCAATTAATTAAAAGGCTTCCAAAGTCGGGGTTTCATGCCACAACGATAACAATGCAAGTTTCATACTAAAGATATGAATTTTAATGTCTTTCCGTCAAATAACTTTCGTTATCAACACTTAGCTGATTAGAGGCTCTCGCATATTTCCTAAGAGTTACTATCCAATTCATGAGCAATTCAAGTTTACAATATGAGTGGCTTTCGCTTCAATAATGCAAATAATGAATCTCCCTAACTTTTGCAAAGGATCATGCATGGGGTAGAAGACGAAATTGCATAAAAGTCATACCTTTGACGTACTTACCTCACATTGCTATCGTCGGGCTCACCCCGACCCTAGAAGTGGATTGACTACTCGCTCCTCATCATGCACATCATCATCATTATTGTTGAAAGAAATCTACTTTGAATTAAAACTCCGAAAGAAAGTACAACTGAACAAGCCACTCCGCTCTCGCTTTACAACTCCACTCGGCCTCCTCTCTCTCTCTACTCTCTATTGCAACTGAATTGTGTGTAAAATTGAATACCTAAACTCAGCCTCATTGGCCTCTGTTTATAGATGTCGATAAGGACTCGAAACCTTATCTTTATTCTCTAAGATAAACTAAAACAAAGTAAAAGCTAAAACTTCATGGTGAAATCAGCCTCCTCATGATAGATCTGGTGTTGATGATAGGAAATCTCGACCTTTGGATAGAAATTGCAAGCATTGGATCGAATTCTATCAAAAATCGGAGTCGGATTCCTCTGCTGGCATGGTCGATATCGACAATTGGACATCGATATCGACCCCTTCAAAACTTCATCTCGAGCTTCTCCTTCTCCTACTCGAACTGTCACTCGACTTCTATCAATTTGGTCAATCTGGCAGCATCGATATCGACCCCCAGACGTCGATATCGACCCCTTCTGTGTCGACATGCTTTGTTTCCTTTTCTGCTCGATTCCTATGTCTCTGATGTACTCGATGTCGAGGTCTCTAGTCGATTTCGACCTCTTCAGAAGACTTCGAGTTCCTTTTCCGCTCTTCCGAATTCATCCATTTTCATCATGTTTTCTGCGAAATCACATGGAAACTCGTGCAAACCCATATATTTGACATTTAAGCATAAACTACACTAATCCCATGTTTTTTTCCATTAATATGCATGCAAAAGACAATAAAATGGATTCATATGTGCATAAAAAATATGGCAATTTGCGCGTACATCAAACACCCCATACTTAAGCTTGCTTGTCCCCAAGCAATACCTTTAATGGTCATTCAGGGGAAGAAAGTAAACCCTCAGCATCATAGATTCATTTTTCATATGTCCCTACAATCAATTGCCATCCTTGATAAGATACTTATGTCAACCAAGTCCATGCCTGTGCATAAAAGCAATTTCTTACTCATAAAGGAGGTAATATGCAAAAACAATTTTAGCGACATAGCATTAATAATCAAGAGGACTTTTTGCAAGCATGTGAGAAGTGGATTGGTAAAAGGCTAAAGGTGGGCTAATATTTGGCCATGTGGTGTTAAATCCGGGGAAACATAAAAACATTCCACATTCCTTCTTCATAATGTCTCACCTTTCACTCATCGCTCAATGCTTTTTTCAATATAATGCTTTTACCTCTCTAACCTTAGTACTACCTTCTCGCCAGTCGCAAACATGGGTGTCATGAATGGCCCCGGATACTTAGTACTTCGGACTCCTCACCTTGTGTCCCATCTTGCGGAACTATTATCTCAACGCAAGCAGGGTCGACCCACCTTTATCTCCTGAGGTGATTGGATTTTTTCTCGCTCATTTAATTTTCCATATTTCATAATTCTTCTATTCATGCCAACAACTTCATATATGCACAACTCCATATAACTCCAAAGATGACATCCATTCTCAACATTGTCCCCGGATAAGGTATAAGGTATAAAATGGGCAATATGTGTATATGTGGAGCAATAATGATAAGGCTCATATATGGCTTTGTGACTTTTGCAATGATGCATAGGTAAGGCGAGGATATGAACTTGTATAAGTAAGCACTTGTATGGAATTTTCATAAAAAGTCCTCTATCATCTTATTATGCACATGTCAAAAGCAACTTCAAATTTTCATCTCCTTTATTTTCTCTTCTTGCACTTCATTGGGACTTCCCTTAACTAGACAATTTCATGTTATATCTCTAATGAATCTAATTTTGCATCATAGAGCTCTTTTTTATACTTCCATGACTCTTTCTTTTTCAAAATTTTTGATGGGGGTCATATTTCTCTTCTTTTTTTTTTCCGCAATTAAAATATGCATTAAAATAAATATGCAACTCTAAACTAACCATACTTAAAATTTACAGTGTCCTCACTGTATTAGAACTAGGGTTAAGAAGAAAACTTACTAAACCGTCAAAAATTTCAGGAGTCGAAGAAGACAATAGGCATGGTCGATATCGACCCTTTACATTGATATCGATGTCTCTCTTGATTTCTGCTCAGGCTTCAGGGTGATTCGGCCTCGATCACAAACCTTATCCATGTCGACCTTGAGGTCGATTTCGATGTCTGACATCGATTTTGATGCCTTTCTGTGTGCTTTTCTCTTTCCTGCAATTTGAAAACTAAACACAAAATATGCAAAACAATAAAGTGTCTAAAACCAAAACAAAAGCTGTGTAAAACTAAAACTAAGTCTTTGTTACAAGCTCTAGACTTTTAAGTCGCTAGGCCGACTTCCTCTTTCGTGCTTCTCAAGGCGGCATCTACAGAGCCCATATGGCTTGGGCCTCAAATATCACTCCTTTCTTGTCCCGCAGCTGCATTCCGCCAGGATTGATTTGATTCACCGTGAATGGTCCTAAGTTCTTATCCTTGAATCTCGTAGGGAACCAATGGTCTTTATACTTAGCAACATAGACCTTGTCTCCTATCTCATATTGGCTCGAATCATCATCGGATACCCTACATAAGCGCACATGCCAAGGTACACCTCTTCCAAATAATGATAAGTCCTTAATTGTAATGGAACAAGAGGAATTCGTACCTTGACTTACCTTCTTCTTAGTCTGTGGCTCAGGTCGATGTCGATGTTCAGAGGTCGACATCGACCCCTGTTGTACACCTGGAGGATCAGTCGATTTGAAGAGTTTTGACTCGATATGATCAGGTCGATTTCGACCCTCAGAGGTCGATATCGAGATCTCCTTGCCTCCCTTCTCAGTGCTGATGGTGGTCGATTTCGATAGGGTGTGGTCGATATCGACCCTTGACCCCGATTTCGATGTTTCCTCTTTTCTTCCGTCGACCCCATACTTATGACCTGTCACAGAATCTTGAACATTAGTGGTCGATATCGACTTACCTGGGTCGATTTCGATGTTCTGTTGAGTTCCTTCGTTCAAGATTGCTTCAACTTCCTCTACTTGGGCTTCATTGATGACTTTTATCTCCATTGGCCCTTGACTTTTCACCGTCTTGTTGAAGGCATACTCTATTACTTCATCAGTTATTGTGAATGAGAGCAATCCTTTCTTTACGCTGATGTTGACATCGACGGTTGCTAGGAATGGCCTACCTAAAATAATTGGACAAGCAGGGTCCTCTGCTATATCAACAACTAGAAAATCGGCAGGGACAAAGAATTTACCTACTTGTACTGGCACATCCGTTACTATCCCAGTTGGAATCACTACCGTATTGTTAGCCATGTACAATCTTGCATCCACAGGCTCCAGAGGACCTATCTTTACCTTGTGCCAAATGGTTAGTGGCATCATGCTAATGCTAGCGCCCAAGTCAACTAAAGCATTAAATTTGAATTGACCTAGACCTATAGCGATAGAAAACTTACTTGGGTCCGCCCGCTTTTGTGATAGCTCCAACCTGTTGCACTCCTCTGCGATCTCAGAGAGTGCTTGCTTCTTACCCACGATGTCCTTAAGGAACCTTACATAAGATGGCATCTCGTGAAGTGCCTCTGTGAATGGTATAGAGACATTAAGTCCTTGGAGCATCTTCACGAACCGTTGGAACTTCTTTTCCGCCGGGTCCTTAATCACCTTTCTAGTTGGGAATGGCAACACCTTTTTCTTTCCCGCGACTGCAGTAAGATCGACATTGACATCAGTAGGGTCGATATCGACTGGAGGAGTCGATTTCTGTGGTGACGTAGAATTAGGGTCGACATCGACAGGAGGGTCGACATCGAGGTCACCTTGGTCGATATCGACAGGGGGGGTCGATATCGACGTCTGTTCTGGCTCCTTCTCCTCTGCTTTTTGATTTGGCGTTTGTAATTGACGCCCACTCCTTAGGTTTACTGCCGCAATTTGACCAGTGGTTTTGCCCTTTTGGTTGGGCACAGTGGATCCAGGGAGTGATCTTGACGCTTTGGGTATTGCTTCCTCCAATTGACTCATTTGAGTCTCCATGTTGCGCTTCCAAACGTTGATCTCCCCAAGCCTAGAATTTATGCCCTGCAGCTGAGTATGGACGGAGTTATTGGCTTGTTTGAACTCAGCGTGGTTCCTCTGCATCTCATCAAGGATGATTTGTAGGTCATCTTTCTTATTCTCCCGCTCAGTGTGCCCTATATGTTGGGGGATCCCTTTGATAGAACCTTTGATCACCCCAATTTTGTTGATTGCCCCCTCCATAGGGGCCTCTCGTCCATTTGACCTCCTCATGTTATTCCGCCATGGATACTTGCTTAGTATGTGGACAGCCACTAGTGTTATGCCTTGTTGAGCCACACTCCTGACAAGGTTGATTGTTGCTCAGGAACCTTACTTGCTTTTGAAGGCGGCGTGTTTGATCGTTATGGAATTGTTGCCGCACTTCAGGATCTATCTCCCTTGGAGGCTCATATAGTGGCATAGATGGGGCATGCCTTGCATCATAGGCCGCAGCAGCCCCATAGGTGTTGTCAAAGTTCACAAGCCTCTCAATTGTCTCCCATGCCTCCGTTGGTGTGAGCTCAATGTACCAATAGGAGGTATATGAATTTATCCTCTCCTTGTTCGGCGCATCAAGGGCGTTATAAAAGATTTCCTGGATGACATATGGAAGTTGCCCATGCGTCGGGCATGATCTCAGCAAGTCCTTAAAGCGCTCCCACGCCTGTGCTAGGGTTTCACATGGCTTTTGTTTGAAAGTCGTGATCCTTTGTCGCAACATCGCCGTTTTAGAAGGTGGGAAGAATTTGTTCAAGAATGCATCTTTCACCTCCGCCCATGTCATTAGCGATCGTGGAGCCAAACTTTCCAGCCATTGTAATGCCTTCCCTGCCAAAGACCATCGAAAAGATTTTAGTCGCACATACTCTAAGTTTACTCCATCAGCAACTGTTTCACATAAGTCCATAAAAGTAGAGATGTGTTGCAGGGGGCATTCATTATGTCTTCCTTCAAAAGTATTTCTTTTAATCTGAGATAGGAAGTTAATTTTCAATTCATAGTTGGAGTGAGGAATTATAATGGCAGATCCAGGAACATGAAGCGACGGATGTATGTATTGCATCGCCGTCTGTGGATACTGATTTAGCCGCTATTGGGCTTGTCTGCGCGCATCCTCCTCCCTATCAGCACGGCCTCGCTCAGCAGCAGCGGCGGCCCTTTCAGCAGCGATTGTAGCATTGTGGTCCTCGATCTCCTTCCTCAACCGCTCTATGATCTCAGCCTGCATCTCGTTGTCAGCCATGATGCGAATTGCTTTGTTGCGAAGATGGTAGAAACGTTCAGGCTCGTTGATTGGTTCCAGGATAGGTCCGCGACCAGAACGTCGCATAAACCTGCAGAATAAGCTCAGAAAAAGATCGTGATTAACTTAGGTGGCGATTGATTGCCTCCCCGGCAACAGCGCCAATTTGTTCGCAGCGGGGGTGGTAGTAGGAGATTCAAATAATTCAAAATAAAACAAAGCACAACTAGACTATCTCCCTGTCCCAAACAAATAATACAAGAATCCCCTCCCTTGTAGTAGTAGGGTAATTCAGGATCGAATCCACGAGGAGGTATGTCAGCGCTTCCCTTATTGTACTCACGATCAAAGCTTTCGACCTCAGCAGACACTCGATATCGAGTATACTGGTCGATATCGACCTCAATTCTCGTAGATTTCCTAGCACAGTTCCTGCATAAGACAAAACAGCAAGTCGACATCGAGCAGAGACCTCGATATCGATGTTAGACCTCGATATCGACCGTTATAATCGATTTCGATGCTTGTCACAGAAACTGTTTTCGTAACCAATTTATCGGAAAAGAGTCCGAAGAAAATAGGATGGAGAAGGAAGATGAACATAAACAAAACTAAGACTTTTATGAAGAATTCAATTAATTAAAAGGCTTCCAAAGTCGGGGTTTCATGCCACAAAGATAACAATGCAAGTTTCATACTAAAGATATGAATTTTAATGTCTTTCCGTGAAATAACTTTCGTTATCAACACTTAGGTGATTAGAGGCTCTCGCATATTTCCTAAGAGTTACTATCCAATTCATGAGCAATTCAAATTTACAATATGAGTGACTTTCGCTTCAATAATGCAAATAATGAATCTCCCTAACTTTCGCAAAGGATCATGCATGGGGTAGAAGACGGAATTGCATAAAAGTCATAACTTTGACGTACTTACCTCACATTGCTATCGTCGGGCTCACCCCTACCCTAGAAGTGGGTTGACTACTCGCTCCTCATCATGTACATCATCATCATTATTGTTGAAAGAAAGCTACTTTCAATTAAAACTCCGAAAGAAAGTACAACCGAAAAAGCCACTCCGCTCTCGCTTTACAACTCCACTCGGCCTCCTCTCTCTCTACTCTCTATTGCAACTGAATTGTGTGTAAAATTGAATACCTAAACTCAACCCCATTGGCCTCTATTTATAGATGTCGATAAGGACTCGAAACCTTATCTTTACTCTCTAAGATAAACTAAAACAAAGTAAAAGCTAAAACTTCATGGTGAAATCAGCCTCCTCATGATAGATCTGGTGTTGATGATAGTAAATCTCGACCTTTGGATAGACATTGCAAGTATTGGATCGAATTCTATCAAAAATCGGAGTCGGATTCCTCTGCTGGCTTGGTCGATATCGACCCTTGTACATCGATAACGACCCCTTCAAAACTTCATCTCGAGCTTCTCCTTGATATCGACCCCTTCAAAACTTCATCTCGAGCTTCTCCTTCTCCTACTCGAACTGTCACTCGACTTCTATCAATTTGGTCGATCTGGCAGCATCGATATCGACCCCCAGACGTCGATATCGACCCCTTCTGTGTCGACATGCTCTGTTTCATTTTCTGCTCGATTCCTATGTCTCTGATGTACTCGATGTCGAGGTCTCTAGTCGATTTCGACCTCTTCAGAAGACTTTGAGTTCCTTTTCCGCTCTTCCGAATTCATCCATTTTCATCCTGTTTTCTGTAAATCACATGGAAACTCGTGCAAACCCATATATTTGACATTTAAGCATAAACTACACTAAACCCATGTTTTTTCCATTAATATGCATGCAAAAGACAATAAAATGGATTCATATGTGCATAGAAAATATGGCAATTTGCGCGTACATCAATTGTCAAAACGGATTGCTTGGCATTAGTGTACAAGCTAAAACAGGGCAGCGTGATCCGAGGGCAGCTAGGATTTGTGTTGCGAGGAATACGACAGGTTGTAGAGGAATTCACAACGTGCCAGTGGTCCTATGGGAGGCGACAGGCAAAATCGAGTGGCTCCTTTCTTGGCGGGGCTACGGTCTGACACTATGATACTTAGTGTTTCTTATTTTCAATTGCCAATTGAAGTCAAAACAATGCTACTGGATGATCTACATGAATGAATGAAAGCTTTTTGTTTCTAAAAACAAAGTATATAAATAGGCGTAGATAGTTGATCAAGCTTAGTTAACCTACCTAACAAAATTGAAAAAATATAGAGTTCCCCATAGTTCTTCAATCTTCCTGCCCCAGCCCATTCACCTTTTTAAATTTTATTGTTTTGAGTGTTAACAAAAAAAAACTAATCCATCTTTGTTTTCATTCAATTTCTCAAAATTCTTCACCTATGGTTAAAAGATGATCCAATCTCCTATATACAGTATAAAAGGAAAAAAGTGGCAAGGAAATCATGAGAGATATAAGCTAGCAATAATGAGACATATCACTTTGAGCATCACTTGCGTTGCCATGATGATCCTGGTAATTAAGTAGCTCGACCCGATTTTATGCTTTTTTGAGGTGAAAAACTTATTTAAAATGGATATATTGAGTTTGATGAATAAAAAAACACTATTTTTATTGAGTTCTTATTGGTTGTATGTGTGAATTTTCAATCACACTATGTCAGGCTGAGAGGGTTTGTTATTAATCATGGCTTTATTAATCCTTCTTTGGTGCAATGTTCCTAGTTATCGTTAGGTGTATTCACGCTTACCGTATTAAGTTATTTGTTTTGCCTTGATGATGACAATAACATCCGCTGTAAAATATTGTGTGTCTTCATACTTCATGAAGTAACTACTTTAATTATCGTCAATTGGATTTTTTCATGATCTATAATTACAAATTACATAGAAATAATGATATAGTCAATCCAGTCATACTTTACAAATTGCATAGAAACAATGAACGCATGCGTAGCAAGGGTCTGCTACCCTAGTGTAAGTAAAGATTGTGCAATTTCTTTTAATTGAAATATTTTACATTAATTGATATATTTACTATTATTTTTTAATAAGAAATTCAATTATAAAAATGTGAAAATTTTAAGGGTGAAATATACATTAACATGTCTTGTAATTGTGTAATTTATAAATTTATATGACAATATTTTAATTATAATAAGAACTAGTTTTATTGCCCGCGATCTTCGCGGGTTTTTTATATAAGTAACTTTTATTATTCATGCACAAATTGTATAAGATCATAAAAATTATATAAAAATTATTTTTTTACTTTTTAATTTCATATATATATATATATATATATATAAATATGAATACTTAATGGTAAAATCTAATCTATAGGTTAGATTAACGACATTTAATTTCAAATTTGTATGATGTAATTTCATTATTCTTTTCCTAATTTTTTTTCATAAAACCAAATTATTTCATTGCTAAACAAAGCAATATGTATCATGGATATAATATTTGCATAAATTTCGTTTATAAATTAATTGTTGTTAAATATAAACACTTATTGATTTTACTTTTGTTTGAACATGTAATAGTTCGGATGGAAAAATCCTACCCGAGATTATTGATTTGACTTATTTCTATTGTTTAATATGATTGCTTAAAGTGATTGTTTAAAGATAAACAAAATTATATGGTACATGAGCAATATTTGCATAAATTATGTTTATAAATTATTTGTTTGTGAAAAATAAACACTTATTAATTTGAATTATCTCTATTGGTTAATGTGGTTGTTTAATAATTGAGTAGAATATATAAATTGATTCTCTCTCTCTCTCTCTCTATATATATATATAATTTAATCAATTTTCGTTAGTGTAAAACAAATCTAACCTTTTTCATATAAATTAATCTAATCTAGATTTTTTTCTAGATAAAATATTTATGAAATAACTTAAGGTAAAATGATAAGATTTGTAAGATATGAGATTGAATATTTATAATAAAAAAATATAATCATTAATTAAAATGGACACATAGGATGACACATGTATAAATAGATGGGGTTATCGTGGAGGTATTTGAGCTTGTATTTTGTCCGAGCTTCAATGAGAATTTCTATTGAGTCGAACTCAAGTTGTTATCGAGCCAAACTCTAATTTTTTCTTATAAAAACAGCCCTATATAAAGTTGTATGATGAGATTTAGCTTTAATGGGAACCGTAATGTGGAAAGTTGTGGTTGTGGCTAAGAAAGTTCAACGTAGATGATTAAATAATTAGTTATAAAAGTTAAATAATATTCATTGAAAAAATATTAATAATTTAAGTTGTATTATTTATAAAATAACTCAAGATAAAATGATATGTTTTGTAAACATTTAAGATATGACACTTAAGATATGATTTTTGTAGATAAAATATTTTAAAAATAACTCAAGGTGAAATGATATATTTGTAATCGCTTAAAATATAAAACATTAATAATAAAAAAATATTAAATAACTCATGGTAAAACCATAGATTTTGTAACCACTTTAAGATATAAGATATATACAGAGGATGACACATGGAAAATAGATTGAGCCATTGTGTGACATGTCTTAAATTTATTGGATAATCATTAATTGACGTGTCAAAAAAAAACTCGGTCAGAATGCACCAAAGAACGACACATAAGTGAATCGCACCAGAACCCACCACATAGGATTTTCACATCTCTGTTTTAGTATTATATATATATAAAGAGAGAAGTGGTTCATGAAATAAATAGTCATGAACCACTTCTTGTTAACTCCATGAACAACTTCTTGTTAGCTTCACGAACCACGTGTTATACAAGAAGTGATTTATTCTTGTGAACTTCGAGAGTCACTTCTTGTTAACTTCACGAACTACATGTTCTACAAGTCGTGAACCACTTGTTATTAGCTTCATGAACCACGTGTTATACGAGTCATGAACCACTTCTTATTAACTTCACGAAACACTTCTTGTTAACTTAATGAACCATGTGTTATAAAATACATGAATCACTTCTCTTTTGGAAAACTGTTAAAGCAAATCAACCATACAAGCATAACCCTTATAGCCAAGCACTCCGATACTAATAGGTTAGGTGACTTTAGGCCTATCTCATGTTGCAATGTAGTTTACAAACTAATATCAAAGGTCCATGCAGCAAGGCTTAAAGCTGTTCTAAAAATTCTAGTGGCCCCGGCTCAGATTGGCTTTATTGTATGGAGGAGTATAAATGAAAATGTGTTTCTGTTGCAAGAACTTATTAGGAAATATACTAGGAAAATGATAAGTCCTAGGTGCATCTTTAATCTTGATCTAAGAAAGGTTTATGACACTATTTCATGGGATTTTATTGCTCAAATGTTATCCCACCTTAATTTTCCTTCTTTGTTTATAAATTGGATTCTTGAATGCATTGGCTCTACCTCCTTTTCAATTAGCATCAATGGTAATATGCACAAATTTTTTAAATGAGAGAGGGGACTAAGGCAAGGGGATCCTATCTCCCCTCTCCTTTTTGTCCTCTCTGCTGACTACCTCTCAAGAGTCCCAAGTGTAGGTCAAGGCTCCCTAATTTCAGGTTCTATCCAAAATGTGACAGCCTGCATATCACACGTTTAGCATATATGCTGATGACCTAATTCTCCTTTCAAGAGGAGACAAAGAATCAATGAAGGTGCTCCTTGACTCTTTGGACAACTTCTCTGCAGCGTCAGGATTAGAAGTGAGCTCCACAAAATCCTCCTTCTTTCTAGCGTGGGTCAGGGAGGAGGATAAGATGTACCTAGCTGATAGAACCAGATTCAGTCAAGGAGAGTTCCCAATTAGATATTTGGGCATACCTATTTCCTCAAGGAAGCTCATAATCTCGCAGTTCTCTCCTTTTTTGGAAATTTTTTTAGCTAACATTAGTTATTGGAATTCTAAAACACTATCCTATACTGGTAGAGTAGAACTGATTAGAATTGTACTCTAAGGTATTGAAGCATTCTGGTTTTCCATTCTCCCCACCCCCTCCTCTCTGATTGATAAAGTAAACAGTCTATGTGCTAAGTTTTTATGGAAATCACACAGAATTAGATGGAGGGTTGTGTGTCTACCTAAAAGAGAGGGAGGTTTAGGTATTAAAGAACTTCAAAGTTGGAACACTGCCTTTTTGTCAAAGGTTCTTTGGGACATTTTAAAGAAAAAATATAGTTTGTGGGTGAGGTGGATACACCACCAATATTTACACCAGGAAAATGTATGGACTTAGTTGTGCATAAGACAAATGATTCTCTACTAATCAAGAAAGTTTTACCTATCAAAGATGAGGTGCTAACCTATATAGGAACTAAAGAAGGAGCCCTACAGCTCATGCAATCATGGGCCTCTAATGGTCACTATAAAATTGGAGCAGCATACGAGCACTTCAGAAGAAAAGCCCCTAAACCACCATGGAGCTCAGTAGTGTGGGACAACTCTATCATCCCAAAGTACTCCTTCATCGTATGGTTAGCAGCAAAGAAAAGACTGAGCGCAAAGGACCTCTACAGACCAAGGGAAGTAGACCCAAACCATGTCTTATGTAGCAATGCCTTAGAATCAAATGAGCACCTTTTCTTTGCTTGTGATTTTTCTGTGAATATCTGGATGCAGGTTAAAGGCTGGCTTGGACTATGGAGAGGGATGTCGACCATACAAGGAGCTTTAAAATGGATGAAAAAGGAAGCCAGAGGGAAAGGATGGCTATCAAAGGCGAAGAGAGTGGGATTAACTACAACCATTTACTACATATGCAAGGCCAGGAACGACAAGGTGTTTGAAGACAAGACATGGCACCCAGAGGAGATCATACACCTTGTTAAGACTCATGTGTACATGGTCTTGTATCATAATTTTGCTATACAATTTAACAATGCACTACTGTTGCATTAGGGACTCCTCCAAGATGGGCATGTGCAGGATGGCTCAAGCTAAAGAGAATGACCCACTGCCGACAACCTTTTGCTCACTGTTACTGTGGAACTGGAGGCTATGATCAGGACGACAACTCAAGTGTCACAAGCCTCGGGTCTAGATATGTAATGGGCAACCTTTTGTCTCTTGTTGCCTATTTAGATACCCATGGCTTCATGATCTTTATGATTAGTATGATCTTGTAATGCTTCAGTGGTGGACATTAGATTAGTGGTTTTATGTTAAAGGGTGCTTTGAGTGGTAGGTTGTAGCTCCTTGATGGCCAAGCCGAAAGGGATGCTACAACTTACTACTCATGAGAATGCGTGTCCGACTTCCGATAGCTTTGGCTTGAAGACACAGGAATTGCATCAGGACTTAGTCCTTGCAGACCTTAATGACCTCCTATTGCTCTCATTAGGACATGGGCCTTACCCATGCAAAGGCGCCACTGGATTCAATTCCGTGATGCCTATGTTCCACTTTTTGAAAACCTTGTACATGTCTAGTTTTTCATTCAATATATTTACCCTAAAATAAAAAAAAAACATGAATCACTTCTTGTTAATTTCTTGAACTACTTCTTGTTAACTTCACAAAACACTTACTTCTTGAACTACTTCATGTTGAAATTTCTATATGTGTACGTGTAAAGGCTCGGGTTTCAAAAATCATAAAATTAAAAATAAATAATATAAAATGTTTTTTATTCGGAAAAGTTGGATATTTTGAAAATCCTCTCCCTCAATTAAATATCCTTACTTTAAAATCCTTCAAGCGGATTCCGACCCAATTTCGAACTTTAGGAGATAAATTTTGCCTTTTACCTCGAAATTGAAATAAACTTTGAGATGTCGATATCCACATGATTTTGAACCACTAAATTGATCGCATCAGGATAGCATCGAGAGCGGGTTTCAGGATTGAATTATGGGTATTCAAATTTTACTTTTGGGACCACCTTCTTTTGTCTTTTCTCCCCTTCCCACTTCCGAATTTCAGCAGAACAAGCAAACCCATTTCAGCTTGCTCTATCTCATTTTGGTGTAACATCCACCTTTTCCTTTTCCATTCCTCACACTGTTGACCCTCCCTCTTTGGCAAATGCCAAGCACAAACCCATGCCAACTGCAGTACCACCACTCCCCTCCCCTTCAATTTTGACTTCAAACAAATTTTCCTCACCCACAAAAACAGATTCACCCACACCTCTTCCCTCACTTCTCCATTTCCCTTCAACCCAAAACACACCCCCAAGACCTCCTTCCATTCATCCTTTCTCTTCCCTCCTTCACCACCTCACCTCCACCAGCGCTATCATCGTCCCCTCCCTATTGAAAACGAGAGTGGCACCACTCGAGCACATTCCCGAGCAACACCCGTTCCACCACCTCATGCGCTCCCTTCGCCTTTGTCTATGAAACACCGAGCAGGAGCACCCATCTCCATGACTCCATCTTCTTCCTCCTTCCCTTCCGTTGAGTAGTAGTAGTAAGCTCATAAGTCAAGCCCATCAGCAGCTCCTCCAACGCTTGAGATGAAGCCAAGTCGCCCAGCTCTGCTCCTCTGTTTTCTCTGAGCACCGCCGTAAGCCTTTCCCCTCTTTTTCGACCAAGCCACGCCATAAAGCATCACCTTTGCTTGAGAACAAGCAAGCTTAAGTATGGGGTTTTTGATGTGCGCGCAAATTGTCATATTTTCTATGCACATTTAAGTCCATTTTTTCGTCATTGGCATGCATATTAGTAGGGAATTCATAAGATTAGTGTAGTTTATGCATTATTGTCAAATATATGGGTCTGCACGAGTTTCTATGTGATTTTACAGAAAACGAGACGAAAATGGACAGATTTGGAAGAGCGGAAAAGAACTCGAAGTCTTCTGAAGAGGTCGAAATCGACTATGAACCTCGACATCGAGTGAAACAGAGCACATGAATCGAGCAATGATAGAACAGAGTATGTCGACTCAACAGAGGTCGATATCGATGTCTGATGGTCAATATCGAGTGGCCTAGATCGATGATATTGATAGAAGTCAAGTGCGAATCCGAGGAGAAGAAGGAGTTCTCGAGATAAGAGATAAAGAGAGGTTGATATCGATGACCAAGGTCGATATCGATGTTGCCAGCAGAGAAGTCTGACTCAGATTTTGATAGAATTCTATCCGAAGCTTGCACGTGTATCCAAAAGTCGAGATCTTCTATCTTCATCACCAGACTTATCTCTTTAGATGTTTTACCATGGAGTTTTTAGTTTTTACTTTATTAAGTTTTATCTTAGAGAATAAAGATAAGTTTTCGAATCCTTGGCTAGCAAGAATTGAGATCTATATCTAGAGGCCATTAGGGCTGAGTTTATTCATCCAAGAACAACAAGAGTTTTAGTTTATCGCATAGAATTTGTAGAGAGAGAGAGGCCGACTGGAGTTGGGTGTGAAGCGAGAGCGGAGATTTGGCTTTTCTCGGTTGTAACATTCTCTTTAGTTTAATCAAAGTAGTTTTCTTTTCAATGTTGATGATAAGTTCCACGATGAAGCAGTAGTCAACCCACTTCTAGGGTCGGGGTGAGCCCGACGATAGCAATGTAGGGTAAGTGCATCAAAGGTATGATTTTTATGCGATTATGTCTTCTATCCTATGCATGATCCTTGGCGAAAGTTAGGGAGATTCATTATTTGCATTATTGAAGCGAAAGCCAATCACATTGTGAACTTGGATTACTCATGAATTGGATAGTAACTCTTATGAATTATGCGAGAGCCTCTAATCACCTAAGTGTTGGTAACGAAAGTTATTTGATGGAAAGACATTAAATTTCATAACTTTAGCATCATACTTGCATGAATATCGTTGTGGCATGAATCCCCGACCTTGGAAGCTTTTAGTTAATTGAATTAATATAAAAAGTTTGAGTTTTTATTTTTGATCATCTTTCCTTTACCATTCTAAGCTCTTCGGACTACTTTTCCAACACATAGGTTACGCATTACAGTTTGTTACAGACATCGAAATCGACTCGCAAAGGTCGATATCGAGCACCAACATCGATATCGAGGTCTATCTCGATGTCGACTGTGTTTGCTTTTGTCTTCTACAGGAACTTTGCTGGAAATCGACTAGAACTGAGGTCGATATCGACCAGACACCTCGATATCGAGTGTCTCCTGAGGTCGAAAGCTTGATCGTGATTACAACTATGGAAGCGCTGACATACCTCCTCGTGGATTCGATCCTGAATTACCCTACCACTACACCGGGAGGGATTCTTGTATTTATTTGCTTGATAAGGGAGTTGGCATAGTTAGAGTTTATATTTGAATATTTTATTTGAGCAGAATCACACCTCCCCTAAACGAACATTGGTAGATGATTGAATATCTTGTGGCTAAGTAAATCTCCTAAAGATCTTGCAAATTTCGCATCTCTTATGCGTTTGTTGCTCTAGTTGATGTCGTGTGGACTACTCGATGTCGAGCGCCTCATATCGAGTCGACATGGTTGATTTCTTGTCGAAATTGCCTATGTCTCGATCTGGTTTTTTTTCTTCAGTAAACCTCAGGTATTGTAGTCGATATCAAGTGCTTATGTTGAGATCGAGAAGCGCTCGAGATCGAGCTCTTCTTCAGTGTCTTGTTTTCACTCCAAATTGTTCCGTTTTCTGCGAAATCAAACCAAAACTCGTGTAGACCTCTATATCTTGCAAATAAAATCAAAATACACAAATTCATTGCTTTCCCAACCCAAAGTATAAAATATGCATAAAAACTGACTAAATGTAAGCATTAAATATGGTGAAATATGCGCACATCAAACACCCCATACATAAGCTTGTTGTCCTCAAGCAATACTCTTAATTGTTATTCTGGGGAAGGACTAAACACTCATCATTATAGATCCATTCTCATATAACCCTACAGTCAATTACCATCCTCGCAAAGGTATTAACACATTCAAAAGGAGGGTTATGCAAAAACAATATGTAACATAACATTAATAATCAAGAGGACTTTTATGCGCAATGGTGAAGAGTGGGGTAAAAGGTATAATGGTGGGCTATATTTGGAAATGTGGTGCTTAATCCAGGGAGAAACTTTCAAACTTTCTTTCTTTAATGCACTTTCTCCTTTATGATTTCCACATTCCTCTTCCTCATAATGATCTTTGCTTTTTTCACTTATTTGCTTTTACCTCTCTAACCTTAACACTGCCTTCTCGCGAGTCACAAACATGGGTATCGTGAATGGCCCTGGATACTTAGAGCTTCGAACTTCTCACCTTGTGTCCCATCTCACGTGAATTTTATCCTCCGCAAGCAAGGTCGATTCACCTAACTCCTAGGTGACCGGATTTTCTTTTCACTCATTAAATTTTCCATAATAAAAAAATTTCTGCCATCAACTTCATATTTTCTTCACAACATATGAACCATATAATACCTCCATAATATGATATCCATTTAATAACATAATCTCCCGGATAGGTAAAAAGGTATAGAAGTAGGCAATTTAATAACTTGTGGAGCAAATATGACATTAAGCACATATGGATTAGAATATGAAGTAAAGGAAATAAGCATGAGTAATGGTAGGGTGAATAATGTGTGAATGGAAAATAAAGTCCTCCATCCTCTTATCTTGCATATGTCAAAATCAACTTCAAATTTTACTCCTTTCATGGTTTTCTCTAAAAAATTCACTTCATTGAGACTTCCCTTTACTAGGCAATTCAATTGCTATATCTCTAATGGATCAACTTTTGCATCATCGAGTCTTGTAACTACTTCCATGGCACTTTTTAATTTTTTTCAATGGGGGTACTTTTTCTCAAAAATCTCTATGAATGGTAAACTTTATGCTCAAGAGAAAATATGTATAAATGATGCCTAATATGTAAGAACTAACCATGCATGCAAAAACAAGACTTTAATATGAATGAACTAAACTAACAAATATGCAATTGAGAAAAATAATGTAAGTATGCTTTTACCCCACCCCATACTTAAATCCTATAGTGTCCTCACTGTAAAATAAAATAAGAAGTGGAATTAAAGAGAACTTACTGGAAAACATCACAACAGCTTAAAACAGGTACGTCTACAGGGGAGGTCGAGATCAAATCAGGGTGATCTCGGCTCAATCATAGTTGCGTTGTTCGATTTCCCTTGGTTGATATCGAGCAATTATGTCGACATCGAGTGCTTTTGCAAATCCTTCGTACCTGAAATTGTTAGTTTTCACTCAAAAATCGTAAAACTTAAAGTTTAAAGTTTCAAAACCAAAAAACCAAAAATTTAAACCCTAAAACCAAAACTATCTAAAAGTCTATGTACATGCTCTACATTTTATAGTCGCTAGGCCGACTTCTTCTGCTCTTCTATCCAAAATTGGGACATATAGGGACAATATGGCTCGCACGTCCTCTTCAGGGCTTTCAAGCTCCACCTTGAACATCGTCCCCTTTTTATCTCTAAGCTCCAACCTTCCTAGATAGACCTTGTTGATGGTCACTAATCCTCTTTTTCTTCCATCCTTCCGTTTGCATCCCATTATGTTGCATTGTTCCATAAGCACCTTGTCGCCCACCTTATATTCACTTATCGACTTTCTTATCACGTTAGTAAGGCATACAAACAAGGATACTCTTTTCATGTGGATATTAGATTTGAGTTCTAAAGGATGAGAATCTTTACCTGGGCTTACCGTTGAGTTATTCATGCTCTGAGGGAGTGCTCGGCATCGAGTAGGTCCAGTCGATATCGACTGACCTTGGTCGATCTTGGGTGCTTCGTCTTCGTCGACCCCATACTTAGCTTCTGGCGTCTGATCTGACTCCATGGTGGTTGACATCGACCGGTGGGTGTCGGTATCGACTGCTTTCTCAGGCTCCTTCTCTTCATCGGCTTGGTGCCAAATAGACAAAAGCTCCTCTATTTAGGCCTCTGTGGCCCTCTTCTCTAGTTCTTCATGGGTCAAGGTCCTCTCCGTTGGCTCGTCACAAGGGATTACAATCCCTATTTCATGTAAGGCCTTGACCTCCATTTGGTTCACCTCCTTCATAGTAAGGTTGAAGGAGAACTCGATGACTTCATTTCTAATGATGAATGACAATAGTCCCTTCCTCACGCTGATATTGGCATCGGCCACAGCTAGGAACGACCTCGCTAGGATGATTGGGCATGTAGAATCCTCCGCCATATCTAGCACAATGAAATTTGTGGGCACATAGAACTTAATCACCTTTACTGGGACGTCATCAATTATGCATGTGGGATTTACGAAGTTGTTGTCGGCCATATAAAGCTTCATATCTATAGGCTCCAATCCTCCAATGTTGATCTCTGACCATATGGACAAAGGCATGAGGCTCACGCTAGACCCTAAGTTGCACAAAGCCTTGTAGCGATGTTGGCCAAGCCCAATTGTATTGGAAAATCTCCCTGGATCACTCCACTTCTCCAGGTAGTCTACCTTGTTGCACTCCTATGCGATCTCAGCGATTGATCACTTCTTGCTCAAGATGTCCTTTTGAAACTTCATGTCCGTAGGGTCCCTTAGTGACTTGGAGGGAAAAGGAAGTGGCTTCTTCTTTGTCGGAGCGAGATTGGCCCGAGGTGCTGAAGATGACTGGTCGACATCAACAAGGGTGTCGACATCGACCGTTGTGGTCGATCTCGGGTGCGCCTGGACAGGGTCAACTTTGACAGTTGTGTCGACATCGAGTGGGTCAGTTGATCTCGACATGGGTTCGTTGATATCAACCAGCTCTCCAGTAACTTTCTTCGTCGACTTTGTTTTGTCTTGATTGATTTGAATTTCTTTGCCATTCCTTAAGTGTATGGCAGAAATGTGGCCGGTTGGATGCCTTTTAGGATTGGCCTGAGGTTGGCTTGGGAGCGCGCCGGCTTATCCTGGGACGTTGGCCGCCAATTGACCCAGTTGGGTCTCTACACTCTTCCTCCATGCATCGATTTCACCAAGCCTTGCATTAATGCCATGTAGTTTAGTGTGGATGGCATTGTTGGATTGTTTGTTCTCTGCTTGGTTCCTCCTTAATTATTCTATGATGAGTTGTAAGTCACCCCTTCTTTCCCTTTCCGGATGGCCAGGTGCTCTATAGGGCGGGGGTTGTTGATATCCCCAATTGCCTTAATAGCCTCATCCATAGTTAGGCCCCCGCACAAACTTTACCTCCTCGTGGGTTTCTGCCATTTGAACTTGCTCCGTGTTGGGACAAGCCGTCGTGTTATGCTTCTGTGACTCACATTCTAAACAAGCTTGGTTAATAGTAAAAAACCTAACTTGTTTTTGGAGACGCTTTACCCGGTCTTTCATGAATTGATCCTTCACCACAAGCTCCACCTTCTCTGATGGCTTATATAGTGGTATTGATTGAGGCGGCCTCGCATCGGGGGTCGCAGGAGTCCCATAGGTATTGTCGAACTCCACTAGCCTTTCAATCATCTCCCAGGCTTGATTAGGTGTAAGCTCTATTAGCGATAGGTGGCATAGGTGTTGATCCGCTCTCTTGTAGGCACGTCCAGGGCATTGTAGATGATCTCTTAGAAAACATATCGTAGTTGCCCATGCGTACGACAGGATATCAACAGGTCATTATAGCGCTCCTAGACTTGCGCTAGCGTCTCTCGTGCTCTTTTCTTGTAGGCCATTATTCTCTGGCGAGTCTGCACCGTGGGGGCAAGCTTTCCAACCAATGTAAAGTTTATGATCCAAAGGAGAGTTTTGAGAGCATATGAAAGGACTCACATCCTCGAAAATAAAGAAAGTGTCATGGAAGCTTTGACAAGACTCAAGGATGCAAAAGTGAATTCATTAGAGATATTGCAACGTAATTGTCTAGTAAATGGAATTTTCAATGAAGTGTAATCTTTTTTAGAAAACCATGAAAGAAGGTAAATTGATGTTGCTTTTGACATATGTGATGTACATATTTGTACCCTTTTTTATTGCATCTTTTGACTTCATATTTCATTCGATTCCTAAAGAAAAGGTTGAAAAAATGCAAATTTGTGTAGACTGGGCTAATGTGCAAGAAATAGAGTCCCCACAAGTTTTAATCTAATTATGTAGGAATTGGAGCAGAATCGGAGTCAAAACGAAGAAACCAAGGAAAACAGAAAGGGGTCGAAATCGACCTATCTGGTCAATATTGACAATATACATCGACACAGACTCTGAGTGTCGAGACAGACAAGAACACTAGCAGAAGAAAACCACTTGATATCAATCACTTGACAACGATACTGACCAAGTCCCAGAAATCGAGTAGAGTTGAGCCCGTCGAGCAGAAACGAAGAGGTCAATTTTGACCTATCTGGTCGATATCGACGGGATTTCGACATGGGTTGGATGCGCTTTTCGAGATGCGGATTGCCAGTCTATCTTCAAGAGCCACAGTTTATCCATTGTCATACTAGATAGATTACAACATAGGTTTATTTGTTTTTCACCCTAAGCCTTTATTAAGTTATTTAGATATTTACCAAAATAAAAGATATATCCTACTTGTTGGGATAGAATTTAGATAGAAGATAGAAGATACTATCCTTGAATAGTGAGGATTAGTAGCCTATAAATAAAGCCCTAGGAGGCTGGCATTCAATCATACAATTACACATTCAATCATACACAAATAGAGTTAGAGTTAGAGAAAAGCTTTAGGGTTAGGCGTTTGCGAGAGCCGACGTTGAGTTGTAAAGTTTCAGAGTTATTAATGCAAATTTCCCTTTTCATATCAATGATGTTTCATACGATGAAGTGCGAGTAGTTTCCCAAAGCTTCTAGGGTCGGAGTGAGCCTGACGTTAGCCATGTGTGCCTGAGGTAAGTATTTGTTGTTGATATCGTTGTGTCTATATCATCTCCTATGATTCTATGTTTAGTCCTTATCAAAAGAAAAGGGATTCATGCTAACGTACAACTTGAGTTATAAACATAAAATTGGTAAAGACAATTAGGTTTATTTGCAAAAGTAATCCTAAGAGTTGGTGTACATCGAAAGCTTGTCCCTCGGGGAAAATAACGCAATTGTCCGTCTTATTTGCCTTATCGCATGCATTGGTTAACGTTGTGGTAAACCCTAATCCTAGGAGTTGCCTTTTATATCGTATTTGAATCATAAAAATCTGTCTTTATTTTGTTCATATTTCCTTTTTCATCCTTGTTTCTTCGGTTTTTCTTTGCCAACAAAGCTAACAACTTTGCAGGAACAACATCGATATCGACCACCAACATCGATATCGACCACTTTGCTTCATTGACGGTCTTTTGTGTCGACGTCGATCTCCTTTGTTCCTGTTGCTAAGGTCGATTTCGAGTCTCCTACTAGATATCGACCACCCTGTGTCGACTGGCAGTCTTCTAAGCTAGTTGATTTCTGCACTAACATTGATATCGACCACACCTAGTCGATATCGACTGCTTATTTTTGTCTCTACAAGTCTTTGTTGCAGAAGGAATCGACAGCTAAGGTCGACATCGAGCAATTAGGTTGAGATCTAGGCTTCTGGTCGACAAAAGACGTGAGCTTTCAAGACTATCTAGGATTCCGCTGACCTGCTTCCTCGTGGATCGATCCTGACTACCCTTCCACTACAATGGGAGGAAGTCTTGTAATTATTTGCATAGGCTAGGATTCGATTTGCATTTATATTTTATATATTTGTTTAAGAACTCGATTTCCTCCTATCAACAAATTGTCGCCGTGCCGGGGAGGCAATCAATCACGCCCTAGTAGTGTATCTCACGTTTTTATCTAGTTTTGCTTTGCAGGTTTATGCGACGCGCTGATCGCCCACCTGAATTTGAAGGTGTAGACGACCCTGAACGCTATCTCCATCTAAGGGCCCAAGCTCAAAGAATCATGGCAGACAACGAGACCCAGGCTAAGCTAATTGAGCAACTAAGGAAGCAAGTCAAGGACTTCACAACTAGAGAGATGGCACTCAAAGAGTGTGCAGACAGGGATGAGGAGGCCAGGATGCAAATAGAAGCCCAAATCAACGCCCTCCTTTAGAATGCCAAACAATACATTCACCCTGTGCACTTAGTGCCTGAATCGACTATTCTTATCCCTCCTTCTACTTTTGAGATTAAACCTAGCTTCTTAACCTAGCTTCTCTATTCCTCGATTTGTGTGATACTATTGCTGATGGACAAAGCATAGAGTATGTAAAACTAAAGGCTTTTCGTTGGTCTCTCGCAGGGAAAGCTCTATCATGGTTGGAGACCCTAGTCCCCAGATCGCTCCGCACGTGGGACGAGGTCAAGGATGCCTTCCATTACAAATTCTTCCCACCATCAAAGACTACAATGATGTGCCAGAAGATTACGACTTTTAAACAAAAGCCAGGCGAGTCATTGGCGCAAGCATGGGAGCGCTTTAAGAAGCTGCTGAGGTCCTACCCTACGTATGGGCAACCACCCTACATCATCCAGGAGAATATCTACAACGCCCTAGACGTAGCTACTAAGGAGAGAATCAACACCTATACCTCCTATGGGTATCTCGAGCTCCTACCACAACAAGCTTGGGATACTATAGAGAGGTTGGTCGAATTTGACAACACCTATCGGACTCCTGTGGCCTCCGACTCAAGGCATGCCCCATCTATGCCACTCTATAAGCCCTCCAAGGAGATTGATCCCAACGTCAGAGATCAATTCATGCACGATCAACTCAGAAGGTTGCAAAAACAAGTCAAATTCCTCTCCGTCAACCAACCCTGCGCCGAATATGGCTCCTTCAGGCATATCACCACTGAATGCCCCCACACAGAGCAAGTACAACTAGTGGAGACTCACTAGGAGGCACGCTACATGAGGAATCCCAATCGTCAGGGGTACCAAAACTGGGGAAATCAACCACCCCAATACAACCCTAGGGATCCTCCGCCTTATAGAGCTCTAGGCCATCTGGAGAGAGAACCACGACGCCCGAATGGGGGAGATGGATGCTTGGAATTGAGGAGAACCAGGCTACAAATCAATAATCCAGCAACGCTATCAACAACCAACTTTAGGTCCTCAACACCCAAATGGGGGAGATGTATGCTTGGAAGAAGACGATTGAGACCCAACTGGGTCAACTGGCGGCCAAAATCCAAAACCACCTGGCAAACTCCCTATACAACCACAAGAAAATCCAAGGGGGCAAGCCGGGCACATTGACGCTATCAATCTAAGGAGTGGACGCACATTGCCCTAGCTGAGGAGCGAATGAGAAGTCCCTGAAGACGCAGTCGATGTCGACCCCCACTCGATATCGAGGGCCCTGTCGACGTCGAACCTACAGTCGATGTCAAGCCCACTGTGAAGCACAGAACGGAGCCAGAGAGGCACTCGATATAAAGTGAACAGGTCGATATCGACCACCCTACCGATGTCGACCCTTCTAGAAATCGACCACAACTTCAGACTCCCCCGAGGTAGACCAAACCAGTCAATATCGACCACCCTGATGACAATGTCGACCTGTCCATAAAGTAGAAATCGACCACTTTGCCTCCAAAGCCATCCAAAACTCTACCCTTTCCTTCCAAGGCGCTGCGGGATCCAAAAGACACCAAGTTCAGACGCTTCATGAAGATCTTACAAGGTCTAAATCTCACCATACCACTCACCGAAGCGCTCAATGAGATGCCTGCATACATGAGGTTCTTGAAGGACATCTTGTCCAAAAAGAGGTCCATCCTAGATATCGCTGGCGAATGCAATTCAATTGAGTTCACTGAGAAGCGCGACGATCCAGGCAAGTTCGCAGTAACAGTAGGGGTTCGTAAGCATTAATTCAAAGACCTTTGTGATCTCGAGACTAGTGTTAGTTTGATGCCCCTATCAATATGGCAGCAAGTGGGCGTAGGAGCATTGGAGCCCGTCGACATTAAGCTTTACATGGCGGACAACTCCTTTGTGAGACCAACTGGGGTTGTGGATGATGTCCCTGTCAAGGTGGGAAAGTTCTTCATACCCATGGACTTCATCGTGTTGGACATGCCGGAGGATCCTATTGTGCTTATCATCCTTGGTAGGCCATTCTTAGTAACATCGGATGCCAACATCAATGTGAGGAATGGCAACCTTACATTCACAATCGGCAACGAGGTCGTAGAGTTTCGCTTCAACCCTACAATGAGCGAAACAAAGCAGCTGGAACAAGTTGTCCTCTCACCGGCTAAGGAGAAGCTTCGGAAATTTTTGTTGGTGAGGACGGAAACAGCCAGAAGAGTCGACATCGACTAGAACCAGTCGATATCGACTGAAACACTCAATATCGACCAGGCGTACTCGATATCGAGTGAACCAGAGGATTGTCAAGAGCATAAGTATGGGGTCCTTGACGTCGACATCGACCCCCACCTGTCGACATCGACTATTAATGTCGAAATCGACCATCCTTTGTCGAAATCGACTGACCCTCAGCCCGAAGATTTCTGTTTCGGGCACGAACAGGTAAGCCCAGGTACGATCTCTAACCCTCCTCTGTCCATAACTGATAATTCAACTAATGGGAGGGTCAAAGCTCCATGGTTTGCCCATCTTGCAAAAGTTAGGTCAAGAAAGAGAAGGAAAGCGCCCAATGAAGAAGAACGTAATAAAGAAGAAGCCTTGGTTGCCAAACTTAGCTACTATCAAAAGGACCTAGATGATCCAGGAGAATGCTCAAGCTTGAAGGGTCCCTACCTTAAAGGCTCATGAAGTATTGACGGAGAAGTCGGCCTAGCGACTGAAAAAATCTAGAGCGTGTACATAGACCATTAAATTTTTCATAAATGGTTTTTAAGGTTTTGATTTTTGGATTTTTAAACTTTTGAAACTCTCATAATTCATTGTTTTATCTATGATTCTAACAAAGATTTCAGGTTGCCAAGCAAAAGGAACGACGAAGTAGAAAAGAAGCTTCTGTAGAGGTAGTCAAAATAGACCAGGCCAGTCAAAATCGACCATCCTAGGGTCGAGCCATCTTCCTGAGATCGAGATCGATCATCCAGGAGCCAAACAGAGAAGTCGATATCGACATAGCTACATCGATATCGACCACAACCTGGTGGCCCTTGACTTCACCTTCTTCCTCGACTACGACAGATGCAGTCGACATCGACCACTGTACTCGACATCGATTTCTGGCATCGACTGGACCTGAAATCGACCTGAATCTGTAGGTTGTGTTGTGAGTTTCTTGCTACCCTTATTTTTCTTTTAATACAGTGAGGACACTGTATATTTTAAGTATGGGGTGGGGTAGAAACATGTCTTATGGTCATTACTTGGTTTTCTTCTTCACATTGCATTCATGTTTAAGCTTTTGTTCTTAGCTTTTACTTGCATAAAAAAAATACCAAAAAATCGAAAAAATAAAAAAATTAGAAAAAAATACAAAAAATGCGTGTTTACCTTCTTAAGTTTGTTAATCCTACTTAGATGTCCTATGATGAAAACGCAATAGCTGACTTGATCATGTACATCCTATGGCATATTTGGATGGTTTAGCCTAAGTCCTTAAAATGGTTTTTATGTAGATTGTGAACTTGTGATGAAATTGAGCACATATGAGCGTAGGCTAAAAAGCAAATCCAACAAAAATTGTCCTTGTGAGAAATTTAGCATATAGGGAGAACATTAAAAATCCCTCTGCTTTCTTGAGTGTATTTACTCTTCCTATGCATCTCTAAATGTTTTGATAGTTTTTCAAAGCCAATGCATATATATGTTTATGTTTACGAGAATTAAATGATGGAGGCATCTTTTAAGCAATTTTTATCCTCTCTTTACCTACCTTGCATTATCTCTGCTTGAAGCCAGAATATTAGCCTGAGCCTTATATTGCAAACTCCATAAAATTATTCCTAGCCGAACTGAGCATGACCCCCATTTGGGAATTGAGACTTAGATTGGTTAGAATAATGGATTGTGGAAAGAAAAGTGCATTTATTTAGTTTTGAGCAAAGGAAATTATGGGATGGTACATATTTCCATCTTGTCATATTTTCTAAAAGGATTTTCGGCTCACCTTATAAATGCACCTTTATTTTATAATTTTCGTGCGAAAAAAAAGAAGAAAATATATATATATATATATATATATATATATATATATATATATATATATATATATATATACACACACACACACACACACACACATAGTGCATGAGCCAATTATTCCTAAGTTCTTTATTTTATACAAGTTCTATATTTTTGAGAGCATAATAGGGTTTGAAAGAAGGGTTGTTGAGCATTATGGATGATGAGTTTGGAAAGCGTAACATTGAAGAGTTATAGTTTGGATATTGTAGTGTTGAGGTTTAGGAGTCTTGATTCTCGAATTTTATAAGCACCACATAGCCAAATAATTTCATACCCTCTATTTTATTCCAAGCCCCATTACATCCCAGCCGAATGGAGTCTTCTTTGAAGTCTTCCATTGAGCGAAAGTCCTCCGGATGGTTCTTATTGCATCTACATAATTGGTTGCAAAGTGGATTCTTATAAATTACAATGTTTATGAGATTGTATATGGAATTGAATTTAACGTTGATCTTTATAGCCTAAACTCATGAGAGTTGAGTACAAATAAATTATCCCTGTGAGGTTGGATCAAAATTACATATGCCTATGGATCGCTCATATATGTGCTATGACGTTAAATTCACTTGCTTTGCTTAGCTACCACTTATGATGTTGCTTTTGACAAGGGCGAAGACTTGAAGGTTGTGTTGTAGGTATTGGTTATTGCTTGGTTATTGCTTGAGGACAAGCTAGTCTAAGTATGGGGTGTTTTGATGTACATATTTGTACCCTTTTTTATTGCATCTTTTAACTTCATATTTCATTCGATTTCTAAAGAAAAGGTTGAAAAAAATGAAAATTTATGTAGAATGGGCTAACGTGAAAGAAATATAGTTTGCACAAGTTTTGATCTAATTATGTAGGAATTGGAGCAGAATCGGAGCCAAAACGAAGAAACCAAGGAAAGCAGAAAGGGGTCGAAATCGACTTATTTGGTCGATATCCACTACAGACATCGACACAGACTCTAAGTGTCGAGACATACAAGAACACCAACAAAAGAAAAGCACTCTATATCGATCACCTGACATCGATATCGACCAAGTCCCAGAAATTGAGTAGAGCTGAGCCCGTCGAGCAGAAACGAAGAGGTTGATTTTGACCTATCTGGTCGATATCGACTGGATTTCGACACGGGTTGGACGCGCTTTTTGAGACACGGATTGCCATTATATCTTCAAGAGCCATGGTTTATCAGTTGTAATACTAGATAGATTACATCTTAGGGTTATTTGTTTTTTACCCTAAGGCTTTATTAAGTTATTTAGATATTTACCAAAATAAAAGATCTATCATTCTTGTTGGGATAGAATTTAGATAGAAGATAGAAGATACTATCCTTGAATAGCGAGGATTAATAACCTATAAATAAAGCCCTAGGGGGCAGGCATTCAATCATACATCAATAGAGTTAGAGTTAGAGAGAAGCTTTAGGGTTTAGTGTTTGCGAGAGCCGACGTTGAGTTGTAAAGTTTTGCAGTTATTAATGCAAATTTCCCTTTTCATATCAATGATGTTTCCTACGATGAAGTGCGAGTAGTTTCTCAAAGCTTCTAGGGTCGGGGTGAGCCTGACATTAGCCATGCGTGCCTGAGGTAGGTATTTGATGTTGATATCGTTGTGTCTATATCATCTCCTACGATACTATATTTAGTCCTTATCGAAAGAAAAGGGATTCATGCTAACAACTTGAGGTATAAACATAAAATTGGTAGAGACAATTAGGTTTATTTGCAAGAGTAATCCTAAGAGTTGGTGTGCAACGAAAGCTTGTCCCTCGGGTGAAATAGTGCAATTGTGAGTCTTATTTGCCTTATCGCATACATTGGTTAACATTGTGGTAAACCCTAATCCTAGGAGTTCCTTTTATATCTTATTTGAATCATAAAAATCTGCCTTTATTCTGTTTATATTTCCTTTTCCATCCTTGTTTCTTCGGCCTTTCTTTGCCGACAAAGCTAACAACTTTGCAGGAACAACATCGATATCGATCACCAACATCGATATCGACCACTTTGCTTCGTCGACGTTCTTCTGTGTCGACGTCGATCTCCTTTGTTCCTGTTGTTGAGGTCGATTTTGAGTCTCCTACTCGATATCGACCACCCTGTGTCGACTGGCAGTCTTCTGAGCCAGCCGATTTCTGCACTAACATCGATATCGACCACAGCTAGTCGATATCGACTGCTTGTTTTTGTCTCTGCAGGTCTTCTTTTGCAGAAGGAATCGACAGCCAAGGTCGACATCGAGCACTTAGGTCGAGATCGAGGCTTCTGGTCGACAAAAGACGTGAGCTTTCAAGACTATCTAGGATCTCACTGACCTGCTTCCTCGTGGATTGATCCTAACTACCCTTCCACTACAAAGGGAGGAAGTCTTTTAATTATTTGCATAGGCTATGATTCGATTTGCATTTATATTTTATATATTTGTTTAAGAACTCGATTTCCTCCTATCAACAATATGCAATGATAAAATGATTGAAGACGTTATTTTCCATTTGAGCTTCTTTTTCCTAGCCAATACCTTTACATTATAGCCTCACATCATATCTAAGCCATATGTGCCTTACAAAAAAAATTCTTTGCTCCCAAGTATCATATATTGCCCATTTTTTATACCTTTTTACCCATCCAGGGATTATGTGAAGCAGAGCTTATTTTTCCTAGCCAATACCTTTGCATTATTTTACCTTTTATACCTTTTTAGCCAAGTAAAGAAGAAAGGCAGTCAATATCGAGTCACCATGTCGAGATCGACCAGATTACTCGACGTAGACACTGAGCGTCGAGCCTAGACAAGACAACGCTACTGGAGAGCACTCTACATGACAACAGATCAAGTGGAGACAACGATATGAAGTTTGGTAAGAATGGATAAAAGATCTCGACTTTAGGATAGATGTAATTTCTTCCGATAGAATTCTATCAAAAACAACATCGGATCTATCTGCAGTAGCAGTCGATATTGACCAGGACATGTCGATATCAACCTCATCTCTTTTATCTCGAGCCAGCTCTACTCGACCTCGGATTAGCACTCGAACTCTATCAATTCACTCGATTTAAGGCACTCGATATCGACCACGTCATGTCAATATCGACCAGTCTGTGTCGACATGCTCTGTTCTTCTGTCTACTCGATTTTTGGTATTCTGTTTCCACTCGATTTCGAGTCTTTAGGTCGATTTCGACTCCTCAGTAGACTTCGAGTTCTTTTTCAACTTTTCTTCTCTTGTCCAAATTGATCCAATTTTATCTCGATTTTTGCGTAATAGCATAAAAACTCGTGTAGACCTCTATATTTGACAAATAAGCATAAACTACACTAATCTTATGCTTTCCCAACCAATATGTATGCAACTATCGATAAAATGGGCATATAAGTATATGAAAAATATGGCAATTTGCGCGCACATCATGAGGTATGTTTGTGATTGAAATAATTGGTTTTTTAAGTGCTTTAGGGACCACAATAATATGGCTCATTCTTGTGATGAGTTGGGTTTGCCGACTAAAGATGACCTGGGGTATAGTGATGATGACTACAAGATCCTAAAGTGGCTACTAAATTTAAGGATAAAGCCAGGCTAAAGAGGATGAAAAAGGCCCTCACTGTACTAGATGAGTATCAGGTCTCCCCGGTAGTGAAGTAGGTGCATTCCATTAAGGAAAAAACGCATCTTGACCCTCCTTCTTCTAAAGTGGACTTGGGACTCGTGACAAGATAGGACAAGGAGGCCTTTAACGCCTAGATGGCTAGGTTAGCACCGAGTTTCTCCTCGATGATATATAGTCATTCCCACTCGCATGTCCCTATTGCGGTCCTTGTCTTTATTCTTTTTTTAGAGAGGCTTCAACATTGCGTGGGATCAACAAGACAGAGCTTGGCCATGCATTCTTTGTGGAGTTGATAACGTATACCTAATGGCTAGGCATTGAGGTATGTTTCATTCATACAACCTGCGTGCCTGTGTACAAATTGATTCTTTTTTTTTTTTGCAAATTGTAACCCAATCAACACCCTTAACGCGACATTTTGAGCAAAGCTTGATACACATTCGGGCAAACATTCATCTCGATGCCTAATGGTTCAGCCATGTGTTCCTCATGGACAGTTTCTCGTCGTGCTTACTGAAGAAAGAATGGGCCATTAATAAGGGAAATCTAATGGGGTACACATCTGACCAGTCTATGCTTGCCTACCTCGACGGTGTGTCACCCACACTGTTGGGGAAGCCCTGGGCAGAAGTGCAGTCCATCCTGGCCCCAATCAACCTTGGAAAAATGCATTGTGTGACAATTAAAATTTTCCTTGACGAATGCACGGTGAAGCTTTATGACTCTGTGATGCATATCGTCCGTGAACGCTAGTTGCCCAGTAAACTATGGTATGTCACCAATATGCTCCCCTACATCATGAAATCCCATCCACCACTTCATAAAGGTTTGCGGACAGGTTGGCCAAGCCTTTGGCCTTGTATTGCATGGTTGGAGTACTCGTCGATAAGCAGCCGTAAACACCTACCCCTTCTCGTAAACAAGCCTTTATCATCTCCCTCTTGTCGGGATATGTATGCATGGGGGTTTTGTAAACAAGCCCCTATTTGTAAGCACCTACCCATTCTCAAAAGTAATGTTCGCTTTTACATTCCCTTGAGGAAGCTCTCATTGACAGAGAAAACCTCTGTTTGTGAAGCAGAAAAAATAACATCCTTGGTATGCAATTGTCTGTACATGATACGTAAATCGTAAGGTCTATCACATATTATTACATGGGGTCATGAGGACGTAATAACTTTCGTAAGTGGGGGATTGCCCTCCTTTAGACCCCAAAGTTGACAAATGCGTACTTGAACTGGTGGTTGACGTCCCACTCAACCCCGATGTACGTCCCTGGGTTTCCCTGCTCGATCATGTACATATATGATGACATTATCCTATACGCATCCTTGTTCATGCTATAAAGGGCATCACTCACACTTAACTTTGCTCAACAGGCCTTCCAATAGCTGCAATCAATATCGAGCTGGAATTTGGTTAGAGATTGGATTTGAACTGAAGTTAATGGCTTTCGAGACCTTGTGAAGCTAATACATAAAGAATACAAATCAGGTTGGATAATGGCATGGAAATTAAAGTACACGACACGATAATTTTGGATATTGTCATGGGAAATGTATTGATTGACACATAATAAGTAGGATACAGAGCAAAACTCATACCTTGACACGAGGCTCTTTCCAAGCAGGCCGAAGGTGGCCTGTCATTGGTGGTTGTGTCTGATGGTCATATCGCACGTGTGCTCCTACACGTACATCCGGATTATCCACAAAGTGATCTTCATGAACTTTGATGCATGACATATCCACGTGCAATTGGGATCGATGCACAAAAAGGTGTACAATGATGGCGATGGGCGATGACCTCTTCATATGCGTGTCAAAACACCCTCCAACACAGTTCACCTTATCCGATTCCGCACCTTCTCATTGGACTTACAGAACAACCCCTCATGGATGTCGGTGTTGTTTTGTCGAGGGTCCCCTAGTTGTAGAAAAGTTTTCTCTACCATCGCCTTCACCACCTCCATGGATATCCATGCAGCCTGCTGTCCTCGAACGTAAACTTTCAACCTTCTACATCTCATTGTCAAATGAGATTTGACAACAACCTCCGATGACGCTGCCTTCCTAACCTCCAATTTGATTTCATAAGGGATGTCATAATCCTCTTTCGAAGAGCTCCCCAAGTGGACGGGAACTACCTGCCCCAATGAAAACCCTTAGATATAGTTTCCTCCTCGTTGCTACTTACACATATTACCTGTTTACCACGTTTGTTGCTAGGCACTTTGGTTGTCATGTCTGGGACAAGTTATTGTGTGTCGTTCAATGGTTTTAGTGTTATTCCAAGTCTTAGCCTGGTTGGATTTATGCCAGTAGTAGGAATATATATGTAAGGCTCTTGATTTTCCATTCCAGGTGTTTTATTTTTTGGGACATACTCATTATTCTTAATACTTCTCTAAGCATTAGTTTTCAGTTAAACCGGCGAACTCAAACCGTCGACCACCAGAGCTTCCCCACCGGTATCCTTGAGTTGTTCGTTAGGGAAAAATCCACCACCATCGACAAGGGCCGATTTGGGTTCTAATTTCTTTCAAGGATGCATAAATCGAAAAGGGTCACGCTCGTTGTCTACTAGTGGAGTTCAAAAACTTGAAAGCATCCCAGTCTGATTCATCAGTCACCTAAAAAGGATGGCATTCCTCCTTCTTCGATTCGGGAAGGTACGCCAACTCCAACTCATAGTGGGAGGTATCCACCACCAACTTCTACATTATCATGCTCCTTACTGCCCCAAACTACAAGGTATTCTCTATCACCATGGCTCTGTGGGAATTTCACCCTTTGAATACCCATTTTTCTCATACATGTTTTCACCTCCCATTAGATATGAGAGTGGATATGAGAGTGACAAAGACCAACCCTCTCTCCCCTGCGAAAGAAAGAGAAGAAGATGGTCTTATTACTTTTAGTTGGGGATATGAAGAGGATGTGGAGTAGTTAGGGGCGTACAACTAAAATCACAAGCAGACTTACCCATATTCGTTATTATATATTGTATGATGATGAAACGTGTCAACGTTTAGTCAGCACGTAATATTAATTTATTGTCACGCATTTCGTATTTGTTGGCATGCAACTAATCACTGGGTTGTCTGTAATTCCCAATCCACCTTCAATGGCGCCTCTTTCAGTTTTCCTCCAATCCTTCAGCTGTTATGTTTTTCTGATTGCTATGTGTAATACTTAAGTGCTTTTATAGGTCCCTCAAACCTCTTCAATCCCAATTATTTCCCCTCTATATTTTTAAGCGAGAACATCTCATGCATTAAATGCAGCCCTATGCATTTAATGCCACTTCTCTCTTCCTCCTCGCTCCTCTACAACATTTGTACCTATATTTATTATTTGGTCAACTCTATACTTACTCTCATATTCCTTCTCCTTTTGTTACCTATAATCGGTAGAATAGGCAAAAAAATTTTGTTTGTAATAATGACGTTTTTTCCCCTTTTACATATTATGACATGTCACTACTACTTTTTGCAATGTCACCCTTAAATTTGTATATTAATGGAAAATAGCCTAGATGTATAGATATAGATATAGAGAGATAGATAATAAAAAAGTTGAAAGGTGGGAGTCTAGACATAAGAAAGGGTTAATGGTCGACCCGAACCCGATGGGTTTTGACCCGGCGGGAACCCGAATGGTCGATGACCCGGAGGGTTAGTGTCAACAAGGGTTAGGGTCTAGGCAGGTTAAAGGTTAAGGTTAGGGTTAGGGTCATGCTGATTTTTACTCGTGGACCCGACGGGTCGAACCTCGGGTCATCAATTTTTTTTTAAAAAAATTGAGGATAAGAGGAAGAGGAAGTCGATATTATAGAATGATAGAACCGTTTGAAGAGATCTCAATTTCCTACTCTATAGGCAATCGCTTGTCAAATACTCGCCGCTTCTTGCTCAACTGTAGTAGTAGAGCAACTTTTTAGCCAAGGTGGTCAAATATTAAGCGAGAAGAGATCAAGATTATTGCCCGAGATGTTGGAAGATCATGTTTGCCTAAACGACTGGAAGAGGGCGGAGATGAGGATTCAAAAGAATGATCACTTATTCGAGTTAGACCCGAATGAAGAGTTCAACAATGGCACAATGGTCGGGAGCTCAAATGTAGAGCAAGGCGAAGAGTCCTAGCAATGGATACGGTAGGTGGGGATCAGAACGAAGGTAAATAACTCCGTGAGCTTTGATTCATTTTCTTTGAGAATATGTAGGTAATCCAAGCCCGTCATCCTTTTTCTTTTCATTTTTTTAAACTAAAAAAACTAATTTTTTTTTTAAAAATGACATGTTGGGTGTGTATGTGACTACTTGTAATAGTTTTAAACTATTAAAATCAAATGGCTAAAAAATAAATTGTGTATGGGGCTTATTTTAAATGGACTTTTTGATTAAATTGGAGGTTTTAAAAAAAGCTAACTTTTATTTTCATTATATTTGGTTTAAAATTAGAAAAATATCCATAATAATAACCAAATAAACTCTATTTTTTTTTTACAAATGAACTCGTTTACGGCCCATACAAAGTTTATATTATTTCATATCTTTCAACCATTATTTCACATAATTTTTTCAATTTAACATATTTATAATTTTAGTCATTTTTTGTATCTCGGCACATACGTACCCGTTATGATCCTTGACAGAAGGGAAATGTCGTTAGGTTTCACCTAGCCAAAGAAATAATAACCCAAACTAACAACTTAACTAGTGACCTAGTATAACGGATAAGTAAGGGGTCGAACCCACAAAGAAAATAGTATTTCAAGGCAATGTGTATATATCAATTATGTAAATACGGATAAGATATAAATGTAAATAGGCAATGAGGAATGTAAATAAACTATGACAAAGATATGAATAAGAACAAAGATAGGATAAAAGATAAGAGTGTGGTTTACCTACAATTCGCAACATTGGTTGATTTACTTGATCCTTGAGATGATTGCAATATTATTCCTAAGCCTATGTCGACTACCTTTAATCGATTGTTCCGCAAGGATACAATCTCTTATTCAATATCACTAAAGAATAGCATTAACGACTCGAGTTCTTAAGAACAATTGGCACATCAATTCAATGCAATTAGGAAACAAAGAAACAACCCATTCAGCCCTAATAAATCTCCTCAACATAGATCAATTGTTATCATCCACTACAAAGGCATAGAAATATTACTAAATTAATGACTTCGTTTGCTATCAAGAAACCAAGAATGGATTCATAGCATAGATGTAATTCCTAACTAGATGGTCGGTCATAGAGAGGAACACAAATATAATTAATGAAGAACAAGATGATACATAAACTCATGAATAATATAGAAATCAAGTCTCACAATCAACCAACCAAGTCTTGAATCATGGCAAAACCACAAGAATTCTAGATGATGTGCGCGCAAATTGCCATATTTTCTATACACATTTAACTCCATTTTATCATCATTTGCATGCATATTAGTGGGAAAACATAAGATTAGTGTAGTTTATTCATTATTGTCAAATATATGGGTCTGCACGAGTTTTTATGTGATTTCGCAGAAATCGAGGCAAGAATGGACAGATTTGGAAGAGCGGAAAAAGAACTCGAAGTCTTCTGAAGAGATCGATATCGACCAGACACCTCGATATCGAGTGTCTCTTGAGGTCAAAAGCTTGATCACGATTACAACTAAAGAAGCGCTGACATACCTCCTCGTGGATTCGATCTTGAATTATCCTACCACTGCATCGGGAGGGATTCTTGTATTTATTTTCTTGATAAGGGAGTTAGCATAGTTGAGATATATATTTGAATATTGGAATCGTAGCTCCCCTAAACGAACAAATAGGCGCCGTTGCCGGAGAGTCAATCAATCGCCACCTAAGTTTTCTCATGATCGTTTTCTTAGAACTTATTTTGCAGGTTTATGCGACGCACTGATCGTGGACCTATCCTGGAAAGCCTCGACGAGCCTGAACGTTTCTTCCATCTTCGCAAAAAAGCTATTCAAATCATGGCGGATAATGAGACACAGGCTGAGACCATAGAGCGGTTGAGGAAAGAGATTGAGGACGACAATGCTATAATCGCTGCTGAGAGGGCTGCCGATGCAGCAATGCGAGCCCGTGCTGATAGGGAGGAGGATGCGCGTAGACAAGCCCATGAGCGGCTGAATCAGTATCCACAGATGGCGATGCAATACATGCATCTACCGCTTCATGTTCCTGAATCCGCTATACTTATCCCGCCTTCAAACTATGAAATTAAAATAAACTTCCTTTCTGAAATAAAAAGAAACACTTTTGAAGGAAGACCAAATGAATGCCCACTACAACACATCTCTACTTTTATTGACTTATGTGAAACTATTGCTGATAGTGTATATTTAGATTATGTGAGAATAAAATCTTTTCGATGGTCTTTGGCAGGGAAGGCATTACAATGGCTAGAAAGTTTGGCTCCACGCTCGCCGAGGACATGGGCAGAGGTGAAGGATGCGTTCCTGAATAAATTCTTTCCTCCCTCTGAGACGGCGATGTTGCGGTAAAGGATCACAACTTTCAAACAAAAGCTAGGTGAAACACTAGCACAGGCGTGGGAGCGCTTTAAGGACTTGCTGAGATCATGCTCGACGCATGGGCACCTTATGTCATCCAGAAGATCTTCTACAACTCCCTTGATGCGCCGAATAAAGAGAGGATCAATTCATATACCTCCTATCGGTACATTGAGCTTACACCAACAGAGGCCGGGGAGACAATTGAGTGGCTATTCAACTTCGACAACACTTATGGGACTGATGTGGCCTATGATTCAAGGCCTACCCCATCGATGCCACTTTATGAGCATCAAAAGGAGATAGATCCTAATGTGCGGGACCAATTCCACAACGATCAAACACGCCACCTTCAAAAGCAAGTCAGGTTCCTGAGCAACAATCAAACTTGTCAGGAATGTGGCTCAACAAGGCATAACACTAGTGCCTGTCCATATACTGAGCAAGTATCTATGGCGGAACAACATGAGGAAGCCAAGTGAACGAGAGGCTCCTATGGAGGGGGCAATCAACAATATTGAGGAGATCAAAGATTCTATCAACAAAGGGATCCCCCACCATATAGAGCACTAGGGCGCCCTTAGCGGGAAACAAGGAAGGATGACCTGCAGATTATTCTGGATGAGATGCGGAGGAACCATGCTGAGTTCAAACAAGCCAATAACATCGTTCATACTCAACTGCAGTGCATCAATTCTAGGCTTGGGGAGATAGACGTTTGGAAGCGCAACATGGAGACCCAAATGGGTCAATTGGCGGAAGCAATACCCAAACTATCAAGAGCATTCCCTGGATCAACTGTGCCCAACCAAAAGGGCAAAACTACTGGACACATAGCGTCCATGAATCTAAGGAGTGGGCGTCAATTGCAAATGCCGAAGCAAAAAGCGAAGGAGAAGGCCCGACAACAGACGTCGATATCGACCCCCCTGTCAATATCGACCAAGGTGACGTCGATGTCGACCATCCACTCGATGTCGACACTGCTACTGAGTCACCACACAAATCGACTCCTCCAGTCGATGTCGACCCCTATCCAGTCGATGTTGATCTAACTCCAGCCGCAGGGAATAAGAAGGTGTTGCCATTCCCAACAAAGAAGGTGATTAAGGACCCAACGGAAAAGAAGTTTCAGCGGTTCGTGAAGATGCTTCAAGGACTCAATGTCTCCATACCATTCACCGAAGCACTGCATGAGATGCCATCTTATGTAAGGTTCCTTAATTACATATTGGGTAAGAAGCGATCGCTTTTTGAGATCATAGAGGAGTGCAACAGATTGGAGCTACCACAAAAGTGGGCGGACCCAGGTAAGTTTTCTATCGCTATAGGCTTAGGTTGATATCGCTTTAATGCTTTAGTTGATTTGGGCACTAGCATTAGCATGATGCCACTAACCATATTGCACAAGGTAAAGATAGGTCCCCTGGAGCCCGTGGATGCAAAGTTATACATGGTAAACAATACGGTAGTGATTCCAACAGGGATGGTAACTAATGTGCAAGTACAAGTAGGTAAATTCTTTGTCCCTGTTGATTTCTTAGTTGTTGTTCGACTAGAGGGATAGTGTATAGGGATTCAAATAATTCAAATAGACAATTCACAACGAGACTACTCCCCGGCTCAAACAAATAATACAAGAATCCCCTCCCTTGTAGTAGTATGGTAATTCAGGATCGAATCCACGAGGAGGTATGTCAGCGCTTCCCTTGTTGTACTCACGATCAAAGCTTTCGACCCCCGAAGACACTCGATATCGATGTGTCTGGTCGATATCGACCTCAGTTCTGGTCGATTTCCAGTACAGTTCATGTAGAAGACAAAAAGCAGCAAAGTCTACTTCGAGCAGAGACCTCGATATCGACGTTAGAACTCGATATCGACCTTTACAGTCGATTCCGATGTTTGTCACAGAAACTGTAATTCGTAACCAATTGTCGGAAAAGAGTCCGAAGAACGTAGAATGGTAAAGAAGGATGATCAGAAACAAAACTAAAACTTTTATATTGAATTCAATTAATTAAAAGCTTCCAAAGTCGGGGTTTCATGCCACAACGATAAAAATACAAGTTTTAGGCTAAAGTTATGAAATTTAATGCCTTTCCATCAAATAACTTTCGTTATCAACATTTAGTTGATTAGAGGCTCTCGCATAGTTCCTAAGAGTTACTATCCAATTCATGAGCAATCCAAGTTCACAATATGAGTGGCTTTCGCTTCAACAATGCGAATAATGAATCTCCCTAACTTTCGCAAAGGATCATGCATAGGATAGAAGACGGAATCACATAAAAGTCATACTTTGATGCACTTACCCTATATCGTCATCGTCGGGCTCACCCCGACCCTAGAAGTGGATTGACTACTCGCTTCTCATCATGCACATCATCATCATCGTTGAAAGAAAACTACCTTGAATTAAACTTTGAAAGAAAGTACAACCGAACAAGCCAAATCTCCGCTCCTGCTTCTCTCCAACTCACTCGGCCCTCTCTCTCTCTCTCTCTAACTCACTAAAAACTCATTGTAAAGCTGGAATTGTATGTGCTTTGATCTGAAAATTAAATGTTATTGGATGCCTAAACATAGCCCTAATGCCCTCTATATATAGATATCGAACTTTGCTATCCAATGACTCGAATCACCTAAGGCTCGACCTGGCAACATCGATATCGACCTTCAGACGTCGATATCGATCTCTCTGTGTCGACATGCTCTGCTTCATTTCCTGCTCGATTCCTATGTCTCTGCTGTACTCGATGTCGAGGTCCCCAGTCGATTTCGACCTCTTCAGAAGACTTCGAGTTCTTTTTCTTCTCTTCCAAATCTGTCCATTTTTATCCTGTTTTCTGCGAAATCACATAGAAACTCGTGCAGACCCATATATTTGATATTTAAGCATAAACTACACTAATCCCATGTTTTCCCACTAATATGCATGCAAAAGACGATAAAATGGACTTTTATGTGCATAGAAAATATGACAATTTGCGCGCACATCAAACACCCAATACTTAAGCTTGCTTGTCCCCAAGCAATACCTTTAATGGTCATTCAGGGGAAGAAAGTAAACCCTCAACATCATGGATTCATTTTTTTCATATGTCCCTACAATCAATTGCCATCCTCGATAAGGTACTTATGTCAACGAAGTCCATGCATGTGCATAAAAGCAATTTCATACTCATAAAAGGAGGTAATATGCAAAAAACAATTTTAGCGACATAGCATTAATAATCAAGAGGACTTTTGCAATCTTGTGAGAAGTAGATTGGTAAAAGGCTAAAGGTGGGCTAATATTTGGCCATGTGGTGTTAAATCCGGGGAAACATAATTTCTTTCCAAAACATTCCACATTCCTTCTTCATAATGTCTCACCTTTCACTCATCGCTCAATGCTTTTATTCAATATAATGCTTTTACCTCTCTAACCTTAGCATTGCCTTCTTGCGAGTCGCAAACATGGGTGTCATGAATGGCCCCAGATACTTAGTACTTCGGACTCCTCACCTTGTGTCCCATCTCGCTGAACTAACATCTCAACGAGCAGGGTCGACCTACCTTTATCTCCTGAGGTGATCGGATTTTTTTCTTACTCATTAAATTTTCCGTATTTCATAAATTTTTTCATTCCTGCCAACAACTTCATAAATAATGCACAACTCCATATAACTCCAAAAATGACATCCATTCTCAAACTTGTCCCCGGATAGGGTATAAGGTATAAAATGGGCAATATGTATATATGTGGAGCAATAATTGATAAGGCTCATATATGGCTTTGTGATTTTTGCAAATATGCATAGGTAAGGCTAGGATATGAACTTGTATATGTAAGCACTTGTATGGAAATTTCATAAAAAGAAGTCCTCCATCATCTTATCATGCACATGTCAAAAGCAACTTCAAAATTTTCATCTCCTTAATTTTTTTCTTTTTGCACTTCATTGGGACTTCCCTTAACTAGGCAATTTCAAGTTATATCTCTAATGAATCTAATTTTGCATCATAGTGCTCTTTTTTATACTTCCATGACTCTTTTTTTTTCTCAAATTTTTGATGGGGGTCATTTTTTTTTTCGAAAATAAAACTAATTATGCATTAAGATAAATATGCAAATCTAAACTAAGTATGAATATGCAAGTAAGGTTTTCCCCCACCCCATACTTAAAATTTACAGTGTCCTCACTGTATTAGAACTAGGGTTAAGAAGAAAACTTACTAAACTGTCACAAATTTCAGGAGTCGAAGAAGACAGCAGGCATTGTCGATATCGACCTTTAACATCGATAACGATGTTTCTCATCGATTTCTGGCTCAGGCTTCAGGGTGATCCGGCCTCGACCACAAGCCTATCTAAATCGACCTTAAGGTCGATGTCGATCTTGGAAATCGATTTCGATGTATTTTCTGTGTGCTTTTCTCTTTCTTGCAACTTGTTAAAAAATAAAACCAAAATAAAATATGCAAAACAATATAATGTCTCAAACCAAAGTAAAAGCTGTCTAAAACTAAAACTACGTTTTTGTAACACGCTCTAGATTTTTAAGTCCCTAGGACGACTTCTTCCTTTGTGCTTCTCAAGGCGGCATCCCCAGAGCCCATGTGGCTTGGGCATCAAATAGGACTCCTTTCTTGTCACGCAGCTGCATTCCGCCGGGATGGATTTGATTCACCATGAATGGTCCTAAATTCTTATCCTTGAATCTTGTAGGGAACCAATGGTCTTTGGATTTGGCAACATAAACTTTGTCTCCTATCTCATATTGGTTGGAATCATCATCGGATACCCTACATAAGCGCACATGCCATGGCACACCTCTTCCAAATAATGATAGATCTTTAATTGTAATGGAACAGGAGGAATTCGTACCTTGACTTAACTTCTCATCTTTCTGTGACTCAAGTCGATGTCGATGTTCAGAGGTCGATATCGACCTCTGTTGTACTCCTGGAGAATCAGTCGATTTGAAGAGTTTCTGTTCGATATGATCAGGTCGATGTCGACCCTTAGAGATCGATATCGAGGTCTTTGTTCCTCCCTTCTTAGTGCTGATGGTGGTCGATTTCGGCTGGGTATGGTCGATATCGATCTTAGACCCCGATTCCGATGTTTTCTTTTCTCCCCCGTCGACCCCAAACTTATGACATGGCACATAATCTTGAACATTTTTAGTCGATATCGACTTACCTGGGTCGATTTCGATGTTCTGTTGGGCCCCTTCGTTCAAGATTGCCACAACTTCCGCCACTTGGGCTTCTATGGCCCTCTTTTCAACCTCCTCCGGTTTCATACTCCTTACCTTGGCCTCTCCACATGCAATGTAGACACCATTGATGGCTTTTATCTCCATTGGCCCTTGATTGTTCACCGTCTTTTTGAAAGCATACTCTATCATCTCGACACTAATTGTGAATGAGAGCAATCCTTTCTTTACGCTAATGTTGGCATCGACGGTTGCTAGGAATGGCCTACATAAAATAATTGGACAAGTAGGGTCCTCCGCTATATCAACAACCAAGAAATCAGTTGGGACAAAGAATTTACCTACTTGTACTGGCACATCCGTCACTATCCCAGTTGGAATCACTACCCTATTGTTGGCCATGTATAACCTTGCATCCACGGGCTCCAGAGGACCTATCTTTACCTTGTGACAAATGGTTAGTGGCATCATGCTAACGCTAGTGCCCAAGTCAACTAAAGCATTAAATTTGAATTGACCTAGCCCTATAGCGATAGAAAACTTACCTGGGTCCGCCCGCTTTTGTGGTAGCTCCAACCTGTTGCACTCCTCTGCGATCTCAGAGAGCGATCGCTTCTTACCTAAGATGTCTTTAAGGAACCTTACATAAGATGGCATCTCGTGAAGTGCCTCTGTGAATGGTATAGAGACATTAAGTCCTTGGAGCATCTTCACGAACCGCTGGAACTTCTTTTCCGCTGGGTCCTTAATCATCTTTCCAATTAGGAAGGGCAACACCTTCTTCCTTCTCGTTGTTGTAGTGAGGTCGACATCGACATCAGTAGGGTCGACATCGACCGGAGGAGTCGATTTCTGTGGTGACGCTGCATCAAGGTCGACATCGACAGGAAGGTCGACATCGACATCACCTTGGTCGATATCGACGTCAGTTCTGGCTCCTTCTCCTCCGCTTTTCGCTCGGGCGTTTGTAATTGACGCCCACTCCTTAGGTTCACCGCCGCAATACGACCAGTGGTTTTGCCCTTTTGGTTGGGCATAGTGGATCCAGGGAATGATCATGACGTTTTGGGTATTGCTTCCGCCAATTGACTCATTTGGGTCTCCATGTTGCGCTTCCAAACGTCGATCTCCCCAAGTCTAGAATTGATGCCCTGCAACTGAGTATCGACGAAGTTGTTGGCTTGTTTGAACTCAGCATGGTTCCTCCGCATCTCATCATGAATGATTTGTAGGTCATCCTTCCTTGTCTCCCGCTCAGGGTGCCCTGGTGCTCTATATGGTGGGGGATCCCTTTGTTGATAAAACCTTTGATCACCCCAATATTGTTGATTGCCCCCTCCATAGGAGCCCCTCGTCCACTTGACCTCCTCATGTTGTTCTGCCATGGATACTTGCTCAGTATGTGGACAGGCACTAGTGTTATGCCTGGTTGAGCCACACTCCTGACAAGTTTGATTGTTGCTCAGGAACCTAACTTGCTTTTGAAGGCGGCGTGTTTGATCGTTGTGGAATTGTTGCCACACATCAGGATCTATCTCCCTTGGAGGCTCATATAGTGGCATTGATGGGGGCAAGCCTTGCATCATAGACCGCAACAGCCCTATAGGTGTTGTCAAAGTTCACGAGCCTCTCAATGGTCTCCCAGGCCTCCGTTGGTGTAAGTTTAATGTACCGATAGGAGTTATATGAATTGATCCTCTTCTTATTCGGTGCATCAAGGGCATTGTAGAAGATCTCCTGGATGACATATGGAAGTTGCCAATGCGTTGGGCATGATCTCAGCAAGTCCTTAAATCGCTCCCACGCCTGTGCTAGTGTTTCATCTGGCTTTTGTTTGAAAGCCGTGATCATTTGCCGCAACATCACCGTTTTAGAAGGTGGGAAGAACTTATTCAAGAATGCATCCTTCACCTCCGCCCATGTCCTCAGCGAGCGTGGAGCCAAACTCTCAAGCCATTGTAATGCCTTCCCTGCGAAAGACCATCGAAAAGATTTTAATCGCACATACTCTAAATTTACTCTATCAGCAACTGTTTCACATAAGTCCATAAATGTAGAGATGTGTTGCAGGGGGCATTCATTAGGCCTTCCTTCAAAAGTATTTCTTTTTATCTCAGATAGGAAGTTAATTTTTATTTCATAGTTGGAGTGAGGAATTAAAATAGCGGATTCAGGAACATGAAGCGGCGGATGCATGTATTCCATCGCCGTCTGTGGATACTGATTGAGCCGCTCTTGGGCTTGTCTGCACGCATCCTCCTCCCTATCACCACGGGCTCACTCTGCAGCAGCGGCGACCCTTTCAGCAGCGATTGTAGCGTTATGGTCCTCGATCTCCTTCCTCAACCGCTCTATTGTCTAAGCCTGCATCTCATTGTCAGCCATGATGCGAATTGCTTTGTTGCGAAGATGGTAGAAACGTTCAGGCTCGTTGATTGGTTCCAGGATAGGTCCGCGATCAGAACGTCGCATAAACTTGCAAAATAAACTTCAAAAAGATCGTGATTAAACTCAGGTGGCGATTGATTGCCTCCCCGGCAACGGCGCCAATTTGTTCGACTAGAGGGATAGTGTATAGGGATTCAAATAATTCAAATAGACAATTCACAACTAGACAACTCCCTGGCTCAAACAAATAATACAAGAATCCCCTCCCTTATAGTAGTAGGGTAATTCAGGATCGAATCCACGAGGAGGTCTGTCAGCAATTCCCTTGTTGTACTCACGATGAAAGCTTTCGACCCCAGAAGACACTCGATATCGATGTGTTTGGTCAATATCGACTTCAGTTCTGGTCGATTTCCAGTACAGTTCCTGTTGAAGACAAAAAGTAACAAAGTCGACTTCGAGCAGAGACCTCGATATCGATGTTAGACCTCGATATCGACCTTTACAGTCGATTCCGATGTTTGTCACAGAAACTGTAATTCGTAACCTATTGTCGGAAAAGAATCAGAAGAACGTAGAATAGTAAAGAAGGATGATCAGAAACAAAACTAAAACGTTTATATTGAATTCAATTAATTAAAAGCTTCCAAAGTCTAGGATATGAACTTGTATATGTAAGCACTTGTATGGAAATTTCATAAAAAGAATTCCTCCATCATCTTATCATGCACATGTCAAAAGCAACTTCAAATTTTTCATCTCCTTTGTTTTTTTCTTTTTGCACTTCATTGGGACTTCCCTTAACTAGGCAATTTCAAGTTATATCTCTAATGAATCTAATTTTGCATCATAGCGCTCTTTTTTATACTTCCATGACTCTTCTTTTTTTTCTCAAATTTTTGATGGGGGTCATTTTATTTTTTTTCTTTTTTCGAAAATAAAACTAATTATGCATTAAGATAAATATGCAAATCTAAACTAAGTATGAATATGCAAGTAAGGTTTTCCCCCACCCCATACTTAAAATTTACAGTGTCCTCACTGTATTAGAACTAGGGTTAAGAAAAAACATACTAAACCGTCACAAATTTCAGGAGTCGAAGAAGATAGCAGGCATGGTCGATATCGACCTTTAACATCGATATCGATGTTTCTCATCGATTTCTGGCTCAGGCTTCAGGGTGATCCGGCCTCGACCATAAGCCTATCTAAATCGACCTTAAGGTCGATGTCGATCTTGGACATCGATTTCGATGTCTTTTCTGTGTGCTTTTCTCTTTCCTGCAACTTGTGAAAAAAATAAAACCAAAATAAAATATGCAAAACAATATAATGTCTCAAACCAAAGTAAAAGATGTCTAAAACTAAAACTATGTTTTTGTTACACGCTCTAGATTTTTAAGTCGCTAGGTCGACTTCTTCCTTTGCGCTTCTCATGGCGGCATCTGCAGACCCCATGTGGCTTGGGCATCAAATAGGACTCCTTTCTTGTCACGCAGCTGCATTCCGCCGGGATGGATTTGATTCACCATGAATGGTCCTAAATTCTTATCCTTGAATCTTGTAGGGAACCAATGGTCTTTGGATTTGGCAACATAAACTTTGTCTCCTATCTCATATTAGCTCGAATCATCATCGGATACCCTACATAAGCGCACATGCCGAGGCACACCTCTTCCAAATAATGATAGATCTTTAATTGTAATGGAACAGGAGGAATTCGTACCTTGACTTAACTTCTCATCTGTCTGTGACTTAGGTCGATGTCGATGTTCAGAGGTCGATATCGACCTCTGTTGTACTCCTGGAGGATCAGTCGATTTGGAGAGTTTCTGCTCGATATGATCAGGTCGATGTGGACCCTCAAAGATCGATATCGAGGTCTCTATTCCTCCCTTCTCAGTGCTGATGGTGGTCGATTTCGGTTGGGTATGGTCGTTATCGACCTTAGACCCCGATTTCGATGTTTCCTTTTCTCCCCCGTCGACCCCATACTTACGATCTGGCACATAATCTTGAACATTTTTAGTCGATATCGACTTACCTGGGTCGATTTCGATGTTCTGTTGGGCCCCTTCATTCAAGATTGCCACAACTTCCGCCACTTGGGCTTCTATGGCCCTCTTTTCAACCTCCTCCGGTGTGATACTCCTTACCTTGGCCTCTCCACATGCAATGTAGACACCATTGACGGCTTTTATCTCCATTGGCCCTTGATTGTTCACCGTCTTGTTGATTGCATACTCTGTCACCTCGTCACTAATTGTGAATGAGAGCAATCCTTTCTTTACGCTAATGTTGGCATCGACGGTTGCTAGGAATGGCCTACCTAAAATAATTGGACAAGCAGGGTCCTCCGCTATATCAACAACTAACAAATCAGCTTGGATAAAGAATTTACGTACTTGTACTGGCACATCCGTCACTATCCCAATTGGAATCACTACCGTATTGTTGGCCATGTATAACCTTGCATCCACGGGCTCTAGAGGACCTATCTTTACCTTGTACCAAATGGTTAGTGGCATCATGCTAACGCTAGGGATAGCGTCTATTTAGTCATGATTCTAGGGCATTCTAGCAACGATTTTAGGGCATTTGAGCTGAGTATTTTATACATTCTTAGCCCTTTTTGTTTAGTTTTGTGGAATCGGTGTCTACCGCTTGTCTATTGTGATTTCAGGTGTTTCGGAGCGGTTTTGATGTCAATGAGAGAGCTAAAAGAAAATGACAAGCTTCGAGGTTTTTCGGTGCACTCTGAAGGCGTCAAAGACGAACTAGGAGGCACGGGGATCGAGGAAACATGCCAAAAGAAGCGAAGCAAGCTCGACAAAGTTAATCTCCAGAAACCACTCGACCGAGTGGTGCAAGAGTGAAGTTATGTGAACAAGCCAGAAGCCAATCGACCGAGTGCAGAAACCACTCGAGTCTCACTTTAGTCGAGTGCTTTACATAACATGCTTCTCAAAAACCACTCGACCTAGTGCAGAAACCACTCGAGTCTCACTCTGGTCGAGTGCTTTACCGAAATTTGTTGCCCAGAGTCCACTCGACCGAGTGCAAAAATCACTCGACCGAGTGTTTCCTGTGTTCATCATTTAATTCGTTTTTCTTTCTAAAAACCGGGGGGATTGGAAGGGTTGGGGAGTTCAGTTTTAGGGGGAGGCCGAAATTCTGACATTGGGACAGAGCTTTTGGGACCTTGGGGAGACTAAGATTTTGTGGAAGGAACTTGTTCGATTTATCAAATTCCGGTAAATTCCGTTTCTATCTCTATTGTTCTATGTTTGTCTTGCCAAATTTGTTTGAATCAAGCATGAACTTCTCCATGAGTTGCTAGATTTCTTGTTCTAGGGTTGGGATTGTCCCGACAATGCGGAAATAGGCTTGTTCTTAGTATCTCTCGAATGATTTCTGAATTAGATTGTGGTTTAATCATGTTGTGCTTATTCTGATTGATGCGAATCGACTAGATCCGATTTAGGGTTTGAAATCGAAAGACAAAAAGCCTAAATTGGAATTTAGATGGTGAATTGAGGCCGAAAGGCGATTAGGATCCATCGGAACTGCGTGATTAAACCTGAAGTTTATTGATCGAAAGTGAAACTAAACTTCTTTAGGATTCCTAGGTTATCATAGATGTTCTGGGCAATTTTGATATTATTCGGAGCCGAAAGGCGAAGTTAGTATGATTATTGCCTGAACCTCTACGAACTTAAAGGGCCTAAATCGGTTGCTTGAGCCCGAAAGGGGAATTGCTAACTGATTTAGGCACATTCGCGATAAACCCGAAAGGGGACGCGCGATTACCTTAGATAATCTACCTTCACAATTTGATTTCGGAATCACTCGAGCAAGAAAATATTCTATGCTTATTGATGATGCATTGTTGGTAAATCCTTGACCCTAGAACGCCTTCCCTATATATATTTCTCAACATTAAATCGATTTTCTTGGTTACTTTATACACATACTCTAGAACCTGTTTGTTTATTCTGAACTTAGTTGAACTAGCTCTAAATTACAATCGATACTCCTCCGGTCCTTGTGGATACGACACTTGATTACTACAACTGAACCCCATACACTTGTGGGTGTAGGTTTTTAGCCTATCAAGTTTTTGGCGCCATTGCCGGGGACCGGTGCTAGTATCGATCTTCTTTTCGACGACTAGTTCTCTAAGTTCTTTTTGTTGCTTTGATTTTTTTTCCTTTTTATTTTTGGTTTCAGATATGCTCTTTTGAAGATGAGTCATGTTCCCGTCTGTGATGTTTGTGCGTCCTTCGGTCATGCCACTCGTGAACATCACTTCTCTGTTTATGTGACATATGCCTATTGCGAGTTTTGTGGAGGTTTTGGACACAGAATTACTGAATGCCCGGTTTTTCTAGCTCCCACCTCTCTTGATGCAGATTTCATGTACCGCATTTGCAATCCTGATGGACATTACGAGTGGGAGCGCACTTATGAAAGAGATTCGGTCGAGCTTCAGTGCCAACCTTCGCAACCTCCTCCTGATCTAGAGCCTTATTCATATTTGTCCATTGATGAGATAGTCTCTGGGATAGCGGAGCTCAAAGCTCAATTAGCACAACATACATTGAATGCTCTAGCTATTCCGGAAAGTCTCCCAACCCAAACAGATGTCAGTGACAATGACAATTGCACTGGTGTTTCTTTTGAGATTGAGGAAAGTTTGGAAGAGCATGTGCATGAGTTGATGGAGCCAGAAATTGATTTTGAGGAGGATGAGCCTAAAGAAGAGCCTCGATTGGTTGTTCACCAAGCCTACATGGTGCCATATTTGTTTTCTGGAGGGTTGGTTCAAGAGAATATTGATCAGCAATTTGGGGCATTTGTCGGAATGCTTGCAAAATGGCACAAGGAGGAGATACCAATTAAAATTCATGCCGACATACCGCCTCTCATTAAGTCCCAAGAGGTGATCTTATTATTTGAAGATGATGGTGACAATGAAGGCACGAAGGGACGATGGGCTACGAAGAGTAGGAGCACACACCTATGGAGCTTGAGAGAAAATTGATCTAAATCATGTCGCTCTAAGAAGACTCTGCTGGATGGATGGGATGAGCTATGGACTGTTCACTCGGGTCGATTTAAGCTTCTCGAAGGTAATAAGGGTCAGCTTCAGACGTTAAACTAGCGCTTCTCGGGAGGCACCCTGAGGTAATAATCGCTGTCTACCGCTTGTCTATTGTGATTTCAGGTGTTTCGGAGCAGTTTTGATGTCAATGAGAGAGCTAAAGGAGAATGACAAGCTTCGAGGTTTTTCGGTGCGCTCTGAAGGCGTCAAAGACGAACTAGGAGGCACGGGGATCGAGGAAACATGCCAAAAAAAGCGAAGCAAGCTCGGCAAAGTTAATTTCCATAAACCACTCGACCGAGTGGTGCAAGAGTGAAGTTATGTGAACAAGCCAGAAACCACTCGACCGAGTGCAGAAACCACTCGAGTCTCACTCTGGTCGAGTGCTTTACAGAACATGCTTCCCAGAAACCACTCGATCGAGTGCAGAAACCACTCGAGTCTCACTCTGGTCGAGTGCTTTACAGAAATTTGTTGCCCAGAGTCCACTCGACCGAGTGCAAAAACCACTCGACCGAGTATTTCTTGTGTTCAACATTTATTTCATTTTTCTTTCTAAAAACCGGGGGGATTGGAAGGTTGGGGAGTTCAGTTTTGGGGGGAGGCCGAAATTCTGACATCGGGGCAGTTGGCCATCATGCTAACGCTAGCGCCCAAGTCAACTAAAGCATTAAATTTGAATTGACCTAGCCTTATAGCGAGAGAAAACTTACCTGGGTCCACCCGCTTTTGTGGTGGCTCCAACCTGTTGCACTCCTCCGCGATCTCAGAGAGCGACCGCTTCTTACCTAAGATGCCTTTAAGGAACCTTACATAAGATGGAATCTCGTGAAGTGCCTCTGTGAATGGTATAGAGACATTAAGTTCTTGGAGCATCTTCACGAACCGCTGGAACTTCTTTTCCGCTGGGTCCTTAATCGTCTTTCTAGTTGGAAAGGGCAACACCTTCTTCCTTCCCGCGGCTGTAGTGAGGTCGACATCAACATCAGTAGGGTCGACATCGACCGGAGGAGTCAATTTTTGTGGTGACGCTGCATCAGGGTCGACATCGACATGAAGGTCGACATCGACGTCACCTTGGTCGATATCGACAGGGGGGTCGATATCGACGCATGTTCTGGCTCCTTCTCCTCCGCTTTTTGCTTGGGTGTTTGTAATTGATGCCCACTCCTTAGGTTCACCACCGCAATATGACCAGTGGTTTTCCCCTTTTGGTTGTGCACAGTGGATCCAGGGAATGATCCTGACGCTTTGGTTATTCTTTTCGCCAATTGACTCATTTGGGTCTCCATGTTGCGCTTCCAAACGTCGATCTCCCCAAGTCTAGAATTGCTGCCCTACAGCTGAGTATGGATGAAGTTGTTAGCTTGTTTGAACTCAGCATGGTTTCTCCGCATCTCATCAAGAATGATTTGCAGGTCATCCTTCCTTGTCTCCCGCTCAGGGTGCCCTGGTGCTCTATATGGTGGGGGATCCCTTTGTTGATGGAACCTTTGATCACCCCAATATTGTTGATTGCCCCCTCCATAGGAGCCCCTCGTCCACTTGACCTCCTCATGTTGTTCTGCCATGGATACTTGCTCAGTATGTGGACAGGCACTAGTGTTATGCCTGGTTGAGCCACACTCCTGACAAGTTTGATTGTTGCTCAGGAACCTAACTTGCTTTTGAAGGCGGCGTGTTTGATCGTTGTGGAATTGTTGCCACACATCAGGATCTATCTCCCTTGGAGGCTCATATAGTGGCATTGATGGGGCAAGCCTTGCATCATAGACCGCAGCAGCCCCATAGGTGTTGTCAAAGTTCACAAGCCTCTCAATGGTCTCACAGGCCTCCGTTGGTGTAAGCTCAATGTACCGATAGGAGGTATATGAATTGATCCTCTCCTTATTCGGCGCATCAAGGGCGTGTTAAAAGATCTTCTGGATGACATATGGAAGTTGCCCACGCGTTGGGCATGATCTCAGCAAGTCCTTAAATCGCTCCCACGCCTGTGCTAGTGTTTCACCTGGCTTTTGTTTGAAAGCCATGGTCCTTTGCCGCAGCATCGCCGTTTTAGAAGGTGGGAAGAACTTATTCAAGAATGCATCATTCACCTCCGCCCATGTCCTCAGCGAGCGTGGAGCCAAACTCTCAAGCCATTGTAATGCCGTCCCTCCCAAAGACCATCGAAAAGATTTTAATCGCACATACTCTAAATTTACTCCATCAACAACTGTTTCACATAAGTCCATAAAAGTAGAGATGTGTTGCAGGGGGCATTCATTAGGCCTTCCTTCAAAACTATTTCTTTTTATCTCAGATGGGAAGTTAATTTTGATTTCATAGTTGGAGTGAGGAATTAAAATAGCGGATTCAGGAACATGAAGCGGCGGATGCATGTATTCCATCGCCGTCTGTGGATACTGATTGAGCCGCTCTTGGGCTTGTCTGTGAGCATCCTCCTCCCTATCAGCACAGGCTCGCTCTGCAGCAGCGGCGGCCCTTTCAGCAGCGATAGTTGCGTTGTGGTCCTTGATCTCCTTCCTCAACCGCTCTATGGTCTAAGCCTGCGTCTCGTTATCAGCCATGATGCGAATTGCTTTGTTGCGAAGATGGTAGAAATGTTCAGGCTCGTTGATTGGTTCCAAGATAAGTCCGCGATCAGATCGTCGCATAAACTTGCAAAATAAACTTCAAAAAGATCGTGATTAAACTCAGGTGGCGATTGATTACCTCCCCGGCAACGGCGCCAATTTGTTCGACTAGAGGGATAGTGTATAGGGATTCAAATAATTCAAATTGACAATTCACAACTAGACTAATCCCTGGCTCAAACAAATAATACAAGAATCCCCTCCCTTGTAGTAGTAGGGTAATTCAGGATCGAATCCACGAGGAGGTATGTCAGCGCTTCCCTTGTTTTACTCACGATCAAAGTTTTCAACCCTAGAAGACACTCGATATCGATGTGTCTGGTCGATATCGACCTCAGTTCTGGTCGATTTCCAGTACAGTTCATGTAGAAGACAAAAAGCAGCAAAGTCTACTTTGAGCAGAGACCTCGATATCGACGTTAGAACTCGATATCGACCTTTACAGTCGATTTCGATGTTTGTCACAGAAACTGTAATTCGTAACCAATTGTCGGAAAAGAGTCCGAAGAACGTAGAATGGTAAAGAAGGATGATCAGAAACAAAACTAAAACTTTTATATTGAATTCAATTAATTAAAAGCTTCCAAAGTCGGGGTTTCATGCCACAAAATGATAACAATGCAAGTTTTAGGCTAAAGTTATGAAATTTAATGCCTTTCGTCAAATAACTTTCGTTATCAACACTTAGGTGATTAGAGGCTCTCGCATAGTTCCTAAGAGTTACTATCCAATTCATGAGCAATCCAAATTCACAATATGAGTGGCTTTCGCTTCAACAATGCGAATAATGAATCTCCCTAACTTTCGGAAAGGATCATGCATAGGATAGAAGACGGAATCGCATAAAAGTCATACCTTTGATGCACTTACCCTATATCGTTATTGTCGGGCTCACCCCGACCCTAGAAGTGGGTTGACTACTCGCTTCTCATCATGCATATCATCATCATCATTGAAAGAAAACTACCTTGAATTAAACTTTGAAAGAAAGTACAACCGAACAAGCCAAATCTCCGCTCTTGCTTCTCTCCAACTCACTCGACCCTCTCTCTCTCTAACTCGCTAAAAACTCAATGTAAAGTTGGAATTGTATGTGCTTCGATCTGAAAATTCAATGTTATTGGATGCCTAAACTCAGCCCTAATGGCCTCTATATATAGATATCGATCTTTGCTATCCAAAGAATCGAAACTTTATCTTTATTCTCTAAGATAAAACTTAAATAAAGTAAAACTAAAACTTCCTATGGTAAATCAGCTTCATATGATAGATTTGGTGTTGATAATAGGAAATCTCGACTTTAGGATAGACGTGCAAGCTTCGGATAGAATTCTATCAAAATCTGAGTCGGATTCCTCTACTGGGCAACATTGATATCCACCATGAACATTGATATCGACCTCTGTGAAACTCTATCTTGAGCTCTCCTTCTCCTACTCGAACTGGCACTCGACTTTTATCATTTAGCTCGATCTGGCAACATCGATATCGACCTTCAGACGTCGATATCGATCTCTCTATATCGACATGCTCTGCTTCATTTCCCGCTCGATTCCTATGTCTCTGTTGTACTCCATGTCGAGGTCCCCAGTCGATTTTGACCTCTTCATAAGACTTCGAGTTCTTTTTCCGCTCTTCCAAATCTGTCCATTTTTATCCTGTTTTCTGCGAAATCACATAGAAACTCGTGCAGACCCATATATTTGATATTTAAGCATAAACTACACCAATCCCATGTTTTCCCACTAATATGCATGCAAAAGACGATAAAATGGACTTTTATGTGCATTGAAAATATGACAATTTGTGCGCACATCAGCTTTTGATATAGCAGAGGACCCTGCTTGTCCCATTATTTTAGGTAGGACATTCCTAGCATACATCGATGCGAACATCAGCGTGAAGAAAGGATTGATCTCATTCACATTTAGCGAAGAAGTTATAGAGTACGCCTTCAGCAAGATGATGAGGAACAATGAAGGGCCAATGGAGATTAAAGCCATCAATGGTCCGTACATCACATGTGGAGAAGCCAAGGTAAGGAGTATGACACCGAAAGAGCTTGAAAAGAGGGCCATAGAAGCCCAAGTGGAGGAGGTCGTGGCAATCTTGTACTAAGGAGCCAAAACCAACATCGAAATCAACCCAAGTAAGTCGATATCGACTAAGAAAGTTCAAGATTCTGTGCCAGGTCATAAGTATGGGGTCGACCGAGAAGAAGGAACCTCCAAATCGAGCATAAAGGTCGATATCGACCATAAACCATTGCCGAAAAAGACTGTCATAGAAACTGAGAAAGGAGGAGCAAGAACCTCGATATTGATCTTTGAGGGTGGAAATGGACCTGATCATGTTGAGCAGAAAGCCTCCAAATCCACTGAACCTCTAAGAGCACAACAGAGCTCAATATCGACTACTGATCATCGATGTCGACTTGAGCCACAGACAGAGAAGAAGGAAAGTCAAGGTACGGATTCCTCCTGTTCCATCTCAATTAAAGATTTATCATTATTTGGAAGAGGTGTGCCTTGGCATGTGCGCTTGTGTAGGGTATCCGATGATGATTCGAGCCAATATGAAATAGGAGACAAGGTGTATGTCTCCAAATCAAAAGATTATTGGTTCCCTACCAGATTTAAAGACAGAAGGATGGGACCATTCATAGTAAATCAAATCCATCCAGGCGGAATGCAGCTGTGTGACAAGAAAGGAGTGTTATTTGAGGCCCAAGCCACCTGTGCTCTACAGATACCGCCTTTAGAGCGTGAAGGAAGAAGTCGGCCTAGCGACTCTAAAGTCTAGAGATTGTAACAAAGAGAGACGTACACTTAGTTTTTGGTTTTGGACATTTTTTTGTTTTGTTTTGACACTTTACATTATGCATGTTTGTTGTTGCAGGAGGTTTGATATGTTGAGTAATTACAAATATAAAGATGTAAATAAATGTAAACCAACTCCTGGCCTAAGCAAATAATTACAAGACTTCCTCCCGTTGTAGTGGAAGGGTAGTCAGGATCGATCCACGAGGAGGCGTGTCAGCGGGATCCTAGTAGCCTCGAAAATCTCACGTCTGCGTCGACCAGAAGCCTCGATTTTGACCTTGGGCCTCGATGTCGACCTCGACGTCGATGTTCTCTGCAACAGAAGACCTGCAAAGACAAAAAAACAAGTGGTCGATATCGACTGATGGGGGTCGATATCGATGTCAGTCCACGAAATCGACTGGCTCAGAAGACTGCCAGTCGACACAGAAGGGTCGATATCGATGTCTGGTGTCGATATCGATGCTCAGCAAACTCCGCAGCGATGTTCGTCGTCGACTCAGAAAACTGTCGATGAACTCAGTGGTCGATATCGACGTCTGGGGTCGATATCGATGTCTCTCTGCAGTGTGTTAGTTGTTCATCGGCAAAGAAAAGGCCGAAGAATTAAGGATGGAGAGAGAAGCAATGAACAGAAATAAAACAGTGGGTTTTGGTGTGTATGAACTATGTAAAAAGGCAACTCCTAGGATTAGGGTTTACCACAACGTTAACCAATGCATGCGATGAGATAAATAAGACGAACAATTGCGCTATTTCACCCGAGGGACGAGCTTTCGCCGTACACCAACTCTTAGGATTAACCTTGCAAATAAACCTAATTGTCTCTACCAATTTTATGTTTATAACTCAAGTTGTTAGCATGAATCCCTTTTCTTTCGATTAGGACTAAACCTAGAATTGTAGGAGGAGAGATAGACACAACGATATCAACATCAAATACTTACCTCAAGCGCGCATGGCTAACGTCGGGCTCACCCCGACCCTAAGAGCTTTGGGGAACTACTCGCTTCTCATCATGGGATTCATCATTAATAGAAAGGAAGAAACTTGCATTAAAATAAACTCCGAAGCTTTACAACTCAACGTCAACTTTCGCAAACGTCCAACCCTAAAACTTCTCTCTAACTCTAACTCTATTGTCTATTGTCTTGGGTTAATTGATTCTATGAAAGATGATCTAACAAATCAGCCCCTAAGGCTTTATTTATAGGCTACTAATCCTCGCTATCCAAGGATTGTAACTCCTATCTAAACTATTAACTCTATCCAAACAATTAGGATAAGTCTTTTATTTTGATAAAACTAAAAGGAACTTAAAGGTAAAAGATAAATAACTCTTCAGCTGCCATCTATCTTGAAAGTGTGAGATAATCCCGTGCCTCCTTGAAGATATAGTGCCAATCCGCATTCGAAATCGAGTCTATCTTCTGTCGAGATAAGGGGTCGATATCGACACTGGGGGTCGATATCGAGGTCTCTGTTCCTGCTCGACTTGTTCAGCTCTGGTCGATTTCTATGTTGAGGTCGATATGGGGTCGATATCGACACTGGGGGTCGATATCCGGGTCTAAGGTGGATATCTGCCTCTTCTCAGCTTCACTTGATGTCTATGTTGAGGTCGATATCTATGTTGAAGGTCGATATCTACCCCAGAGGTCGATATCTGTGTCTAGGGTCGATATCTACCTCTGCTCAGCTTCACTTGGCTTATTCGTTTTGACTCCGATTTCGCTCGAATTCCTGCATGGTTAGCTCAAAACTTGTGTAGACTCTATTTCTTGCATTTTAGCCCATTCTTACACAAGTTTATATTCTTTTGAACCTTTTCTTTGGAGATTGAATGAAATACGAAGTCAAAAGATGCAATAAAAGAAGGTGCAAATGTGTACATCAAAACACCCCATACTTAGACTTGCTTGTCCTCAAGCAATAACCAACACCTACAACACACTCTTCAAGTCTTTGCCTTTGTCAAAAGCAACATCATAAGCGGTAGCAAAGCAAAGCAAGTGAATTTAACGTCATAGCACATATTTTGGCGATCCATAGGCATATGCAATTTTAATCCAACCTCACAGGGATAATGTGTTTGCACTCAACTCTCATGTGTTTAGGCTATGAAGATCAACTCTCAACTCAATTCCACATACAATCTCATAAACATTGCAATTTATAATAATCCACTTCGCAACCAATTATGAAAATGCAATAAGAACCATCAGGAGGACTTTCGCTCAATGGAAGACTTCATAGAAGACTCCATTCGGCGGGGTTATAATGGGGCTTGGTATGAAATAAAGGGTATGGAATTATTTGGCTATGTGGTGCTTTTATAATTCGGGAATCAAGACTCCTAAATCTCAACACTTGCAATACCCAAACCATAACTCTTCAATGTAAGCTCAATCTCTATAATGCTCTTTCCCAACTCATCTTTCCATTATATGCTCTCAAAAATATAACACTTGTATGAATAAAGGACTTAAGGATTTTGGCTCATGCATTATACATATATATATATTTTTTGGATTTTTTTTTCTTTTTTTTTTCGGAAATAATACTAAAGCTATGTGCATTTATATGGTGAGCCAAAAAATCCTTTTACAAAATATGACAAAGTGTAAATATGTACCATCCTATAATTTCCTTGCTCAAAACTAGACATTATGCTCTTTTCTTTCCACAAGGCATTAGTTCCAACCAATCTAAGTCTCAATTCCCAAATGGGGGTCAGGCTCAATTCGGCTAGGGATAATTTTGTGGAGTTTGCAATTTCAGGCTCAGGCTAATGTTCTGGCTTCAAGCAGGGATAATGCAGGGTAGGTAAAGAGAGGATAAAAATGGCTTAGAAGATGCCTCCATCATTTAATTTTTGTAAACATAAACATATATATGTATTGGTTTTGAATAACTATCACAACATTTAGAGATGCATAGGAAGAGTAAATTCACTCAAGAAAGCGGAGGGATTTTTGATGTTCTCCCTATAGGTCAAAATTCTCACAAGGACAATTTTTGTTGGATTTGCTTTTTAGCCTAGGATCATATGTGCTCAATTTCATCACAAGTTCACAATCTAGATAAAAATTTTAAAGACTTAGGCTAAACCATCCAAATATGCCATAGGATTTACATGATCAAGTCAGCTATTGAGTTTTCATCATAGGACATCTAAGTAGGGTTAGAAAATCAAACTTAAAAATAAACATGCATTTTTTTTTGTATTTTTGACATTTTTCTATTTTTTTGGATTTTTGACATTTTATAAAAGTAAAACTTAAGAACAAAAATTTAAACATGAATGCAATGCGAAGAAGAAACCAAGTTATGACCATAAGACATGTCTTTCCCCCACCCCATACTTAAAATATACAGTGTCCTCATTGTATTAAAAAGAAAAACAAGGGTAGAGAGAAACTTACAACGCAACCTGCGGATTCAGGTTGATTTTAGGTTTGGTTGATGTCAGAAGTCGATATCTAGGTCAGTTGTCGATGTCGACTGCATCTGTCGAAGTCGAGGAAGAAAAATGAAGACGAGGGCTGCCTGATTGAGGTCGATATCGAGTATTAGGGTCGATATCGACCTCTCTTTTTCACTCCTGAGTCCTCGATGTCGACTCCAGGAGATGGCTTGACCCTGGGGGGGTCGATTTCGACTGGCCTGGTCGATTTCGACTGCCTCCGCAGAAGCTTCTTTCCTTCTTCGTCATTCCTTTTGCTTGATAACCTGAAATCTTTGTTAGAAATATAGATAAAGCACGAATTATCTCAGTTTTAAGAGTTTCAAACAGCCAAAAATTAAATCCTAAAAACCATCTATGCGAAATTTAAAAGTTTTATGTACATGCTCTAGATTTTTGAGTCGCTAGGCCGACGTCTCTGTCAATTCTTCATGACCCTTTTATGTAGGGATCCTTCGAGCGTGAGCCTTCTGGATCATCTAGGTCCTTTTGGTAGCATCTAAGTTCGGCGACCAAGGCTTCTTCATCGTTAGGTTCTTCTTTGGGTGCTTTTCTTCTCGTTCTTGACCTAACTTTAGCAATATAGGCAAACCATGGAGCTTTGACCCTCTCTTTAGTAGATTTATCAATAATTGGCTTAATTGATTCATCAATAATGGACGGAGGAGGGTTAGGAGTCATACCTGGGCTTACCTGTTTGGGCCCGAAACAGAAATCTTCGGGCGGAGGGGTAGTCGATGTCGACCAAGGTGGGTCAATTTCGAGAGCTTTGGTCGATATCGACATGTGGGGGTCGATATCGACCTCTGTGACCCCATACTTAAGCTCCTAGCAGCGATCTGGCATACTCGATTTCGACCAAGGGGGGTCGATTTCGATGTGTTTAATCGATATCGACTGGTTCCAGTCGATGTCGACCCTGCTTGCTGTTTCCATCCTCGCCAACAAAAATTTTCTAAGCTTTTCCTTAGCCGGCGAGAGGACCACTTGCTCCAGGTGCTTTGTTTCGCTCATGGTTGGGTTGAAAGAGAATTCTATTACTTCGTTCCCTATAGTAAAGGTTAGTAATCCTCGACGTACATTGATATTGGCATCTGCAGTAGCTAAAAAAGGCCTACCAAGTATAATAGGCACTATAGGATCTTCAGGCATCTCCAATACAATGAAATCAGTAGGCACAAAGAACTTACCTACCTTTACCGGAACGTCATCAACTATACCTGTGGGTCTGACGAATGAGTTGTCAGCCATATAAAGCTTCATGTCCACAGGTTCGAGGGCGCCAATGTTCACCTTTTGCAAAATAGAAAGAGGCATGAGACTTACACTTGCCCCTAGGTCACATAGGGCTTTATAGCGATGTTGGCCAAGTCCCACGGTGATTGCAAACTTCCCTGGATCACTCTTCTTCTCAGGGAAGTCCATCTTTGAGCACTCCTCTGCGATCTCTGCCATGGATCTCTTCTTGCTCAGGATGTCTTTGAGGAATCACACATAGGCGGGCATCTCGCTTAGGGCTTCTATTAGAGGGATAGTGATGTTGAGTCCTTGAAGAATCTTTATGAAGCGCCTAAACTTACCTTTGGTGGGATCCTCCAATGCTTTGGAAGGGAATGGCAACGTCTTCTTTGGTGGAGGGGCCAAAACGGTGGTCGGAGGGGCATGCTGAACATCGATGTCGACTGGGCTTTGGTCGATATCGACTGGGATGGTCGATTTCGACCCTTGTTGTGGCTATGATGGCTCTGCAGTGGCCTCGATTTCGACCTGTGGGTCGACATGGGGGTCGATATCGACCTCATCCTTGACATCGACTCGTCTGTCGACGTCGACTGGGTCTGCTGCTTTCTCCGATTCCGTTTGTGGCTTATGTTCTTTGGTGCCACTCCTCAATTGTATGGCTGCGACATGGCCAGTCCCGGATTGTCCCTTAGGATTTGTAGTGGGTTGCCCAGGGGGTGTTCCGGATGGTCTTGGGATTTGTGCCGCCAATTGACCCAATTGGGTCTCTACGTTCTTCTTCCATATGTCCATCTCCCCAATCCTTGTGGTAAGGTGATTGAGTTGAGAGTGGATAGCATTGTTGGATTGATCGTTCTTAGCTTGGTTCCGCCTTATCTCGTCCAACACAAGTTGAAGATCATCCTTCTTTTGGTCTCTCTCCGGGTGCCCAGGAGCTCTATAAGGCGGAGGGTCCCTAGGGTTAACCGGGTTCCTTTGTGGTTGATGGAACCTTTGGTCTCCCCAATATTGGTTGTTGGGGCCCTTCATGTAGCGTGCCTCTTGGTGAGTCTCCGCTAGGTGTACTTGTTCGGCATGTGGGCACTCGATGGTGGTGTGCCGCTGCGATCCGCATTCTATGCAATCTTGGTTCGCTGAAAGGAACCTCACTTGCTTTTGGAGCTTTCTAAGTTGATCCCTGTGGAATTGCTCCTTCACGTCCAGATCGATTACATTAGAGGGTTCATATAAGGGCATAGATGGGGCAGGCCTCGACGATGATGGTGCGTCGGAAGCCTCAGGAGTCCCATATGTGTTGTCGAACTCCACCAACCTCTCTATGGTCTCCCAAGCCTCTTGTGGGGCGAGTTCAAGGTAGCCATAGGCGGTGTAGGTGTTGATCCTCTCCTTTGTTGCAGCGTCAAGAGCATTGTATATGATCTCCTGAATTACATAGGGTGGTTGGCCATGCGTCGGGCATGATCGTAGAAGGTCCTTGAACCTTTCCCAAACAGTCGCCAGAGCCTCACCAGGCTTTTGTTTAAAAGCCGTGATTTTCTGTCGGATCAACGCCGTCTTAGAAGGAGGAAAGAACTTGTTGAGAAACGTGTCCTTGACTTCATTCCAGGTGCGGAGCGATCTTGGGGCTAAGCTTTCCAACCACTGCAATGCTTTACCTGTAAGAGACCATCGAAAGGCTTTTAGTTGGACATACTCAAGACTTCGTCCATCAGCAATAGTATCACAAAGGTCTAAGAAGGTAGAAATATGTGCCATAGGGCATTCGTTAGGTTTTCCTTCATATTGGTGCCTTCTAATCTCAGTTAAGAAGTTAGGTTTTATTTCAAAATTAGAGGCAGGGATAAGAATTGCCGATTCAGGCACTGTGAGAGCGGGGTGCATATATTGCTTGGCATTCCTAGGGAGGGCATTGATTTGGGCTTCTATTTGCCTTCGGCCTTCCTCCTCCCTATCCGCACGCTCCTTAAGTGCCACCACTCTAGTCGTTAGGTCCTCAACTTGCCTCCTTAGTTGTTCAATATGTTCTGCTTGGTTTGCGTTTTCCGCCATGATTCTTTGAGCTTGGGCCCTTAGATGGAAATAACGCTCAGGGTCGTCTACTCCTTCAAATTCAGGTGGGCGATCAGCGCGTCGCATACACCTGCAAGACCAAACTAGAAAAAGACGTGAGATAGACTACTAGGGCGCGATTAATTGCCTCCCCGGCAACGGCGCCAATTTGTTGTTGCAGGAGGTTTGATATGTCGAGTAATTACAAATATAAAGATGTAAATAAATGTAAACCAACTCCTGGCCTAAGCAAATAATTACAAGACTTCCTCCCGTTGTAGTGGAAGGGTAGTCAGGATCGATCCACGAGGAGGCGTGTCAGCGGGATCCTAGTAGCCTCGGAAATCTCACGTCTGCGTCGACCAGAAGCCTCGATTTCGACCTTGGGCCTCGATGTCGACCTCGACGTCAATGTTCTCTGCAACAGAAGACCTGCAAAGACAAAAAAACAAGCGGTCGATATCGACTGATGGGGGTCGATATCGATGTCAGTCCACGAAATCGACTGGCTCAGAAGACTGCCAGTCGACACAGAAGGGTCGATATCGATGTCTGGTGTCGATATCGATGCTCAGCAAACTCCGCAGCGATGTTCGTCGTCGACTCAGAAAACTGTCGACGAACTCAGTGGTCGATATCGACGTCTGGGGTCGATATCGATGTCTCCCTGCAGTGTGTTAGTTGTTCGTCGGCAAAGAAAAGGCCGAAGAATTAAGGATGGAGAGAGAAGCAATGAACAGAAATAAAACAGTGGGTTTTGGTGTGTATGAACTATGTAAAAAGGCAACTCCTAGGATTAGGGTTTACCACAACGTTAATCAATGCATGCGATGAGATAAATAAGACGGACAATTGCGCTATTTCACCCGAGGGACGAGCTTTCGCCGTACACCAACTCTTAGGATTACTCTTGCAAATAAACCTAATTGTCTCTACCAATTTTGTGTTTATAACTCAAGTTGTTAGCATGAATCCCTTTTCTTTCGATTAGGACTAAACATAGAATTGTAGGAGGAGAGATAGACACAACGATATCAACATCAAATACTTACCTCAAGCGCGCATGGCTAACGTCGGGCTCACCCCGACCCTAAGAGCTTTGGGGAACTACTCGCTTCTCATCATGGGATTCATCATTAATAGAAAGGAAGAAACTTGCATTAAAATAAACTCCGAAGCTTTACAACTCAACGTCAACTTTCGCAAACGTCCAACCATAAAACTTCTCTCTAACTCTAACTCTATTGTCTATTGTCTTGGGTTAATTGATTGTATGAAAGATGATCTAACAAATCAGCCCCTAAGGCTTTATTTATAGGCTACTAATCCTCGCTATCCAAGGATTGTAACTCCTATCTAAACTATTAACTCTATCCGAACAATTAGGATAAGTCTTTTATTTTGATAAAACTAAAAGGAACTTAAAGGTAAAAGATAAATAACTCTTCAGCTGCCATCTATCTTGAAAGTGTGAGATAATCCCGTGCCTCCTAGAAGATATAGTGCCAATCCGCATTCGAAATCGAGTCTATCATCTGTCGAGATAAGGGGTCTATATCGACACTGGGGGTCGATATCGAGGTCTCTGTTCCTGCTCGACTTGTTCAGCTCTGGTCGATTTCTATGTTGAGGTCGATATGGGGTCGATATCGACACTGGGGGTCGATATCCGGGCCTAAGGTCGATATCTGCCTCTTCTCAGCTTCACTTGATGTCTATGTTGAGGTCGATATCTGTGTTGAAGGTCGATATCTAGCCCAGAGGTCGATATCTGGGTCTAGGGTCGATATCTATCTCTGCTCAGCTTCACTTGGCTTCTTCGTTTTGACTCCGATTTCGCTCGAATTCCTGCATGGTTAGCTCAAAACTTGTGTAGACTCTATTTCTTGCATTTTATCCCATTCTTACACAAGTTTATATTCTTTTGAACCTTTTCTTTGGAGATCGAATGAAATACGAAGTCAAAAGATGCAATAAAAGAAGGTGCAAATGTGTACATCAATGTTTTGGTTTTGTTTGTTATATTTTAACAAGTTGTAGGAAAGAGGAAAAGGGCAAAGAAAACAAGCATCGAAATCGAGTGCAACTCTCAATATCGACCTAAAGGTCGATTCCGAGGGGCTTGTGGTCGAGGCCAGATCACCCTGAATCTTGAGCCAGAAATTGATACAAATAGTCGATTTCGATGTTAAAGGTCAACATCGACCATCACTGCAGTCTTCCTCGACTCTGTAATCTAATACAGTGAGGACACTGTAATCTTTATGTATGGGGTGGGGGAAAGTCTTACTTGTATTTTTTAGCATATTTTGAAATTTTTCATAAGTAGGGCATAGTTTTTACATGTTCATGCATAATACATAGTTATCTTTAAGCATATTTATCTTTAAGCATTACAACATGTTTTATTTTCGAAAAAAAATGACCCCCATCATAAATTGTGAAAATAAATAAAAGAGTCATGGAAGTATAAAAAAGAGCTCTACGATGCAAAATTAGATTCATTAGAGATATAACATGATACCGCCTAGTTAAGGGAAGTCCCAGTGAAGTGAAAAAAGAAAAAAACATGAAGGAGAGGAAAAAAATGAAGTTGCTTTTGTCATGTGCATGATAAGATGATGGAGGACTTTAAAAAATTTCCATACAAGTGCTTACAAAAGTTCATATCCTAGCGTTACTTATGCATATTTGCAAAAGTCACAAGCCATATATTAGCCTTATATTATCATTATTGCTCCACATATATATCATATCGCCCATTTTTTATACCTTATACCCTATCCGGGGACAAGTTTGAGAATGGATGTCATCTTTGGAGCTGTTATATGGAGTTTGTGCATATTTTATGAAGTTGTTGGCGGGAATGAAACATTTATAAATGATGGAAAATTTAATGAGTGAGAAAACAATCCGATCACCTCAGGAGATAAAGGTAGGTCGACCTTGCTCGTTAAGATTTTAGTTCAGCGAGATGAGACACAAGGTGAGGAGTCCGAAGTACTAAGTATCCAGGGCCATTCATGACACCAATGTTTGCGACTCGCGAGAAGGCAGTGCTAAGGTTAGAGAGGTAAAAGCATTATAATTGAAAAAAGCATTGAGCGATGAGTGAAAGGTGAGAAACATTATGAAGAAGGAATGTAGAATATTTTGGAAAGAAAGTATATTTCCCCGGATTTAACACCACATGGCCAAATATTAGCCAACCTTTAGCCTTTTACCAATCTACTTCTCTAAAGCTTGCAAAAGTCCTCTTGATTATTAATGATATGTCGCTGAAAATTGTTTTATGCATATAAACCTCCTTCTATGACTATGAATTTGCTTTATAGCACAGGCATGGATTTGGTTGACATTAGTACCTTATCGAGGATGGCAATTGATTTTAGGGACATAAGAAAAATGAATCTATGATGTTGAGGGTTTACTTTCTTCCCCTGAATGACCATTAAAAGTATTGATTGGGGACAAGCAAGCTTAAGTATGGGGTGTTTAATGTGCGCACAAATTGCCATATTTTCTATGCACATTTAAGTCCATTTTATCATCATTTGCATGCATATTAGTGGGAAAACATAAGATTAGTGTATTTTATGCATTATTGTCAAATATATGGGTTTGCACGAGTTTCTATATGATTTCTCAGAAAACGAGGGGAAAATGGACAGATTTCGAAGAGCGGAAAAAGAACTCGAAGTCTTCTGAAGAGGTCAAAATCGACTATGAACCTCGACATCGAGTGCAGCAGAGCAACCAGGAATCGAGCAGAGGAGAAACAGAGCATGTCGACACAACAAAGGTCGATATCGATGTCTAAGGTCGATATCGAGTGCCCTAGATCGATGATATTGATAGAAGTCGAGTGCCAGTCCGAGGAGAAAGAGGAGTGATTGAGATAGAGTTAAAGAGAGGTCGATATCGATGACTAAGGTCGATTTCGATGTTTCCAGCAGAGAAGTCCGACTGAGATTTTGATAGAATTCTATCCGAAGCTTGCACGTCTATCCAAAAGTCGAGATCTTCTATCCAATGCATCAGACTTATCACTTTAGATGTTTTACCATTAAGTTTTTAGTTTTTACTTTATTAAGTTTTATCTTAGAGAATAAAGATAGTTTTTCGAATCCTTGGCTAGGAAGATTTGAGATCTATATCTAGAGGCCTTTAGGGCTGAGTTTAATCATCCAACCAAGTAGAGAATTTCAGTTTTACATAGAGAGTAGCGAGTTAGAGAGAAAGAAGATGCCGAGTGAGTCGGGTGTGAAGTGAGAGCAGAGATTTGGCTTGGTTCAGTTGTAACTTTCTCTTTAGTTTCATCAAAGTAGTTTTCTTTTCAATGATGATGATGAGTTCCACGATGAGAAGCGAGTAGTCAACCCACTTCTAGGGTCGGGGTGAGCCCGACGATAGCAATGTAGGGTAAGTGCATCAAAGGTATGATTTTTAGGCGATTCCGTCTTCTATCCTATGCATGATCCTTTGCGAAAGTTATGGAGATTCATTATTTGCATTATTGAAGCGAAATCCAATCATATTGTGAACTTGAATTACTCATGAATTGGATAGTAGCTCTTAGGAATTGTGCGAGAGCCTCTAATCACCTAAAAGTTGGTAACGAAAGTTATTGACGGAAAGACATTAAATTTCATAACTTTAGCATCATACTTGCATTGTCATCGTTGTGGCATGAATCCCCGACTTTGGAAGCTTTTAGTTAATTGAATTTCATAAAAAGTTTGAGTTTTGATTTCTGTTCATCTTTCCTTTACCCTTCTAAGCTCTTCAGACTTCTTTTCCGACACATAGATTACGCTTGACAGTTTCTGTAATGGACATCGAAATCGACTAGAAAGGTTGATATCGAGCACTAACATCGATATCGAGGACTGTCTCGACGTCGACTGTGTTTGCTTTTGTCTTCTGCAGGAACTTTGCCGAAAATCGACCAGAACTGAGGTCGATATCGACCAGACACTTCGATATCGAGTGTCTCCGGAGGTTGAAAGCTTGATCGTGATTACAACTAAGGAAGCGCTAACATACCTTCTCGTGGATTCGATCCTGAATTACCCTACCACTGCATCGGGAGGGATTCTTGTATTTATTTGCTTGATAATGGAGTTAGCATAGTTGAGATATATATTTGAATATTTGAATCGCACCTCCCCTAAATGAACACTTCGCAAGCATAATGTACCTTGAATCCCTAAACTTAAATCCTCTCATCTCTCTCAATTGAATATGAAACTAGGTCTATGAATGAATGAATGAAAGCTGTTGAAAATGACCTAATATAGGCCTCCTCTCGTCAGCCAAACCTTATATTAAGTGAAGATAAAAGTTTCCATAAATATAAACTTGGGCCGCGTATCACAAATCCGGATCTGACGAGAACTGCCGGCGCCGTTATTTGGGTGGTGGGCGTCGTCCGTACGGATTGACAGCATTGACAAACTGAATTTGTAACACATTTTCTGGAGTCATCCTTTGTCAAATTGATGCATATGAATATGCGTTGGAAAGCTCTTTCCAAGAGCTACAATTCTCATGAAGACTTCAGAAGCTAATTTCAAATTCTCAGAACCTTAAAGATGTGATTTGTCCATGTTCTCCATTTCCGCTCTTGTTCCTTAGCTCTTCTTTATCCATTTGCTCCATTCTTTCTCCTCCTTTCGAAGCCGGATCATAAGATCTATAAACAAGCACTAAAAATCGTAGATTCCGAATTTTGAATACCAAATGATGAAGAATATAAATAAGCTTATTAAACATGCAATATGAATACTTAATGCACCTAAGACGTACCGATAATGCCTATATAAAATATGCATTATCAAACTCCCCCACACTTAAGCCTCGCTAGTCCTCTAGCGAACATAGAGTAGAGCAAAAAAATAGAGACTTCTTCATGTCTAGACAAAAAAAAATTAATATACCATAACAAGTGCAATTTAAACATGAAAGAGGCAAACAAATTGTCATAACTCCAACTCCCCCACACTTAAGCCTTTGCTTGTCCTCAAGCAATGAAAAACATAGCAATAACCAAACATCCCACAAACATATTCATCATGCATTCGCCTCATCAAAAGCAACATATCAATTTTGAGAAAACATGAACAAGGTAGACAAACATCATAATATGTATATGAACGACCAAATAGCCCGCAAGTTTATCCATCCAACCTTACAGGGATAAATGTGTTTCTCTCGCTTTCATGTGTTTAGGCTTTAAAGAACAACTCTCAACTCATGCATTATGCAAAAAGCTACATATGCATTGACATTTATATCACAAATTCTCCACCAAATACGTCAAAGCAAAAATAAGAACATCAAGAGGACTTTCGCTCGACGGGAAACTTCAAAGAAGACTCCATTCGGCAGGGTTGTAATAGGGCTTTGGTGGGAACATAAGGAATGGCAAACATTTAGGCTTGTGGTGCTAAAAATCCGGAAAAAAGGGTAAACAAACAACCAGAACAACACCACAACTTACATACTTCGCAAACCACTCCAATGACAAAACTCCAATGCATAACAATAAGCTCTCATAACATAAGTATCATCTTCTCAAAATAACATAAGACTCTCAAAACACTCAACAGATGATAACTCTCACAATATAATCTCTCATAATATATCCATAATCTCTCAAAATATATCTCTCTCAACCAAACATTTATCCAACTCTCATATGCAAAAATAAACATGGCTCTTATTTCATCACTTTTTTTCTTTTTTCGACTTTTTTTTCTTCTTTGTTTTTTTTTTCGAATGCCCTTTTTTTCTTCTTTTTTTCGGCATTTTTTTATTTTTTCTTTTTTTTTTCTTTTGAGCCAAAATGCATGAAATACAATATGAGGAAAATAAGCACATAACATTACGTCTATCTCAAAACCTCTCAACATAAGCACAAACCGTAGCTTTTCTCTCTCAAATCAAAGTAACATCCATAACCAACTCCAAATCCTAATTCCTAGATGATTCAGGCTTATCATAGGCTAGAAAGCATAAATTTTGTGGAGCTTCAAAGAAAAAGGCTAAAGGCTCAAATTGTAGGGTAGATATGGATAAAAAATGGCTAAAAGGTGCCTCTATCACTTGAAACTTATAAGCAATGAACAATGTATATAATAGGTCTAAAAAATAGATAACCATGTCAATATTAAGAGGTAATTGCATAAGATGAGTAAATCACACAACAAAAGACGAGGGAATATAGATGTGATCTCTATAAGGCCAAAGACATCTCACTAGGACAAATTTTTGTTGGATTTCAATCATGCCTAGGAACATAATCATACATGGTCAATTATATCCACCTAACATGTTTCACATGAAAATCAAATTTTATAGGACAAGGATAAGCAATCCAAACATGTTATGAAATTTATATGATCATGCCAAAATACATAATAGAGGACAAACATTGCAAGATGAATAGTTGAATAACACATATTTATGTAATGCATGATATTTTCTGGTTTTTGACATTTTTCTATATTCCCTTTTCTTTTTCTAATGCAATAAGATACTGAAAAAGTAAACATGAATATATGAATATCTGACAATGCAATGAATGCAAACAATAGAACATAAACATGAATTCATGAATCTAAGAATGCAAGTTTCCCCCCACACTTAAAATTTTCATCATCCATAAATGAAAATCAAATAAAGACAACAAAATTTTAAAATAGAACAGAAGTGAGGGAAAAGGGAACCTACTTGATCATGGTAGTGGTGGCTACAATTGTCGGACAAATAAAGTTTTGAACACTGATGGCGGCGGCGGGTGCTGGTTAGAAGAATCGTGAATCCGAGTTGCAACGTCGATGTTCCAACGTCCAAACTCCTTCCAAATCACTCTTTGAAGATCAGGACTTGATTTCAAAGTCTTTCTTTAGTGATAGGGAATGTAATGGTATGAAACAGAATTGAATTTTGTTGGATGAAGGGTAGTGATGAATGTGGATGATGGATGGGAAAAGAAAGGCTTTTGATTGAAACTCAAGGCTTAAGTTTTGGAAATTGGATTGAAGTTGGAAAATTAGGGTTCATGGGTTGCTTGGAGACAAAGGCTTGAATGATCAAATTTGGGAATTGGGATATATGGTTAATTGGAAAGGGAAAGGATTAATCTATCAAAAAGAAAAAGAGATATTAGAAATATAGACATAATAAAAGAAATATAAAATAGAAAGAAAGATAAAAAATCTAATCCTAAGCTAAATCGAAAATAACTAAGATGAATCAACCTAACCTAAGATAGATAAAACTAGCCTAAGATAGACAAAATCCTAAAATAGATAAAATAAAATCTACTCCTAATATAGCTAGATAGAAAATATATGATCCTAAATAAAATAGAAAAAATAAACTAATCCTAGAAATCGAAAATAATAAAAGGATAGAAAATACTCCCCTCCAATGTTACCAAAAACCGAAAATGTGTCACTGGGAATAGTGGAGGGCGCCGGTTTTTAGGCGGCGGGCATCGGTTGGCGGTGATGCCAAATCCGAGTTAACTTCCTTGCATTGGTTAGCTCAAGACTCCTCTAAAAAAATGCATATCTAAATGGAACTCTATCATTTTATTGAATTTGAAAGACCAAATACCTAACTAGAATTTGAAAGACTTGCAAACAAGAAAACTTAAAAGCAACCATAATTTGAATGAACACTAAACATGGAAAAATTAAATTCTAAAGGTACCACATTGAAGAAAACCTTAAATTTCTCATGATTCCCTGCTTGAGGGATGTAGAACCATCAACACGGTTCCGCTGGCGGTTTATCAAAGTAATGCTCCCAGGGATCTACATATTCACCAAAACTCATAAAAGTGTTAGAAATTACATTACCTTGCTCAGGAGCCACAGAAATCGGATCTGAACTTGGTTCCTCAATAGGTGCAATAGGAGCAGGATCCTTAGCTGAATTAGGCACTAGAACCCATGGATCCTCAAAACACATTAGTGCGTTAGATGAAGTGGGAGGTATGACATATGAAAGAGAAGAAGACATAACATATGATGGAGAAGAAGGCATAATAGATGATGGAGAAGAAGGCATAATAGATGAAACCTCATGCGTCGACTCAAGCGATTCCACGTCAGAAAGTACTAGATCTTCCTCTTCATCCCATTCATCGTCAGAGAAGCCATGCGTCTCCCAATATTCTTGCTTAGTTAGTCTCCTTACCTTTGGGTTGTCTGCAGAAACAACGGCTGACGCCGGTTCTGTCGGATCACCGTATTCCACCTTAAGTAGCGCGGCCACTTTCTTGCATCCTAGCTTCCTTCCATTCTTGCTCAGATGGCCTTTCATATAGCGAATGTTCTGGAGGAAGCGGCGGGCACTGGTCCTCAGTGGTGGGGAGCGCCAGTTGGGTAGCAGCGGGCGCCGTTATGTGCAGAACGTCCTCCTCCTTGTTTTGCTCAGCTACTTCCTCCAATGCTTCATCAGCCAGGTCATGGAAAAGATCCCACAATCCTGACAGTCCTGGGTTGCACAAACCATTGTCACCAATGTCATCGATAAGTTCTCTCACTTCAGGACTTACGCCTTCATAAACGCAAAAAAAAACCATATTTCGCTCACTATCATGGATACCATGTGAAGCACGTTCGTCCACTAAGTCTTTCACTCTTTTGAGGAAATGGTGAAAATATTCTCCTTGGTCCGGATATAATCTCAACATCTTGAAAGAGAAAAAATTAGTTGCGGGGTGTTGTGAACCATAAGATAGGTTCACAACAGGGTTAGATATATAAACAAAAATCAATAAATACACAAAACAAAGAAATAAACTTGATTCCTCGACAACAACACCACTTTTGACGGACGGGAAATGTCGTTAGGTTTCACCTCGCCAAAGAAATATCACTAAAGACTAGAATTAACGACTCGAGTTCTTAAGACCAATTGGCACATCAATTAAATGCAATTAGGAAACAAATGAACAACCCATTCGGCCCTAATAACATCTCCTCAATATAGATCAATTGTTATCATCCACTACAAAGGCATAGAAATATTACTAAACCAATGACTTCGTTTGCTATAAAGAAACCAACAACGGATTCATAACATAGATGCAATTCAAAACAAGATGGCCGGTCATAGAGAGGAACACAAATATAATTAATGAAGAACAAGATGATAAATAAACTCATGAATAATATAGAAATCAAGTATCACAATCAACCAACCAAGTCTTGAATCACAGCAAAACCACAAGAATTCTAGTCAAGCATAATATACCTTGAATCCCTAAACCTAAATCCTCTCATCTCTCTCAATTGAATATGAAACTAGGTCTATGAATGAATGAATGAAAGCGGCTAAAAATGACCTAATATAGGCCTCCTCTTGTCGGCCAAACCCTAGAATAAGTTAAGTTCCCATAAAGATAAACTTTGGCCGCGTATTGCAAATCCGGATCTAACGAGAACGGCGGGCGCCGTTATTTAGGCTATGGGCGCCGTCCGTACGGATTGACAGCATTGACAGACTGAACTTGTAACGCACTTTCTGGAGTCATACTTCGTTCAATTGACGCATATGAATATGCGTTGGAAAGCTCTTTTCAAACGCTACGATTCTCATGAAGACCTCAAAATCTAATTACAACTTCTCAGAACCTGAAATATGTGATTTATCCATGTTCTCCATTTCCGCTCTTGTTCCTTAGCTCTTCTTTGTCCATTTGCTCCATTCTTTCTCCTCCTTTCGATGCCGGATCATAAGATCTACAAATAAACACTAAAAACCGTAGATTCCGAACATCGAATACTAAATGATCAAGAATATAAATAAGCTTATTAAACATGCAATATGAATACTTAATGCACCTAAGACGTACCTATAATGCCTATATAAAATATGCATTATCAATCCTCTCGTGACTTGAAAGGGTCAGGGATATCCACACACTTGACCCGCGGGTCAAGCTCGTCTACCCGACGGGTCTAACCCGTGCATATGTCTAGGTGGGACCATGGGATTTTCCATTCCTTGCCACCAAGGGCGGAGCTGGGGGGGTCCTGTGTAAAGACCAGAAAAAATTAAAACAATATTTTCAATGCATTTGGAAATTTTGAGAATATCCATCCTCGAGCGATTTACTTTATTCTAAATCTTTCAAAGTAAATTCCGACATCATTTTTAAATCAAATTTTCCGATGGATTTTATTCCGCTTTCAAATGCCGAGATATGAAAATGTAAATTGGATGTCGTTATTTTTTTCGGTTTTAAGATTTGATTTAAAAGTTCGATTGAGTCGGAATTGGTTCGAGTGAGCGGGTTTCGGAATTTAGATCCTGGGTATTTTGAATTCGGACCTTGGGACCACTTATATTCTCTTTTCCCCATCCTTGTCATCTTTCCTCCCTTTCGTCCAAAAATTTCAGACCCGACTCTCTCCAGCTGTTCATTACAGTTTTGGGTTAAGCACCACCTCTCCTACCCTCCTACCGAATGGTCTTGCCTCACCTACTTTTGGCTAATGCCAAGCCCCATCCAACCCATTGCCCTGCGACCCCTCACGCCACTGCAGCATGATCTACACTCGCTGGCCTCTCCTCTATTTTATTCGAACCTAGATCATTCTCTCCTTCACTTCATCTCCTCCTCCAAAGAACCCCATGCATCCCCTCCTTTCCTTCTTCAAACCCATTTAACAAGTTTCTTCCTTCCACTTCAAATATCCACACAAGCACGCTCCCTTCCCTTCTTCTTGGCTCCTTTTGCCGAGCCACTACAATACCATCATTCCACCTTTCACTCCCTTCTTTCATTTTCCGAGCACCTCTGCTTTCCGAGCAACCCGAGCACCTCCAATAGCTACCTCCTCCGTCTTTCGAGTCCAAGCAGCAGCTGCTCTCCCCGACAACCGCCAAGAACCACCACTAGCCTCCTGAGCGCCTCCGTCGAGCAATTTCCTCCTCCGATTCTCCTGTTTTGCGTTAAACCATCGGTAAAGCTTCATTTCCCTTCCTCTTGATTTGAAACACTGAAAAGCTTTACCTTTAAGCTCTCTACTTGTGTCCTAGATGAAAAACAATCTGTCTTTGACTCTGAGAAGCTTCCCAAGCCTTCGATGAGTCTCGACACCCCTCCGACAAGTCCGAATCCCCTCAGTGAGCATACTAACCTCCCTTCAACTTCAATTGTCCGATTTTTGTGTTGATTTCCGCTCCTTTGTCACTTAATTGAACTGGAGAGTGAGCGTGAGAGTGGGCTGAAGAGAAGTCTGGTGAGCTCGAAAGCGAGCGGTGAGATCGAGGGTGAACGGGTAATGAGTAAGGGCGGGGATGTGCGAGAGTCTGAGAGAGAGCGAGAGCAGGCAACGGCGAGGGAGACAGGAGAGCATGAGAGCAAGTGAGAGAGAGCAGCGCGAGAACGTGTGTAGAGGGGGGGGTTGTGAAGGAGAAAGATGAACAGTAACCCGGGTTGGGTTTGTTTTATTTTGGTTTATCCGGTTCAACTTTCTTTTAATTAAAAACCGGTTCACCTCATTAACACAGATTTGGGGCTTTGGGTTTCATCCGAAAAATGGACGGGGTTGGGCCTGTTTTGTTTCGGGTGGGCCGAAATTGGATTATGTTGAAATTGTTTTAAGTACCTTATTGTTGTAAAGACTGAATATATTATTATATTATTATTTTGGGTAAATAAAATATTATTTTATCCAATCGGTAAAAATGTGAGAAAACCCGTCCTCGAGCGTAAGTTTTGATTTTAAAGTCATTCCGGCATCGTTTTGAGAATTTAGATTCTATCGGGTTTTAATTCCGCATTCAAGCTCCGAGTATCGAAAAATTAATTTAACTCCATTAATCTTGAAATTTAATTGAAATTTGATTAAATCTGATTTAGTCGGGATTCGATCGGGCGAGCGTGTTTCGAGTCTTTTCCGCTAATTTGAATTCTTTTGTGGGGGACCAAATCTATATATATTTTCATTTCCCTTTTTTATTTTATTTTCTTCTCTCTCTCTCTCGCTGCTGCCCTCTCCAGCTCACCTCCCTCACCCAAATTCTGAAATTTGGTCCCCTCCTGCCTCACTCTCCTCATCCCTTCACACCCTCCTCTCTTCCTCTCTTTTGGCTCGGCAGAGACCCAGGCACTGCCCTCACTCCTACATTCCATCAAAAGACCCACACCCCCCCCTTCAGCTTTCTCTCTCTGCCCTCACATTCTCCCCCTGCGTTCCATCAACACCACCAAACAAAACCCCCAAAAGCTCCCTCCTTTCCTCCATGTCTTCGGCAACCATCACCACGCTCCCATCACCAGGCCACCACACCTCCACATCATCCCCTCACAGCCGCCGCCACCACCACCTCTCCTCCACCCTCGTCGTCGCCCCCATTGGAGCCCTCTTCGAGCCCTGTTTCCGAGAGCCCAATGCAACAACAGCATCTTCGTTCCTCCTCCTTCCTCTGCAATCCATCACTTCTAGCACTTTCATTCAAAGCCACCACGAGCAGATGGAGCCACCAGGAGCCCTGACGGAGCCGCCGAGCACCCTCTTTCCTCCCCTGTTTGAACCCAAGTCGGTAATGCTCGATTTTCTTTGTTCGTGGCTCGAATCAGTTTAAAGGCGAACCTTTAACCCCTCTTCCATCGTCCTAGGCCTAAAGCTACACTCCTCCCTCGCCGACGAATCCGGAGCCGCCGGAGCAGGCCTTGGAACACCCCCGTAATTCGTTTTCGAAGCTTCGGTGAGCTCTCATTTTCTCCCCTTTCTTATTCCCAAGTTTGATCTTTTCTGTGTGGGTTGTGGTCGGGAGAGTGTGTTATTCAGTTAGGATTGAGTCGGAGTGAGAACGAGGTCCGGTGAGGCCTGATTCTTCTTCCCTTCTCTTCTTCGGTTCCGTTAGAGCAGAGCTCTGGGTTGGGTGAAGGGGATGGGTCCAAGGAGGCCGGTTCACCTCCTTTTCTTTCTATTTTTCCCGGTTCGGTCTTATTTTTCTTTTATTTGGTCCGGTTCATTAAAACAACTAAAGGGATGGGTTTGGGAGTGTTCGGATCCGAGTAAAGGAATGGGCTGGGTTTTGATTTCGGGTTTGGGCTTGGATTTGGGCTGGCTTGGGTTGTTATTTTGTTGTTATGTTTGAATATGTGTGTTTATTTATGTTATATTGATATGTTATGTATATATTATGACTAGTAGTTAAATTTTGTTAGATATTATTATTATAATTCAGATTTTGTGATAAATATATATTATGAAAATTTAATATATTTAAAAAGATTTTAAAAGTAATATTAATTGATATTGGGTTATAAGTATATTTATGGTTATTGTTTTGAGATTATATGGATAGTAAGTGTTAAATGATTTGAATATTATTATTATTATTTTGGGATTTGGTTATAATTATAATTTCTGGAAATTAATCGTTATATATTGTTTATTTGTTTTAAAATGGTATTAATTGGATTATTTATTTATGATGCATTTTATGAGGATTTAAATATGTGAGTTAGGAATTTTAAAGTGAATTGTTGGTTTTGATTTATAAACATGATTTGTGAACATAGGATTATTTTGATGATTTAATATTGGAACTTATTTATATAATGTTTTTGAAATGAGAAACATGCCGGAATGATTTCTATAATATGATTTTGGGAAATTGGTTTTAAGGCCTAAGTGTTTAATGTCGGGATTTGGATAAGCGATTTTAAAAGAATTGTTTGATTTTCTAAGTTGAGTTCTTTGAGAGATTGTTTTGAAAATGAGATGAACATGAAATGATATATGAATTGTGATGAGATAAGATGGAATAATCTGAAATGAGATATGTGAAGATATGTATGATAGTTAGGGGCGCCTTGTGTGAATTAGATAGACTTATGCATTTGTATGTTATTAGGTGATTGTGATATGTTGGACATTGCTTACTATTGGTGACTCATTACTTGGATTCTGCTTCTGTCTTGTTTCTTTGTTGTTCGGCTTATTTAGGTAAGTTCCTTTATCGGCTTACTCGGATTCGAAAGAGAATATCTGCTTGTGATTATATGACATACTAGGTGTTGCATAAGCATTAAAAGCATGCGATGTAATATCATGCTAGGATTGCACTTGTGAATGAGCATTCGGTTACTTTGTGTGTTTGAAAACAGAACTGTCGTTATCTGTGAGTCTTAGAGTCTTTGCTAGGGTCATGGGGGCATTCGTGTTTTATACCGTTTCGGTCCCCAATCGAGTCGATGAGTATGATCTATATATATATATATATATATATATATATATATATATATATATATCTGATACGGTTCGGCATAGACCGAGCGCCCTACCACGGAGTGGGTACGGGAATATATCTGTTACGCTTCAGCATAGACCGAGCGCCCTACCTCGGAGTGGGTACGGGAATATATTTGTTACGGTTCCGCTAAGGCCGAGCGCTCTACCTCGGAGTGGGTACGGGAAATACCGAGATATGGGGATATGCCACTTGGCATTCTTTGGGCGCCTTTACAGTTCTTTTCCGCATATTATAATTTAGGAACATGCTAGTGTGATTTAATTTCCGCATTGCATCGAAGCATCTTTGTTATAGCGTATGTGTATATTTGCTTGCGGGACAGAGTGCGTTGGGGTCTCGGTCTGATCCCGCTCGCACAACTTGTTTTTAGGTATGATTGCTCCCTGTCTCTATGGCGTGGGAAAATCCCCCCGGACAATTGCAAAGAACCTGCCTAACTCCATTAATTTGACTATACGACTTTAGAATATATGTTTTGGTTTTGACCCGGCTCTGCCGTGGCTCTTGTATCTAAACCTTGCTTCCGCTTTACTTTCATTTGAATTGGGTTTTGTGACTTTGATTGCTTGGGGTTCGAAATCCCCGCTTTGAATACTGATCTTCGAGGTTTGAAACCTCGACCCGTACCTGAATTGCAACATCCGAACGAAGGTATCCGACCTTTAAAACGTAACCCGGGTATTTATATCCGGGCCGTTACAAAGTTGGTATCAGAGCCAGGTTGTGCAATTCAGGTACACAAGGGTTGAGTGTATGTTTCGGAAAATCGCCCATGGATTTTGAAAGATTTGAAAGCGTTTTAAAGGGGAAAAATGAACTTAATATGCCTAACTCAATTGGACTAAATATGAACTTGGCTTATGATAAAAGAGGAGAACCAACAAATAAGGGATCGAGTGGGTAGAAAAGGCGTTAGACCGTCCCTTTTGGATGTAGTCGGAAATAGGTAGGCGAAATATTAGCTTGTTCTTTACAGCTGGGTCTGGAAGGTTTCAAGGAGATCATTGTAATTGTCATTGACTGATTCTATGCTAAGCGCTTGTTGTGAATATGATTGGTATGCCCTTACTATGAAATGTGTACTAACTGATCTGTGCAAACGGGATAGCGGGAGTACCCTTCTTCTTCTTATATAGTTAAGCCCAGCTTGTGTGAAACTACCGCTTCCACTATGTTAACCCCTTGATGGTCTTATCGCATCTTTCTCTTGAATATCGGAGTCCTCCACGGGAAAATCGGGACGGTAAACACGTTGTCTTTGGGAGTCATGTTGCCTTTGGAGGTTGACTTAGTGAGTATTAGAAGATGGTTCTTGGTAAAGTTCCGAGGTAGGGAGTGAGATGTTTCTGGGGCTGTCCTTCTTGATCCTTATGAAGGTCAACCGATGTCTTCTTGCCATAAAAGTCGTATCCGAGTCTCACGGGAAAGATGAGGGATGAGTCAGTTAGGAAGAGTGAATGTTGCCCTTATGGATCGCTATCGGGTTATCTTGATTGCTCTGTCCATGATTGTGTGTTACTATGTGGTACTACTCCTTGACCTACAAATTGATCCTTAGTGTGAAATTGTGCTTATGTGCCTTGATGTTCATGATGACCATTGTATGGGTTCGAGTTACATTTGTTATGTCCATATCATCCCGACATGATCTACTTAGTATATTGCTTTATCATACTAGGGCACGAATATATATGTCATATGCTAGGAATTTGTATAATTGATGTCCTCCTTGTGAATAGGTTCATGATAGTATGATCGTTCAGTTCTAGTATCCTGATAGAATGAGTCCCTTACTTGATGGATACATGTTATAATTTCATGCCAACATGCCTTATATGCTACGAAATCCTCAGTACCTGTTATGATGATGATCCTTAATGTAAATTCGTGGTTGTATGACATCTTGTGCCCATGCTGGTCACATTACCTAGGTCTCGTGTTCTATCATGGTTAGATGTCGTTATAGCATGTCTACTTGACCTATCGTATTCATCTTTCTGATGATTGATTGAGAGCATAAACCACATGATATGAGTCTATATGATTGTTGCTTCTCTTGGATTAGGTCCATGATAGTGTGATCAATTCTTCTTTGTATGAATGCTCGTAAGATATTCTTCTTAGCATGCTCGCCGATGACGCCTTTATGCCTATCATTCCTTCTGAGACAAGAACCTATAGCACGCCCATCTATTTTGTATTTGTCAGATTAACTATTGTGGATTATTTTGCATATGATAGTGTTGTGTGTTCCTTGCATTTAATGGAGAATATGTGGCATAATTGAGTCTTGGTGAATGCATGTTTCATCCTAGTATGTGCTGATTCGAACTCATGTCCCCATATTCTTGTCGTATTGCCCTATACTTAGACTTGCATTATACATCGTTACATTTCCTCCCATGCTTCTATATTATTGGAATGTGATTGAATTGAAGTCTTGCTTAATGTCGAGTAATCAATCAAGTGCATGTATGTGTCCTATGTTATGTTAAGCCATTAGTAATGTGTAGGATCCTTCGTTATGACTTATGCACATTTATGCCCTGCTTGCGTTATTGTTCATTCTCTCTTGAACTAGGTCCCTGATAGTGTGGTTCTTCCCTCTCTTTATCCTCTTAAAATGTTTTACTCGTCCTAATAAGAGTGATATTGGATTCGAAAGTCAATTTGCTTTCCGTGAGGGTAAACTCTAGCATGATTACATGTTCTCGCTCGGTGGTACCCCTCTATTACTCTATGATATCCTCTCGTGCTTGCATGAACGTATGACTTGACACCTCGCATGATCACACACCACCCTATATCATGATTTTGCATATGCATGATGTATGAATATCGAAATAAATCTGGTTGAATTACTTTAATTGTACTCCTGTTCGATGCGTGCTATTAGTATCATGTAAGACTTATGATTTCCAATATGACTCACGAAATGGTGACCTGTCTTACTTGACCTATTACGAGAACATGCTTTTCCTATAGTGTGATAGTGTTATACCGTTTTATGTGCACTATGATAGTTTGTTCCTAGGATGCGTAGAATCTATCGCTGGTGATGTCCTCCTTGTTACTCTCTGTAACAATGTCTCATGCTCTATGAACATTATGTTGGATTCTTATCGAAGACTCTTGACTATGCCCTTGTCTTATCATGTATCACTAGCATCATGTAGGACCTATGTTTCTAAATGTATCTCGTAGTATGATTTCATGTCGTACTTGTTCTATAATGCGATAGTTATTGTACCAAAAATGTGCCCTACTACGGTTCATTCTTAGCATGATTATGATCTATCTCCCGTGATGTTCTCCTTGTTACTCTGTGATGATCCTTCTCGCTTTCATGAGCATTATGTTGAACCCATTTAAATGACTCTTGATAATGATCATGCCTTATCATGTATCGCTAGTACCATGTATTGCGTGCATTTTTAAATGTATCATGTTGTATGTTTACATGCCAATTTCTTTTACTTATTATATGATCATTGTTGTCTGATGTGATGGATACTATGTTGATCTTATGTGTTCTCGCATGACGCTTCGTCTGACTGTTACGATATACCTCGCCCTACTATATTTGATTTCACTTGTTCATACTTGTACATTCTTTCATATACATGATGCTCGTTATCTTCACTAAATCCCGCATGACCTTAGACCCCACATGACCATTATTGACTCCGCATAACTTGACTAGGTTTCTAGACATATCTGCATCCATGGAATGAAAGACTACTAAGCTTGTCTCACCTGCATCCATGTAGGATTCAATTGTGTCTTTTGGAGTGAATATGTATGTCATTCTCCTTGAATAGGTACATGTTAGTGTGGATTAGTGTGATTGATATGCTCCATGATGATTTCGTGCTTGGTTGTCACAATTGTAACCTAATAGACCTCCTTAAGGGCATCGTTACTATTCCCGGGTCGGAGTCTTGGCTCTAGTCGTGTCATCTTTCGCTTTGGTCCATCTTATCTCCACTAACATAGACTCCTACGCGATACATCGGATGAGCGGCCGCATAGAAGAGGGACGGGAAGTTAGATAACGATAGAGCAGTGCTGCGGAAGCGTGGGCCCATAACCCACGGGCCTCAGGATCGACGATGCCGACGGAACAAGCTTGTTTCGAGGATGACGGTTATGGAGTACGATATGACTTGCAAGCGAGAGTGTCCTCCGTTCGAATTGTTGATCCCTTCGTAATATGTTGATGATGATATTGCACTGACTTGATGTTGAAAATTTCGTCTTGATGTGATGATTTAGTAATGATTATTTCTTGACCACCCGTTGTCTATGATGATATATATGATTCGATGCCTTACAGTCCTAATGTGCTATGATGACTTTATGTGATGCTACTCTGAGTTGCTAAGCATGATCTAAATTCCTTTGCCTGTGAAAGTATGAACTGCCAATGCTGGGAACCTGAACTGTTTATTAGATGAGGTTATGATGAAACTTGCAAGCTTGATTTGATTGGGTTCATATATGATTTTTTGCAATACTTGTTGAGCATGATGGTAAATTGAGACTTGTGTTACAGTTGGAATGCTTAATGATGAACTAATGATGCTATTGATATAAATGCTAGTTGATATGATGTAATATTTATGTGTGATAATGTCCATGATTGCTTCTTCTTTGAACATGTGAGTGAGGTCCTTTGGTAGAGTGGTCAGAGAGTGGAGAAAGGTTTTGAGCGATTAGAATGATCGACGGTGGTAAGGGGAAAGTTGCCGAAGAGGGGTGTTGACTTAGGTTGGACCGAGTGAGTGCGGGAATTATAAGAGGTAATGCTTGGTGGTTATCGATTAGCTCCTAGGTGAATCTTGGATAGGGGTATGGTTAGGGGTAGGCTGGTTAGGTAGTGACCAAGGAATTTTTATAGAAGATGTGTGGTTAACAGGGCATGATGTTTGTGATATCTTGGGAAGTGTGATTAGTGTAAGAAATGACCATGGGGATATCGAGATCATAGTATGCAAGGGTGCTCGGGTGTGAAAACAGAGATAGGGGTTGGACACTTAGAGGTGGATTGTTAGTGAGAGTGCTTGGCGGGAAGAGGTAAGAGGTTAAAAGATCGAAATGAATTGGGGCTTCTTCTGTGGGGTAGTATCCGAGTGGATGTTGGTAGGTCTAGATGAAGGTTGGTCTTGGCTTGAGAGTGGGAGACGAGCGAGCGGGGATTGCGTTTCGTTTTCACTGGTAGTGATGTGATGATTTTCTTGATTATGTGATTTGTAATATGTACTGGCATGATGTTAGATAGCGACCATGATAAACCTGATATGGCATGATATTACATGTTGATATGCGATATTGAAATCTAGTTGACAGTGACAAGTGTTATCGTGATATATTGATGCTTTACGATGTTGTTTTAGAAGCATGATAGGATGTGTTGTGATATAATATGTGAGAAATGATGTGTTATGATGTGAGAGCATGATGTTATACTATATGGTTGATAACATGTGTATGAATAGGTAAATGATGAATATTGATTGAGATCATGAATATGACTTATATATATGAGATAATGGTGCGTGATTGCTAAATGATAGTCATATGGCATTATATGAGATGAGATGATGTTTTGTGAATATGCTGACGTTTGGTGATTGATATATTGATTGACCTTCCCCTCTGCTGAATCTTAATAGCCTGACCTTGTTGTGTTGATGTGTTGACAATGGGTTTTGGTTCGTTGATTCTATGAGGAGAGATACTTTTATGACTTCTGATGTGATGTTGAGACGTTGATATGATTTTGTTATGTCGTTGAGATGCATATTACGACCTTTAGTATGATATAGAGATGTTGATGTGACCTTCTGGCACTACGTTTGTATATGTTGAGACTTGTCGTGTGATGTGTTGATTGGAGATTGGATGGCTATACAGTTATGCATTTCTTATGGCTTATACATCTTGCTTGAATTGAGACTGATAGATTGATTCGATTTTGGAACCTAGGAAGAGAATATGGGATTAGCCCTTAGAGGTGGATGATTCCACCTCCTACCTTCTGAAATTGATTGATGGGTATGCGAGAAGCTGATTTGGTTTTTGGGAGATTTTGACGAAATCTTGATTTGAAAATATTTGACTTGTTTTGGTGTAAAGCTGCTTGATTAAACATTGAATTTGAAGATTTTGAGCGGTTTTGAAAAGGACCAACTTGGGGTTTTAAAGAAGTCGAGAGTTTCAATGATTTAGATGACAATCTTTCCATTTACAAAACGCTTTGAGGTTTTACGAACAGGATTTACATTATGACGTCTCACGAGGTGGATACAAGCATTTTATAGGGGCGCATATAGATTGCTTGCTAAGACCTAGTCGGACGCTATAATACTTTAAGAGTTGTGATACTTCTTAAAAGTCAAAGCGAGGATGTGATAAGGGCGCTTATTTCACACTTGTCAAGACCAATTGGAGATGTTACGACCGTGACTAGGATGTTGTGAGAATCTCGGATGACGCAACCGAGATGATTAAAAGATCATTGGACATGGTCCTCGGACTCACCGATTTAAAACTTCATCCCATTGCTTTAAACTGATTTTAGTCTCGGGGACGAGACTTGTTTTCAGAGGTGGATAATTGTAAAGACTGAATATATTATTATATTATTATTTTGGGTAAATAAATTATTATTTTATCCAATTGGTAAAAATTTGAGAAAACTCGTCCTCGAGCGTAAGTTTTGATTTTAAAGTCATTCCGGCATCGTTTTGAGAATTTAGATTCTATTGGGTTTGAATTCTGCATTCAAGCTCCGAGTATCGAAAAATGAATTTAATTCCGTTAATCTTGAAATTTAATTGAAATTTGATTAAATTTGATTTAGTCGGGATTCGATCGGGCGGGCGGGTTTCGAGTCTTTTCCGGTAATTTGAATTCTTTTGTGGGGGCCCAATTCTATATATATTTTCATTTCCTTTTTTTCTTTTATTTTCTTCTCTCTCTTGCTGCTGCCCTCTCCAGCTCACCTCCCACACCCAAATTCTGAATTTTGGTCCTCTCCTGCCTCACTCTCCTCATCCCTTCACACCCTCCTCTCTTCCTCTCTTTTGGCTCGGCAGAGACCCAGACACTACCCTCACTCTTGCATTCCATCAAAAGACCTACACCCCCCTTCAACTTTCTCTCTCTGCCCTCACATTATCCCCCTGTGTTCCATCAACACCACCAAACAAAACCATCAAAAGCTCCGTCCTTTCCTCCATGTCTTTGGCAACCATCACCACGCTCCCATCACCAGGCCACCACACCTCCACATCATCCCCTCACAGCCGCCGCCACCACCACCTCTCCTCCACCCTCGTCGTCGTCCCCATTGGAGCCCTCTTTGAGCCCTATTTCCGAGAGCCCAAAGCAACAACAGCATCTTCGTTCCTCCTCCTTCCTCTGTGATCCATCACTTCCAGCACTTTTATGTTTGAACCCAAGTCGGTAATGCTCGATTTTCTTTGTTCGTGGCTCGAATCAGTTTAAAGGCGAACCTTTAACCCCTCTTCCATCGTCCTAGGCCTAAAGCTACACTCCTCCCTCGCCGACGAATCCGGAGCCGCCGGAGCAGGCCTTGGAACACCCCCGTAATTCGTTTTCGAAGCTTCGGTGAGCTCTCATTTTCTCCCCTTTCTTATTCCCAAGTTTGATCTTTTTTGTGTGGGTTGTGGTCGGGAGAGTGTGTTATTCAGTTAGGATTGAGTCGGAGTGAGAACGAGGTCCGGTGAGGCCTGATTCTTCTTCCCTTCTCTTCTTCGGTTCCGTTAGAGCAGAGCTCTAGGTTGGGTGAAGGGGATGGGTCCAAGGAGGCCGGTTCACCTCCTTTTCTTTCTATTTTTCCCGGTTCGGTCTTATTTTTCTTTTATTTGGTCCGGTTCATTAAAACAACTAAAGGGATGGGTTTGGGAGTGTTCGGATCCGAGTAAAGGAATGGGCTGGGTTTTGATTTCGGGTTTGGGCTTGGAATTGGGCTGGCTTGGGTTGTTATTTTGTTGTTATGTTTGAATATGTGTGTTTATTTATGTTATATTGATATGTTATGTCTATATTATGACTAGTAGTTAAATTTTGTTAGATATTATTATTATAATTCAGATTTTGTGATAAATATATATTATGAAAATTTAATATATTTAAAAAGGTTTTAAAAGTAATATTAATTGATATTGGGTTATAAATATATTTATGGTTATTGTTTTGAGATTATATGGATAGTAAGTGTTAAATTATTTGAATATTATTATTATTATTTTGGGATTTGGTTATAATTATAATTTCTGGAAATTAATCGTTATATATTGTTTATTTGTTTTAAAATGGTATTAATTGGATTATTTATTTATGATGCATTTTATGAGGATTTAAATATGTGAGTTATGAATTTTAAAGTGAATTGTTGGTTTTGATTTATAAACATGATTTGTGAATATAGGATAATTTTGATGATTTAATATTAGAACTTATTTATATAATGTTTTTGAAATGAGAAACATGCCGGAATGATTTCTATAATATGATATTGGGAAATTGGTTTTAAGGCCTAAGTGTTTAATGTCGGGATTTGGATAAGTGATTTTAAAAGAATTGTTTGATTTTCTAAGTTGAGTTCTTTGAGAGATTGTTTTGAAAATGAGATGATGAGATGAGATGAACATGAAATGATATATGAATTGTGATGAGATAAGATGGAATAATCTAAATTAGATATGTGAAGATATGTATGATAGTTAGGGGCGCCTTGTGTGAATTAGATAGACTTATGCATTTGTATGTTATTAGGTGATTGTAATATGTTGGACATTGCTTACTATTGGTGACCCATTACTTGGATTCTACTTCTGCCTTGTTTCTATGTTGTTCGGCTTATTCAGGTAAGTTCCTTTATGGGCTTACTAAGATTCGAAAGAGAATACCTGCTTGTGATTATATGACATATTAGGTGTTGCATAAGCATTAAAAGCATGTCATGTAGTATCATGCTAGGATGGCACTTGTGAATCAGCATTCAGTTACTTTGTGTGTTTGAAAATAGAACGGCCGTTATCTGTGAGTCTTTGCTAGGGTCATGGGGGCATTCGTGTTTTATACCGTTTCGGTCCCCAATCGAGTCGATGAGTATGATCTATATATATATCTCTAATACGGTTCGGCATAGACCGAGCGCCCTACCTCGGAGTGGGTACGGGAATATATCTGTTACGGTTCGGCATAGACCGAGCGCCCTACCTCAGAGTGGGTACGGGAATATATTGGTTACGGTTCAGCTAATGTCGAGCGCCCTACCTCGGAGTGGGTACGGGAAATACAAAGATATGGGGATATGCCAAATTTTTGGTTAATGGAATTGGTTTAATAAATTAAAAAGCGACATTTTTGGAAATACCCTAACTTTGTCGAATTTGTTTTGAAATAATAATAAAATAAGCTGAATTAAAGGGTAATGATTTATAAATGGATTTTTGGCCCGATTATAATTTGAGAGAATTATTTGAATAATGATTTTACGTAACTTGTGATATGTTCATGTTGTTATGATGTGTTATATGATGATTGTGAGATTAAGATATGTCGTTCTATGAAAGCATGTTATAATATGAAGATATGTTAAAGCATGATTGATATTCAATGTTATGTTATATGATTGAGAAGCATGATTATGTATATGATCTTGAGTATGAAAGTATGATATGACTTACAGTATGAATACGACTTACATACGACATGTTGAATTGATGAGATGTTGAGATGATGAGTGATATTGAGATTATGAACTACAAATTATAAGATGAGTTGGATAATGGTGATGATGTGGAAAATATGATGATGAGACTTGAACTATGTGAATTTATATAGAATTACTTGTGTTTGGGTGCTTGAATGTAGACTTATATGGTTATTTTGATTACTAGGTGGCATTAATCTGCCTTATTGCTACAATGTTGTTTTGCACATCCAGGTAAGTTCCCTAGGGAGCTTACTCAAGTGGGACTCTCATGTCTATTGTCGCATTTTATGCTAGGTGTTGCATTTGCATAAAAGCATGATCATGTATTATCATGTTTAGGTTGCACTAATTGAATGAGCATCTGTTTACTTTATGCATTTGAAAAGAGAACGGTCGTTATCTGTGAGTCGTAGAGTCTTTGCTAGGGTCATAGGACATCCCAGCACCATCGGGTATGTCCTGATAGAGTCTGATTGATTTATATATTCATGGTGTGGCACAACCATGCGTCCTACCTCAGTTGTGGTACGAAAATGTATGGTGCGGTACGACAGTGTGTCCTACCTCAGTTGTGGTATGGACATTTATGTTTGATATACCTAGTGCGGCAGGACCGAGCATCCTACCTTGATTGTGTTACGCAAATGTATGGTGGATTATACCTGGTTCGGTACGACCGTGCAACCTACCTCGGTTGTGGTACGGACATGTATGGTATAGTTGAAGATCTGGGGATATGCCACTTGGCATTGTTTGGGCCATTTACCGCTTTTTGCATATATATAAAATGTCAGCATGCTTGAGTGTTTAATATTCCATATTGCATTAAAGCATCTTTATTTAGGACTAGCGCATACTATGTGGCCTTAGCGAGGTCTCCAGGACCCGCATGCGTGGCTCGACTTGACTCCTTTTCCCATTCTTATTTTTAGGTATATAAATTCATACTCTTAACTCATATTGTATGATGTTTGAAGATGGGTATATGGCGTATTATTAGAGGCCGACTTGACACTTGATACTAATACAATGTTTTGGGTATTTCGAGTACTTGCATATTTCTGTTTTGTCCCAGCTCGTCTCCGTCGTGGGTATTTCTGCGACTTAGAATATAGGGCAGGTAAAGGTATGTCAACACCGGGTCCCCAATGGACCTCACGAGAACTTTGGGTATGAAATCCCCCTTTTACACTAAACTTTCAAATTTCAAACTTTCAACCCGTACTTGGTGCGCAAGATCAGAACGAAGGTATCTGACCTTCGAAACGTTACCCGGGTTAATAAACTCAGGCCGTTACATCTTGAGGGGTCATGTGCTCCTCCTCTCATACAACGAACAACCTAAGTGTGTTCTCCTCTACGATAGCTTCATTTTGATATATAACACGCCCTAATCTGACATTTGAGTAAAAGGTTATAAATGTTTAAAAATTAAAGGTATATTAATCACTTTTATTTTATTTCAATAGCTATAATGCTTTTATATTTTACTTAAATTAATATTCACATACTATAATTCATCTGGAGAGCATTGAAATGAGAGGTTATACTAATCATTTCGACAATTACATAAGAAGTTACGCAAGTTTAAAAATTTTATTTCTGGTTATGCATTAATTATATGTTACGAATGCAACAAGTTATTTACTGACTAGGGTTGTTATTCAGGCCAAACAAGTCTAGTATTGCTTGATTATATTTAGCTCGTTTAGAAACGAGTCGAGCTCGAGTCGAACCTATATTTGAACTTGAGCTTATAATCAACTTGTTTAGTAAATAAATGAGCTTGAGCTGAGTTTTTTTCCAATTATTATGCAACCTTTCTTGTTTATGACATAGTAACTTAAAAGAAAATTTGTAAATGATGCTCGATTCGAGATTTTCCAAGTATCATTTTGTAAATGATGCTCGAGTCGAGATTTTATTGAGCAAAACTCGAGCCAAGCTCTAGCTATTCGGCTCATATAAAAACCATAATCTTCACTTAATGTTTATTAAATTGCGTTTCCTAAAATTGTTTGGTTAAATTTTTTTTCCCTGATATTTCATTTATATACCTATATTTCTTTTTTTTTAGGTGCGCAAAAATGATAGCGTTTTATCATAAACTGAAGAAATTTTAATTTATTATTGTAACTATATAAAATACTAAAGTAGAGGCTTGAAACAACATCTGGTGCGATTCGCATGCGTGGCAGTTTCAGGATTATAATGGTGTTATTTTTTCATACGCGTCATATTCTACATTAAAATGGTATTATTTATAACAGTCCAAATATAAATATTCGGGTTACGTTTCGAAGGATTGGATAACTTCGTTCGGATCTTGCAATTCGAGTATGGGTTGAGTTTCAAAACAAAGTGTTTAGTACTCAAAGAAGGGATTTCGCACACTAAATTCGCGATAGGGCCGTTTGGTACCCCGAACTTCTCCTACTTGCCTAAGTCGTTAAATGGGGATGCTGACGCTTCTGACGTCAACGTCGGGGATGCTTTTTTTCATGTCAACACATTTTTTTCGTGTCAGCACTGACGTTGACATTGCGAACGCCGACATCGGGGATGTTGACGTTGCTGACGCCGATGTCGATGATGCTTTTTTTTCATTTCAACACTTATTTCGTGTCAGCAACATCAGGGATGCTGAAGTTGTTGTCGCCGATGTCGAAGATGCTTTTTTCGTGTCAACACTTTATTTTCTGTTTCAACACTTTTTTTGTGTCAGCACTGACGCTAACAGTATTGACGCCGATGTCGGGAATGCTGACGCTTCAGGCGCCGACGTCTAGGACGCTTTTTTTTTTCATTTCAGCACTTTTTTTTCGTGCCAACACTTTTTTTTCATGTTAGCACTTTTTTCATGTCAACCCTTTTTATTGACGCTGATGTTGCTGAAACTGACGTCAGGGATGCTGACATTACTGACGCTGACGTCGGGGATGCTTTTTTTTATGTCAGCATTGACGCTGACGTTGCTGACACTAACATTAGAGATGGTGTTAGCATTGACGCTGACGTTGCTGACACTAACATTAGAGATGCTAACGTTGTTGACGCCGACGTTGGAGATGCTTTTTTTCGTTTTAGCACTTTATTTTCCATATCAGCATTGTTTTTGTTTTCTTTTTGTGTCAGCACTTCTTTTTTCGTGTCAGCACTGACGTTGACGTTGCTAACATCGACATCGAGGATGCTGACGCTGACGTCGGGGATGTTTTTTTTTTTGTTAGCACTGACGATGACATTGCTAACACCAATGTTAGAGATGTTGATGTTGTTGACGCCGACTTCGGATATGCTTTTTTTTATTTCAACACTTTATTTTCCGTTTCAGCACTATTTTTTTTTCGTGTCAGCACTTTTTTTTCGTGTCAGCACAGACGTTGACGTTGCTCACACCGACGGTACTTTTTTCGTGTCGGTGATGCTTTTTTGTGTCAACACTTTTTTTTCATGTCAGCATTTTTTTTGTCAGTACTTTTTTTTGTGTTAGGACTGACGCTGACTTTGCTGACAACAATGTTGCTGACATCAACATCAGAGATGCTTTTTTTCGTGTCAGCACTGATGCTGACGTTGTTGACACCAACTTCAAGGATGCTGATGCTGCTGATGCCGACATCGGGGATGCTTTTTTTTATGGCAGCAGTTTATTTTTTGTGTGAGCACTTTTTTTTATGTTAGCACTAACAATGACGTTGGTTACACCGACGTCAGGGATGCTCACGCTGCTGATGCCGACGTTGAAGATGTTTTTTTTTGTGTCAGCACTTTATTTTTCATGTCAGCACTTTTTTTCGTGTGAGTATTTTAATTCGTGTCAACATTGACGCTGACATTGCTGACACCGACATCAGGGATGCTAATGCTACTGACGCCGATGTCGGGGATGTTTTTTTTTTCATATTAGCGTTTTTTGTTGCAATACTTTTTGTTATGCTGACGTTGCTGACACTAACGTCAAGGATGCTGACACTGCTGACGCTGCTGACACCGACATCGGGGATGCTTTTTTAAATGTCAACACTGACGCTAATGTTGGAGATGTCGATATCGAGGATGCTGATGGCAGCATCGGGATGCTTTTTTTGTGTTAGCACTTTTTTTTCCATATCAAGCACTGATGTTGACAATGCTGACGCCGACGTCGAGGATGTTGACGTTGACATCGGGGATGCTTTTTTTTTCGTGTCAACACTTTTTTTATATCAAGACTTTTTTTTTGTGTAAGCACTTTTTTTGTGTCAGCACTGACGTTGACGTTGCTGACGCCGACGTCAGGGATGCTGATGCTGCTAACGCCGATGTCGAGGATGCTGATGCGAAAGATGTTAGAGAAAACTTGTGTTATTCCTTATCTTTTCTGGCATCTTGGTGTTTTGCTTGATCAAATTTAATTAATATATATTGTCAATAAATGAAATTTTAAACTTTTGTTCAATTCTATTTTACAGTTACACGACTATATTTTATAGTTGCACAATTGTATTTTACAATTGCACAATTGTAGAATTATTATTCTTGCCCCATCATTTTATTATTCATACACCATCATTTAAGTTATAAAATTGCACTTTTTAGTTTTATATTTGAATTATAAAATTGCACTTTTTCAAACTAAAGTGATATGCTTCTTCAACTTGAGCAACAATATCATCATAAATAATCACATTGAGCAACAAAAAAATAATAAGAATGAAACAAAATAAAAACCATACACTATCTACTAAGAACCCTAAAATATTTATGAACACAATTCTAACCGTTAAAGTGATATGCTTCTTCAACTTGAGCAACAATATCAGCCGAAATATGGCTGGATATGCTGCCCGGACCTTGATTTTCGACAAGTTTAGTACACCCACTTGCACTATTAACCTTTTCTAGCTCAATTCCGACATACTTGAGATGGATGTCGTTGACTTCGAAATCAGGACAGTTCATTTGATTCAAAGAATCACCATTGAGGTAATTGCTATGAATCTTTCTAGAAATTTTCAACAAGAGATTGTTGCAGGTGACATACTTGAATAAACCTGCCATAAGCACATTGAGGTGAAGCAACAAGTAGACAAGAAAGCGCATAATGAACCAAAGAAAAATTTTTCTTCTTAGAACTATATCACTATAGCTCTTGAGACATACTTCTAACGCAAGTATTCTTGAATGCCATCAATATCATCAGCATCCAAGTCATCATCTCTATGATACATCGACCGTTTCCTCATCTATCTTGCACCTTCTTCCAGAGAAAGATATGTTGCATCATCAACTATAAAGTCTAGAAAGGCATGTACAATTTAGGTATATAGTACAATCAAACGTAGCAAATGCATGTACAATTTAGGACTTAAAAGTAGCAAAGGCATGGATTAAGGACTACTCCATCTGTGATGACAGCATAAAAACATACTAACAATTCAATCCAGTGAATCAAACAAACAACACTGCTAACATGGAGCTCGATCTTCCCCTTCCTCTTCTTATTATACTTGATCTTCCCCTTCCTATTCCTCTACATTAAAAGAATTTCTGGAAACATGTGAAGTCGTGATAACACTAAATGAGATTTATATTAACATTTGAAGAATTTCTAGAAACATTTATAATTAAGCTTAAATTTAGGGAGGAAAAAAACCTCATTAAGGGGTTGTCTAAATTAAAGATATACAGTAACTGATGTAGGCCTTGTTCTCATTGGAGCTAAACATTTAGATTTAAGCATAGGTCCTTGATATCATGTAGCAAGTAGTCTATTAAAGGGTTTCTTCCTTTGGATTCTGTCAAACTCCTTGATTCGGATGAGCTTGAATTTGAATCTCGTTGGTCAATTACTTTTGCAGATTCAATGTAAAAAGTTCTCTCTCTTGCTGGCTTTGCAAGAGCCAGTTTTTCTTGAGCTGTTCCACCTGCCGAAAATTTTGGAGATCTTGTGTGAGCCTTTCTACAAGAGGTCAATTTGGAGGAGGCGTTGGAATCTTTATCTGCTTCTGGAATCCCAAGAAACCCTCACATCATACTTTATTATCTAAAATTGAAATATGTTGTCGATAGATAGAGAAAGAAGAGATGAAAAAGAGAAAGAATCATACCTTCTTTGTGTTATTCGGTTTTGTATCCAGATCTCTGCTTCCTCTATTGAACTCATCAGTATGCAACAACTTGTGATCTGGAAAAGCGTTTAATAATACATTTAGCTACAATTTAAGCATAACAATCACTAATCAGTCTACAAACAAGAAATGCTGACACCCATACCATGATTGATTGCTTCCGCTTGCAAAATCAAACCAGAAGCTCTGGTTGAACTTACATATCTACCGTAACTGGTTGTGTATAGATCTGGTTAAACGTACGTATCTGTAATACATAAATCAACCTGGAAGCTCACGAAAAGTCAAGCTTGGGAACTCATTTACACTCTTTGAAGCTTAAGTAAACAAACAATTGACTTTGTTCAACTAAAAATGAGTAAGCACCAAAATGAATGACCATTAAACCATCATCCAAACTCATAAATCGACCAGTAAATCATCTCCTCAGTCCCCATGAAACCATAATAACTTGCAAAAGAGCTATCAAACTTATGCCAAACTGAAATACAGATTAATTTATCACATGTAATAGAACTGAAAACCCTCAAATCAATTCATCACAAGAAACTGAGTGAATTGGCCACAAGTCATGGCATGGAAGACAATCTTCTCTGGATCCTCAAAACAAAACATAAAATGATTACATAACCATAAAATCAACATAAGCCTTCACAAGGTACTTTAGGATAGTATTAACCAAGTTCTAAGATCAGGCTACATTAAAAGAAAAATATTAGCAGAAAGAAGCAAGTACTAATGTAAGGCTTAAAGGCATAGACCCTAATAATTTGACCCTTATTTATCAGGCAATGATAGCATCCATTCATATAGGTATTATAGGACTTATTTAGCATATTTTAATTGTAAATAATGTCCTCATTAGTATTAATTTGTGAATTAGATTGTTATGGTTATCGAGCCGGAATCTACACGTATTTGTGGTCAATTTCAGGTATGAGAAGCTCATATGGGAAGTGCATGAAGTGAAGATGGGATTACAAGATTCGATCAATGAAAGAAGGAATGAGTGCTGTGAAAAAGAGTCGCGCCCGCGGCCATGGAACCGAGCCCACGGTCAATGCTGAGAGCAAGAAGTTGACTGAGTTATTAGGCCGCGCCCGCGGCAGAGAAACCGTGCCCGCGGCCTCCGTCGCAGCTGAAAACCTAATTTGCCAATTTATTATTTTTAGTTATTTTTTTTGTAAACCTTTTGGACGTCTATTAAAAGGGTTTTTAGGAGAAGTTTATTGAACAGTTTAGCAATTGAAGAAACCCTATAGGAGAGCTTTTGTGCTATGGTGAACTAAACTCCTCTTTCGTTTGATTGATTAGTTTGAAACTTTCGATTTGATATTCCGTGAGATATTCTCTACTGTATTTATTTTTGAGTAATCTTTATCTTTCGTTGTCATTGCTTATGATTGAGTTTATGTTCTATTGGATTGGCCACCTAATATTACTTGAATTCAATCTATCGCTAGATCTATAGGGACGCTAGTTGAAGAACTTGGATCATAGTAGCAACTTGTGATTATCTAGGGCTAGTTGACTTGGTTGATTGCATGAGGATAAAGATACAATTGCTTTATTGCTAGTTGTTTTATTTCAATTGTTCCTATTGACATTCCTGTGTATGCATTGCTATTGTTGAATTGAATCTGGATAGTTTCTAGGTTATTCATCAATAAGGGTGTTTAGACTCTAGTTGACATATTCACTAATTGCAGGGAAGGAATTGAAAGTTATTGTCAAGGTACAATGGATTTTTACAATAGGTTGCTCAAGAGTAATAGGTTTAAGGAATTTCAAGGATCGGAATCCAAATTGAGAGTGGATACTAATTAATCAAGCGTGTTTCTCACATATTGTTATCAATCACCATCATTGCACCCTTTGCTTTTTTTTTTTGTGTTACTTTGCATACTTCTAAAACCCCCTTTTCATATCATCCTCATCTTAGCATACAAATTCAGCAAACGAATTGCACAAGTCTCTTTGGGTTCGACCTGTACTTGCCAAGCTATACTAGTTAGGTTAGTTCATAACTATTTGATAGGATTTAACGACCGCAAAAATATCTCTATCAAATTTGGCGTCGTTGCCGAGGACTTGTTTGACAATTTGTGTGTTTTATTTGTGTGCTATTTCTTGTGTGGATCATTCATATGGTCCACACTCGTGCTGCTGAACAATGTTGAAGGTGAGGTTATTGCAGTTACATGAAGAGAGTTTTCATCAATACTTTACCAGATTGCAGGAGTACATTAACGATCTTTGTTCATGGGTTTATCAAGCTAGTACAAGGGAAGTGCTTCTATGCATCTTTGATGGTATGACTGCTGAGACACGGAGCCTTGTTGATCACATGAGTGATGGAGGTTTATTAGATATGGGACTCTTGGAGATGTGGGATTTTTTCTGCTACATGGATTTTCAATGTGCGCAGAATGAGTCACTTCCCCAAGTATCTCAAATTGTTGAGACTTCTGTTTCACCTATTGAGGTCATTGTGGAGAATCATGCTGAGAAGATGGAGGAAGACAACACTCCATTTGACAAGATCACCCCTAGCTCTCCCGTTGAAGAACCAAGTCTAGAGCCAACTGCTAAGGCTCAAGAGGTAATAAGGGTCAAATATTGCGATTGGGGAGGTATTGGTGATTATATCGATCCATGGGAGCATTACGTCAATACACCACCAATAGAACTGTTTTGGTGGTCTTACATACCCTCATATGAAAGTCAGGCTCAAGAATATGATCAGTTGGTAAGATTCTTGAACACTATACTATTTTCTATCAACTATTTCATATTTTGTATCTATTCATCTTTTGGATGGACACGAGAGTTTGATTTACTTTTGAGGATGCTAACAATGTCCGTTTAAGTCTTAAATGGACAACCAAAATAAGTCGAGCCAACGACAAAAAACAAAGGCGCTGCTTGGGAGGCAACCCGAGGTAAGTAGGTTTACTCATATTTTGCTTTTAATTTCTTTTGTTGCATTTTCTATTTATTAATAGGTAGTTTGGGTTAGTTTCGGCAATAATTAACATTTCAGGACAAGTTTTTTAAGAAGGGCGATTGGAGCCGCGCCCGCGGCCTTCAGAAAATCAGAAAAAGTTGGAATAAATATGGAGCCGCGCCCGCGGCCTACCTACCGCCCCCGCGACCCTTCCCCTACAGCAACTGTCAAATGTGCCTCAGTTATAATTAAGTTCCTCCTCTTCCTACTTGTTTGATTAATCCTACATGTTTGAAGTGTCGTAGTTTCCGCTTTTCCCGCCACCGCCGTGAGTTTCATTGTGAGTTTTTCTTTTCTTTTCCTTTTCCATACTAATTCTTGTATTTGTCTTTATCTTCATCGAGGACAATGAAAGCCTTAAGTGTGGGGGTGTTATTAGCTAGGATTTAGGTTTTGAATTGCATTAGATATAATGTTTATTTCCTTTGCATGTTTATTTCATAGTAAAAAAAACAAAAAAAAAGAGAAAAAAAAAGAAATCATGCATTAGTTAAGATTAGGTCTTATTTTCCAACATGAAAGATCGCTTGTCCTCTATATTTTATTTGTGATTTATGATGCCCCATGACTCACTTGGATTGTTGAAGCTTCGATTTAGTACTTTTATATATTAGTGGGCATGGTTTGTTGATGATTGAGCATATATGACTCTTGGATTTGGGAGACATTGAGATTTTGTGCAAATTACCTGGTGAGACTATTTTGGCCTATTTCAGGACAATCTATACTGTGTCCTCTTGCTTGTTGAGTGTACTCTTTTTGATTGCTTCCTCTTTGACTTGCATTTAGATATCTTTTTCATGGTTGCATTCTATGATTTATGCGCATGACTTAAACATGATTGAGGCACCTTTATTAGCCCTATTTGACTCATTCCCACCTTACATATTATCCGTTGCTTGAAGCCCATTTGAGTCTGATTGCCTATTCTTTTGTAGCTCCACAAACTGTATCTATAGCCAATTATAGCCTGACCCCATCCGGGAATTTAGGAATAGTTGGTGAATATCTATCTTGTGGATGATGGTTTCAGTGATGGATGGTATGATTTGAGGTATATTTATGTTATGTTTAGTTGTTTCTTACTAGTGCTTATTACTTGGGACCTAAGGAGGATAAAATTCACTTAGGGGTAAAAGTCAAGGAAAATAAATCAATATAGCGTGATATAAAAAAAAAGAAAAAAATAGAATAAAAGAAAGAGTTGAGTATGCTTGTAGAGTTGTATGCTTGAGATTGGGATTGTATGACATGGTAGAGATATGGTATGAGTTGATGAGTAGTGGTTTGTAATTTGGTGACCTCTTTAGTTCCCGGATTATGAGCACCACATGGCCTAAAAATGTCCATACCTTATGTTTTCTACCTTTGCCCCATTACAACCTGATTGAAAGACCTCATGATTTTTGTTATGTGTGGAGTCACTAGCGGTGGAGAATTAGAACACTGGTGCAAGTCTCGTGTAGCTAAGCTTTCAAAGATTGAGTTTTGACCGTGAAATTGTTAACCCTAAACACATGAGTGAGAGTGAAACACATCCCTTGTGAGGTGTAGAATTCACATGTTTGCTTGAGTTTATTGGTTACAAAATATGTGCAATGATGTTGTCAATTTATCATGTTTGCTTCCCTTATATTTCTAAAGGAACAGTTGGGGTGGATGCATGAAGGGTTTGTCTGTGGGGTAATTTGATGTTATGTTCATTGCTTGAGGACAAGCAAAGGTTTAAGCGTGAGGGAATTTGATAGCATCCATTCATATAGGTATTATAGGACTTATTTAGCATAGTTTAGTTGTAAATAATGTCCTCATTAGTATTAATTTGTGAATTAGAATGTTATGGTTATCGAGGCGGAATCTACACATATTTGTGGTCAATTTCAAGTATGAGAAGCTCATATGGGAATTGCATGAAGTGAAGATGGGATTACAAGATTCGATCAAGGAAAGAAGGAATGACTGCTGTGAACAAGAGCCGCGCCCGTGGCCATGGAACCGCGCCCGCGGTCAATGCCGAGAGCAAGAAGTTGGCTGAGTTATTAGACCGCGCCTGCGGCCAAGAAACCGTGCCTACGGCCTCCGTCGCAGCAGAAAACCTAATTTGCCAATTTATCATTTTTAGTTATTTTATTTTGTAACCCTTTTGGACGTCTATTAAAAGGGTTTTTAGGAGAAGTTTATTGAACAGTTTAGCAATTGAAGAAACCCTAGAGGAGAGCTTTTGTTCTATAGCGAACTAAACTCCTCTTTCGTTTGATTGATTAGTTTGAAGCTTTCGATTTGATATTCCGTGAGATATTCTCTACTCTATTTACTTTTGAGTAATCTTTATCTTCTGTTATTATTGCTTATGATTGAGTTTGTGTTCTATTGGATTGGCCACCTAATATTACTTGAATTCAATCTATCGCTAGATCTATAGGGACGCTAGTTGAAGAACTTGGATCATAGTAGCAACTTGTGATTATCTAGGGCTAGTTGACTTGGTTGATTGCATGAGGATAAAGATACAATTGGTTTATTGCTAGTTGCCTTATTTCAATTGTTCCTATTGACATTCCTTGGTGTGCATTGCTATTATTGAATTGAATCTGGATAGTTTAGGTTATTCATCAATAAGGGTGTTTAGAGTCTAGTTGACATATTCACTAATTGCAGGGAAGGAATTGAAAGTTATTGTCAAGGTACAATTGATTTTCACAATAGGTTGCTCAGGAGTAATAGGTTTAAGGAATTTCAAGGATCGGAATCCAAATTGAGATTGGATACTAATTAATCAAGTGTGTTTCTCACATATTATTATCAATCACCATCATTGCACCATTTGCTTATTTTTGTGTTACTTTGCCTACTTCTAAAACCCCCCTTTCATATCATCCTCATCTTAGCATACAAATTGAGCATACGAATTGCACAAGTCTCTTTGGGTTTGACCTGTACTTGCCAAGCTATACTAGATAGGTTAGTTCAAAACTATTTGATAGGATTTAACGACCGCGAAAATATCTCTATCAGGCAAACTGTAGGATAAAGCAATCAAATATATCCCAATAAGGCATTGTATATTGCAACTGATCTATATAGTGGAGAGTAACTTTGGTGGAGGAAGATTTCCCTTAAACAAATATAAATATAGATGCAAATCAATCCCTTATCCATGCAAATAAAATACAAGACTTCCTCCCGTTGTAGTGGAAGGGAATCAGGATCGATCCACGAGGAGGCGGGTCAACGATGCCTGGATAGTCTCTAAAGTTCCTATGCAAATCGACTAGTAGCCTCGATATCGAGTTAGGGAGTCAATATCGACAGGGGCAGTCGATTCCTAGTGCTCAACGTCAATTTGTGAAAGCTGTAGAGAATAGAAAACAACGGAAGCACTCGATATCGACTAGTGAGATCGATCTCGAGTATGTTAGTGGGTCCTGTCGACTAAGAAGACTGTCAACGTGGAGATCTCTCAAGGCAGTTGGTCGATATCGATGAGATGGTCGAAATCGAGTACTTTCACAAACGGAAAACAGAAAGTAAAATATGAAGAAAGAAAATAAAGAAAACAAATAAAGACAATATTTTTGGTGTTTTTGTTTTACATAAACTAAAAGCTCCTAAGATAGGGATTCACCACGACGATAACCATGCATGCATTATTACTTTAATCACATAAAAGATTAAGCTTTTCTCATCACCAATTAGGGATATAGAGGCTTCCGCATAAAAACCTAATTGTTTGTACCTTTTCATAATTAGGGTTTAGTCAACTTTCGTAGGCAAGACCTAATTACTATCCAAATTCACATGTATAATCCACTTTCACTTCATATAAGGTAAATAAGGAATGATCCTAAACTCGCATAAAGGATTGAGCGCGGGGTAGAAGATGAAATCACATAATCGAATAGGGAATAAAATGTACTTACATGGCTACTGTTGGGCTCACCCCGACCCTAGAAGTAGGACGACTACTCGCTCTTCATTGGGGAAAACATCTTTGCATAAAAATAAGAACTTTGCATTAAAACTTCAAAAGGAAACTTCACTCTTACAACCACCTTCTCTCTCTATCTTTATCGCCTTTCTTCTCCTTGCTTGTGATCGAATGATCGTTGATTGGTTGAATTATGATTGAATGATTAAAACTAGCCCCCTAGGGCTTTATTTATAGCCTCCTAACCCTTACTAGCCAAGGATTGGAGTCTTAATCCTACTAAGATTGCTACAAGGAAAGTTTATCTAAACTAAATTATATCCTAAAATAAAATATTAAAATAGGTAATATTCCCTAACATGTTTGGAATATACTCTTAAGATAGATGAATCTTGGTAGATGATAGATGTCTTCGTTGCTAAGCACTATCCTCCAAAGATTCGGCCCAATCTGCGCTTCTTACACGTTTGTTGCTCCACTCGATGTCGAGTGACCTATGTCGAGTCCAGTTGGTTTGTTGTGGTCGACATGGCTTTGGCTCGATCTTCATCTTTTCCTCCTCAGTCAATCTCGGGTACCTTGGTCGATGTCGAGCACATGAGTCGAGATCGAGTACTTCTCTGCTCGAGATCGAGCTCTTATTTCTTGTCTTGTCTTCACTCCAAAATGCTCCGTTTTCTGCGAAATCAAATCAAAACGTGCGTAGACCTCAGTATCTTGCAAATGAACTCAAACTACCTAAATTCACTACTTTCCAAACCCGAAAGTATAAAATATGCATGAAACCGGAAAAGATGTAAGCATGAAACATGGTGAAATATGCAGACATCAAACACCCCATACTTAAGCTTTCTTGTCCTCAAGAAATATTCTTATTGGTCATTCAAGGGAATGACTAAAACTCTCAACATCGTAGATCCATTCTTATATAACCCTACAATCAATTTTCATCCTCGCAAATGTACTAATGCCTTCAAATCCATGCCTCTGAATGAAAAGCAACATCTCGCACAAAAGGAGGGATATGCAAAAACAATTTGTAACATAGCATTAATAATCAAGAGGACTTTTATGCGCAATGGTGAAGAGTGGATAAAAGGTATAGTGGTGGGCTATATTTGGCAATGTGGTGCTTAATCCGGGGAGAAATTTCCAAACTTCTTCCTTTGATGCACTTTCTCCTTTATGATTTCCACACTCCTCTCCTTATATAGTTCTTTACCTTTTTTTTCACTTATATTGTTTTTACCTCTCTACCCTTAATCTTAGCTTGTCGCGAGTCGCAAACATGGGTTTCATGAATGGCCCCGGATACTTAGCGCTTCGGGCTCCTCACCTTGTGTCCCATCTCGCATGAATTTTATCCTCCGCAAGCAGGGTCGATTCACCTAACTCCTAGGTGACCGGATTTTCTTTTCACTCATTAAATTTTCCATATAAAATTCCTGCCAACAACTTCATAATAACTTCACAACATATCAAACCATATAAAAACTCCATAATATTACATCCATTCCATAACATAATTTCCCGGATGGGTAAAAGATATAAAAATGGGCAATTTAAGAACTTGTGGAGCAAATATGACATTAAGAACATATGGCTTAGAATATGATATAAGGTAATAAGCATCGGTAATGGTTAGGTAAAATAATGAAGCATGTATGGAAAATAAAGTCCTCTGTCCTATTATCATGCATATGTCAAAAGCAACTTCAAATTTTTTCCTTTCATGGTTATCTCTAAAAATTGCACTTCATTGAGACTTCCTTTTACTAGGCAATTTAATTGCTATATCTCTAACAGATCTAATTTTGCATCGGCGAGCTTTGTAACTAATTCCATGACACTTTTCAATTTTTCAAAGGGGGTAATTTTTCTCAAAATATGTATGAATGGTTGATGTGCGCATATTTCACCATGTTCAATGCTTACATCTTTTCTGTTTTCATGCATATTTTATACTTTCGGTTTAGAAAAGTAGTGAATTTGTGTAGTTTTAGTACATTTGCAAGATATAGAGGTCTACACAAGTTTTGGTTTGATTTCGCAGAAAACGGAGCATTTTGGAGTGGAGACGAGACAAGAAGGAAGAACTCGATCTCGACATGAAAGCACTCGATCTCGATATGAGTACTCGATATCGACCTAAGTGCCCGAGATCGACTGAGGAGAAAAGAGGAAGATCGAGCCAAAGTCGTGTCGACCACACCAAACCAACTCGACTCGACATAGGTCACTCGATATCGACCTGTCCACTCGACATAGACTCGAGCAACAGACGTGTGAGGAACGTGGATTGAGCCGAATCTCTGGAGGATATTGCTTAGCCATAAAGACATCTATCATCTACCAAGATTCATCTATCTTAGGGGTATATTCCAAGCATGTTATGGAATATTACCTATTTTAATATTTTATTTATGATATAATTTAGTTTAGATAAACTTTCCTTATAGCAATCTTAGTAGGATTAGAACTCCAATCCTTGGCTAGAAAGGGTTAGGAGGCTATAAATAAAGCCCTAGGGGCTGGTTTATTCATCATTTAATACACAAGCAATTGTGCAACCAAGAGAATAGAGAGAGAAGGGCGAGATAGAGAGAGATAGCGGAGAAGAAGGCGGTGGTTGTACGATTAGGTTATTTCCCAGTTTAATGCAAAGTCTCTATTTTTATTCAATGATGTTTTCCCCCATTAAGGGCGAGTAGTCATCCTACTTTTAGGGTCGGGGTGAGCCCGACAATAGCCATGTAAGTATATATGCTTGAATTCCTTATTTGATTATGCGATTTCATCTTCTACCCCGCACTCAATCCTTCATGAGAATTTAGGATCGTTCCTTATTTGCCTTATATGAAGTGAAAGTGGATTATATATGTGAATTTGGATAGTAATTAGGTTTTGCCTGCGAAAGTTGACTAAACCCTAATTATAAAAACGTAGAAACAAATTACGTTTTTATGCGAAAGCCTCTATATTCCTAATTGGTGATGAGAAAACCTTAATCTTTTATGTGAATTAAGTCATAATGCATGCATGATTATCGTCATGGTAAATCCATACTATAGGAGCTTTTATTTTATTAAATCAAAAACCCAAAAATATTATTGTCTTTTAATTTCTTTTATTATTCTGTTCGATATCTACCTTCTGTGAACACACATAATTTTGACCATTCTAGTCGATATCGACGACCTGAATCAAGCTAACCCCACGTCGATAGTCTTCTGAGTCTACAGGAATCTCTAACCCCACTTGAGATCGACCTCTTTAGTCGATATCGATTGCTTCTACTGTTTTCCCTTCTTTGCAGGTTCTTCACAGATCGACGTCACTCACTAGGAATCGACTGCCCTTATCGATATCGACTTCCCAACTCGATATCGAGGCTACTGGTCGACTTGCGCAGAGTTCTTAGAGATTATCCAGGCATCGCTGAGCCGCCTCCTCGTGGATCGATCCTGATTCCCTTCCACTACAGCGGGGGGAAGTCTTGAATTTTTTTTTTGCACGGATAAAGGATTGGTTTGCACTTATATTTATATTTTTTTAACTCAACTCCTCCTTCTAACAAATTTTGGCACCGTTGCCGGGGAGGCTATCAATCGTGCCCTGTTTAGTCTATCTAATCTTCTTTACCTAGTGTTGTCCTGAAGGTGTATGTGACGCGCTGATGGCACGCCTGAGTTCGCTGCTTTAGACATTCCTGAACGCTTCCTTCGTCTACAAGAACGAGCTAAGAGGATCATGGCCAACGAGGAAACAATAATGCAACAAGAGCTCAAAAGGCTTAGAAAGCAAGGGGAGGAGTTCGAAACCGAGCGCACTCAATACACCCGAGCACAATAAAGAATGGTCGCTGACTATGAACAAGAAGCCCAAGCTCGTCGAGAAGCCCAAGAGCAACTACGCCAGATCCTGTAGAATGCGAAAGAATATATGCACCCCACCGTGGCGGTGCCTGAGTCTCCAACTGTTCTCCCTAATGTCGCTTTTGAAATTAAAACTACTTTTATTGTAAAGATTAGGAGACTTGCTTTGAGGGAAAGCCATTCGAATGCCCTCTGACGCACATAACTACTTATATTGATTTATGCGACACCATTACTAACGGTGTCAACCTTGAATTAGTGCGTCTAAAAGCTCTTAGATGGTCTCTTGCATGAAAGGCACTACATTGGCTGGAGAGCTTGCCCCCACGATCTATCCACACCTGGGGTGAACATAGGGATATCTTCCTCAACAAGTTCTTTCCAACATCCAAAACGGCTCAAATTCGCCAAAAAATCATGTCCTACAAGTAGAGACCAGGGGAGTTGCTAGCGTAAGTCTAGGAGCGCTACAAGGATTTACTAAGGTCCTGCCCTACGCATAGGAAACTGCCATATGTCATCCAGGAGATCATCTGCAATGCCCTGGACGTGCCTACACGAGAGCGGATTAACACGTATACCACCTATCGCTACCTGGAGCTTACCCTTAATCAAGCCTAGGAGACGATTGAAAGGCTAGTGGAGTTCGACAACACCTATGGGACTCCTGCGGCACCTGATGCTAGGACGCCCCCATCCATGCCACTATATGAGCCTTCAAAAGAAGTGGATCCTGAGGTGAAGGACCAGTGCATGAAAGACCAGGTAAAGCGCCTTCAAAAACAAGTTAGGTTTCCTACTAACAACCAAGCTTATTTAAAATGTGGGTCGCAGAACCACAACACGATGGCTTGCCGCTACACGGAGCAAGTACAATTAGCGGAGACCCGCGATGAAGTAAAGTATGCGCGGGGGGCCCAACTATGGAGGCAACCAAGGGAATTAGGGATATCAATAACCCCAGTATCAACAATATCAGCAACCCCCACCATACAGAGCACCTGGCCATCCCGAGAGGGAAAGGAGGGATGATCTACAACTCATCCTAAATAAGATGAGAAGGAATCAAGCAGAGACAAAGAAAACCAACAATGCCATCCAAACATCACTACATGGCATTAACTCAAGGTTTGGTGAGATAGACACGTGGAGGAAGAGTGTTGAGACCCAATTGGGCCAATTGGCGGCATCTATTCCACGACAACATGAAGGACTACCTGGCCAACCACAGGCCAATCCAAAGGGCAAGCCATCAGGCCATATCGCCGCCATACGCTTAAGGAATGACAAGGAGATACCAATCGACGTCGGAGAAATGGAGCCAGCGGAGAAAGTCACTGGAGAGCAGTCGATATCGATATCCCTCATTCAATGTCAACTGACCATCTCGATGTCGACCCACCTGTCAAAGTCGACCCACCAGTCGACGTCGAACCTATCCATGCACCCCCGAGATCGACCACAACAGTCAATGTTGACACCCCCCAGTCGATGTCAACAAGTCATCATCACCATCTCGGGCCAATCCCGCTTCACCAAAGAAGAAGCCATTACCGTATCCCTCCAAGTCTTCAAGGGACGTTGCGGATGTGAAGTTCCAATGCTTTGTGAAGGTACTCCAAGGCCTAAATGTCACCATACCATTCACGGAGGCCCTTCATGAAATGTCATCCTACATCCGGTTCTTGAAAGACATATCGAACAAGAAGCGATCAATTGCTGAGATCACAGAGGAGTGCAGCAAGGTGGACTACCCGGACAAGAAGAGTGATCTTGGTAGATTCGCCATCACTATTGGGTTGGGCCTACATCACTACAAGGCTTTATGCGACCTAGGGGCTAGCGTGAGCCTCGTGCCTTTGTCCATATGGTCAAAGGTCAACATTGGAGCCAGTGGATATGAAGCTATACATGGCCGATAACAACTTTGGAAGGCTTACATGCATCATCGATGACGTCCCAGTGAAGGTGGGTATGTTTTTTGCACCCACTGACTTTATTGTGTTAGATATGGCGAAAGATCCTACATGCCCAATAATCTTAGGGAGGCCGTTCCTAGCTATGGCTGACGCCAATATCAGTGTGTGGAAGGGATTATTATCATTCACTATTGGAAATGAGGTCATCGACTCCTCTTTCAACCCTACCATGAATGAGGTGAATCAAATAGAGGTCAAGGCCATGCATGCAATGGGGAGAGTAATCCCTTGTGATGAACCAACAGAGAGAGCCTTGACCGACGAAGAGCTAGAAGAGAGGACCATGGAGGCCCAAATGGAGGAGCTTTCGGAGGTTCGGACCCAAGCCGACGAAGAAGAAGAGCCTGACAAAGCACTCGATGTCGACACCCACCACTCGATGTCGAGTACAATGGTGCCAAATCGAGTGCTAGAAGCTAAGTATAGGGTTGACGCCAACAGAGAACTCGAGATCGGCCAGGGCCAGTCGATATCGACTAGACCCACTCAAGATAGACTCCCCCTACTCGACCTGCCTTTGTTAACTGCACCCTCAAGAGAAAAGCCACTCGATGTCGACCCCATGAGTCGATGTCGAGTGATCCCTCATAGCATAAAGGACTCGAAGGTAAGTCCAGGTAAAGATCCTCCTCCTTTAGAGTATAATTCTAATATCCCTATGAAGTGAGTATCCTTGTTTGTATGCCTTACTAACATGATAGGTAAGCCAATAAGTGAATACAAGGCATGCGACAAGGTGCTTATGGAGCAATGCAACGCCCTGGGATGCAAAAGAAAGGATGGAAGGAAACAAAGCTTAATGACAATCTATAAAGTCTATCCAGGAAGGTTGGAACTCAAAGACAAGAAAGGGACGGTGTTTAAAGTAGAGCTTGCAGGACCTGAAGAGGATATGAGAGCAATATGGTCCCTACATGTGCCACCTTGGATAGAAGCGCTGAAGAAGTCGGCCTAGCGACTATAAAGTCTAGATCTTGTACATAGACTTTTTAAATTTTTAGGGTTTTGAATTGCAGGTTTTGTTTTGGTTTTAAGACTTTAAAACTTTGAGCTTTTAGGGTTTGGTGAGAAAAACTAACGATTTCAGGTACGAAGGAATCAACAAAAGCACTCGATATCGAAATAAGAGGTCGATATCGATCAAGGGAATCAAAAGGAGCGATTGTGATTGACATTGAGTCACCCTGAGTCAAAGCAGAAGATCGATGTCGACACAACCAGTCGATATCGACACCACCAGTCGAAATCGACCTCCCCTACAGACATACCTGATTTGAGTCGTTGCGACGTTTTCTATTAAAATCTCTTTAATTCCACTTCTTATTTTGCTTTTATAGTGAGGACACCGTAGGATCTAAGTATAGGGTGGGGTAAAAGAATTCTTACCTTATTTCAATTGGTCCATTGTTAGTTTAATGCATAAATGTCTTGTTTTTGCACACATGGTTATTTCTTACATATTAGCATCATTCTTACATATTTTCTCACATGAGCATAAAGTATACAATTCATATATAGTTTGAGGAAAAGTACCCCCATTGAACAAAATTGAAAAGTGTCATGGAAGTAGTTACAAAGCTCGACGATGCAAAAGTAGATCCGTTAGAGATATAGCAATTAAATTGCCTAGTAAAGGGAAGTCTCAATAAAGTGCATTATTTTTAGAGAAAGCCATGAAAGGATTAAAACTTGAAGTTGCTTTTGACCTATGCATGATAAAAGGACGGAGGGCTTTATTTTCCATTCATGCTTCATTATTCACCGTAACCATCACCCATGCTTATTAGCCTTTACTTCATATTCTAAGTCATATGTGCTTAATGTCATTATTTGCTCCACAAAGTCTTAAATTGCCCATTTTTATACCTTTTTACCCATCCGAGAGACTATGTTATAGAATGGATGTCATATTATGGAGATGATATATGGCTGATATATTGTGAAGTTATTAAGAAGTTGATGGCAGGATTTTTAATGGAAAATTTAAAGAGTGAAAGAAAATCTGGTCACCTAGGAGTTAGGTGAATCGACCCTGCTTGTAGAGGATAAAATTCACATGAGATGGGACACAAGATGAGGAGTCTGAAGCGCTAAGTATTCGAGTCCATTCATGACACCCATGTTTGCGACTCGTAAGAAGGCAGCGTTAAGGTTAGAGAGGTAAAAGCATATAAGTTAAAAAAGCAAAGCATTATGAGAAAAAGAAATGTGGAAATCATAAAGGAGAAAGTGCATTAAAGAAGAAAGTTTGGAAGTTTCTCCCCGGATTTAGCATCACATTGCCAAATATAGCCCACCATTATACCTTTTACCCACTCTTCACCATTGCGCATAAAAGTCCTCTTGATTATTAATGCTATGTAACAAATTGTGTTTTAGCATAAACCCTCCTTTTGTGCGATATGTTGCTTTTCATTCACATACACGAATTTGATGGCATTAGTACCTTTACGAGGAGGGCAATTGATTGTAGGATGTATAAGAATGGATCGATGATGTTAAGAGTTTTAGTCCTTCCCCTGAATGACAATTAAGAGTATTGCTTGAGGACAAGCAAGCTTAAGTATGGGGTGTTTGATGTGTTCATATTTCACCATGTTCAATGCTTACATCTTTTCCGTTTTCATGGATATTTTATACTTTCGGGTTGAGAAAGTAGTGAATTTGTGTAGTTTTATTACATTTGCAAGATATAGAAGTCCACACAAGTTTTGGTTTGATTTTTGCAGAAAAAGAAGCATTTTGGAGTGAAGACGAGACAAGAAGGAAGAACTCGATCTCGATAGGAAAGCACTCGATCTCGATATGAGTACTCGATATCGACCTAAGTGCCCGAGATCGACTGAGGAGAAAAGAGGAAGATCGAGCCAAAGTCGTGTCGACCACATCAAACCAACTCGACTCGACATAGGTCACTCAATATCGACCTGTCCACTCGACATCGACTAGAGCAACAAACGTGTGAGAAACGCGGAATGGGCCGAATCTCTAGAGGATATTGCTTAGCCACGAAGACATCTATCATCTATCAAGATTCATCTATCTTAGGGGTATATTCCAAGCATGTTAGGGAATATTACCAATTTTAATATTTTATTTTTAATATATAATTCAGTTTAGATAAACTTTCCCGATAGCAATCTTAGTAAAATTACAACTCTAATCCTTGGCTATCAAGGGTTAGGAGGATATAAATGAAGCCCCAGGGGGCTGGTTTATTCATCATTCAATACACAAGCAATTGTGCAACCAAGAGAAGAGAGAGAAAAGGGCGAGATAGAGAGAGATAGTGGAGAAGAAGGCGGTGGTTGTACAATTAGCATATTTCCTAGTTTAATGCAAAGTTTCTATTTTTATTCAATGATGTTTTTGTTCATGAGGGGCAGGGATACTAGATATAAATAATATATCAGATAAAATATCAAACCAAACCAACTCTCTTGTCCAAGCAAATAAAATACAAGAATCCCTCCCGATGTAGTGGTAGGGTAATTCAGGATCAAATCCACGAGGAGGTATGTCAGCGGTTCCTAATCTTGCAGTCACGCTCGATTTCGACTCAAGAAGACCACTCGATATCGTGTACATCAGTCGATATCGGCTATAGTTCCAGTCGATTCCCAACAAATTCCTTCAGAAGACAAAACAGACAGTCGACATCGAGTTGTTCACTCGATATCAGGTCAGCCACTCGATATCGACCTATGCAGTCGATTTCGAGTCTTCAACAGAAACATAAAAGTAACCAATTTTTTTTGGAAAAGAGTCCGAAGAAAGTAAAAATGATAATGAAAGGGTGGACAGAATAAAAACTCAGATTTTATAGACTTCAATAAACTAAAGAACCTCCAAGATCGGGGATTCATGCCACAACGATAACCATGTAAGACTTATGCCAAATTCATGAAAGATGATGCCTTTCTGTCAAATAACTTTCGTTACCAACAATTAGGTGATTAGAGGCTCTCGCATAAACCCTAAGAGTTACTATCCAATTTCATAATTAATCCAAATTCACAATATGATTGGCTTTCGCTTCAATAATGCAAATAAGGAATTTCCTCAACTCTCACAAAGGATCATGCATAGAGGATAGAAGACGAAATCGCATAAAAATCATACCTTTGATGCACAAACTTATATGGATATCGCCGGGCTCACCCCGACCTTAGAAGTAGGGGAAGTACTCATGTCTCATCATCATAGACATGATCATCATTGAAAAGAAACTACTTGAATTGAAATCGCAATGAAAGAGTACAACCGAATAAAGCAAAATCCCGCTCTCGCCTTCTCCTACTCCACTCGGCCTCTCTCTCTCTCTACTGTATTGAAATTGAATGTGTGTGTAATTGAATGATTAAACTCATCCCTAATGGCCTCTAATTATAGATCTCAAACCTCGCTATCCAAGGATAAGAAAATCTATCTTTATTCCTAAGATAAAACTAAAATAAAGTACATAACTAAAATCACTTTAGGTAAATAGGAATTCACCATAAAGGATAACAAGTCTGATTATAAAGGATAAAAGATCTCAACTTAGGATAGATATAAACTCTTCGGATAGAATACTATCAAAAACAGCGTCGGATCTGTCTGCAGTAGCACTCCATATCGACCAGGTCATTTCGATATCGACCTCATCTCTTCTATCTCAAGCCAGCTCTAATCGACCTAAAATTTGCACTCGAACTCTATCAATTCACTCGATTTGGGGCACTCGATATCGACCGCTTATGTCGATATCGACCAGTCTGTGTTGACATGCTCTATTCATCCTCTGGCTCGATTTCTGGTTATTTGTTTCTACTCGATGTCGAGTCTTATGGTCGATTTCGACTCCTCAGTAGACTTCGAGTTCTTTTTCAACTTTTCTTCTCTTCTCCAATTTGCTCCATATTTGTCTCGATTTCTGCAAAATAACATAAAAACTCGTGTAGACCTCTATATTTGGCAAATAAACACAAACTACACTAATCTTATGCTTTCCCAACCAATATGAATGAAAATATGGACAAAATGGACATAAAAGTATATGGAAAATATGGGAATTTTCACGCACACCAAACACCCCATACTTAATCTTGCTTGTCCCCAAGCAATACTTTTAGCGGTCATTCAGGGGAAGAAACTAAACCCTAAACATCATAGATTCATTGTTATATGTCTCTACAGTGAATTTCCATCCTCGAAAAGGTACTAATGTCAAAAATTCCATGCCTGTGAATAAAAGCAACATCATACTCACAAAAGGAGGGTTATATGCAAAAAAAAAAACAATTTTGCGTAACATAGCATTCATAATCAAGAGGACTTTTGCAAGCTTATAGAAGAGTACATTAGTAAAAGGCTAAAGGTGGGCAAATTTTTGGCTATGTGGTGTTAAATCCGGGGAAATAAACTTTCTTTCCAAACATTCATTCCACATTCCTTCTTCATCATATTTCTCGCCTGTCACTCTTCGCTCAATGCTTTTTTTCACTATAATGCTTTTACCTCTCTAACCTTGGTATTGCCTTCTCGCGAGTCGGAAACATGGGTGTCATGAATGACCCCGGATACTTAGTACTTCGGACTCCTCACCTTGTGTCCCATCTTGCCGAACTAACATCTCAACGAGCAGGGTCGACCTACCTTTATCTCCTGAAGTGATCGAATTTTTCTTCACTCATTAAATTTTCCATAATTTCAAAATTTCTGTCATTTATGCGGACAACATCAATAATATGAAAACTCCATATAATAACTCCAAAGATGACATCCATTCTCAACATTGTCCCGGGATAGGGCATAAGGTATAAAAAATGGGCAGCATGTTATGTATTGTGGAGCAATAATAATGATGTAAGGCACATATATGGCTTGTGTAATTGCAAATATGCATAGGTAAGGCTAAGACATGAAATTGTAAGCGCTTGTATGGAAATTATAAAGTCCTTCATCGTCTTATCATGCATATGTCAAAAGCAACTTCAAAATTTAACTCTCTTTCATGGTTTTCTCTAAAAAATTGCACTTCATTGTGACTTCCTGATAATGCATATCTTAGATAGGCATTATTGGCATTTTTAGGATAGTTAGGTTGCATTTAATGCATGATTTGGAGTTAAATTGCATCTTATGATTATTTTGGAAGAGTTCGGATTCTGCGCACAATTGTGGTTATTTTGTAGAGCTTGCGGCGGCCGCTGCAGCATACAGGCAGCGGCCGCCGCAAGCTCCTATGCAGCGACACTTGGATGATACACAGGCAGCGGCCGCCGCATCTGTGCAGCGGCCGCCGCATGCCAACTTAACACTGCGTTTTAGTTATTGAACGAATTTTATTGTTTTTGGCCGACTTTTAGTTGGAGGCACGACTTTAACCTAGTTACTATTGAATTTATTTTACGCTCATCAAACAATTAGAGATGAGAGAGATGTTTTCCATAAGGAACTAAACTCATCTGTTATGCCTACAATTTGAAGCTTTATTTGGATTGATTGTGAGTTTCTAATTCTCGTTACTTAATTCCTTGATTGAATGCTTCAACTTCTTTGCACTTATATTGAATTATTGTTTTGTTCTATCTTGCCTAATCAACTTGGTAGAATCAATTCAATTGCTAGGGTTTTGTAGATATCTGATTGTGAACCTTAACCCAAGTAGCAAACTTGTCCCTTTAGGGATGATTGAACTAATTGGATAAGTAGGAAGTTGGATGTGTTGTTAAATTCCTTTATGAGGAACTGCAAATACCTTGGTTAATTTATTAACTTAAAGCTATCAATTGGGTTGAATGTTTTTCTGAGGGACTGTTCAATTGATAAGGGTTTCTAGGACTGATTGGACTAGTAACTATATTAGGCCGGGACAAGGGCATTCATAGGAAACCCAAAAGGACGAGAAGAAGTTACAAGGATCGTTTCAACAAAATAAAGTGTATAATTGTAGGTATAACTACTTCTCAATATTGTTTGAATCAAAACCATTTAATTTTGCTTGCACCATTCCGCTTTGAGAAAAGGCGGATCATTTTACATTCTAAAACCCCGCTTTGGTTACTCAATTAGCACCAGAATCACACTTGAATAAGAAATTTCCCTGTGGGATCGACCTCTTGCTTATTGCTATACTAGTAATAGGTTTGAGATTTATTTTGACGGATCAATAACCCCTGGCAATCCAATTTCCTGCACTCGGGTAAGGAGTGAACTTTGAGCTAAAATCTAGGGTAGTTCATCTGCTACCCAAGTTCCATGGGTTGAGTGGGGAGGACCCCCACAAGCATCTTTCTAAATTTCATACTGTGGTGGTTGAAATGAAACTTGAGAATGTCACTGAAGAACAAATCAAGCTGAGGGCCTTTCCTTTCTCTCTAAAGGATGAGGCAAATGAGTGGTTCTTCTATCTACCACCTGGGAGTATATCTACTTGGGCTGAAATGAAGAGAACCTTTCTGGAGAGGTACTTTCCTGCAACTAAGCTTAACGCCTTGAAAAGGGCGATTAGCAGCATTGAGCACCAAGCTACGGAGTCTATTCATGAGTATTTTGAACGCTTTAAGAAACTTTACGCTAGCTACCCATGTCATGGCTTCTCTCAGAAGGATCTGATCCTATTCTTATTTAATGGACTTACTGATGAGGAGCATAGAACGGTGAATTCTTGTTGTGGGGGAAACATGATGAATAAGACACCAGCGGCAGTGTGGGAGGTGTTCAAGGAGCTCTCTGAGGGCTCAAGGCAGTTCAACAAGAGCACTCGTGCTAGGGGTGTACTAGCGATCGAGGCCCTAGTAGCTGCATTACAAACTGATATGGCTGAGATGAAAGAGATGATGAAGAAGCTGATAATTGACAGAGCACCTCAACAGTTGAAGGCATGCGGGCTTTGCAATCAATTTACTCATCCTATGGATACGTGCCCAATTCTGCAAGAGCCTAGCGCATATGTGAATGCCATTGGGAATTTTGCTCCACAAAGGCCTAGACAAGGCAATTTTGGAAATCCTGGGTACTTCAACAACAACAATTACAACAGAGGCTATCAGCAGGGCTATGAGAACTACCAAGCCGCTTTCAATCAGCAAGGGTGGCAACAGGCAAGGCCCCAACAACAATTTGACACGGTTACTGAGGATCCTCTGCAGACTTTGACACGGCTAGTCTTGAAGGTGGAGAAGCAACAATCAGATCGGATAACAAATTTGGAAAATCAAATGAGTCAACTCATTCAAGTCCTAAGTGCAAAAGAGGCAAACGATTTAGGAAAGCTTCCATCGCAAACTATTGCGAACCCTAAGGAGAATGTCAGTGCAATAACGCTTAGGAGTCGCAAGGAACTGATTGTCACACCACAAGTGGATGATGAGGAGAAAGTGGACAAGGAGATCGAGATTTTGGACGAAGAGGGAAAGGACGCTGATTGCACAGTGCAGCGGCCGCCACAAACAAGCAGCGGCCGCCGCACCTCAACCCGCTGCATTATGACAGAGCAGCGGCCGCCGCATCTCTCCAGACACAAGGTAAGTCTTCTGCCCCTTCACTTGTGCCATTTGATATTCCAAAGCCTATCCCATCTTTTCCGAAAGCTCTAAAGGATAGACGAAAGTTTGAGAATGATAAGGAGATCTTTGAGACAATCAGCAAGCTGCATCTTCCGAGGGTGCCCACACTTGTAAATGAGATGACTAGTATAGGTGACCCTGGTAGAGGAACCTTGGCCAATTGAGGACCATTACGTCGAGCCAACGACGTGAAACAAAGGCGCTTCTCAGGAGGCAACCCGAGGTAAATCTTTCTTTCTTTTTCGTTGAATTTATTTAGTTAGTTTTCATTCTGTTTTGCATTTGTTTCATCACTAACATAACAGGAAAAAGGTGGAATGGAACATGACAAACAGAACTACATAGTGCAGCTACACCGGATGTAGCGGCCGTCGCAAACAAGCATCGGCCTCCGCATCTCAGCTGCAGCAACCAGCGGAAGCAGCGGCCGCTGCCAACATGCAGCGGCCTCCGCACCCTCTTCTTCTGACCGTCTTTTGTTTTTTTCTGCCTTTCTTTAAAAAAAAATATAGACCAGCCACATCACTAAAGGCAACCCTACCCATCCAAATCTACCAAAAGAGCCATCACTTTCATCAACACTCCCCAATCAACCCTAACCTCCCATCACCATTCTCCTATTTTCTTCAACCATCATCCCCTCTACCACACCCCAAATTTCATCAAATCAACACCCAAACCGACTTTAATCTCCCCCTTTACACCACCCAAGCTTCACCCCAACCCGTCATTGTTTAACTGGCAGCCATCTTGGTCCCCATCGAGCCATTTGTTCAAATTGGGACCGGATTTGTCCATCGTGGACGACAAAGGCGAGGGAGGAGTCGAAGAACGTTGCAGCGGCCACCCCAACTGTGCAGCGGCCACCGCCTGTCTGCTCCCTGCCAAATACCAATGCCGTGGCCGCCCCCAGATTGCATCGGTCGCCGCATCCATCCCGCCGCCAGACTCGGTATGTGGTTGTGTTTTGGGGTTGATATTTGTGTTTGAGTGGGTTTTTTGTGCCACATTATTTGGTGTGTTTGGTGACTTGAGTAAATTTGTTCGATTGAGGATTGAGATTAAGTGCTAATATTGTGGTTGAGTTTTGACTGCGTATGGTGCGATAGTTGAGGAACTTATCTAGGCGTCAGAGGGAAGTCTGGGACGAATTTGAGGCGAAAAAGTTCGTGCAAATGAAATTCTTCAATGTCCCGATGTTGTATAGGTTGGGCATGTTAGCTTGTACGCACCAGATGTTAACACATGCGAGCTTGGGGAATTTCATCAATTTGAGCGTGCCCACATATCCGGAGTTGGTCCGAGATTTTATGTCGACATTGGTGGTGTCGGAGGATGAGACTATTAATTTCCATCTGCTTCATCATGCGTACTCCCTCATATTTGCTGAGTTAAGGGAGATCTTTGGTATTTTTTAGGAGCCCACCGAGGATTGGGCCGAGCATGGGAACGACCAAATGACCCATGATTTTTGGTATGCAGCGACCGACGAGGCCTTTGATGGACACAGAGGCGAGTATAACTACAAGTTCGTCCATCCATGTCTGCATCTGGTTCACTAGGGCCCTTCCTTATGATCCTACTGATGTTGTCTTCTACATTGAAGGTGATGTGGATGATGATGATGCTCCTGATGACGATGGTGAGGAGGAGCAGGAGGATGCAGTTGAGCAGGTTCCCCGCGCAGATCATCCTATGCCTGACTACCTTGGGGGTGGTGTTGAGTTTACTGCAGGCTCTTCTGCTGGGCCTAGTTCCTCTTATGTTGAGTCCACTTGGTGTGAGGACATGTTCGCACAGATGCGCCAGCTTTCTATCTGCCTGGACTCCTTTCAGTTCGAGCTCAGCGACTTGGGTCGCAATGTTTGTGATATAGCCTCTTCTATAGAGGACTTGCGAAAGCAACAGGAGTATTACTATAGCCTGGGGTGGCCCTAGCTTCCGCCCTACCAGCCTCCGCCTCAGTGAGCGGTTAGTTTCCTTTACCCTCACCTTGTATTTATTTGATTTAGTTTTGTTGTCTTTCATATTTCATTGAGGACAATGAAAGGTTTAAGTGTGGGGGGAGGGAATTTAGTGTATATAGTTGAATTTAGTGTATATAGTGCATTTAGTTAGATCATGTTTAAATTTCTGCATGCATTTTATTTTGAATCATTTCATATTTACAGTTTCTGTTTACGTATCATTGAAAAAAAAACAGAAAGAAAAAAAAGGTCATGTATTGCATACATATGTGTTATTCAAACACCCATCTAGCTTAGTTCTCCTCTAATTTATTTTCAGCATAATCATATAAACCCCATGGAGTTCTGGATGTGATAGCCTTGTATGTATCTTTTGATTTTTTTTATGTGAAGCATGGCCTGGCAAACGTAATTGAGCATGTATGATTGAGCTAAAGTACATTGAAATCCTACAAAACATGACCCTTGGGAGAATGTTCTTAGCCTTATTAGAATCATTTATAATTCTTTTGCTCAATTGTGTAATTTACTCTCCTTGTTTGCTACCTCTTGGCATTGACTTCATTATCTATTTTTCACGACCGACTCACATATTTGTTGCTTGCGGAGTTTGTGTTTATATCTTGAGTCTTTTGTTCTAGTTTTTGCATATTTAGTGAAATAAGGTGGCAATGGTTGATACACTTAGTAATCGGGTCTACGCATGACACCCATGGGTATGATTCGCGCAAAATGGTGTTGAAAACTATCCACTATGAAAGAAAGCTTGATCATTGAGTAACCGGGTTCATTCATGACACCCAGTTTGCAACTCGCATCAAAAGATGTTCAAGTGGACTTTACTTAAGTAGGTTGAGGTATTGATAGACCGGGGCCATTCATGACACCCATGTTTACGCCTTGTTAAGGAGGTAAGTCGAATACAAATAATAAGATGTAAATATGTAAACCGACTCCTGGCCTAAGCAAATAATTACAAGACTTCCTCCCGTTGTAGTGGAAGGGTAGTCAGGATCGATCCACGAGGAGGCGTGTCAGCGGGATCCTAGTAGCTTTGGAAATCTCACGTCTGCGTCGACCAGTAGCCTCGATTTCGACCTCTGGCCTCGATGTCGACCTCGGCTGTCGATGTTCTCTGTAACAGAAGACCTGCAGAGACAAAAACAAGTGGTCGATATCGACTGGTGGGGGTCGATATCGATCTTAGTCCACGAAATCGACTGGCTCAGAAGACTGCCAATCGATACAGAAGGGTCGATATCGACGTTAAGGGGACGAACTCAGTGGTCGATATCGACGTCTGGGGTCGATATCGATGTCTTCCTGCAATGGGTTAGTTTCTTGTCGGCAAAGAAAGGCCGAAGATTTTAGGATGGATGAGAAGTAATGAGCAGAAATAACAGTGGGTTTTGTGATTTAAACTATGTAAAAGAAACAACTCCTAGGATTGGGGATTACCACAACGTTAACCAATGCATGCGATGAGATGAATAACACGGACAATTGCGCTATTTCATCCGAGGGACAAGCTTTCGCCGTACACCAACTCTTAGGATTACTCTTGCAAATAAACCTAATTGTCTCTACAGATTTTATGTTTATAACTCAAGTTTGTTAGCATGAGTCCCTTTTCTTTCGATTAGGACTAAACATAGAATCGTAGGAGGAGAGATAGACACAACGATATCAACATCAAATACTTACCTCAAGCGCGCATGGCTAACGTCGGGCTCACCCCGACCCTAAGAGCTTCGGGGAACTACTCGCTTCTCATCATGGAATTCATCATCAATTGAAAGGAAGAAACTTGCATTAAAATAAACTTCGAAGCTTTAAAACTCAACGTCAACTTTCGCAAACGTCAAACCCTAAAACTTCTCTCTAACTCTAACTCTATTGTCTATTGTCTTTGTCTTGGGTTAATGGATTGTTTTGGGATTGGATTCTCTAACAAATCAGCCCCTAAGGCTTTATTTATAGGCTACTAATCCTCGCTATCCGAGGATTGTAACTCCTATCTAAACTATCAACTCTATCCGAACAATTAGGATAGGTCTTTTATTTTGATAAAACTTAATGGTAAAAGATAAATAAAACTTTAGTTGTCCTCTATCTTGAAAGTGTAAGATAATTCCGTGCCTCCTTGAAGATATAGTTTCAATCCGCATTCGAAATCGAGTCCATCTTCTGTCGAGATAAGGGGTCGATATCGACACCAGGGGGTCAATATCGAGGTCTTTGTTCCTGCTCGACTTGTTCAGCTCTGGTCGATTTCTATGTTAAGGTCGATATGGGGGTCGATATCGACACCGGTGGTCGATATCTGGGTGTAAGGTCGATATCTACCTCTTCTCAGCTTCACTTGATGTCTATGTTGAGGTCGATATCTATGTTGAAGGTCGATATGTACACCAGAGTTCGATATCTGGGTCTAGGGTCGATATCTACCTCTGCTCAGCTTCACTTGGCTTCTCCGTTTTGACTCCGTTTTTGCTCGAATTCCTGCATGGTTAGCTCGAAACTTGTGCAGACCATATTTCTTGCATTTTAGCCCATTCTTACACAAGTTTATATTCTTTTGAACCTTTTCTTTGGAAATCGAATGAAATAAGAAGTCAAAAGATGCAATAAAAGAAGGTACAAATATGTACATCAAAACACCCCATACTTAGACTTGCTTGTCCTCAAGCAATAACCAAGCAATAACCAACACTTACAACACACCCTTCAAGTCTTCGCCTTTGTCAAAAGCAACATCATAAGCGGTAGCAAAGCAAAGCGAGTGAATTTAACGTCATAACACATATTTTGGCGATCCATAGGCATATGCAATCTTGATCCAACCTCACAGGGATAATGTGTTTGCACTCAACTCTCATGTGTTTAGGCTATGAAGATCAACTCTCAACTCAATTCCATATACAATCTCATAAACATTGCAATTTATAATAATCCACTTCGCAACCAATTATGAAAATGCAATAAGAATCATCAGGAGGACTTTCGCTCAATGGAAGACTTCATAGAAGACTCCATTCGGCGGGGTTGTAATGGGGCTTGGTATGAAATAAAAGGGTATGGAATTATTTGGCTATGTGGTGCTTTTATAATTCGGGAATCAAGACTACTAAATCTCAACACTTGCAATAACCAAACCATAACTCTTCAATGTAAGCTCTAAAGATGCATTCCATCAACCCTTCTTCTAAGTTCTAATATACCTCTAAAAAATATAACATTTGTATGAATAAAAGACTTAAGGATTTTGGCTCATGCACTATATATAGATATCTTTATTTATTTTTTCGGATTTGTTTTTCTTTTTTCGAAAGTAATAAGTAAATATGTGCATTTATAGGTTGAGCCATAAACCCTTTTACAAAATATGACAAAATGTAAATATGCGCCATCCTATAATTTCCTTGCTCAAAACTGGACATTATGCTCTTTTCATTCCACAAGGCATTAGTCCAACCAATCTAAGTCTCAATTCCCAAATGGGGGTCAGGCTTAATTCGGTTAGGGATAATTTTGTGGAGTTTGCAATTTCAGGCTCAGGCTAATGTTCTGGCTTCAAGCAGGGATAATGCAGGGTAGGTAAAGAGAGGATAAAAATGGCTTAAAAGATGCCTCCATCATTTAATTCTCGTAAACATAAACATATTTACGCATTGGTTTTGAATAACTATCACAACATTTAGAGATGCATAGGAAGAGTGAATTCACTCAAGAAAGCGGAGGGATTTTTGATGTTCTCCCTATAGGTCAAAATTCTCACAAGGACAATTTTTGTTGGATTTGTTTTTTAGCCTAGGATCATATGTGCTCAATTTCATCACAAGTTCACAATCTACATAAAAATTTTAAAGACTTGGGCTAAACCCTCCAAATTTGCCATATGATTTACATGATCAAGTCAGCTATTGAGTTTTCATCATAGGACATCAAAGTAGGGATTAAAAACAAACTTTAAATAAACATGCATTTTTTTGTACTTTTGACATTTTTCTATTTTTTTTATTTTTTCTGATTTTTTATTTTATAAAAGTAAGACTAAGAACAAAAATTTAAACATGAATGCAATGCGAAGAAGAAACCAAGTTATGACCATAAGACATGTCTTTCCCCCACCCCATACTTAAAATATACAGTGTCCTCACTGTATAAAAAAGAAGAACAAGGGTAGAGAGAAACTTACAGCGCAACTTACGGATTCAGGTTGATTTCAGGTTAGGTCGATGCCAGAAGTCGATATCTAGGTCAGTGGTCGATGTCGACTGCATCTGTCGAATTCGAGGAAGAAGATGAAGACAAGGGCTGCCTGATTGGGGTCGATATCAAGTATTAGGGTCGATATCGACCTCTGCTTTTCGCTCCTGAGTCCTCGATGTCGACTCCAGGAGGTGGCTTGACCCTGGGGGGGTCGATTTCGACTGGCCTGGTCGATTTCGACTGCCTCTTTAGAAGCTTCTTTCCTTCTTCATCGTTCCTTTTGCTTGATAACCTGAAATCTTTGTTATTAATATAGATAAAGCACGAATTATCTCAGTTTTAAAAGTTTCAAACAGCCAAAAGTTAAATCCTAAAAACCATCTATGAAAAAAATTTAAATGTTTTATGTACAAGCTCTAGATTTTTGAGTCGCTAGGCCGACTTCTCCGTCGATGCTTCATGACCCTTTTATGTAGGGACCCTTCGAGCTTGAGCCCTCTCCTGGATCATCTAGGTTATTTTGATAGCATCTAAGTTCGGCGACCAAGGCTTCTTTGATGTTAAGTTCTTCTTTGGGCGCTTTTCTTCTCTTTCTTAACCTAACTTTAGCAATATAGGCAAACCATGGAGCTTTGACCCTCTCTTTAGTACATTTATCAATAATCGGCTTAATTGATTTATCAATAAGGGACAGAGGAGGGTTAGGAATCATACCTGGGCTTACCTGTTTGGGCCCGAAACAGAAATCTTCGGGCTGAGGGGTGGTCGATTTCGACCAAGGAGGGTCGATTTCGAGTGCTGTGGTCGATATCGACATGTGAGGGTCGATATCGACCTCTGTGACCCCATACTTAAACTCCTGGCAGCGATCTGGCATACTCGATTTCGACCAAGGGGGGTCGATTTCGATGCTTTTAGTCGATATCGACTGGTTCCAGTCGATGTCGACCCTGTTTGCTGTTTCCGTCCTTGCTAACAAAAATTTTCTAAGCTTCTCCTTAGCCGGCGAAAGGACTACTTGCTCCAGGTGCTTTGTTTCGCTCATGGTTGGGTTGAAAGAGAATTCTATCACTTCGTTCCCTATAGTAAAGGTTAGTAACCCTCGACGTACATTGATATTGGCATCAGCAGTAGCTAAGAAAGGCCTACCAAGTATAATAGGCACTACAGGATCTTCAGGCATCTCCAATACAATGAAATCAGTAGGCACAAAGAACTTACCTACCTTTACCGGAACGTCATCAACTATACATGTGGGCCTGACGAATGAGTTGTCAACCATATAGAGCTTCATGTCCACAGGTTCAAAGGCACCAATGTTCACCTTCTGCCAAATAGAGAGAGGCATGAGACTTACACTTGCCCCTAGGTCACATAGGGCTTTATAGCGATGTTGGCCAAGTCCCACGGTGATTGCAAACTTCCCTGGATCACTCTTCTTCTCAGGGAAGTCCATCTTTGAGTACTCCTCTGCGATCTCTTCCATGGATCTCTTCTTACTCAGGATGTCTTTGAGGAATCGTACATAGGCGGGCATCTCGCTTAGTGCTTCTGTCAGAGGGATAGTGATGTTGAGTCCTTGAAGTATCTTTATGAAGCGCCTAAACTTACCTTTGGTGGGATCCTCCAATGCTCTGGAAGGGAATGGCAACGTCTTCTTTGGTGGAGGGGCCAAAACGGTGGTCGGAGGGGCCTGCTGAACATCGATGTCGACTGGAGTTGGGTCGATATCGACTGGTAGGGTCGATTTCGACCTCTGTTGTGGCTCTGATGGCTCTGCAGTGTCATCGACGTCGACCAGGGGGTCGACATGGGGGTCTATTTCGACCTCTAGGTCGACATCGACTGGTTTGTTGACGTCGACTGGGTCTGCTGCTTTCTCCTCCGTTTCCGTCCGTGGCTTTTGTACTTTGGTGCCACTCCTTAATTGTATGGCTGCGATATGGCCCATCCCGGATTGTCCCTTAGGATTTGTAGTGGGTTGCCCAGGGAGTGTTCCGGACGGCCTAGGGATTTGTGCCGCCAATTGACCCAGTTGGGTCTCTACGTTCTTCTTCCAAATATCCATCTCCCCAATCCTTGTGGTAAGGTGATTGAGTTGAGAATGGATAGCATTGTTGGATTGATCATTCTTAGCCTGATTCCGCCTGATTTCGTCCAGTACTAGTTGAAGATCATCCTTCTTTTGGTCTCTCTCCGGGTGCCCAGGAGCTCTATAAGGCGGAGGGTCCCTAGGGTTAACCGGGTTCCTTTGTGGTTGATGGAACCTTTGGTCTCCCCAATATTGGTGATTGGGACCCCTCATGTAGCGTGCCTCTTGGTGAGTCTCCGCTAGGTGTACTTGTTCAGCATGGGGGCACTCGATGGTGGTGTGCCGCTGCGATCCGCATTCGATGCAATCTTGGTTCGCTGAAAGGAACCTCACTTGCTTTTGGAGCTTTCTAAGTTGATCTTTGTGGAATTGCTCCTTCACATCCGGATCGATTACATTGGAGGGTTCATATAAGGGCATAGATGGGGCAGGCCTCGACGATGATGGTGCGTCGGAAGCCTCAGGAGTCTCATATTTGTTGTCGAACTCCACCAACCTCTCTATGGTCTCCCAAGCCTCTTGTGGAGCGAGTTCAAGGTAGCCATAGGAGGTGTAGGTGTTGATCCTCTCCTTAGTTACAGCGTCAAGAGCATTGTATATGATCTCCTGAATTACGTACGATGGTTGGCCATGCGTCGGGCATGATCGTAGAAGGTCCTTGAACCTTTCCCAAACAGTCGCTAGAGCCTCACCAGGCTTTTGTTTGAAAGCCGTGATTTTCTGTCGGATGAACGTCGTCTTAGAAGGAGGGAAGAACTTGTTGAGGAACGCGTCCTTGACTTCATTCCAGGTGCGGACCGATCTTGGGGCTAAGCTTTCCAACCACTGCAATGCTTTCCCTGTACGAGACCAACGAAAGGCTTTTAGTTGGACATACTCAAGACTTCGTCCATCAGCAATTGTATCACAGAGGTCTAAGAAGGTTGATATATGTGCCATAGGGCATTCGTTAGGTTTTCCTTCATATTGATGCCTTCTTATTTCAGTTAAAAAGTTTGGTTTAATTTCAAAATTAGAGGCAGGGATAAGAATTGCCGATTCAGGCACTGTGAAAGCGGGGTGCATATATTGCTTGGCATTCCTAAGGAGGGCATTGATCTGGGCTTCTATTTGCCTTCGGCCTTCCTCCTCCCTATCCGCACGCTCCTTAAGTGTCGCTTCTCTAGTCGTTAGGTCCTCAACCTGCCTCCTTAGTTGCTCAATAAGTTCAGCCTGGTTCGCGTTGTCCGCCATGATTCTTTGAGCTTGGGCCCTTAGATGGAAATAACGCTCAGGGTCGTCTACTCCTTCAAATTCAGGTGGGCGATCAGCGCGTCGCATACACTTGCAAGGCCAATCTAGATAGAGATGTGAGATAGACTACTAGGGCGCGATTGATTGCCTCCCCGGCAACGGCGCCAATTTGTTAAGGAGGTAAGTCGAGTACAAATAATAAGATGTAAAAATGTAAACCAACTCCTGGCCTAAGCAAATAATTACAAGACTTCCTCCCGTTGTAGTGGAAGGGTAGTCAGGATCGATCCACGAGGAGGCGTGTCAGCGGGATCCTAGTAGCTTTGGAAATCTCACGTCTGCGTCGACCAGTAGCCTCGATTTCGACCTTGGGCCTCGATGTTGACCTCGGCTGTCGATGTTCTTTGCAACAGAAGACCTGCAGAGACAAAAACAAGTGGTCGATATCGACTGGTGGGGGTCGATATCGATGTTAGTCCAAGAAATCGACTGGCTCAGAAGACTGCCAGTCCATACAGAAGGGTCGATATCAACGTTAAGGGGTCGATATCGATGTCAAGCAAACTCCGCAGCGATGTTCGTCGTCGACTCAGAAAACTGTCGACGAACTCAGTGGTCGATATCGACGTCTGGGGTCGATATCGATGTCTTCCTGCAGTGGGTTAGTTTCTTGTCGGCAAAGAAAGGCCGAAGATTGTAGGATGGATGAGAAGTAATGAGCAGAAATAACAGTGGGTTTTGTGATTAAAACTATGTAAAAGAAAAAACTCCTAGGATTAGGGTTTACCACAACGTTAACCAATGAATGCGATGAGATAAATAAGACGGACAATTGCGCTATTTCATCCGAGGGACAAGCTTTCGCCGTACACCAACTCTTAGGATTACTCTTGCAAATAAACCTAATTGTCTCTACAGATTTATGTTTATAACTCAAGTTTGTTAGCATGAGTCCCTTTTCTTTCGATTAGGACTAAACATAAAATCGTAGGAGGAGAGATAGACACAACGATATCAACATCAAATACTTACCTCAAGCGCGCATGGCTAACGTCGGGCTCACCCCGACCCTAAGAGCTTCGGGGAACTACTCGCTTCTCATCATGGAATTCATCGTCAATTGAAAGGAAGAAATTTGCATTAAAATAAACTTCGAAGCTTTACAACTCAACGTCAACTTTCGCAAACGTCAAACCCTAAAACTTCTCTCTAACTCTAACTCTATTGTCTATTGTCTTTGTCTTGGGTTAATGGATTGTTTTGGGATTGGATTCTCTAACAAATCAGCCCCTAAGGCTTTATTTATAGGCTACTAATCCTCGCTATCCGAGGATTGTAACTCCTATCTAAACTATCAACTCTATCCGAACAATTAGGATAGGTCTTTTATTTTGATAAAACTTAATGGTAAAAGATAAATAAAACTTTAGTTGTCCTCTATCTTGAATGTGTAAGATAATTCCGTGCCTCCTTGAAGATATAGTTTCAATCCGCATTCGAAATCGAGTCCATCTTCTGTCGAGATAAGGGGTCGATATCGACACCAGGGGGTCGATATCGAGGTCTTTGTTCATGCTCGACTTGTTCAGCTCTGGTCGATTTCTATGTTGAGGTCGATATGGGGGTCGATATCGACACCGGGGGTCAATATCTGGGTGTAAGGTCGATATCTACCTCTTCTCAGCTTCACTTGATGTCTATGTTGAAGTCGATATCTATGTTGAAGGTCGATATGTACACCAGAGGTCGATATCTGGGTCTAGGGTCGATATCTACCTCTGCTCAGCTTCACTTGGCTTCTCCATTTTGACTCCGTTTTTGCTCGAATTCCTGCATGGTTAGCTCGAAACTTGTGCAGACCATATTTCTTGCATTTTAGCCCATTCTTACACAAGTTTATATTCTTTTGAACCTTTTCTTTGGAAATCGAATGAAATAAGAAGTCAAAAGATGCAATAAAAGAAGGTACAAATATGTACATCACGCCTCGCGTAAGGAAGACACCAAGGCAAGAAAATTAAAAATAGAAAAATAGAAAAATAGAAAAAAAAAAGAAAAGAAAAAAAAAGAGTCATATTTTGCTTATTCTTTTTCTTTATTGTGTCCTGCAAGTAATGCAATTCGGTGGAGATTTGGTGATATTGTGGTCAATGTCTATGAGCTTAGTGCATTTTGGATTGAGTTGAGAGTTGTACTTTAAAGCCTAAACACATGAGAGCATGAGTGAAACACATATTTCTGGTGAGGTTGGATGATTTCTACTTCTAAGCTTTGATCACTTGAATGCATGCTATGACGTTTGTTTGCTTGGTTTATGTTTTCACTGGCTATGATGTTGCTTTTTGATTAGGTTGAAACTTGAAGGGATTTCTTTTGGGGTGCATTGATTCATGTTTATTCTATCATTGCTTGAGGACAAGCAAAGGTTAAGTGTGGGGGAGTTTGATAATGCACATCTTAGATAGGCATTATAGGCATTTTAAGATAGTTAGGTTGCATTTAATGCATGATTTGGAGTTAAATTGCATCTTATGATTATTTTGGAAGAGTTTGGATTCTACGCACAGTTGTGATTATTTTGTAGAGTTGAATTAGAATGCAAAGAAAGGATGCAATGGTCGTGGAGGCACGACTTTTAGTTGGAGGCACGACTTTAACCTAGTTACTATTGAATTTATTTTACATTCATCAGACAATTAGAGATGAGAGCCATGTTTTCCATGAGGAACTAAACTCATCTGTTCTGCCTACGATTTGAAGCTTTATTTGGATTGATTATGAGTTTCTAATTCTCGTTCCTTAATTCCTTGATTGAATGCTTCAACTTCTTTGTGCTTATTGAATTATTGTTTTGTTCTATCTTGTCTGATCAACTTGGTAGAATCAATTCAATTGCTAGGGTTTTGTAGATTCTTGATTATGAACCTTAACCCAAGTAGCAAACTTGTCCCTTTAGGGCTGATTGAACTAATTGGATAAGTAGGAAGTTGGATGTGTTGTTAAATTCCTTTATGAGGAACTGCAAATACCTTGGTTAATCTCTGAACTTAAAGCTATCAATTGGGTTAAATCCTTTTCTGAGGGACTGTTCAGTTGATAAGGGTTTCTAGGACTGATTGGACTAGTAACTATATTAGGTCGGGACAAGGGCATTCATAGGAAAACAAAAAGGACGAGAAGAAGTTACAAGGATCGTTTCAACCAAATAAAGTGGATACTTGTAGGTAGAACTACTTCTCAATATGGTTTGAATCAAAACCATTTAATTTTGCTTGCACCATTCCGCTTTTAGAAAAGGTGGATCATTTTACATTCTAAAACCCCCTTTGGTTACTCAATTAGCACCAGAATCACACTTGAATAGGAAATTTCCATGTGGGATCGACCTCTTGCTTATTGCTATACTAGTAATAGGTTTGAGATTTATTTTGACGGATCAACGACAGGTTTTCCTCCCGTCACTTCCCTTAACTAGGCAATTTCATGTTATATCTCTAATGAATCTACTTTTGCATCGTCGAGTTCAATAAAAGCTTCCATGACACTTATTCTTTATTTTCAAAATTTTTTGATGGGGGTGATTTTTTTTTTCGAAAAATAAATATGTTGCATAAAATAAATAAACATATCTAAAGTTTCTATGTAAAAGTATGCATAAACATGAAAACGCAATATGCAAAAACTATGAAAATTTTTAAAACATGCTCAAAATATGGTTAAAAATATGCAAGTAAGCCTTTTCCCTACCCCATACTTAAAGATTACAGTGTCCTCACTGTATAAGAACTAGGGTTAAGAAAGAAACTTACCAAAAATTCGCAAAAATAAGGAGTTGAAGACGTTTGTAGGGGCAGTCGATATCAGGTGGACCAGTCGATATCAACCAGTTTCACTCGATTCCTGGTGGTTCAAAGCTTCAGGGTGATCTCAGGTCGACCACAAACTCTCTTAATCGACCTACTTAATCGATATCGAGTTCTCTTTTGCGCTGTTTCTCTTTCCTTAAATTCGTTAGAAAACAAAACTAAAAACAAAACAAAAATATAAAGTCTCAAAACAAACCAAAAGTGTCCAAAACTTAAAAGCTAATTGTCTTGTTACAAGCCCTAGAATTTATAGTCACTAGGCCGACTTCTTCTTTATACTCCTAAGGTGGCATCTGCAGAGCCCATGTAGCTTGGGCCTCAAATAACACTCCATTCTTGTCTCGCAGTTGCATCCCGCCTGGATGGATCTTGTTCACAGTAAAGGGACCCATTTTCTTCGTTTTGAACCTACTTGGGAACCAGTGATCCTTTGATTTAGAGACATACAACTTATCTCCTACTTCATAGTTGCTCGGATCATCACTATATACCCTACATAAGCGCACATACCAAGGAAAACCTCTCCCAAATAGGGATAAATCCTTAATTGAAATTGAAAAAGAGGAATATGTACCTTGTCTTACCTTCTCAAAGCTTTCTTCTGTCTGTGGGTCTAGTCGATATCGACCAGTGTCACTCAATATCGACCTCTGTTCTGCTCCTGGTGTATTGATGTGCACGCAAATTGCCATATTTTCTATGCACATATGAATTCATTTTGTTGTCTTTTGCATGCACATTAATGGGAAAACATGGGAATAGTGTAGTTTATGCTTAAATGTCAAATATATGGGTTTGCACGAGTTTCCATGTGATTTCGCAGAAAACAGATAAAAATGGATGAATTCAGAAGAGCGGAAAAGGAACTCGAAGTCTTCTGAAGAGGTCGAAATCGACTGAAGACCTCGACATCGAGTACATCGAGACATAGGAATCGAGCAGAAAGGAAACAGAGCATCTCGACACAGAAGAGGTCGATATCGACGTCTGGGGGTCGATATCGAGAGTGTCAGATCGACCAAGTTGATAGAAGTCGAGAAGGAGAAGGAGAAGCTCGAGATAAGATTTTGGAGGGGTCGATATCGAGGTCCAAGGGTCGATATCGACCATGCCAGCAGAGGAATTCGACTCCGATTTTGATAGAATTATATCCAATGCTTGCAATATCTATCCAAAGGTCGAAATTTCCTATCATCAACATCAGCTTTATCACGAGGAGGCTGATTTCACAATGAAGTTTTAGCTTTTACGTTTTTTTATTTATTTTAGTTATCATAGAGAATAAAGATAAGGTTTCGAGTCCTTGTCGACATCTATAAATAGAAGCCAATAGGGCTGAGTTTAGGGATGAAGAAGATTCCGATTTCAGTTTGAGACATAATTCAGTTGCAATAGAGATAGAGAGAGAGAGAGTGGCCGAGTGGAGTTGTAAAGCGAGAGCGGATGGCTTGTTCGGTTGTACTTTCTTTCGGAGTTTTAATTCAAAGTAGCTTTCTTTCAATAACAATGATGATGATGTGCATGATGAGGAGCGAGTAGTCAACCCACTTCTAGGGTCGGGGTGAGCCCGACGATAGCAATGTGAGGTAAGTGCATCAAAGGTATGACTTTTATGCGATTCCGTCTTCTACCCCATGCATGATCCTTCGCGAAAGTTAGGGAGATTCATTATTTGCATTATTGAAGCGAAAGCCACTCGTATTGCGAACTTGAATTACTCATGAATTGGATAGTAACTCTTAGGAATTATGCGAAAGCCTCTAATCACCTAAGTGTTGATAACGAAAGTTATTTGACGGAAAGACATAAAAGTTCATATTTTTAGCATGAAACTTGCATTGTTATCGTTGTGGCATAAAACCCCGACTTTGGAAGCCTTTTAATTAATTAAATTCTTCATAAAAGTCTTAGTTTTGCTTCTGTTCATCTTCCCTCTCCATTCTATTTTCTTCGGATCCTTTTCCGACAAATTGGTTACAAAAACAGTTTCTGTGACAAGCAGCGAAATCGACTTTAAGGGTCGATATCGAGTACTAACATCGATATCGAGGTCTCTGCTCGACGTCGACCTGCTATTTTGTCTTCTGCAGGAACTGCGCTAGGAAATCGACCAGAACTGAGGTCGATATCGACCAGTATACTCGATATCGAGTGTCTGCTGAGGTCGAAAGCATTGATCGTGAGTACAACGAAGGAAGCGCTTATCTACCTCCTCGTGGATTCGATCCTGAATTACCCTACTACTACAAGGGAGGGGATTCTTGTATTATTTGTTTGGAACAGGGAGATAGTCTAGTTGTGCTTTATTTTATTCTCCTATTTTACATACACCCCACCTCCCCCTACCATTACGAACAAATTGGCGTCGTTGCCGGGGAGGCAATCAATCGCCACCTAAGTTAATCACGATCTTTTTCTAAGCTTATTTTGCAGGTTTATGCGACGTTCTGATCGCGGACCTATCCTGGAAGCAATTGACGAGCCTGAACGTTTCTACCATCTTCGCAACAAATCAATTCGCATCATGGCTGACAACGAGACGCAGGCTGAGATCATAGAGCGGTTAAGAAAGGAAATCGAGGACCACAATGCTACAATCGCTGCTGAAAGGGCCGCTGCTGCTGCTGAGCGAGCCCGTGCTGATAGGGAGGAGGATACGCGCAGACAAGCCCAAGAGCGGCTAAATCATTATCCACAGACGGCGATGCAATACATGCATCCGCCACTTCATGTTCCTGAATCTGCCATTATCATTCCTCACTCCAATTATGAACTGAAAATTAACTTCCTATCTGAGATTAAAAGAAATACTTTTGAAGGAAGACATAATGAATGCCCCCTGCAACACATCTCTACTTTTATGGATTTATGTGAAACAGTTGCTGATGGAGTAAACTTAGAGTATGTGCGACTAAAATCTTTTCGATGGTCTTTGGTAGGAAAGGCATTACAATGGCTTGAAAGTTTGGCTCCACGATCGCTAAGGACATGGGCGGAGGTGAAAGATGCATTCTTGAATAAGTTCTTCCCACCTTCTAAAACGGCGATGCTACGACAAAGGATCACGGCTTTCAAACAAAAGCCAGGTGAAACCCTAGCACAGGCGTGGGAGCGCTTTAAAGACTTGCTGAGATCATGCCCGACGCATGGGCAACTTCCATATGTCATCCAAGAGATCTTTTATAACGCCCTTGATGCGCCGAATAAGGAGAGGATCAATTCATATACCTCCTATCGGTACATTGAGCTTACACCAATGGAGGCATGGGAGACCATTGAGAGGCTTGTGAACTTTGACAACACCTATGGGGCTGCTGCGGCCTATGATGCAAGGCCTGCCCCATCTATGCTACTATATGAGCCTCCAAGGGAGATAGATCCTGAAGTACGGCAACAATTCCATAACGATCAAACACGCCGCCTTCAAAAGCAAGTAAGGTTCCTGAGCAACAATCAACCTTGTCAGGAGTGTGGTTCAATAAGGCATAACACCAGTGCCTGTCCACATACTGAGCAAGTATCTATGGCGGAACAACATGAGGAGGTCAAATGGACGAGAGGCCCCTATGGAGGGGGCAATCAACAAAATTGGGGTAATCAAAGGTTCTATCAAAGGGATCCCCCAACCTATAGGGCACCAGGGCACCCTGAGCGGGAGACTAAGAAAGATGACCTGCAAATCATCCTTGATGAGATGCGGAGGAACCACGTTGAGTTCAAACAAGCCAATAACTCCGTCCATACTCAGCTACAGGGCATCAATTCTAGACTTGGGGAGATCGACGTTTGGAAGCGCAACATGGAGACTCAAATGAGTCAATTGGCGGAAGCAATGCCCAAAGCGTCCGGATCACTCCCTGGATCCACTGTGCCCAACCAAAAGGGCAAAACCACATGTCATATCGCGGCAGTAAACCTAAGGAGTGGGCGTCAATTACAAACGCCCGAGCAAAAAGTGGAGGAGAAGGAGCCAGAACAGACGTCGATATCGACCCCCCCTGTCGATATCGACCAAGGTGACATCGATGTCGACCCTCCTGTCGATGTCGATCCTAATTCTGCGTCACCATAGAAATCGACTCTTCCAGTCGATATCGACCCCACTGCTGCCGATATCGACCTTACTACAGCTGCAGGAAGGAAGAAGGTGTTGCCATTCCCAACTAGAAAGGTGACTAAGGACCCAGCGGAAAAGAAGTTCCAACGGTTCGTGAAGATGCTCCAAGGGCTTAATGTCTCTATACCATTCACAGAGGCACTTCACGAGATGCCATCTTATGTGAGGTTCCTTAAGGATATCTTGGGTAAGAAGCGATCGCTCTCTGAGATCGCAGAGGAATGCAACAGGTTGGAGCTACCACAAAAGCGGGCGGACCCAGGTAAGTTTTCTATCGCTATAGGTCTAGGTCAATTCAAATTCAATGCTTTAGTTGACTTGGGCGCTAGCGTTAGCATGATGCCACTAACCATTTGGCACAAGGTAAAGATAGGTCCTCTGGAGCCCGTGGATGCAAGATTATACATGGCTAACAATACCGTAGTTATTCCAACTGGGATAGTGACAGATGTGCCAGTACAAGTAGGCAAATTCTTTGTCCCTGCTGATTTCCTAGTTGTTGACATAGCGGAGGACCCTGCTTGTCCAATTATTTTAGGTAGGCCATTCCTAGCAACCGTCGATGCCAACATTAGCGTGAAGAAAGGATTTCTCTCACTCACAATTAGTGATGAAGTAATAGAGTATTCCTTCAACAAGACGGTGCAAAGTCAAGGGCCAATGGAGATAAAAGCCATCAAAGAAGCCCAAGTAGAGGAAGTTGAAGCAATCTTGAACGAAGGAGCTCAACAAAACATCGAAATCGACCCAGGTAAGTCGATATCGACCACTAATGTTCAAGATTCTGTGACAGGTCATAAGTATGGGGTCGACAGAGGAAAAGAGGAAGCATCGAAATCGGGGTCAAGGGTCGATATCGACCACACCCTATCGAAATCGACCACCATCAGCGCTGAGAAGAGAGGCGAGGAGACCTCGATATCGACCTCTGAGGGTCGAAATCGACCTGATCATATCGAGTCAAAACTCCCCAAATCGACTGATCCTACAGGTGTACAACAGGGGTCGATATCGACCTCTGCACATCGACATCGACCTGAGCCACAGACGGAGAAGAAGGTAAGTCAAGGTACAGATTCCTCTTGTTCAATTACAATAAAGGACTTATCATTATTTGGAAGAGGTGTGCCTTGGCATGTGCGTTTATGTAGGGTATCCGATGATAGTTCAAGCCAATATGAGATAGGAGACAAGGTCTATGTTGCCAAATCTAAAGACCATTGGTTCCCTACAAGATTCAAGGATAAGAGCTTAGGTCCATTCACGGTGAATCAAATCAATCTCGGGGGAATGCAGCTGCGGGACAAGAAAGGAGTGATATTTGAGGCCCAAGCCACATGGGCTCTGCAGATGCCACCTTGAAAAGAGCAAAGGAAGAAGTCGGCCTAGCGACTTAAAAATCTAGAGCTTGTAACAAAGACTTAGTTTTGGTTTTAAGACAGCTTAGTTTTGGTTTTAGACATTTTATTGTTTTGCATATTTTGTGTTTAGTTTTCAAATTGCAGGAGAGAGAAAAGCACACAGAAAGGCATCGAAATCGATGTCGGACATCGAATTCGACCTCAAGGTCGACATGGATAGGGTTTGTGATCGAGGCCGAGTCACCCTGAAGCCCGAGCAGAAATCAAGAGAGACATCGATATCGATGTAAAGGGTCGATATCGACCTTCCCTGTTGTCTTCTTCAACTCCTGAAATTAGTGACGGTTTAGTAAGTCTTCTTCTTAACCCTAGTTCTAATATAGTGAGGACACTGTAAATTTTAAGTATGGGGTGGGGGAAAGGCTTATTTGCATATTCATGCTTAGTTTAGGGTTGCATATTTATTTTAATGCATATTTATTTTAATTGACCCCCATCAAAAATTTTGAAAAAAAAAAAGGAGAGTCATGGAAGTATAAAAAAGAGCTCTATGATGCAAAATTAGATTCATTAGAGATATAACATGAGATTGCCTAGTTAAGGGAAGTCCCAATGAAGTGCAAATTTTTTGAGAAAATCATAAAGGAGATGAAAATTTGAAGTTGCTTTTGACATGTGCATGATAAGATGATGGAGGATTTTTTTTTTTATAAAAAGTCCATACAAGCAAAAGTTCATATCCTAGCCTTACCTACGCATATTCACAAAGCCATATATGAGACTTATTATGATCATTATTGCTCCACATATACATATTGTCCATTTTTTACCTTATACCCTATCCGGGGACAAAGTTTTTTTGAATGGATGACATCTTTGGAGTTATATGGAGATATGCATTTATAAAGTTGTTGGTAGGAATGATATAATATGGAAAATTAAATGAGCGAGAAAAAATCCGATCACCTCAGGAGATAAAGGTAGGTCGACCCTGCTCGCTGAGATAATAGTTCGGCGAGATTGGACACAAAGGTGACGAGTCCGAAGTACTAAGTATCCGGGGCCATTCATGACACCCATGTTTGCGACTCGCGAGAATGCAGTGCTAAGGTTAGAGAGGTAAAAGCATTAAAGTGAAAAAAAGCATTGAACGATGAGTGAAAGGTGAGACATTATGAAGGAGGAATGTGGAATATTTTGGAAAGAAAGTATACTTCCCCGGATTTAACACCACATGGCGAAATATTAGCCCACCTTTAGCCTTTTACCAATCCACTTCTCACAAGCTTGAAGAAAGTCCTCTTGATTATTAATGCAATGTCGCTAAAATTGTTTTTTGCATATTACCTCCTTTATAAGTATGAAATTGCTTTTATGCACAGGCATGGACTTGGTTGACATAAGTACCTTCTCGAGGATGGCAATTGATTGTAGGGACATATGAAAAATGAATCTATGATGTTGAGGGTTTACTTTCTTCCCCTGAATGACCATTAAGAGTATTGCTTGGGGACAAGCAAGCTTAAGTATGGGGTGTTTGATGTGCGCGCAAATTGCCATATTTTCTATGCACATATGAATTCATTTTGTTGTCTTTTGCATGCACATTAATGGGAATATATGGGAATAGTGTAGTTTATGCTTAAATGTCAAATATATGGGTTTGCACGAGTTTCCATGTGATTTCGCAGAAAACAGATAAAAATGGATGAATTCAGAAGAGCGGAAAAGGAACTCGAAGTCTTCTGAAGAGGTCGAAATCGACTGAAGACCTCGACATCGAGTACATCGAGACATAGGAATCGAGCAGAAAGGAAACAGAGCATCTCGACACAGAAGAGGTCGATATCGACGTCTGGGGGTCGATATCGAGAGTGTCAGATCGACCAAGTTGATAGAAGTCGAGAAGGAGAAGGAGAAGCTCGAGATAAGATTTTGGAGGGGTCGATATCGAGGTCCAAGGGTCGATATCGACCATGCCAGCAGAGGAATTCGACTCCGATTTTGATAGAATTATATCCAATGCTTGCAATATCTATCCAAAGGTCGAAATTTCCTATCATCAACATCAGCTTTATCACGAGGAGGCTGATTTCACCATGAAGTTTTAGCTTTTACGTTTTTTTATTTATTTTAGTTATCATAGAGAATAAAGATAAGGTTTCGAGTCCTTGTCGACATCTACAAATAGAAGCCAATAGGGCTGAGTTTAGGGATGAAGAAGATTCCGAATTCAGTTTGAGACATAATTCAGTTGCAATAGAGATAGAGAGAGAGAGAGAGTGGCCGAGTGGAGTTGTAAAGCGAGAGCGGATGGCTTGTTCGGTTGTACTTTCTTTCGGAGTTTTAATTCAAAGTAGCTTTCTTTCAATAACAATGATGATGATGTGCATGATGAGGAGCGAGTAGTCAACCCACTTCTAGGGTCGGGGTGAGCCCGACGATAGCAATGTGAGGTAAGTGCATCAAAGGTATGACTTTTATGCGATTCCGTCTTCTACCCCATGCATGATCCTTCGCGAAAGTTAGGGAGATTCATTATTTGCATTATTGAAGCGAAAGCCACTCGTATTGCGAACTTGAATTACTCATGAATTGGATAGTAACTCTTAGGAATTATGCGAAAGCCTCTAATCACCTAAGTGTTGATAACGAAAGTTATTTGACGGAAAGACATAAAAGTTCATATTTTTAGCATGAAACTTGCATTGTTATCGTTGTGGCATAAAACCCCAACTTTGGAAGCCTTTTAATTAATTAAATTCTTCATAAAAGTCTTAGTTTTGCTTCTGTTCATCTTCCCTCTCCATTCTATTTTCTTCGGATCCTTTTCCGACAAATTGGTTACAAAAACAGTTTCTGTGACAAGCATCGAAATCGACTTTAAGGGTCGATATCGAGTACTAACATCGATATCGAGGTCTCTGCTCGACGTCGACCTGCTATTTTGTCTTCTACAGGAACTGCGCTAGGAAATCGACCAGAACTGAGGTCGATATCGACCAGTATACTCGATATCGAGTGTCTGCTGAGGTCGAAAGCATTGATCGTGAGTACAACGAAGGAAGCGCTGACCTACCTCCTCGTGGATTCGATCCTGAATTACCCTACTACTACAAGGGAGGGGATTCTTGTATTATTTGTTTGGAACAGGGAGATAGTCTAGTTGTGCTTTATTTTATTCTCCTATTTTACATACACCCCACCTCCCCCTACCATTACGAACATGTATCTGTCGATGTGGAGGAATTCGGCTCGATTTGGTCAACTCAATTTCGACTTGTGTTACTCGATATCGAGTGACTTTTCCCTCCTTCAGCTTCTGGTGCATCGACGGTTGCTAAGAATGGTCTTCTCTGACGTCGACCCCATACTTAAAACCTGGCACTGAATCTTGAACAATGTTAGTCGATATCGACTTACCTGGGTCGATTTCGAGTGGCTTTTTGGCTCCTTCGTTCAAGATTGCCATGATTTCCTCCACTTGGGCTTCTATAGCCCTCTTCTGTAGCTCCTCAGGGGTCATGTTTTTTTACCTTTGCTTCCTCGCATGTGATGAAGAAACCCTTGATTGACTTTACTTCCATAGGCCCTTCATTCTTCTTCACCGTCTTGTTGAAGGCGTACTCTATCACTTCATCACTAATGGTAAATGAGAGCAATCCTTTCCTTACGCTTATGTTGGCATCGACGGTTGCTAAGAATGGCCTTCCTAAAATAATTGGACAAGCAGGGTCCTCTGCCATATCAACAACTAGAAAATCAGCAGGGATAAAGAACTTACCTACTTGCACTAGAACATCATCCACCATCCCTGTTGGAATAACCACCGTGTTGTCCGCCGTGAAAAGTTTTGCGTCCACGGGCTCTACGGAACCAATCTTTACCTTGGAAAATATGGTTAGTGGCATCATGCTAACACTAGCACCTAAATCACATAAAGCATTAAAAGATATAGACCTAAGCCTATAGTGATAGAAAACCTACCTGGGTCCGCTCTCTTCTCTGGTAGCTCTAACCTGTTGCACTCCTCTGTGATCTCAGCAAGTGATCGCTTCTTACCTAGTATATCTTTAAGGAACCTTACATATGATGGCATCTCATGAAGTGCTTCGGTGAATGGAATTGTAACATTGAGCCCTTGAAGCATCTTCACAAAGTGTTGGAGCTTCTTTTCCGTCGGGTCCTTTATAACTTTCTTAGGGAATGGCATCACCTTCTTATTCACTGCGGCTGGAGTTGAGTCAACATCGAGTAGAGGGTGGTCGATATCGACTAGAGGAGTCAATTTCTAGAGATGCTCAGATTCTGTGTCGACATCGAGTAAAGTGGAATCGATGTCGACTGCACCGTGGTCGATATCGACTGGATGAGTCGATATCGAGTCCTCTTCTTTGGCTTTCTCCTCCCCTTTTTGCTCGGGTGTTCGTATTTGACGCCTACTCCTTAGATTCATCGCCGCTATTTGTCCAGTAGTTTTGCCCTTAAGATTGGGCACAATAGATCCAGGCAGTGATCCTGACGGTTTGAGTATTTGTTCAGCCAATTGACCCATTTGGGTCTCCATGTTCCTCTTCCAAACGTCTATCTCCCTGAGCCTAGAGTTGATGCCTTGCAGCTGAGTATGAACGGAGTTATTGGCTTGTTTAAACTCAGCATGGTTCCTCCGCATCTCATCTAGGATGATCTGCAGGTCATCCTTCCTTGGTTCCCGCTCAGGGTGCCCTGGTGCTCTATAAGTTGAGGGATCCCTTTGTTGATGATGAGGTTGATAGAAACTTTGATCCCCCCAATACTACTGATTGCCCCCTCCATAGGGGCCTCTCGTCCACTTAGCTTCCTCATGTTGTTCTGCCATGCTGACTTGCTCAAGATGTGGGCAGGCATTGGTGTTGTGCCTTATAGAACCACATTCATGGCAAGCTTGGTTGGTTGAGAGGAATCTAACTTGCTTTTGAAGGTGGCTTGTCTGATCATTGTGGAATTGTTGTTGCACATCAGGATCAATCTCCTTTGGAGGCTTATAAAGTGGCATAGATGGGGCGGGCCTTAAGTCATAGGCCGCAGCAGTCCTATATGTGTTGTCAAAGTTGACTAGCCTCTCAATTGTATCCCAGGCTTCCGTTGGTGTAAGCTCAATGTACCGATAGGAGGTGTAAGAGTTGATTCTCTCCTTATTCGTCGCATCAAGGGAGTTGTGGAAGATCTCCTGAATGAGATATGGTAATTGCCCATGGGTAGGGCATGATCTCAATAAGTCCTTAAAGCGCTCCCACACCTGTGTCAATGTCTCACCAGGCTTTTGTTTAAAACTTGTGATCCTTTGTCGCATCATCGCCGTTTTAGATGGAGGAAAGAACTTGTTTAGGAACGCATCCTTCACCTCTGTCCATGTCCTCAGTGAGCGTGGAGCCAAGCTTTCAAGCCATTGCAATGCCTTCCCTGCAAGAGACCATCGAAAGGATTTCAGTCTAATATATTCTAAATTTGCACCATCCGCAATAGTCTCACATAAATCCATAAAAGTAGAAATATGTTGCAAGGGGCATTCATTAGTTCTTCCTTCAAAAGTATTGCGTTTAATTTCAGAAAGGAAGTTAATTTTTATTTCATAATTAGAGGGAGGAATTAAAATTGCAGATTCAGGAACGTGGAGTGGCGAGTGCATGTATTGCATCATTGTCTGCGGATACTTATTGAGCATCTCCTGGGCTTGTCTGCGCGCATCCTCCTCTCTATCAGCGCGAGCTCTCTCTGCGGCTGCAGCTCCCCTTTCAGTGGCGATTGTAGCATTATGGTCCTCAATCTCCTTCCTCAATCGCTCTATGATTTGAGCTTGTGTCTCATTATCCGCCATGATTTTGATAACTTTGTTTCGAAGATGGAGAAAATGTTCGGGCTCGTCTAGACTTTCCATTATAGGTTCGCGGTCAGAGCGTCGCATAAACCTGCAAAATCAGCACTAAAAGAACGTGAATAAAGCTTAGGGCACGATTGATTGCCTCCCCAGCAACGGCGCCAATTTGTTCGTGAGGGGGAGGGATGCTAGATCTAAATAAAATATCAAACAAAACATCAAACCAAACCAACTCCCTTGTCCAAGCAAATAAAATACAAGAATCCCTCCCGATGTAGTGGTAGGGTAATCCAGGATCGAATCCACGAGGAGTTATGTCAGCGGTTCCTAAGCTTGTAGTCACGCTCGATTTTGACTCCAGGAGACCACACGATATTGAGTACATCAGTCGATATCGACTACAGTTCTAGTCGATATCGAGTTGTTCACTTGATATCGGGTTAGCCACTCGATATAGACCTCTGCAGTCATTTCGAGTCTTCAACAAAAACAGATAAGTAACCAAATTTTTTCGGAAAAGAGTCCGAAGAAAGTAAGAATGATGATGGAAGGGTGGATAGAATAAAAACTCAGATTTTTTAGACTTCAATAAACTAAAGAACCTCCAAGATCGGGGATTCATGCCACAACGATAACCATATAAGACTTATGCCAAATTCATGAAAGATGATGCCTTTCTGTCATATTACTTTCGTTACAAACAATTAGGTGATTAGAGGCTCTCGCATAAACCCTAAGAGTTACTATCCAATTTCATAATTAATCCCAATGCACAATATGATTGGCTTTCGCTTTAATAATGCAAATAAGGAATTTTCTCAACTCTCTCAAAGGATCATGCATAGAGGATAGAAGACGGAATCGCATAAAAATCATACCTTTGATGCACAAACTTACATGGCTATCGTCGGGTTCACCCCGACCCTAGAAGTAGAGGAACTACTCATGCCTCATCATCATAGACATCATCATCATTGAAAAGAAACTACTTGAATTGAAATCGTAACGAAAGAGTACAACCGAACAAAGCAACATCCCGCTCTCGCCTTCTCCTACTCCACTCGACCTCTCTCTCTCTCTCTACTGTATTGAAACTGAATGTGTGTGTAATTGAATGATTAAACTCATCCCTAATGGCCTCTAATTATAGATCTCAAACCTCACTATCAAAGGATAAGAAAATCTATCTTTATTCCTAAGATAAAACTAAAGTAAAGTAAATAACTAAAATCACTTTAGGTAAATATGAATTCACCATAAAGGATAACAAGTCTGATGATAAAGGATAAATATCTCGACTTAGGATAGATATAAACTCTTCGGATAGAATTCTATCAAAAACAGCGTCGGATCTGTCTGCAGCAGCACTCAATATCGACCAGGTCATGTCGATATCGACCTCATCTCTTCTATCTCGAGCCAGCTCTACACAACCTCAGATTTGCACTCGAACTCTATCAATTCACTCGATGTGGGGCACTTGATATCGACCACTTATGTCGATATCGACCAGTTTGTGTCGACATGCTCTATTCTTCATCTGGCTCGATTTCTAGTGTTCTGTTTCTACTCGATGTCGAGTCTTATGGTCGATTTCGACTCCTTAGTAGACTTCGAGTTCTTTTTCAGGTTTGCTTGTCTTCTCCAATTTGCTCCATATTTGTCTCGATTTCTGCAAAATAACATAAAAACTCGTGTAGACCTCTATATTTGGCAAATTAACACAAACTACACTAATCTTATGCTTTCCCAACCAATATGCATGAAAATATGGACAAAATGGTCGTAAAAGTATATGGAAAATATGGAAATTTGCGCGCACATCAGTTTTCCCCCATGATAAGCGAGTAGTTGTCCTACTTCTAGGGTCAGGGTGAACCCGGCGGTAGCCATGTAAGTACGCTCTATTCCTTATTTGATTATGCGATATCTTCTTCTACCCCACGCTCAATCTTTTATGCGAGTTTAGGATCATTCCTTATTTACCTTTACCTTATATGAAGCGAAAGTGGATTATACATATGAATTTGGATAGTAATTATGTTTTGCCAGCGAAAGGTGATAAACCCTAGTTATGAAAAGGTAGAAACAAATTAGGTTTTTATGCAAAAGCCTCTATATTCCTAATTGGTGATGAGAAAAGCTTAATCTTTTATGTGAATTAAATCATAATGCATGCATGGTTATCGTTTATTAAATCAAAAACCCAAAAATATTGTTGTCTTTTATTTTCTTTTATTATTCTCTTCAATATCTACCTTTTGTGAACACACTCAATTTCGACCATTCTAGTCAATATCGACCACCTACATTGATCCAACCCCACATCGATAGTCTTCTGAGTCGACAGGAACCACTGACCCCACTCAAGATTGATCTCTTTAGTCGATATCGATTGCTTCTACCGTTTTCCCTTCTTTGTAGGTTCTTCACAGATCGACGTCTCTCACTAGGAATCGACTGCCCCTGTCGATATCGACTTACCAACTCGATATTAAAGCTACTGTTCGACTTGCGCAGAGTTCTTAGAGACTATCCAGGCATCGTTGCCCCGCCTCCTCGTGGATCGATCCTGATTCCCTTCCACTACAACGGGAGGAAGTCTTGAATTTTATTTGCACGGATAAAGGATTGGTTTGCACTTATATTTATATTTGTTTAACTAAATTCCTCTTCCTAACAATGGTATACTTTATGCTCATATGAGAATTATGTATATATGATGCAAATATGTAAGAATTAACCATGTGTGGAAAAACAAGACTTAAGCATTAAACTAACCATTGAGCAATTGAAATAAGGTAAGTATGCTTTTACCCCACCCCATACTTAGATCCTACAGTGTCCTCACTGTAAAAACAAAATAAGAAGTGGAATGAAAGAGAACTTACTAGAAAAAGTCGCAACGGCTCAAAACATGTACGTCTGTAGGGGAGGTCGATTTCGAGTGATGGTGTCGATATCGACTGGGTATGTCGATATCGATCCTTTTCTTCAACTCAGGGTGATCTCAGCGTTGATCACAATCACTCCTTCCGATTCTATTGGTCGATATCGACCTGGTATGTCAATATCGAGTGCATTTGCAGATTCCTTCATGCCTGAAATCGTTAGTCATCTCCAAAACTCAAAAGTTTAAAGTTTTTTAAAAAAATCAAAAACCAGAAATTCAAAACTCTAAAAATTTAATAGTCTATGTACAAGCTCTACTCGCTAGGCCGACTTCTTCCGCGCTTCTATACAAGGTGGCACATGTAGGGACCATATGGCTCTCATGTCCACTTCAGGGCCTTCAAGCTCTACTTTGAAAATGGTCCCTTTCTTGTCTTTGAGTTCCAACCTCCCTGGATAAACTTTGTAGAATGTCATTAATGCTCCCTTCCTTCCATCCTTTCTTTTGCATCCCAGGGCGTTCCATTGCTCCATAAGCACCTTGTCGCCTGCCTTGTATACGCTTATTCGCTTACTTATCATGTTAATAAGGCATACAATCTAGGATACTCGCTTCATAGGGATATTAGAATTTTTCTCTAAGGGAGAAGGATCTTTACCTAGACTTACCTTCGAGTCTGTTATGCTATGTGGTTTCACTCGACATTGAGTCGGGGGGTTGACATCGAGTGGCTTTTCTCCTGAGGGTTCAGTCGATGGAGGGGTTTCGATCAAGGGGAGTCGATCTCGGGTGGGTCTAGTCGATATTGACTGGCCCGGGTCGATCTCGAGTGTTCTGTTGGTGTCGACCCCATACTTAGCTTCTGGCACCTGATTTGGCTCCAGTGTACTCGACATTGAGTGGTGGGTGTCGACATCGAGTGCTTTTTCATTCTCCTCTTCCTCATCGGCTTGATGCCAAATTGCCAATAGCTCCTCCATTTGGGCCTCTAAGGCCCTCTCCTCTAGCTCTTCATGGGTCAAGGTTCTCTCCGTTGGTTCATCAAAAGGGATTACTCACCATATTGTATGCATGGCTTTGACCTCCATTTGATTCACCTCCTTCATGGTAGGGTTGAAGGAGAACTCGATGACTTCATTGCCAATGGTGAATGATAATAGTCCCTTTCGCATGTTGATATTGGCGTCGGTCGTAGCTAGGAACGGCCTCCCTAAAATGATGGGGCATAGAGGATCCTCCGTCATATCTAGAACAATAAAGTCAGTGGGTACAAAGAATTTACCCACCTTCACTGGGACGTTATCGATGAGGCATGTGGGCCTTACAAAGTTGTTATCGTCCATGTATAGCTTCATGTCTACCGGTTCCAAGGCTTCAATGTTGACCTTTGACCATATGGACAAAGGCATGAGGCTCAAGCTAGCCCCTAGGTCGCACAAAGCCTTGTAGCGATGTTTGCCAAGCCCAATAGTGATGCCAAATCTCCCGGGGTCACTCCTCTTCTCAAGTTAGTCCACCTTGCTGCACTCCTCTACGATCTTAGCAATTGATCACTTCTTGCTTAGGATATCTTTCAGGAACCGGACGTAGGATAGCATCTCATGAAGGCCTCCGTGAATGGTATAGTGACATTAAGGCCTTGGAGTACCTTCACAAAGTATCGGAACTTTACGTCTGCAGGGTCCCTTGAAGATTTTGAGGGATACGGTAGTCGCTTCTTCTTTGGTGGAGCGGTATTGGCCCGAGGTGGTGATGATGACTAGTCGACATCGATAGGGGGTGTTGACATCGACTGCTGTGGTTAATCTCGAGGGCGTCTACACAGGGTCGACATCGACTGGGGTGTCGACATCGAGTCGGCCAGTCGACATCGAGTTGGGTGTATCGATATCGATTGTCTCTCCAATGACTTTCTCCGTTGGCTCCGTTTCTCTGACGTTGATTGGTATCTCCTTGTCATTCCTTAAGCATATGGCGGTGATGTGTCCTGCTGGTTGCCCCTTTGGATTGACCTATGGTTGGCCTCGGAACCCTTCGGGTTGTCGTGGAATACATGTCGCCAATTGACCCAGTTGGGTCATGTAGTGATGTTTGGATGTCATTGTTGGATTGCTTTGTCTCCGCTTGGTTCCGCCTCATCTCGTCTAGGATGAGTTGTAGATCATCCCTCCTTTCTCTCTCAGGATGGCCAGGTGCTCTATATGGGGGGTTGCTGATATTGTTGATATTGGGGTTGTTGATATCCCTAATTCCCTTGGTTGCATCCATAGTAGGGCCCCCGCGCATACTTTACTTCATCGTGGATCTCCGCCAATTGTACTTGCTTCGTGTAAGAATAAGCCATCGTGTTATGTTTCTGCGACCCACATTCTAAACAAGTTTGGTTGTTAGTAAGAAACCTAACTTGTTTTTGAAGACGCTTTACCTAGTCTTTCACAAACTGGTCTTTCACCTCAAGATCCACCTTTTTTGAAGGCTCATATAGTGGCATGGTTGGGGGTGGCCTAGCATCGGGTGCCACAGGAGTCCCATAGATATTGTCTAACTCCACTAGCCTTTCAATCGTCTCCCAGGCTTGATTAGGGGTAAGCTCCAAGTAGCGATAGGTGGTATAGGTGTTAATCCGCTCTCATGTAGGCACGTACAGGGCATTGTAGATGATCTCCTCGATAACATATGATGGTTGCCCATGCGTAGGGTAGGACCTCAGCAAATCTTTGTAGAGCTCCCAGACTTGCGCTAGTGTCTCCTCTGGTCTCTACTTGTAGGACATAATCTTCTGGCGAATCTGCGCCATCTGTGATGGTGGAAAGAACTTATTGAGGAAGATATCCCTAAGTTCACCCCATGTGCGGAAAGATCGTGGGGGCAACCTCTCCAACCAATGTAGCACCTTTCCTGCAAAAGACCATCTAAAAGCTTTTAGATGCACATATTCAAGATTGACACCCTCAGCAATGGTATCGCAAAGATCAATGTAAGTAGTGATGTGCGTCATAGGGCATTCTTAGCCCTTTTGGTCAAAAGCATGTCTCCTAATCTCCGCTATAAAAGTAGTTTTAATTTCAAAAGAAACATTAGGGAGAACAATAGGAGACTCTAGCACCGCCACAGTAGGGTGCATATATTCTTTCGCATTTTATGGGATATGACGTAGTTGCTCTTGGGCTTCCCGGCAAGCCTGGGCTTCTTGTTCGTAGCGAGTGGCCATTCTTTGCTGTGCCTGGGTGTGTTGAGTGCACTCGGTTTCGAACCCCTCAACTTGCTTTCTAAGCCCTTCGAGCTCTTTTTGCATCATTTCTTCATTGGCCATGATCCTCTTAGCTCTTTGTTGTAGACGAAGGAAGTGTCCAGATCGTCTAAAGTAGTGAACTTAGGCGTGCGATGATGTGCGCGCATATTGCCATATTTTCTATGCACATATGAATTCATTTTGTTGTCTTTTGCATGCACATTAATGGGAAAACATGGGAATAGTGTAGTTTATGCTTAAATGTCAAATATATGGGTTTGCACGAGTTTCTATGTGATTTCGCAGAAAACAGGATGAAAATGGATGAATTCAGAAGAGCGGAAAAAGAACTCGAAGTCTTCTGAAGGGGTCGAAATCAACTAAAGACCTCGACATCGAGTACATCGAGACATAGGAATCGAGCAGAAAGGAAACAGAGCATCTCGACACAGAAGAGGTCGATATCGACGTCTGGGGGTCGATATCGATGCTGCCAGATCGACCAAGTTGATAGAAGTCGAGTAGAAGAAGGAGAAGCTCGAGATAAGATTTTGGAGGGGTCGATATCGAGTACACAGGTCAATATCGACCATGCCAGCAGAGGAATTCGACTCCGATTTTGATAGAATTATATCCAATGCTTGCAATATCTATCCAAAGGTCAAAATTTCCTATCATCAACATCAGGTTTATCATGAGGAGGCTGATTTCACCATGAAGTTTTAGCTTTTACTTTTTATTTATTTATTTATTTATCATAGAGAATAAAGATAAGGTTTCGAGTCCTTATCGTCATCTACAAATAGAAGCCAATAGGGCTGAGTTTAGACATTGAAAATTAAGGAAGAAGAGTCGGTTTTAGGAGAGAATTCAGTTGCAAGAGAGAGAGAGAGTGGCCGAGTGGAGTTGTAAAGCGAGAGTGGAATGGCTTGTTCGGTTGTACTTTCTTTCGGAATTTTAATTCAAAGTAGCTTTCTTTCAATAACAATGATGATGATGTGCATGATGAGGAGCGAGTAGTCAACCCACTTCTAGGGTCGGGGTGAGCCCGACGATAGCAATGTGAGGTAAGTGCATCAAAGGTATAACTTTTATGCGATTCCGTCTTCTACCCCATGCATGATCCTTTGCGAAAGTTAGGGAGTTTCATTATTTGCATTATTGAAGCGAAAGCCACTCATATTGCGAACTTGAATTACTCATGAATTGGATAGTAACTCTTAGGAATTATGCGAAAGCCTCTAATCACCTAAGTGTTGATAACGAAAGTTATTTGACGGAAAGAGATTAAAGTTCATATTTTTAGCATGAAACTTGCATTGTTATCGTTGTGGCATAAAACCCCGACTTTGGAAGCTTTTTAATTCATTAAATTCTTCATAAAGGTCTTAGTTTTGCTTCTGTTCATCTTCCCTCTCCATTTTATTTTCTTCGGATCCTTTTCCGACAAATTGGTTACAAAAACGGTTTCTGTGACAAACATCGAAATCGACCTTAAGGGTCGATATCGAGTACTAACATCGATATCGAGGTCTCTGCTCGACGTCGACTTGCTGTTTTGTCTTCTGCAGGAATTGCGCTAGGAAATCGACCAGAACTGAGGTCGATATCGACCAGTATACTCGATATCGAGTGTCTGCTGAGGTCGAAAGCTTTGATCGTGAGTACAACAAAGGAAGCGCTGACCTACCTCCTCGTGGATTCGATCCTGAATTACCCTACTACTACAAGGGAGGGGATTCTTGTATTATTTGTTTGGGACAGGGAGATAGTCTAGTTGTGCTTTATTTGACTCTTCTATTTTACATACATACACACACCCCGCAACCCCCATTGCGAACATGCGATCAGCGCGTCGCATACACATTCAAGACAACACTAGGTAAACAGGTAAGTAAGACTAAACAGGGCACGATTGATAGCCTCCCCGGCAACGGCGCCAAAATTTATTGGTGCGCCACTACTAGAATTCTGTTATTTAACATCGGCTGATTAACATCAATTAGAAAAACGTGTAATGTTAAATAAGTTTTTAACATCGCTTCTTAAATGTAAGATGTCAAAAATAAAATAGACATCACCCTTTTTATTTGACTGATGTTAAATTTTTCTTTTGGAAAAAAAAATTCAAGCGCGGAATTGAATTTCCAAAACATTTTAAAAGCCCGCTATCAAGGATTCCAACTCGAGGGTGACCTTGTCTTGCTTTTCAACTCGAGGTTAAGGTTATTCCCAGGTAAATTGAAGTCGAGATGGAGTGGCCGTTTTCAGGTGAAGAAAGTGTATCCTCATGGTGCTGTTGATGTGTGGAGTGAAAGGACTAGTGAGTTCAAGACAAATGGCCAAAGGTTGAAGAAATATTTCACCGGACATCCGATTGAGAGGGTTATTTCCGTCAATCATCTTGATCCAAGAACTTGAAGTTGATGGAAGGTCGGCTTTAGACCTTAAACCAGTGCTTCTCGGGAGGCAACCCAAGGTAAGTCTTCTATCTCCATCATTAGCATGAAAAAAAAACTTCGTTTGAAATTTTTCAAAATGGGAATACTGGGTTCACTCGACCGAGTGGGATTTCCACTCGGCTCAAGTGGTTTCCAGGAGAGTGAGCAAATCAGCCACTCGGTCGAGTGGTTTAGCCGCTCGGCCGAGTGGGTTTTTTCCAGACATCATTTAAAAAAAATAGTTTTTTTTTCTCTTTTTTATTTCCATTTTTTTCTTTCTTTTTCCTTCCTTCTTCCCTTTCTTTCACGTGTTCCTGGCTTGCACTCAACAAGCCTCACTCAACTCTCTCTCTCTCTCGCTAGACCCTCTCTCTCACTCGCCCTTCAACCGCCACAGCCCACCGCCGGCCGCTACTGCCCGCCACCATCGCCCAGCAGTCCGGCACCGCTCAAGAGTCCCGCCCTTCAACCACCACAGCCGCCACCTCTCTTTTCTTCTCCCTCAAATTCTAGTCTATAGTTTCACCTCTTTTTCTTCATGAACTTGGTAAGTTTTTTTCATCTCTAGTCTCTTTTCCTCAGATTTGGTTACTTCATCCATTAATTTGTGGTTTGAGTGATTATTTTGAGGAATTGAAATTGCTAGGGTTGGTGGAGATTGAATTGGGGGAAATTTGGGGATTTGTGATTTGGATGGGTTTATGGGTGAATTTGTGTTTGAATTAGATTGTTGGTGGTTAATGTGGAATTGTGGTTAAATTTTGATGTATTTGGGTGTCTTTGAAGGAGATGAATGTGTTATTGAATTTTTGCAAGTCTTGTGTGAATTTAAATAAATCTTGTGGCTTGTTTAAATTTTTTTTTTTGATATCAATTAAACACATGGTGGAATTCTTCCATTTGGCTTGTTGGTGGTTTCATGGTAATGTTGACATTTTGTTGAGCTTGATAGTATTCTAGGGTGATTTTTCTCTTCATGGTTTACTTGAAATCCTTGTTATGGGGGATGTGTGCATAATTTGATATTTTTGTTAGTATTGGGGGTGTCTACCTGTTGAGGTTCATAGGAATATTTCTTTGTACTCTCTAGTTTGAAATTGCTTGATGGTGCTTTTGAGTAGAGATTATTGCCTTGGAGCTTTGAGCAAGGATTTTTATTTGATCATATATGTTGAATTGCAAAAGTTCAAGTATGGGGTGAAAGATGTGTGGTCTTTGATGATGTTTGCTTGATTATATCGAGTTGCTCATTTTCCTTTTTGTGCCGCTATTTCTAGGTTGTGATGGTTTACTCGCTTTGATGTAGGTTTTTTCATGGGTGACCAACCACCTCTCCGTTTGGCCACGGCTGAGCAAAGGAAGTTGTACTCAACGGTGAAGGATCGGGCCGTTCGTCCGACACAATTCATGAACCCTAGAGTCCTCGACAGATTAGGGCTTTTGGAGGATATGAACATTCTCGTCGAAAAGCTTTCATTTAGAGCTATCTGGAACTGTCGACTACCCTCTTGTCCTCAGCTGATTAGGGAGCTCGTTTGCACAATCAAAAATGAAGGGGGAAAGGTGAAATTCCGGCTGGGAAATGTGAATCATACACTAAATGTATCAATTCTGTGCTGCATACGAACTCACTAACACCGGCCCGAAGCTACCCTTGGCGAAGGCTGATCAGAACATATTTTGGTTTGAGCTAACTTGCGAACCTATTTATCGGGCGGATAGAGCAAAAAGTTCATCTTGTATTCATCCTTCCATCTGACTATTCCACCGTTTCCTCGCGAGTACCGTTTTTGCTAGAGAAGGGAGTCAAGGGTGCTTGGGAGCACTCGAGTTGTGTGCTTTGTATGGTGCATTACATGACGAGCCTGTCAATCTGGGGTATACTATGTTGCATCGGTGGATGAAAGAGGCCGAGCACACTGCCGCTATTGCTCTCGGGGGGCTAGTTTCCATGTTAGCTATCGTTGTAGGTATAGACATTTCCACATATGAGCAGCTCAACACTATATCTGAGTGGTCCCTTCAGGAGCTCGAGCGCTGCCAGCTACTTACTATTCGAGGGTCATTAGTCTTTTCACGGATAGATCTCCAGCAAAGCGTCATTTACCACTCCCTTTTCCTCCATACTTGACGGTCAAGAATGCACACAATTGGTTTGAAGGAATTTCGGCCCATCTGGATGCTCTCTACGGAGTTGCCGGTGCACTACCTTCCTCGACTAGTCCCTCTAGGGCCTCTAGTGCTCCGACCACTGATTACTACATGGACGCTAGTCCGAGCGAACCTCCTCAGTTTACGAGCGATAGAGCTTATTTTGATTACCAGTTCAGCCAGCTACGGAGTTACATCGGTGGGCACTTAGACACTTTGGAATCTCAGATATACAGCTTGCAGCCTCAACAAAATGACTCATGTGAGAAGGAGGGTGACTCGTATGACTTCGAGTCACCTGACTTTTAGACGCATGACCCTCCATGCTAATCACCAATTGTGAGTCATCTCTCTCTCTTACTTATTTTCTCCATTGAGGACAATGTCTCATTCAAGTATGGGGTGGGGGTGATTCTAGCATTGGTGTGTTATTTGTGTCTTTTTCTTTAAAGTTTTTTTATTATCATCTGTGTCATGATTTTGGAATGTTGTGTTGATTAAAATGATTGATGATTGCTTGAGCATTGAGCTACTATCTTGTTGTATATACACTCTTGCTCAATTATGTGTATATCTCGCCTCATACTTGGATACTCGAGCTTGATTGTTTGGTTGAGACTTGAAACCGCATTATTTGGTTTATGTGCACAATTGAAATATGATTGAGGCGGTTTTGTTAGCCCACTTCTCCTTTTCTACCCTTGCATGTGATCCTTTGCTTGAAGCCTTTTGAGCCTTAGAAGCTTATTTCTTTGGTAGCTCCACAAGATTGTCATAGCCGCTACTTGTCTTTTCCCAATCCGGGATTTTGGGTCATGGTGGTGTATTTTGTTATGTGGATGTGCTTCAAATATGAGGTGATTCTTCTGGATTGTGGTTGAAAAAAAAAAGAGAGAGAGAAAGAAAAATCTTGGGATAAAAGGAGGATAAAATTTACTCTTGTGCAATAGACAAGAAAAGAAAAAATACGGTTAGTAACCGATCCTGCTTATGGAGAATAAAATTCACACAAGGAGAAAGAAATGCAAAGTGAGAAGGTCAAGACACTTAGTAACAGGGTGCATTCATCACAAATGTTTGTATTCGCGTAAAACGGTGTCGAGGCTAGAGAGTGAAAATCATTCAAAAGGAAAGAAAAAAAAAACAAAACACATACATTTTTTGATGTGGTTGACAAAAGTGAAGATGAAAGAGTTATTGTGATGGAGTTTGTTTGGTGGATTGGTATGAGTTTGATTCGTTGAAGTGGGTATTTTTCCGGTTGTTCTCGCATGATCCTTTTTCCCGGATTTTAGCACCACATGGCCTGAAATTTTCCATGCCTAACTACTTTCGCCTTAGCCCCATCATAACCCTAGAAAGCCCTCATGATTTTGTTGTGTGCATAAATTCAAGCGGTGATTTAGATGATGATTTTCAAGCTTTGTGGATGATGAGTTTATGAGGTTGAGATTTGAAGAGCTAGTCAAGTTTGATTGTTGGCTATGATATGTTAGGATGGCATTCGTCGAGTGTTTTGAAATTGTAGATGCTATTTTGTGATTATTGACTTAGTCTTGCTTGGGGACAAGCAAGGTTAAGTATGGGGTATTTTGATAGCGTCTATTTAGCGATGATTATAGGGCATGTTTGTGTTGGGTCTAGAGCATTTAAGTTAAGTATTTATATACTTTTTTGCCCTTTTTGTTTAGTTTTGTAGAATCGGTGTCTACCGCGGTTATATTGCAATTTCAGGTGTTTCGGAGCGGTTTTGGTGTCGATTCAAGAGCTTAAGGAGAAAGAGATGATTCAAAGCTCTTTGGCAAGCCTGGAAATTGTTAAAGACGGGCTACATGGATGAAATCGAGGAGATAACCCAAAAGAAGCACGCAAGCTCAGTGAAGTTAAGCTCCAGGAACCACTCGGCCGAGTGGTGCAAGAGTGATGCAAGAGTGGTTCAAGGTGATCAATCCAGGAACTACTCGACCGAGTGCATAAACCACTCGAGTCTCACTTCTTGTAGAATCATGTTTGCTTTGTTGAATTTGAATGAATTGAGCATGAAATTCTCCATGAGTGGCTAGATTTCTTGTTCTAGGGTAGGGATTATCCCGACAATGCGGAAATAGGCTTGTTCATCATATCTCTTGAATGATTCTGAATTAGATTGTGGTTTTAATCATGTTGTGCTTATTTTGATTGATGCGAGTTGATTAGATCCGATTTAGGGTTTGAAATCAAAATACGATAAACCTAAATTGGAATTTAGATGTTGATTTGAGACCGAAAGGCGATTCGGATCCATCGGAACTACACGATTAAACCCGAAGTTTATTCATTGAAAGTGAAACTAAACTTCTTGAGGATTCATAGGTTGTCATAGATGTTCTAGGCAATTTTGATATTATTCGGAGCCGAAAGGCGACGTTAGTATGATTATTGTCTAAAACTCTACGAACTTAAGGGGTCTAAATCAGTTGCTTGAGCCCGAAAGGAGAATTGCTATCCGATTTAGGCACATTCGCGCTAAACCTGAGAGGGGATGCGCGATTACCTTATATAACTTACCTCCACAATTTGATTTCGAAATCACTCAAGAGAGAAAATATTTGTTTTGCCTATTGATGATGCATTGTTGGTAAATCTATAACCCTAGACACCTTCCGTATATATATTTCTTAACACTTCATCGGTTTTCCTGGTTACTTTATATACGCACTCTTAATCTGCTTGTTTATTCTGAACTTGGTTGAACTAGCTCGAATTTACAATCGATATTCCTCCGGTCCTTGTGGATACGACACTTGATTACTACAACTGAACCCCATACACTTATGGGTGTAGGTTTTTAGCCTATCATATTTGCACAACATAAATTTATATTTGCACACCAATATAAAATTTCAAAAAGTGCTGACATGGGGGAAAAAAGTGCAATTTTAGTTTGAATGTACAGTTTTAGAAATTAAATGTTCAATTTTAGTTTGAAAAAGTGAATGTATAAAAATGAAAAGTGCAATTTTATAACTCAAATATAAAACTGAAAAGTTTAATTTTATAAACTAATATTTGCACAACATAAACTTATATTTGCACAACACAACATTATATTTGCACGACATAAACTTATATTTGCACAACTCAATATTATATTTGCACAACATTAACTTATATTTGCACAACTCCATATTATATTTGCACAACATAAACTTAAAGTAAAACTAATCTCCCTCCCTATCTCTCTCTCTCATCTCGCTGGATCCATCAGACGAGCACAACACTATCAGCAAAGGCAACAAGATGCGGTTTGAGATCTTCAACGAAAACCTCTTGTTCATCGACTAGCACAATAACGTTCATTGTCAGATCCAAAGGTCTTTCCGGTGCCCCCTTTCTCTCGCTCTCTAACCTAATCTCATATCTGAGATTCGCTCTGCTCCCTTGCCATGGCGGGATGAAAGAGTTGTCGGCGGCAGCGGTGACAAGAGGAAAACCTGTCGTTGTTCCTGCCAAAGAAACACTCAAACCTACAACTAGCATAGTTGGTAAGAAAGAGGTCGATCCACAGGGAAATCTAGTAAGTTCAACTGCTAATCTAATCGCAAGTAACCAAAAAGAGAGTTTTTGTGAGAAAAAGATCCGCCTTTTGTCAAAGCGGAAAGAAGCAAACAAGGTAAAGGAGGTTGTAGAATGCAATAGAGAGAATTAGGTTCACCTACAATTTGTCACTTTAATTGATGAATTTGATCCTTGTTTCAGCCTTTAGTTCTCTTCTTTTCCTATCAATGTCCTTGTCCAGATCTTAGGTAAATTACTAGTCCTACGAGTCCTATCAATCCTTATCTCTAAATAACCCTAACACGGTTAAGATTTAACCTAGAGATAGCATTAAGACTATGAATTAACCAAGGTATATGCAATATCAAGCTACGAGTCGATATTTAACATATATTCAACTTCATACACATCCAATTAGTCCTACGAGTCCTAAAGGGATATGATTGCCACTTGGGTTAAGGTTCGCTACGAGGAATCTACAAAACCCTAGCAATTGAATGAATCTACTCTAACTAGTTGATCAGGCCAGAGAGAATAAAACACATTCAAGGAATTAAGCGCAAAGAAGTCAAAACATTCAAATAGGAATAAGAACTAGATTAGGAAACTCACAATTCAACAATCAAAGATCCAAACTGTAGGCGAAACCTTCGAGAGTTTAGTTGCTCATGCTCAACGTGCTCTAAACCATTCTCAAAAGTGCATAAGGTTATTAGTAGAATAACCTAAAAATGTCTTTTAAAGGCCTACAAAGGATCGGCCAAAAAATAATACTAAAAACCCTAATTAAAGTGAATAACTGATTCGGCGTTTTTGGACAGGCCGCGGGGCGGCTGGCTCGGGCGACGGGGCGGCCTGGCGATCAGCGAAGTCCTTCGATAGTCTTCGGGCGGCGGGGTGGCTAGCTCGGCCGCGGGGCGGCCAGCGATTTCTTCCGCTTCTCTCCACGTGATTTGCTATAGCTGATAATGCCATTTCCTTTATTCTTTAACTCCTCTCAAATTCATTCCACCTTGCATTACGATTCCTGAAATAAACCATAACATTGTGTAGATTCCGCATCTTCCAACTCAACAAGTAATCATGTAAATGCAACTAAAATATGCAATATTTATATCCAAACTATACTAATTGCAATCTATTATGCAATACTAATAATGCTCTATCAAATTCCCCCACACTTGAACCTTTGCTTGTCCTCAAGCAATAGAAAAAGTAACTTGCAATCCCACAGAATAGCAATTCATGTATCGACCCCAATATTCTTTAAGTGTAGGAAAAACTAGCAAACACAATAGATTAACAACATCATAGCACATAATATTCATGATTAATGAAATCAAGCAACCATATCCATTCTAGACCTCACAAGGAATATGTGTTTCACTCTCACTCAAGTGTTTAGGGTTAAATATTTACACTCAAACTCAATCTTTAAAAGCTTAGCTACAATAGTCTTGCACCAGTGTTCTAGCTCTCCACCGCTGGTGACTCTACACACAACAAAAATCATGAGGTCTTTCAACTGGGTTGTAATGAGGCCAAGGTAGAAAACATAAGGTATGGAACAATTTAGGCCATGTGGTGCTCATAATCCGGGAACTAAGGATGCAACCAAATTACAATACCACTCACAAGATCATACCATAACTCTACAATGTATACAACTCCAATCTCAAGCATCAAACTTCACAAACCATACTCAACTCATTCTCTTATTCTCTTTTTTTTCTTTCGCTTTTTTTTTCTTTTTTTTTCTTTTTTTTTCATATGCTTTTCTTCATGCTATATCAAATGATTTTCCTTGACTTTTACCCCTAAATGAATTTTATCCTCCTTAGGTCCCAAGTAATGTGTAAACTACTAGTAAGAATCAAAACATCTCATAAAAGTACTCCCAACATATAATCCATCACTCAAACCATCATCCACAATATGAATATTCACCAACTATTCCTAATTCTCGGATGGGTCAGGCTATAATTGGCTATGGAAAAATCTTGTGGAGCTCAAAAGAATAGGCAATTAGGCTTAATATTGGCTTCAAGCAGAGGATAATATGCAAGGTAGGAATAGAGTCAAATAGGGCTAATAAAGGTGCCTCAATCATCTTTAAGTCATGTGCAGAAATCATAATATGCAGCCTTGAATAAGATATCTAAATGCAAGCCAAAGAGGAAGCAATTAAAGAGAGTACACTCAACAAGCAAGAGGACATAATATATTTTGTCCAAATATAGGCCAAAATAGCTCACCAGGTCATGTCTAGAACTTCAAGGTCACCCAAAATCAAGTATCTTATGTGCTCAATCATTAACCAATTATGCTCACCAAATAGTGTGGAAATTAGATATCAAAGGTTTTCAACAATCCATGCACATCATGGGGCATAAGTCTCAATAAATAAATTAGAGGACAAGTGGCATCCATATGGGAAAATAAGATCTAATCCTAGCTAATGCATAAATATAATAACATAAATAATACTACCTCCGTTTCCTTTTATTTGACTTTTTACTATTCATGCACGTTTTGCAAGGTGTAAAAAACTATATAAAATAATAATTTTTTAAAATATTTTTTTCGATAATCTCATACTTATTGGTGATAAGTATAATATTATTAAAAAAATATTATTAAAATATTAATATTTAATATAGTTTTGATCGTTCTAAAACTACGTGCATGACTTGAAAAAGTCACTTAAAAGGAAACGGAGGGAGTATAATTTTCGGATTTTTTTTTTTTGCGAATAACATAGACTAGATCAACTAAAATATTCCACCATGCAAACTAAAGTCAAAATGCAACATAAAGATAAAATACATGTCATGCAAGTCTTCCCCCCACACTTAATTCTGACATTGTCCTCAATGGCAAAAACATCAAACTAAACTGAAAGGGAAAAGAAAAGAAAAAAAGAAAAACTAACATGATCACTATGGAGGTGGTGGTGGATAAGGTGGGAACTGAGGATATGCAAATCGGAAGAACTCCTCCTGTCTCTGTCTCTGCAGCTCCTGAGCCTCCCATGCAGCCTGCTGTCGTTGGAGCACCTGCTCCTGTAAGCGTCGCATCTCTGCCTGGCTCTCAACCATATCCGCCATGCTAGTCGTCAGTCCACGCACATCGTGACGGATGTCTCCTATATCAACATAGAGTTGCTGCTGATGATCCCACATATCATCCTGACGACGGGAAATCATCTGCTGATGCTGCCACATGGTATCCTGGAGGACAACCATCTGTTGCTGCTGCTCCCACATAGTATCCTGTCGCAGAGACATCGCCGTCATCCTCTGCTGCAGCTCATAATAATCTGGACTAGCACCTACTCCAGATGTGCCAGAAGGTCCAGCATCTCCACCTCCTATATCCGTCTGCATCTCAGGAACACCACCATCATCGTCCTGATCATCATCATCTCCATCATCCTCATCCTCATCATCCTCATCCTCATTGCCCATGAAGAAATCCTCCGCCGTAGGACCAAAAGGAAGTGGCCGGGGTAATCTAAGCTGAATCAGCCCAAGATGGCCTGTCCTCCAGACCCACATCGGTGCTCTCCCCTCCAAATGGCCAGCTTTCCTCAGCTGGGCCTCATCATATAGAAATGAACCATGTAGGAAATCAGGGACAGTGCTCAAATCAATACAATCCCGTGCTATGAGAGTGATAAGACCCCCAAAGCTAATCGTCGCTGTCTTGCACTTGTCTATGATGTCCCTGCAGTTGAAAAGGAATAAATCTACCCAACCTGGAATAACTGGGCTCTCTGGCGTCAGACAGCACAAATATGACATATCCCGAAGTGAGATCTTGTTGACCTCAGCCTGGGCAAAGAAGGTGTTGGCTAAAACCTTATGGATCAGCCGTAGTGCAGGGTGCCTAATACTCGAGTTGTATTGGCCCTTCTTGGCCTCAAAAGGCACCCTAGTCGCCGCAAGCCAAAATGCAACAGGTCCCTCTCCCTTTGACACATCAAACCAACCTGCGGTGGGTGTGGCTGTCACTCCAAAAAGCTGTCCCACTCTCTCCTTTGTCCTCGTGAACTCTCGTCCCAATAACCTAAACTCGATAGATGTAGACTGCACACTCAACGTAGCCAGAAACTCCTTAACTAAACCCGAATAGGTCGGAGCATTCTTACCTAAGAAATCCCCTAGGCCTCCATGTTCTAACAAGAAGATGGAGGTTTCTGCAGTGGTCGCGGGGCGGCGAGGGTAGGCGACAGGGCGGCCGGCTACAGGTGGCCGCTGGGCGGCAAGGCTGGCGACGGGGCGGCCGGTGACGGATGGTGACGGGGCGGCTAGTCTGGCGATGGGGCGGCCTAAGAAACCGCCGGATCTGAACCTCCGACGTCCGATTTACGCTCCGACGTCTCAAATTCCTCCCTCCGTTGGTGGATTTCTCCCAAAACCTTGAAGATCCTTCGAATCGGGTGTTTTTGGTTTAGATCTAGGAAGAATGAGGAGATTGTGGGTGGTTTGGTGAAAGCTATAGGTGGACAATGTGAGATATTGAAGAAAGGGTTGAGTTTTGTGAAGATTTGAAGCTTTTGAAGGAGAGCTTTAATGGAGGTTGGGGTTTTGGGTGTAGGTTGAATGTGGAAGATGAAGGTAGAGGAGGTGGTGGAAGATAGAGGCGTGGGGGCGGCTAGGGACAATGGGAAAGATGATTGTGGTGGATAGGGTTAAAGGGGGTGGAAAATGGGGCCCACACGGGTCCCAATATTTTTTTGTCCTCCGTCAGGGGCCGCGGGGCGGCCAGGGCTGGTGACGGGGCGGCCAGCGATTGTGAAGAGATTTCGCTCGCTGTCGCGGCCGCGGGGCGGCCTGGTTGGCGACGGGGCGGCCCGCCCCTTTTCTGACCATCTCTACTTCTTTTTACCCTGCGGGGTTAGTATGCCGAAAACACCACAACTAAACTAAAAGAAAGTAACTAAATGCAATAAGAAAATAACATCTAAACTACTTACCTTGGGTTGCCTCCCAACCAGCGCCTTTAGTTAACGTCGTTGGCTCGACGTCATTACTCCCTAGTGATCCTCAGTGCTTGGTTCACGGAGAACTGATGTACATAATTGTACCTATTGTTTATTGCATCTTTTGACTTCATATTTCATTTGATTTCCGAATAAAAGTTTCAAAAGCATATGATCTCGTGTAAGAATGAGCTAAAGTGAAAGAAATAGAGTCTACACGAGTTTTGAGCTAACTATGCAGGAATTCGATGAAATCGGAGTCAAAACGGGCAAGCCAAGTGAAGCTGAGAAGAGGTCGATATCGACTGGAGACATCGATATCGACCTTGGAATTCGACACGACTTCTGAGTGTCGAGATAACCACACAAACCAGACTAGAAGCCTCGATATCGACACACATGCATCGATATCGACCATCGTCATAGACATCGACTGGAGTGGGACAAGTCGAGCAGAAACACAAGCCTCGATATCGACCTCTGGAGTCGATATCGACCCTACATCGACAGAAGATAAATCCGACTTTGAGGCTCGGATTGTGAAGTCTATCATCAAAGCCATGAGTTATCTCGTTCTTTTAGATATTAGCAGTTGTTTGTTATCTTTTCCTTTAAGTTTTATCAAAATAAAAGACCTATCCTAGTTGTTCGGATAGAGTTATTAGTTTAGATAGAAGTTACAATCCTCGGATAGCGAGGATTAGTAGCCTATAAATAAAGCCTTAGAGGCTGATTTGGGAGGTATCCAATCATAGAATCATCGAAGACAAGGACAATAGACAATAGATAGTTAGGTTTTTTGAGCTTTAAAGTTTCAAGCGCTTACGATAGTTGGCGTTGAGATTGTAAAGATTCGAAATTTTCCATTTATGCAAGTTATTTCAATTCAAGACATGTCTACGATCAACATGAGTGAGTAGTTCCCCTTTCTTCTAGGGTCGGGGTGAGCCCGACGATAGCCATGATGGTAAGGTAAGTACGTCGTTAAAGAATGTATCTTTGATCTCCTTCTACCTTGTTCTTCATCTTTAAATGCGAATTTAAGGAACTCATGTTGTAAAACTTGGGTAGTAATTACGGTTTCTTCTCGAAAGATTATAAACTCAATTATGACTAAGGTAGACACCAATTAGGTTAAGTAATTGAAAAATCTCTTTTCCTATTGGTCGGTTTAGGTTAAAGCCTTTTCCTTTATGATAAAAGCATGCATCTTTAGTTGATCCTTATTTCTACTATCATGGTTGTCGTCGTGGTAATCCTTGACTTTGGAAGTCTTTTTCCTTTGAGTTTACATTAAAATTTGCCCGCCGTTCGTTGAGTCATCGAAAAACCCAACACCTTTGCTTATTTCTGATCATTGCTTCCTTCCCATCCTTAATTCTTCGGCCTTTTCTTTGCCGACAAAACCACTAACCCACTACAGGAAAGACATCGATATTGACAGCAGAGGTCGATATCGACCAAAACTGATAGATCGACGGTTTTCTGAGTCGATCTCGAGACTCCTGGAAATTTCTGCAAGCATCGATATCGACCACTTTGTGTCGAAATCGACCCCCTGTATCGACTGGCAGACTTTTGAGCCAGTCGATTTCGTGAACTAACCTCGATATCGACCCCCACCAGTCGATATCGACTATAGTTTTTGTTTCTGCAGGTTTTCTTGTGCAGACGACATCGACAGCCAAGGTCGACATCGAGGTCTGACATCGAGATCGAGGCTTCTGGTCGGACATAAAGGACGTGTCTTCAACGCTACTAGGATCCCGCTGACTCGCTTCCTCGTGGATCGAACCTGATTCCCTACTACTATAGCGGGGAGTCTTGAATTTATTTGAAGAGGCTAAGAGTTGTATTGGTTTATATTTTATTATATATTTCGATTCAATTCTCCCCACGTCAAATTTTGGCGCCGTTGCCGGGGAAGCTATCAATCGCGCCCTAGTAGTCTATTTTCACGGTTCTTTTTAGTGTTATTTTATAGGTGTATGCGACGTACTAGTGACCAACCTGAATTTGAAGGACTAGACGAACCAGAACGCTTTCTCCACCTAAGATCTCGAGTCCAAAGAATCATGGCGGACAACGAGACCCAGGCACAACAAATTGAACGCTTAAGGAAGCAAGTAGAGGATTACGCTACCAGAGAAGCGGCACTAAGAGAGCGTGCAGACAGGGAGGAGGAAGCCAGGAGACGATATGAGATTCAAATCAACGCCCTCCCCCGGAATGCTAAGCAATACATGCACCCATCGCTCACAGTGCCTGAATCGGCTATTCTAATCCCTACTTCTAATTTTTAAATTAAGCCAAACTTTTTAACTGAAATAAAAAGGCATCAATATGAAGGGAAACCTAACGAATGCCCTATGACACATATATCAACCTTCTTAGACCTCTGTGATACAATTGCTGATGGACAAAGTCTTGAGTATGTTCAACTGAAAGCATTTCGCTGGTCTCTTACAGGAAAAGCATTGCAGTGGTTGGAAAGTTTAGCCCCAAGATCGCTCCGCACCTGGAATGAAGTCAAGGACGCGTTTCTCAACAAGTTCTTTCCTCCTTCTAAGACGACGCTTATCCGACAGAAAATCACGGCTTTCAAACAAAAGCCTGGTGAGGCTCTGGCAACTGTTTGGGAGAGGTATAAGGACCTCCTACGATCATGCCCGACGCATGGCCAACCACCGTACGTCATCCAGGAGATCATATACAATGCTCTTGACGCTGCAACCAAGGAGAGGATCAACACATACACCGCCTATGGCTACCTTGAACTCGCTCCCCAAGAGGCTTGGGAAACCATTGAAAGGTTGGTGGAATTTGAAAATACATATGGGACTCCTGAGGCTTCCGACGCACCATCATTGTCAAGGCCTGCCCCATCTATGCCATTGTACGAACCCTCTAAGGTGATCGATCCGGATGTAAAAGAACAATTTCATAGGGATCAACTTAGAAAGCTCCAGAAACAAGTGAGATTCCTATCGACAAACCAGGATTGCATCGAATGTGGATCACAGCGACATACTACCATTGAGTGCCCCCATGCTGAGCAAGTGCAACTAGCGGAGACTCTTGAGGAAGCCAACTTCATGAGGGGTCCCAATCGCCAATATTGGGGAGACCAAAGGTTCCAACAACCACAACGGAACCAGGTTAACCCTAGGGACCCCCCACTCTATAGAGCTCCTGGGCACCCTGAGAGAGACCAAAAGAAGGATGATCTTCAACTTGTATTAGACGAGATAAGGCGGAACCAAGCTAAGAATGATCAATCCAACCATGCTATCCACTCTCAACTCAATCACCTTACCACAAGGATCGGAGAGATGGACATTTGGAAGAAGAACGTAGAGACCCAACTGGGTCAATTGGCGGCGCAAATCCCCAGGCCGTCCGGAACATTCCCTGGGCAACCAACTACCAATCCTAAGGGGCAATCCGGGTCAGGACACATTGCAGCCATGCAACTAAGGAGTGGCACCAAGGTTCATAAGCCACAAAAGGCGACGGAGGAAGAAGTAACAGAGCCTGTCGACATCGACAACCCAGTCGATGTCGACCCTGAGGTCGATATCGACACCACTGTCGACCCCTTGGCCGATGTCGATAACACTGCAGAACCTGAGAGAGAACAACATAGGTCGAAATCGTCCCTACCGGTCGATATCGACCACCCTCCTGTCGACATCGAGGTTCAGCAGGTTCCTCCGACCACCGTTTTGGCTTCTCCGCCAAAGAAGACGCTACCCTTCCCTTCCAAAGCATTGAAGGACCCCACTCAAAGAAAGTTTAGGCGCTTTGTAAAGATTCTCCAAGGACTGAACATTACTATCCCTCTTACAGAAGCCCTAAGCGAGATGCCCGCCTATGTTCGATTCTTAAAAGACATCCTTAGCAAGAAGCGATCCATGGCAGAGATCGCAGAGGAATGCTCAAAGATGGATTTCCCTGAGAAGAGGAGCGATCCAGGGAAATTTGCAATCACCGTGGGACTTGGCCAACATCGCTACAAAGCCCTATGTGACCTAGGGGCAAGTGTAAGTCTCATGCCTCTCTCTATTTGGCAAAAGGTGAGCATTGGAGCACTTGAACCTGTGGATATGAAACTTTATATGGCTGATAATTCATTCGTCAGACCCACAGGTATAGTTGATGACGTCCCTGTAAAGGTAGGTAAATTCTTTGTGCCTACTGATTTCATTGTATTGGACATGCCTGAAGATCCTATTGTACCTATCATCCTTGGTAGGCCTTTCTTAGCTACTGCGGATGCCAATATTAATGTACGTAGAGGATTACTAACCTTTACTATAGGGAACGAAGTCATTGAATTCTCCTTCAACCCCACAATGAAGGAAGTTAATGGTATGGAAATCAAGTCGGTCTACACTAGCATCATGGATTGCAAAGAACCGACGGAAAGGGCCCTAACTCCTGAAGAGGCCCTAGCCCTAGCTGCAGAGGAGCTTACCGACGAGGATATTGAGGAGTTCCTGGCTACATGCACGAGTGATGAGGAAATATTCGACGATGCTCTATCCATGGAGCTCGAAGATGAAGTCGATATCGACGAAGAAAGGTCGACATCGACCAATCCACTCGATATCGAGTGCCCTCAGTCGACATCGACACACTCAGTAAGTCAAGTTCTCCCTTCTTCTCTTACAGGCGAAATCGACCAGCCCATGTCGACAGAAGTGGCCAAAATCGACCAGCCGATATCGACATCAGAGGTCGAAATCGACCAGCCGATATCGACATCAGAAGTCGAAATCGCCCTTTACCACTTGACGCCAAACAGCTCCGAAGCCGAGGTATGTGCTGAACTCTCAGTCGATATTGACTATTCCTACTCGCCCTCGATTTTTTTTCTGCAGGAATATTTTGAAGAGTCCAAATCAAAGTTAGCATCACTCTATGTTTGGTCCACACCGACTCCTATAACTGATTTAGGAACTTCTATCAAGAGAATTGAGACGGATTACCTTGGTGAGATTATGAAGACGGAAGAGGTAGAGCCAATCCTTATCCCACAAGGCCCCTCTCCGGTGCTTAAGCCTCTACCCCACACACTTAGGTATGAGTTTCTTGGTGCAAATTCTACTTTCCCTGTAATTATCAATGCTTCACTAACCACACAGGAAGTAGATAAGCTTATGGAAGTACTTCGTGCTCATCGTAAGGCTATTGGATACTCTCTTGAGGACATAAAAGGTATTTCACCTGCTACTTGTATGCATAGAATCCTCCTTGAGGATGATCATAAAGCATCTATAGAACACCAACGGAAGCTCAACCCCAACATGAGAGAGGTAGTGAAGAAGGAGATCATGCGCATGCTGGATGCAGGAATCATCTATGCCATCTCCGACAGCGAATGGGTGAGCCCAGTCCATGTGGTGCCTAAAAAGGGCGGAATGACCGTTGAGGAGAATGAGAAAGGCGAGCTTGTGCCAAAGCGAATCACAACTAGTTGGCGAATGTGCATTGACTACAGGAAACTCAACAATGCCACTAGAAAGGATCACTTTCCCCTTCCATTTATTGATCAAGTATTAGAGAGACTTGCCGAACATGATTATTTTTGTTACCTGGACGGATATTCTGGTTTTTGGCAGGTCCCTATTCATCCTGACGATCAAGAAAAGACCACCTTCACTTGTCCCTATGGGACTTTTGCATATATGAGAATGCCATTTGGGCTCTGCAATGCCCCTGCTACCTTTCAAAGATGTATGATGGCTATCTTCTCCGACATGATTGAGGACATCGTGGAGGTATTTATGGATGACTTCTCTGTTTATGGCACTACTTTTGATATTTATCTTGCTAACCTTCGCAGGGTACTTGCACGATGTGAAGAGACAAACTTGGTTCTCAATTGGGAAAAGTGCCACTTTATGGTAAGGGAAGGGATTGTGCTAGGCCACAAAGTCTCTAAACGGGGAATTGAGGTGGACAGGGCAAAAATAGAACTCATTGAAAAATTACCACCACCTTCATCAATTAAAGACATAAGAAGCTTCCTTGGTCACGCAGGTTGCTATAGGAGGTTTATTCAAGATTTTTCTAAAATTGCCAAACCATTAACTAACCTACTAATGAAGGATGTTAAGTTTGCATTTTCTAGTGATTGTCTTGAAGCTTTCAACAGGTTGAAGGAGGCCCTCATATCCGCCCCAATCATTCAATCACCCGATTGGTCGCAACCTTTTGAGATCATGTGCGACGCAAGCGATTATGCCGTAGGTGCTGTCCTAGGACAAAGGAGAGACAAAAAGCTTCATGCCATCTACTATGCAAGCAAGACTCTGGATGCCGTTCAAACAAAGTACACCACGACGGAAAAGGAGTTCTTGGCGGTGGTCTTCGCTTTTGAGAAGTTCCGCTCATACCTAGTGGGCTCTAAGGTTATTGTTCATACTGACCATGCAGCTCTTAGGTACTTAATGGCAAAGAAGGATGCTAAACCTAGGCTCCTACGATGGGTGCTCTTACTACAAGAGTTCGACGTTGAGCTTAAAGATAAGAAAGGAACGGAGAACTCCGTAGCCGATCATCTTTCACGGCTACACATAGGGCTTCTGGAAGAGTCACATGACAACATACCAATCAATGACTCCCGCCCTGACGAGCACTTAATGAGGCAAGAGGTAAGACGGGCAGAAGAACCACTCGATATCGACCCCAGCAGGTCGATATCGACTGCCCCAAAGGTAAATCTTGCATCGATGTCGACCAATTTTGATCACAGGTTGTCCATTGCAGAGGTCGAAATCGACCTCCAGACATCGACATCGAGGACCCATATCGACAAGCCCATGTCGACTGAGCCTGTCGACGCCGACCAGTCGATATCGACCCCAGCAGGTCGATATCGACCACCTTCAAAACCCTCCGAAGGTGACGAAAAGGTAAGTTTCGGTGAGGATTTCTTCTTTACACCTCCTTCTAGTCCTATCCATGATCTATTTGCTGTAAGAAGGGCGAAGGTACCTTGGTATGCGGATTTTGGTAACTATATTGTAGGAGGCGAGATTCCTTCAAGCTTAACTTCGCAACAAAGGAAGAAGTTTTTGCACGACGTCAAACAATATTATTGGGATGAACCCTATTTATTCAAACAGGGGAAAGACCATATCTTTCGACGTTGTATCCCGGAGGACGAGGTAGAGAGCGTGATTCACCATTGTCATTCTCTCCCTACAGGAGGTCATGCTAAGGGATTCAAGACCGCGGCGAAAATTCTTCAATGTGGTTTTTATTGGCCTAACCTTTTCAAGGATGTGCAAAACTTTGTAACCTCTTGTGATGAGTGTCAACGTGCAGGTAATATCACATGGAGGAATGAGACACCACTCACAGGCATTTTAGAGGTCGAACTCTTTGATGTATGGGGCATAGACTTCATGGGACCCTTCCCTGCTTCAGGCCCCTACAAATACATTCTAGTAGCGGTGGACTATGTCTCTAAATGGGTGGAGGCTGTAGCAACTAGGACCAACGACGCGAAGGTAGTCTCTATGTTTATGAAAACTAACATCTTTCCTCGTTTTGGTGTTCCTAGAGTCCTTATTTCAGATGGTGGCTCGCATTTCATTGAGAGAGGCTTTGAAGCTCTTTTAGCTAAGTATGGGGTAAACCATAGGGTGGCAACACCCTATCACCCTCAAACTAGTGGTCAAGTAGAAGTCTCCAATCGCCAAATCAAAGCCATCTTGGAGAAGACGGTTTCCCGCTCAAGGAAAGATTGGTCGTCCAAACTGGATGATGCGCTCTGGGCCTACCGAACGGCCTATAAAACACCGCTTCGCACAACTCCCTATAACTTGGTATATGGTAAGTCATGTCACTTGCCCGTTGAACTTGAGCATAAAGCAATGTGGGCTCTTAAGGAGCTTAACATGGATTTCGACGAAGCGGGAAAAAGGAGGTTCATTGACTTACAAGCCTTGGAAGAATTGCGCCTAAAGGCATATAAGAATGCCGAAATCTACAAAGAGCGCACTAAGAAATGGCATGATAGGAAGTTGGTGCCAAAAACATATGAGGTAGGTGACAAAGTCCTTGTTTTCAATTCTAGGCTTCGCTTATTTCCAGGGAAACTAAGGACAAGATGGAGCGGACCTTTCAAGGTTCATAAAGTATTCCCTCATGGAGCGGTGGAGTTATGTTGCGACGATGGATCAACCTTTAAGGTAAATGGCCACCGAGTAAAGAAATATTATGACAAGGAGGACCCAGAGGAAGAGATTCGCGCCACCTTGGCGTTGAACTAGCGCAAAAAGGGAAATATGTCGAGCTAGCGACTTAAACTCAAGCGCTTCCGGGAGGCAACCCGTTCTTTTCCTTTTTCTTTCTTTTTTAGTTTTTTGTTTATTTTATATTTTTGAGATCATTCGTGGCTATTCTATCTAAAGTCAACAAAGAAATCCAGCCCAGAAGAGAGGTCGATATCGACCTATATGGTCGATATCGATCAGCCGACAGAAGGGGGTAACAGGACGTGTTAAACGGATGCAGAAGGGGGGTCGATATCGACCTCTAAGGTCGATATCGACTACAGATAGAGGTAAGTGCCAGGTCAGAATTTAATTTCTTTCAGTTTTTATTTTTTGGGGTTTTCATCCCCTTTATACAGCCCTGACTTCGACACCCTCCTCCCGTTTTCGACACCCTAGCCGCCTCTCTTCCTCTTCATCCCTCTCCCTCCGATCACCCTCCCCACAGCCTCCCATCGCCGCAACCACCATACCCACCCACTGTCACCAAGCCCCCCTCCTCCCTTCCTCACCCTGTGCAGCAACACCCCAAGCCACAAAATCCCCTCCTCCCTTCCTCGACCTAGCCCTCTCTCTCTCCCTCGTTTTCAAGCCTCTTCGCCCAGATCTACACGTTGCCGGCCAAGAATCGCCAGATCCGGCCGCCCCACGCCACCGGAGGTCCCACCGTGCCACCAGCAGCCCCGACAACACACAGGATCTGGTCGATTTTGACCCTGGGCATCGATATCGACACCCTCCTGTCGACAGTCGGTTTTCTCTCTCGATTTTGCGGTTGCTTGCCTCTTTCTCTCCTAATTCCAACACTCTTCTGGTATGATTTTTCACCCTTCCTCTATTTTTTTCCTGATTTTTCATATTTAATTAGTTGATTGGGAAGAAATTTCATATTGGGTGTTTAGGTTTTGAACGTAGATTGCACGGGAAAGAGTATTTGTATGGCATGAAATTTTTTATATATATGTGGGGCTATGAATCTGAGTTTTGTTTATACATGGGCATGAAATCTGATTTATATATATATTAGGGAGAAATCTGACTTTTATAATTCATGTGGGGCAATAATCTGAATTTTTCATAAGTTTCGGCTAGGAATCTGAATTTTATATATATATGGGCTGATTTTGTAAATCTGATTTTTTAGGGGGTTTATATTCTGATTTTTTATATAGTTTGAAATCTGATTTTTTTTTTTTAGGCCAAACTTATTTATGTCATAAGGTTCCTTAGTGTTAAAACTTTAAGAAATTATGCACTTTCTTCCACTTAGACATTTACCTTTACAAAATTTTTAGCATAATTGGAACCTAAGTATGGGGTTCTCCCCATTTTAATCAAAGGAAGTGTTATCTTTGGTATTGGCTTCTTTTGCAGACGATGGTTAGAGCCAAGAACATCCCTCAGGACGCGCTCCGCATTGAGGATGATCAGCAGCGCTCCCTTGCTGAGGAGTTGATTCCCCGAGCCACCAGGGCACGATGGTACCATCTCCCTGACATGATCCAGCTAGGATTTCACCCAGGCGTTCAGGAGGCGTTTGAGAACGTCTCTCTACACAGGCTGATCGAGCCCCTGGAGGCGCACTACCCCGTTCTCACTGGGGAGTTTATGGCCACATTAGAGGTTCCCCAGCGCACTTCGACTAGCCGCCGAGTCATCTTCCAGCTCGGAAACAGGCGACACAGACTATCGCTCGAGGAGATGAGTGATATTTTTGGGTTCATCCACACTTCGGCCGCCTTCAGGGTCCACGACCCCAATGTCATCTGGAGTTACATATCAGGTATACCCTACCCTGCCCCTACAGACTCCTTCACCTCTAGGGTTGTGAGCCCACTTTTTAGGGTTATCTTGAGGGTCCTGGCGAGTACCCTTTGGGCCAGGCTTGAGCTCCGTCGCCCGACACACCGTGAGACGGAGACTCTACGGAGGATGCTTTTCGAGGATGACCCTCTACCATACCTCCATTCCTGGCTCGAGCATATAGTAGACCGCAGACGGACAGTCTCTACAGACATCTTGGACGGCGGCATGGTGGCCATCCTCGCTGAGCCTCTAGGCGTCCACACTGAAAGGTACACGGCCTACCAGCTCACGTACCTAGACGCGGCGGTGTTGCGCCAGGGCGGAGTCATCGCGACAGGGGCACAGGGATGGAGACACCCCCAAACGGGGATGCACCTGCGACACGATTTCATGGATCTGCTGTATATCCCCGATTGGTACCAGTCTTGGACTGGGCAGCCATATCATACGGATATAGATCCGACCGCTGACCCCACCCTACGGAGGAGACCCCCGCTCTACAACCACGAGCCAGAGGTGGATGCTATGTCCTGGGACGCTGATCCCCATTCCGACGGAGTTGAGCAGCCCCCAGCCTACCAGGGTGGCATGGATGGCAACGACGATGATGACGCCAGGGATGATGCGGTTGGGGGAGGAGAGGGCCCGCAGGGGTCCCACCATAGCCACCACAGTCATCATAGCCACCATAGCTATGTACCTCCACCTCCTCCTCCCTTCCAGCCTGCCTACACCACTGATTGGCAGGAAGACATGTCTGCCCGCTTTACTAGGCTGGAGCTCTCCGTCTCTGAGATGCGCGAGGAGCAGCGACGCTATGGGAGGTTCCTCGAGGGTTTGGGCTCATATATGGGCTTTTCCTTCGATCAGCAGGCTGGACCTTCCACTTTCCCACAGGCCGCCCCGACAGACTACTCAGGGACAGCTCCTACACAGGGCTGGCCCTTGTTGTTGCCACCTCCCCCGCCCCCTGAGCAGTGATATACATCTAGCGTAAGTGAGTGTGAGTGATCCTTCCCTTTACTTTATTTTTCTAACAGTGAGGACACTGTAATCTTTAAGTATGGGGTGGGGATTGAACTTGGACATTATAAACTGCTTTATCTGGTTGTGGTAGGGTTTAAAATTTGGCAAACTTGGCATGTATTTTATTTACATTCTACTTGTATGCATTGCATCATATTTAACATTTATGCATTTTAAAGTTTAAGTTCTCAACCTTTTAGTTTGATTTTGTTGAGTATATAAAATGTCAAAAATCCAAAAAAAATAGAAAAATGTCAAAAATACAAAAAAATGCATGCTTATTTTTAAGTTTATTTTTCTTTAATCCCTACTTAGATGTCCTATGATGAAAACTCAATAGCTGACTTGATCATGTAAACCCTATGGCATATTTGGATGGTTTAGCCTAAGTCTTTAAAAATTTTATGTAGATTGTGAACTTGTGATGAAATTGAGCACATGTGATCCTAGGCTAAAAAGCAAATCCAACAAAAATTGTCCTTGTGAGAATTTTGACCTATAGGGAGAACATCAAAAATCCCTCCGCTTTCTTGAGTGAATTTACTCTTCCTATGCATCTCTAAATGTTGTGATAGTTATTCAAAACCAATGCATATATATGTTTATGTTTACGAGAATTAAATGATGGAGACATCTTTTAAGCCAATTTTATCCTCTCTTTACCTACCCTGCATTATCCCTGCTTGAAGCCAGAACATTAGCCTGAGCCTGAATTGCAAACTCCACAAAATTATCCCTAGCCGAATTGAGTCTGACCCCCATTTGGGAATTGAGACTTAGATTTGTTGGAACTAATGCCTTGTGGAAAGAAAAGAGCATAATGTCTAGTTGTGAGCAAGAAAATTATAGGATGGTACATATTTACATTTTGTCATATTTTGTAAAAGGATGTTTTGGCTCACCATATAAATGCACATAGTTTTAGTATTATGTTCGAAAAAAAAAATCCGAAAAAATATATATATATATATATAAAGTGCATGAGCCAAAATCCTTAAGTTTTTTTATTCATACGAATGTTATATTTTTGAGAGGTGTATTAGAACTTGGAAGAAGGGTTGATGGAATACATCTTTAAGAGCATTACGTTGAAGAGTTATGGTTTGGGTATTACAAGTGTTGAGATTTAGGAGTCTTGATTCCCGAATTATAAAAGCACTACATAGCCAAATAATTCCATACCCTTTATTTCATACCAAGCCCCATTACAACCCCGCCGAATGGAGTCTTCTATGAAGTCTTCCATTGAGCGAAAGTCCTCCTGATGATTCTTATTGCATTTTCATAATTGGTTGCGAAGTGGATTTTTATAAATTGCAATGTTTATGAGATTGTATATGGAATTGAGTTGAGAGTGATCTTCATAGCCTAAACACATGAGAGTTGAGTGCAAACACATTATCCCTGTGAGGTTGGATTAAAATTGCATATGCCTATGGATCGCCAAAATATGTGCTATGACGTTAAATTCACTTGCTTTGCTTTGCTACCGCTTATGATGTTGCTTTTGACAAAGGCGAAGACTTGAAGGATGTGTTGTAGGTGTTGGTTATTGCTTGGTTATTGCTTGAGGACAAGCAAGTCTAAGTGTGGGGTGTTTTGATGTACATAATTGTACCTATTGTTTATTGCATCTTTTGACTTCATATTTCATTTGATTTCCGAACAAAAGTTTCAAAAGCATATGATCTCGTGTAAGAATGAGCTAAAGTGAAAGAAATAGAGTCTACACGAGTTTTGAGCTAACTATGCAGGAATTCGATGAAATCGGAGTCAAAACGGGCAAGCCAAGTGAAGCTGAGAAGAGGTCGATATCGACTGGAGACATCGATATCGACCTTGGAATTCGACACGACTTCTGAGTGTCGAGATAACCACACAAACCAGACTAGAAGCCTCGATATCGACACACATGCATCGATATCGACCATCGTCATAGACATCGACTGGAGTGGGACAAGTCGAGCAGAAACACAAGCCTCGATATCGACCTCTGGAGTCGATATCGACCCTACATCGACAGAAGATAAATCCGAATTTGAGGCTCGGATTGTGAAGTCTATCATCAAAGCCATGAGTTATCTCATTCTTTTAGATATTAGCAGTTGTTTGTTATCTTTTCCTTTAAGTTTTATCAAAATAAAAGACCTATCCTAGTTGTTCGGATAGAGTTATTAGTTTAGATAGAAGTTACAATCCTCGGATAGCGAGGATTAGTAGCCTATAAATAAAGCCTTAGAGGCTGATTTGGGAGGTATCCAATCATAGAATCATCGAAGACAAGGACAATAGACAATAGATAGTTAGGTTTTTTGAGCTTTAAAGTTTCAAGCGCTTACGATAGTTGGCGTTGAGATTGTAAAGATTCGAAATTTTCCATTTATGCAAGTTATTTCAATTCAAGACATGTCTACGATCAACATGAGTGAGTAGTTCCCCTTTCTTCTAGGGTCGGGGTGAGCCCGACGATAGCCATGATGGTAAGGTAAGTACGTCGTTAAAGAATGTATCTTTGATCTCCTTCTACCTTGTTCTTCATCTTTAAATGCGAATTTAAGGAACTCATGTTGTAAAACTTGGGTAGTAATTAGGGTTTCTTCTCGAAAGATTATAAACTCAATTATGACTAAGGTAGACACCAATTAGGTTAAGTAATTGAAAAATCTCTTTTCCTATTGGTCGGTTTAGGTGAAAGCCTTTTCCTTTATGATAAAAGCATGCATCTTTAGTTGATCCTTATTTCTACTATCATGGTTGTCGTCGCGGTAATCCTTGACTTTGGAAGTCTTTTTCCTTTGAGTTTACATTAAAATTTGCCCGCCGTTCGTTGAGTCATCGAAAAACCCAACACCTTTGCTTATTTCTGATCATTGCTTCCTTCCCATCCTTGATTCTTCGGCCTTTTCTTTGCCGACAAAACCACTAACCCACTGCAGGAAAGACATCGATATCGACAGCAGAGGTCGATATCGACCAAAACTGATAGATCGACGGTTTTCTGAGTCGATCTCGAGACTCCTGGAAATTTCTGCAAGCATCGATATCGACCACTTTGTGTCGAAATCGACCCCCTGTATCGACTGGCAGACTTCTGAGCCAGTCGATTTCGTGAACTAACCTCGATATCGACCCCCACCAGTCGATATCGACTATAGTTTTTGTTTCTGCAGGTTTTCTTGTGCAGACGACATCGAGGTCTGACATCGAGATCGAGGCTTCTGGTCGGACATAAAGGACGTGTCTTCAACGCTACTAGGATCCCGCTGACTCGCTTCCTCGTGGATCGAACCTGATTCCCTACTACTATAGCGGGGAGTCTTGAATTTATTTGAAGAGGCTAAGAGTTGTATTGGTTTATATTTTATTATATATTTCGATTCAATTCTCCCCACGTCAAGAACCAACTCGTCACCATCCTCTTTGACAAAGTTCTCATAGTATGGCTTCAAGCGATGACCATTTACTTTGAAAATGTCTACATTCCTCTCATTGAGTAACTCTACTGCACCATGAGAAAAGACATTAGTAATCACATATGGCCCTGCCCATCTACAGCGAAGCTTACCTGGGAAGAGTTGAAGGCGCGATTGGAATAGGAGGACCTTGTCCCCAACTTTGAGGTCCTTTCGCAAAATATGCTTGTCGTGCCATGCCTTAGTCTTCTCCTTATAAGTGACGGAGTTGTCATAGGCATCCAGTCTCAACTCTTCCAGCTCCTGCAGCTGAAGTTTCCTGAACTCCCCAACTTCATCCATTTGCATATTGCATTGTTTCACCGCCCAGTATGCCTTATGTTGGAGCTCGACAGGAAGATGGCAAGCCTTTCCATAAACTAATCGAAATGGAGACATCCCAATGGGAGTCTTGTAAGCCGTTCGATAAGCCCACAGAGCATCATCAAGTCTTATACTCCAATCTTTCCTGTTTGGGGCAACAGTCTTCTCCAAGATCGTCTTAATCTCGCGATTAGACACCTCAGCTTGCCCATTAGTCTGGGGGTGGTATGCAGTAGACACTCTCTGCGTAACATGATATTTCTTTAATAAAGCACTTACCGTCTTATTGCAGAAATGAGTCCCTTTATCACTGATCAATGCTTTCGGCACTCCGAATCTAGAAAATAGCTCTTTGAGGAAACCTGCAACAACTTTTGAATCATCAGTCCTGGTGGCCTTCGCCTCCACCCACTTGGAGACGTAGTCCACCGCAAGCAAAATATACAAGTTCCCAAACGAGCTAGGGAATGGTCCCATGAAGTCAATGCCCCAAACATCAAAAATCTCACAAAATATCATGTGAGTTTGTGGCATCTCATTCCTCTTAGAAAGATTCCCAACTCTCTGACAGCGATCACAGGATTTACAAAAAGCATATGAATCACGAAATATATGCGGCTAAAAGAATCCTGCCTCAAGTACCTTTCTTGTTGTCTTTTGTGGTCCAAAGTGCCCACCATATTCATGTGAATGACAGAAATTAAGGACAGATTGTACCTCATCGTCGGGAAGACACCGACGTATTACTTGATCAGCGCAATGCTTCCATAGGTATGGATCATCCCAAACGTAGAAGCGAGCATCATGGCGTATCTTGTCCTTTTGAGCCTTGGAAAAGTTGGGTGGAAACTCCTGCGAAACTAAAAAGTTCACCAAATTAGCGAACCAAGGGCGGGGAATAGAACTTACCTTCAAAAGAAGCTCAATATCAGTTTCTGCAGAGGCCGCGGGGCGGCCAGGGTCAGCCGCGGGGCGGCCGGCGACAGGTGGCCGCGGGGCGGCCAGTCCGGCGATGGGGCGGCTGGAGAGGCTGAATACCTCAAGTAACTCTTCGTCAGGAAAACTCCCCAAGATAGGTGATTGCTCGTCCTGCCCATTCTTCCCCTGCAATATACGACTTAAATGATCTGCAACAAGGTTCTCCGCACCCTTTTTGTCCCTGATTTCGATGTCAAATTCGCTTAAAAGCAAGATCCATCTAATCAATCTTGGCTTGGCCTCTTTCTTCGTGAAAAGGTAACGAAGCGTTGCATGGTCAGTATACAAAATAACTTTTGTACCAAGCAAATAAGATCTAAATTTCTCAAGGGCAAAAACAATAGCAAGAAGTTCCTTCTCTGTAGTTGAGTAGTTCCTTTGGGCGCCATTCAACGTCAGAGATGCATAGTAGATCACATGAGAGCTCTTCCCTTCTTTTTGTCCAAGCACGGCTCCCACAGCGTAATCACTGGCGTCACACATCAATTCGAAGGGTTGGGACCAATTTGGCGCTTGTATGATTGGTGCACTAGTAAGACAAGTCTTCAACTCATCAAACGCCATCCTGCACTTCTCATCAAAAGCAAAAATGACCTCCTTCTTCAGTAGCTCGCACAAGGGTGAGGTGATCTTTGAGAAATCCTTAATGAACCTGCGGTAGAATCCTGCATGGCCTAAAAAGGAACGCACTTCACGCACATTAGTAGGATAAGGCAATGATTGAATGATGTCTATCTTCGCCTTATAAACCTCAATCCCTTTATGTGAGATAATGTGACCTAAAACAATGCCCTCCTCAACCATAAAGTGACACTTCTCTGAATTGAGCACTAAGTTAGTGTCAACACACCTTCTAAGCACAAGTGCCAAATGGTTTAAGCAAGCATCAAAACTATCACCATGTACAGTAAAGTCATCCATAAAAACCTCAATGAATTGCTCTATATATTCAGAAAAAATGCTTACCATACACCGTTGGAATGTCCCAGGAGCTTTGCACAAGCCAAAAGGCATCCTGCGATATGAAAAAGTGCCAAACGGACAAGTGAATGTCGTCTTTTCTTGATCCTCCGGTGCGATGGCTATTTGAAAGTAACCTGAATATCCATCTAAAAAGCAATAATATGGACGACCAGCGAGCCGTTCAAGCATCTGATCAATAAAAGGTAAGGGAAAGTGATCTTTTCGAGTTACCGCATTCAGCTTACGATAATCGATACAAACTCTCCAGCTTGATTGGACTCTGGTAAGGACCAACTCACCTTCTTTTTTCTCAACCACTGTTATGCCCCCCTTCTTTGGTACTACCTGCATTGGATTAACCCATTGACTATCAGAGATGGGATAGATCATACCTGCCTGAAGGAGTTTCAGCACCTCCTTCTTTACTACCTCCATCATAGGTGGGTTGAGTCTCCGTTGAGGTTGCCTGGAAGGTTTGGCTCCCTCTTCTAACAAGATTATGTGCATGCAAGTAGCTGGGCTGATTCCCTTGATGTCCGCTATGGTCAATCCCAGAGCGGTCTTATGCTCTTTGAGCACCGCCACCAACCTATCCTCTTGTTTCTTAGTAAGCTTGTTGGAGATGATGACAGGCAAGGTATCACCTTCCCACATGAATGCATACTTCAAATGCTCAGGAAGTGGCTTGAGCTCAACAACGGGTGCCTGCACAACAGAAGGTAAGAGCTTCTCGCTCGAACCGTTTAGTTCCATAGGGGTACCTACCTGCAAATGAGTTGGGAGGGTGGACAAGTCTCTTATAGTCTCCTGCAGGTTAGTAGACAAAGCATAATTCAATGACAACTCCTCAATAGGAGCTTCTAAAGCAACCTGCAGGTCATCTACACAACTCATGTCAAAAGTATCCTCCATACAAGTATCAATGGCATCTACAAAGCATAAGGAAGGATCATCAGAAGGGAATTTCATTGCGTCATAAATATTATATTCAACCTTCTCACCATCGAATTCCATAGTTAATGAGCCAGAATACACATCAATTTTTGTCTTAGCAGTCTTCAAAAAGGGCCTTCCTAAGAGAATAGGGGCCTCTTGCTTACCATGCTCTATGTCTAAGACAAAAAAGTCAGCAAGAAAGATCAAGTTGTCAACCATGACCAAAACATCCTCTACTATGCCTCTAGGATAAGCATTTGAGCGGTCCGCTAGTTGGATCACCACTCTAGTCTCATGCAAAGGTCCTAAGCCTAATGATTCATATAAAGAATAAGGCAAGACATTAATAGATGCACCTAAGTCTAACAAAGCTTTATCAAACTTAGTCTCACCTATCACACATGGGATTGTAAACATGCCAGGGTCACTACATTTCTTAGGCATACGCTTTTGAAATACAGCAGACACATGTTCGCTTACCTTAATCTTCTGCTTCCCTTTCAACTTCTGATTCCTCTTTATGGTGCAAAGCTCCTTAAGAAATTTAGCATAACGAGGAATACTTTTAATCAATTTGAGTAAGGGAATGTTTACCTCGCACTTACTAAATGTCTCAAAGATCTCTTTGTCATTCTCAGGCCTCCTTGTATCTCTAAGAGCTTCAGGAAAAGGAGGAACAGGTTTGTAAGAATTTAAAGGAGGGAATTCAGGCCTTACATATGAGTCGGAAGGTTCGTCAGGGGCAAGGCCGCGGGGCGGCTCAGGGTGGCGACGGGGCGGCGCACCGAAATCTGCATCTGCAGAATCGCCTTGGCCGCGGGGCGGCTCATGAGGGCGATGGGGCGGCGCGCCGAACTCTGCATCTGCAGAATCACCTTGGCCGCGGGGCGGCTCATGGGGGCAACGGGACGGCTCGCGATTCTGCAGCTCTTCTTCTCCTTTGTCTTTATGTAGCTCATGTTCCCCATAGTTTTTGTCATCCTGGTGAGTAGTAATCAGTTCCTTACCACTTCTTAGCGTTATTGCGCTGACGTTCTCCTTAGGATTCACCACCGTTTGAGATGGTAGCTTTCCTGAGTCCTTAGCCTGCAATTCATTTAGCGATTGAGCCAATTGGCCTACATGTTTCTCAAGTGCTCAACCTGGCTCATGAGTATCCTAGTGAGGGTCTTGATAGGGTCCTCAGTTGATTGATCCCCTGCGGGGGGTGCTCTCTGCCTAGAATCGAATTGTTGTTGAGGCCTTTGTTGGTGTCCCCCTTGCGGATTGTAAGGGGCCTGGTTATTACCATAGCCATACCCTGGTAACCTGCATTATAATTGTTATTGAATTGATTGGGGTTACCATAGTTACCATACCTAGGCTTCTGTGGGACAAAGTTTCCCATGGCGTTGAGCTCAACATTAGGATCCTGAAGTAGCGGGCACATATCGTTTGGATGTAAAGGATCAGCACATAGCCCACATGCTTTGAGTTCCTGAGGGGTCCCTTTGAGCATCATCCTTCTCATCATCTCCTTCATCTCCATCATATCAGCTTGCAAATTTGAGCTTGAAGAATCCACAGCCAGTACTCCACGGGGGTTTGCCCTCTTGCTATATTGTCTAGACCCTTCAGCAAGCTTTGAGAACAACTCCATAGCATCATTTGGGGTCTTGTTGAGAATGTTACCCCCACTAGCGGCATTCACCATTCGACGCTCATCATCAAGCAAACCTCCATGCAAATAAAGTACCAAATCCTGTTGTGAGTAACCATGGTAGGGGCAACTTGAGCAGAGCTTTTTGAATCGCTCCACATACTCATACAGGGTCTCAGTTGCTAATTGCTCGATGTTGCTGATTGCCTTTTTGAGAAAGTTCAGCTTTTTAGCAGGGAAGTACTTCTCTAAGAACAACCTTTTCATCTCTGTCCAGGTAGTAATGCTCCCTACATGCAAATAATAAAACCAATCATTAGCTGAATCTTTTAATGTGAACGAAAAAGCTCGCAGCTTGATTTGGTCCTCTGTGACATCTGCGGGTCTCATGCTCTCAATGATAGCATGGAACTCCGCCAAATGTTTGTTGGGATCCTCGCCACTCAACCCATGGAACTTAGGTAGAAAGTGGATCCATTGAGCCTTAAACTCGAACTTGGTCCCATCAGCAAGCGCTGGAAACTGCACCGCCAATGGTTGTGTTTGCAGATTCGATGCGGTGAGTTGCCTTAAGGTTTGGTTCGCGTTATCTAACGCGTTGTCACCCATCTCTGCAATCCCTTCGGCTTCTTGATCAAAAGGTAATTCGCTAGAGTTGTTGCGAACCTCCCGCCTTAGGTTGGAAAGAGTCCTCTCGATCTCTGGATCAAAAGGAAGTAAAGATGGATTAGTAGTACGGGTGCGGACCATAAAAGTGGTCCACACCAAGGGTAGCGATTAAACAACACAAGAAATTAAAAAGAATTCCCCGGCAACGGCGCCAAATTTGACAAGAGGAAAACCTGTCGTTGTTCCTGCCAAAGAAATACTCAAACCTATAACTAGTATAGTTGGTAAGAAAGAGGTCGATCCACAGGGAAATCTAGTAAGTTCAAGTGCTAATCTAATCGCAAGTAACCAAAAAGAGAGTTTTTGTGAGAAAAAGATTCGCCTTTTGTCAAAGCGGAAAGAAGCAAACAAGGTAAAGGAGGTTGTAGAATGCAATAGAGAGAATTAGGTTCACCTACAATTTGTCACTTTAATTGATGAATTTGATCCTTGTTTCCGCCTTTAGTTCTCTTCTTTTCCTATCAATGTCCTTGTCCAGATCTTAGGTAAATTACTAGTCCTACGAGTCCTAGCAATCCTTATCTCTAAATAACCCTAACATGGTTAAGATTTAACCTAGAGATAGCATTAAGACTATGAATTAACCAAGGTATATGCAATATCAAGCTACGAGTCGATATTTAACATATATTCAACTTCCTACACATCCAATTAGTCCTACGAGTCCTAAAGGGATATGATTGCCACTTGGGTTAAGGTTCGCTACGAGGAATCTACAAAACCCTAGCAATTGAATGAATCTACTCTAACTAGTTGATCAGGCCAGAGAGAATAAAACACATTCAAGGAATTAAGCGCAAAGAAGTCAAAACATTCAAATAGGAATAAGAACTAGATTAAGAAACTCACAATTCAACAATCAAAGATCCAAACTGTAGGCGAAACCTTCGAGAGTTTAGTTGCTCATGCTCAACGTGCTCTCAACCATTCTCAAAAGTGCATAAGGTTATTAGTAGAATAACCTAAAAATGTCTTTAAAGGCCAAGGCCAACAAAGGATCGGCCAAAAAATAATATTAAAAACCCTAATTAAAGTGAATAACTGATTCGGCGTTTCTGGACAGGTCGCGGGGCGGCTGGCTCGGGCGACGGGGCGGCCTGGCGATCAGCGAAGTCCTTCGATAGTCTTCGGGCCGCGGGGCAGCCAGCGATTTCTTCCGCTTCTCTCCACGTGATTTGCTATAGCTGATAATGCCATTTCCTTTATTCTTTAACTCCTCTCAAATTCATTGCACCTTGCATTACGATTCCTGAAATAAACCATAACATTGTGTAGATTCCGCATCTTCCAACTCAACAAGTAATCATGTAAATGCAACTAAAATATGCAATATTTATACCCAAACTATACTAATTGCAATCTATTATGCAATACTAATAATGCTCTATCAGGCGGCGAGTGGAGGAGTTCGCCATGGGAGGTCCGAATTCCCTTCCTCCTACATGCTTCCTCTACATCTGAATTTCGTCGCACTCAACGGTAACAGATCTGTCTTCGTTGAGATGCAGAGAGACGGATTTGTCTTCGTTGTCGATCCCACTGTATCGCCTCCTGCCGCTTCGATCTCTCCTCCCCCTGTCGGTGCCTACGACGGCGTCCCCTCTGTTCTGATCGAAACTCGCCGTCATAGCAACTACTTTTCGTTCTCCTACCTTCGACAACTTCATCTCAGATCCAAATTCACAACCACACCTCTGACTCTTCGCCTTTGCCTACGTCGGATCCAGATCCCGAGTCTGCTCCAGATGTAGGAAGAGGTCTTGCCGGTCAGCAGCGGAAGCACGACAAAGGTATAACCGACGTCGTTTGTGCTATCATTGTAGAGGTATCCTTACCGGCGAGTAGCGGGAGCAGCGGGAGCACGACGTTGGTTCCTCTAGGAAGCTTGGAGGACAGTGATAAAAGTGGTAAGATGGTGACCTTGATGAAAGTGAAAAGTTCAATAATAAGATAAATGTTCAATAATAAGATATATTAGTGCAATTTTAAAATATAAATGTGCATATCCTTTCCATAAGGTTGTTTAAGCAAATATAATATAAATATTATATTTGCACAACATAAACTTATATTTGCACAACATAACGTTATATTTGCACAACAAAAAGTGTTGAAAACGAAGAAAAAAAAGTGATGGAGCCAAAAAAAAGTAAATTATTATATTTGCACAACTCAATATGATATTTACACAACATAAACTTATATTTGCACAACTCAATATTATATTTGCACAACATAAACTTATATTTGCACAACTCAATATTATATTTGCACAACATAAACTTATAGTTGCACAACTCAATATTATATTTGCACAATATAAACTTATATTTGCACAACTCAATATTATATTTGCACAACATAAAGTTATATTTGCACAACTCAATATTGTATTTTATGACGGAGGGAGTATTATGGTGTGCAAATACAATATAACATTATGTTGTGCAAATGTAACATTACATTGTGCACATATAATATAAAATGCATAATTAAGATTATAAAGTACATAAATATAATGATAAATTGAAATAATAAAATGATGAAATTTATGGCTAATAATTAGCTAAAATTGTATGCCACTCACTATAATTTTTGAAATCACAATATGATCAAATGTAATTTCTGAAACACAACATTAAAAACTCATGGAAAATATCTGATTTTTGGAAAGAAAAAAAAACTTCTAGATTTTTTAAAAAAATTATATTTCAAATGTATATTATATAGCTCACACAAGTTACAAGATGTTAGCTCAAGAACAGATGAAACACAACAGCTTAGAAAAAATACTAGATTTAAGGGGGAAAAATATGTTCCATCTTTAATTTGCACAACATAAACTTATATTTGCACAACTCAATATTATATTAGCACAACATAAACTTAAATTTGCACAAAAAATTGTTATATTTGCACATTTCTCTAATTTGCACAACATAATCTTATATGTGCACAACTTAATCTTACATGTGCACAACATAATCTTATATGTACACAACATAATTTTATATTTGCACAACATAATCTTATATGTACATAATCTTATATGTGCACAACATAATCTTATATTTGCACAACGCCGATGTCGGAGACGCTCACGGTGTTGAAGCTGATGTCAGGGATGCCGATGTTAAGGACACCGATATCCGAGATCCTGAAGCCAATGTCGTGAATGCTTACATTAGAGCGGCGTCCCCGAAATCGATGATGTTGAATCCAATGTCAAGGATGCTGACGCCGACGCTCCTAATGTCGACGATGGGGATGCTGGCATCGATGACAGTGATGCTTACATTGCTGACACTAATGTCGAGGATACCGATGTCAAGAATGCCAACGTCGGGAATGCTGACACCGATGTCGTGGATGCCGACGTTGGAGCGGCATCCTAGGCATTGACGATGATGATGCCTGATGTTAAGGATGCATACACCGACGTTGCTGACGTCGATGATGGGGATGTTGACGGTGCTGACACGGATGTCGGGGATGCTGATGTTGATGTTGGGGATGTCAACTTCGATGATACTTATGCCGATGTCGTGGAAAATGACGTTGGAGCGATGTCCCCGGCGTTGGTGATGTAAATGCCGACGTTGTTGACACCGACGACAGGGATACTGACGCTGATGTCGGGGATGATGATGTTGTTGACGCCGACATCGGGGATGCCAACGATAGGGATGCTGACGTCGATGTCGTGAATGTTGACGGTGTTGATGCATATGTCGTGGATGCTAACGGTGCTGATGCCAACGTCGAGGATGCCAATGTCGGGGATGCTGATGCTGATGTCGTGGACGACAACATTGGAGGGGCGTCTCCGAAGTCGACGATGTTGAAACCGACGATGGGGATGCTAATGCCTATGTCGGGGATACTGATGTTGCTAACGCAAACATTGGAGATATTGGCGCCGATGTCGAGGACACCGACATCGAGAATGTGGACGTCGATGTCGTAGATGCCGATGTTAGAGCGACGTTCCCAACGTCAATGATGCTGCCTTCGATGTCAGGGTTGTTGACGCTGACACTGTTGACGTCGATATCAGGGGACGCTGACGGTGCTGACGTTGACATCGGGGATGCTGACGCCGACATCAAGGATGCTGACGCCGACGTCGGGGATCCTGACATCGATGTTGCGGATGCTGATGTTGGAGCGGCATCCCTGACGTCGACGATGTTAATGCCGATATCGGTGATGTTAACGTTGTTGATGTAAACATTGGGGATGTTGACGTCTAGGATGCTGATGCCGATGTCATGGATGCCGATATTGGAGCGGAATCCCCGACGTCGATGATGTTGCCTCCGATGTTAGGGATGTTGATACTGACGCTGTTGATGTTGATGTCGAGGGACGTTGACAGTGCTGACGCCGACGTTGGGGATGTTGATGCCAATGTTGGGGACGCTGACGTCGGTGATGCTATGCCAATGTTGTGAACGCCGACGTTGGAGCGACATCTTCGACGTCGGTGATGCTGACGCCGATGTCAGAGATGCTGATGTCGATGACGGGGATGCTGATGCCGATGTCGGGGATGTTGACGTTGTTGAAGCCGACTTCGGGGATGCTGACGCTGATGTCGTGGATGGCGAAGTTGGAGCAGCATCCTCGACGTCCATGATGTTGTTGACATCAACGTTGGTGTTAATGCTGACACCGTTGTTAAGGATGTCCATCCCCTTTTCATTTCAACACTTTCGTGACAGCACTTTTCATGTTAGCACTTTTCGCGTCAACACTCTCGTGTCAACACTCTCGTGTCATCACTCTTGTGTAATCACTTTTCGTGTCAGCATTCTGGTGCAGTACTTTGTAAATTTGGAGGTAATTGGACGCCTTAGCTTCAAATCTCGATTTTAATTTCATGATTTTGCCACCCCAAAATGTTGTCTTACGCTTAATCTGAATAATTTCTGGTTGATTATATAGTTGTTTTTGCTTGATCCAAGATTGCTTGCAAGTGCAAGTTTACGTCGATTGGATTTGATTGATCTATTCTCGATCTTTCAGATTTGATTGATCCAAGATTACCTAAGATTCATGGTTTGAGCAACGAGCAACAAGACTGTAAAACTTGCGTGATCTCAATCGGGAATCATCACCAGCAGTTGACGGGAGGATGGTTGAAGTAATGACAACACCTGGGTTCGAATGTACACGACCAAAATTGAAGGTAGGGCACAACGATTTAAAACAATTCAGGTCCAACGTACTGAATAATAAGACATCCATACGAAACTCATGTAACCGGACAGACTTGACAGTAGGTGGAAAAAGCAAAGCAATAAATAAGGAAGCAAAAAGAATAAAGGCCAAATGAAATTAGCTACAGAAGTAAATAAATCACACTTGAAATAAGGATCTGATCAAATCCGTTACTTGATGAGGGTAACCCATCTGAGCATATCCATTTATCAAAGCATTCCATGTAACTATCTCTTTGTGCTTCATTATTTGAAAGACAACCACTGCTTGGCAAAAAATCCACATTTAGCATTTGAAACCGAAATCATTAGTTTTGTGATGGTTGACCACTCTGGAGGATAAATCAGCAAACAACACCATCTGGATCACACTATCCATGCTTCGCATCAACTACTTTGCTGAACTCTTGAGAATTTCTTTTTAAGGGACCTTAAGAGTAGCTCCGCCGTGGTCTTTCCTCCCTATACTTAGCTGCAAAAATTCCATCCTTTTCCCCCTCCATCATGGCTTTCCCTTGCTCTGTATCAACAACAGTAGCAGCAGCCTGAATAAAATTTTTTACGGAACCCACACATGCGGCAAAACACCCATTTCTCTTCTTTTAGCATTTGTGCACTTTATAATGTTAACCATGCACTTTATGATCTTATATTTGCACATTATAATTTTATTTTTGCACCTTATCCTCTTATTTATGAAGAGAAACATAATAAGAGATAAATATAGATAGCCTATGCGGGATTTGAACTCGCATCATTGTGCGTAGGCACATTGCTCTACCATTTTGAGCTAATAGGCTTTGGTGCAAAACCTCAAGGCACATTATAATTTTATTTTTACACCTTATCCTCTTTTTTTCCACTTTTTTTTCTTCATTTCAGCACTTTTCGTTGTGCAAATATAAATGTATGTTGTGCTCATATAACATTTTGTTGTGCAAATATAACTTAAAGTTGTGCCCATATAACATTATGTTGTGCGTCAACATTTTTTGTTCTCGTGTCAGCACTCATCATGTCAGCACTTTCTATTAGGTGTCAACAATTTTTTTTCGTGTCAGCACTTTTTTATCGTGTCAGCAATCATCGTGTCAGCACTTTCTGTTGTGCAACTATAATGGTATGTTGTGCTCATATAACACTTTGTTGTGCAAATATAAGTTTATGTTGTGCAATTATAATATTTTTTTTCCGCTTTTTTTTCGTTTCAGCACTTTTTGCTGTGCAAATATAACTTTATGTTGTACGCATATAATATTTTGTTGTGCAAATGTAACTTTATATTATGCAAATGTAATTTTTTTTCCGCTTTTTTTTGTTTCAGCACTTTTTGTTGTACAAATATAATAATCTCTTGTGCAAATATAAGTGTACAACATACACTTATATTTAAACGAAAATTTCCGAAAATCTAGAGACAAGAGAGAAATATATTAAGAAAAAAAAACCCAAAAAACAATATTTGTGTGAAAAGATAACTGAAACCCATAGTGTAAAAATCTGAAAAGAATTCTCCAAATATTTAACTTAAGTGAATAGGAAAAAATACGAAAGCATCTTTCCTAGACCTGAAGGTCACTCTGTTAGTTGTTAATTACATATAATTCTCCAAATACTTAATTCAAGTGGGACCTTAGTACAAACCAGCAAAGAGACAAACTAATGCAGACCAAGATGCACTTAAACACCAATGCTAATCAGAAATTTAAAACCATTTGAGACAGCTCCTAGAATACAACATCAACAGATCAACATTATCACTACTTATCCAACTAGAACAACTTATATTGTGTGTTGGTTGAGGACCTTGCTGGTGAATGAGGGGCAAAGATACATTAACATGGAGCTAATTCTAACAAATCACCTATTGATTGGATAATTTAATTTAGTTTGTGCACGTTCAAAAAAGAGGGGCAATAAACACATTTCATCTTATCTATACAATGGACCAAATATATTGTAACATATCAAAAGAGATAATCCCAAGAATGATAAATATTTATAAATCAACTGGAAAAAAAACATATTGATCATTCATTTGATCCAATGGATCATATTATATTGATCATCTGTTTGATCTTATCTATACAACGGACCAAATATACTGTAACATTTCATCTTATATATACAATGGATCATACTATATTGATCATCTATTTGATCCAATTCACTAATCAATTAAGCGAGAGATTGAGAAAACCATAAATTCTCATCTGAGAGGAGATCTCTTCGGCGGCGAACTGCTTACCGATGGCGGGGCAATCGAGCTTGACATTGTCGTTATCATCCCTGATGACTCTGTAAGAGATTTGCTTGGACTCCTTGTCAACCTCTAACATCTTCCTCCCAATAAACCGTTTAACGCAGAAGAAGGTGTTCTCGGGGTTGACCACCACCTGCTTGTTTCCCACGAGGATGATCACGATGTTTTTGTCAGCATAACCACGCAATTCGTCCAACCATCTAGCTACATGATCAAATGTTTGGCACTTGCTTATGTCATAGATTAGCATCGCTCCTACCGCACCTCTATAGTAAGCACTTGTCACAACCCAGTACCTAAAATCCCCAAAAGACATAAGATCAATAAAGAAGAAGATATCATATGAACAATGGCAGGGATTATATTAGTGCAGAGCGAATCTCCTTTCTCTGTCATCTTGCTTGCTGATATTTTGCCAACTTCATGGAATTTGGATTCTACCTTATGTATTATGGTATATTTTCGAGTAAGATGTATTCCACAAAAGAACACACGTACATATCATTTGGATTCAACAGATGAATGACGATCAATGTCAAAATAATCAGATAAACCGATCAGGTTAATTGACTCCACACATCTATTCTTTGGCATCTAATTTCATAATTCCAGCAAACATGTAACAAAAGTTAGGGTTTTGGAATTAAAGATCACGAGAAATAACAAAAACAATGAGAAGCATCTAACTGAAGATAAAAAGAGTAAGAAAGAGAATTACCTCTCCTGGCCAGCGGTCTCCCAAATCTGAGCTTTGATAGTCTTTTGGTCGATAGCGAGGGTTCTGGTTTGGAACTCAACATCTATGGTGGCTTTGGAGTCGATACTGAACTCATTTCGAGCGAAAAGAGCGAGAAGCTGAGACTTGCCGACGACAAATCCCCAATGAGCACCACTTTGAACACGTAATCGATCTTTTGGTTGATATCTCCACACAAATTCTACATCTCTCTCTACTGCTAGCGCCGATCGACCGATATACTGATGTATTTACTCCCAATTGGATTCGACGCAACAGCAAAGATGCTCTTCTGACGCGAAAACAAAGGAGATGAATAAGAACAAGAGGAGACATAAAACCCCGACGGATCTTCAATCGGCGAAATCCAGACAGAATTCGGATTTACAGGAGCAGGAATCCGGCCAGCGAGATCCAAGGTCGAAGGCGGCATCCCCGACGTCAACAATGCTGCCTTCGATGTCAGGGATGTTGATGTTGCCTTCGATGTTATGGATGTTGTCGTGCAAATATAACATTATGTTTGTGCTTGTGCAAATATAACCATATGTTGTACAAATATAACATTTTGTTGTGCAAATATAACTTTTTGTTGTGCAAATGCAATATTTTTTTTCCGCTTTTTTCTTTTTCGTTTCAGCACTTTTCGCTGTGCAACTATAACGGTATGTTGTGCTCATATAACATATTGGTGTGCAAATATAACTTGATGTTGTGCAAATGTGATACTATTTTCCACTTTTTTTTCTTTGCTTCAGCACTTTTCGTTGTGCAAATATAACTGTATGTTGTGCTCATATAACATTTTTTTGTGCAAATATAACTTGAAGTTGTGCACATATAACATTATGTTGTGTGTCAACATTTTTTTTTCTCGTGTCAACACTCATCGTGTCAGCGCTTTTATAACGGCCCGGGATTATGATTCCCGAGTTACATTTCGAGGGATGAAACCCCTCGTGGGATCTTGTGCCCCGAGTACAGGTTGAAGGTTTGAAATCAACAATTTCGCTGTAAAAGTGGGATTTCGCACCCAAACCGAGAGGGATCGTTGGGATCCCCGGGGTAAGCCCCCTGTACCTGCCCTATGACTTAAGTCGTAAAATCCATTTATCATATAACCCAGTAGAGTTTCCAAAATCATACATAAGATTGCCACGACGGAGCCAGGTCAAAACATAATCCAATTACTTAAATTCAAATCATTATTAATTTTGTATAGTTAGAGTCTCAACTCTCTCTTTCCGCCATGTTAGACCTCGCGGTCATGGAGCCAAATCAGCATCAATAGTATTAAGCATAATGGATACCTAAAAACATTAATAGTGGGCGGGATCAGATGATGCCCACTTGGGTTTGTCCCTTCCTTAAGGGTGCTATCCCCACAATATATACACACATACGCTATACCTAATAATCATGCTTCTAGATGCAAGGCGGAATATTAACACACTAGCATGCCCCTAGGATCAAGTGCATAATAATAATAATATTAAGGTCTTATCACAGAATACCAAGTGGTATATCCCTCTCCTACCTCCACCCCCCTTCCCGATAGGGCAGAGACTGGCCAGTTCATGAATGCATTCCATTCTATTATAATCGAATCGGCCCGCAGACCCGACCCGTAATCATATATAAGCCAGCAGACAAGTCTCGTAATCATGCTCATAATATAAGTAAAGGTGGTGCCATATGACTCGAACTAGTTCTTTTCCCGAACCTTGTTCGTTTATTTTATAATATTTTAAATTGTGTTTGACACACACACCACACAAAATACTTGAACATGTTAATTTTTCAATAATATTTCATTTTCTACATGCTCATTGCCATGTTATTTTTCAAAATCTTCGGTTGTTATGGTGTAGTCCTTTTTACAAACGATCAATACTTCAAATTTGATAAAGAATAATAGATCGATTACTTCCACACTTCTCCTGACGTAATTCTTAGCCTAAGGAAACCAATTTTGAATTCTATGTAACACTTTATGTATTATACATATATTATACCTCTTCAATTGGTATAAATTATAAATCAATATGAGGAAAAGATACGATGGGCTTAAATGTATAAACCTAATGGAACTAAATCATTCAAAATTCGTATTTAGTGTATGTGTTTTTTTTATAATGTCTTAGTTCCTTAATTAAAAAATATTAATGACCATTGAGAAAATCCAATTGTCACCGAGTTGATCTAATATTTAAATATTTTTTTTATATCATTTGCGGCATTCGCTCTCCTTTTCCATTAGAGGTATAAATATTTTCGGTGAAATTTTAACAACTGAAACATGCACAGACACATGAAACAATTATGCAAAATTTTCATTTTGATTAAATTGGGTATTAATGTAACTTCTTAAGAATGTTACAAAGTCGGTAAAATAAAATACAAATAACTCAAATTACAATATTAACACACTGGAAAGAGTGGGAATGACTTTTGATGGATGTAAAAATAATAGTCGCACTTTAGTAAAATATTGCTTCAGGATGGGAAAAAACAAATAAATGGTTATGAAATTTTTCACCACAATGCGCTGAAATAATCTGAGCAATGAGTCAAAATACACTTGTGAAAATTGATCTAGCTAGCTTCAATGCAAATTACTAAATATAGTATCAAGATTTGCTTCTTACAAAGATACTACAAGTCCTAGTCCTAGTCCTCACTCAGTCCGACCCGAGTCCCCGCAAGCCAACAGTCCTAGTGCAAGACTTTTTTTTTTCACGGTTGCAGCTGCAGGACCCGTAAGGGTAGGCACAACCACCTCTCCATCATGATTCTGAAGCGCTAAAAATGGGTTCCTCTTCTCCCTCCCTCCATGTTTCCCACACTTTCACGTGTTGTTCCGTGACGATTTGCACCCACTTGTCGTGAGCTGCTCTTGAGCGATCTTAGTCTCACACCCCCTTGCTGTTGTGACTTTGTTCCTCCTACTCTCGTTTCCACTTGTGATCTCAATAGCATCCTCCTTTTGCTTATCTCTCCTACAATTACCATTCGAGTAATTGTCTAATTCATCCTTCGTTTCACCTGTGCATTGCACATACTCCATGATTTTATTCTTTATATCTAATTCTCGCCTATCCTAAACACTGTCAACAACACACAAATATTGCTTGTGTTGCGTAACTGTCGTAGCTGCATCTTGTGCACTCAGTTCTGATTTTTCGGGCACCTTAGCTGTCTCCTTAGGATCACCTTTCGTGTCTACTACAACATGGGAAGCTACTCCTCTCAGCTGCTCACCAGCAGCATCAATAGCACAACACCTCATATCCGAAGGAGCACAACACACTTCAGCCCCAACTGTCATAGTAATACTCCCTTGTATACCCAAGACTATTGTCTCACACTCAACCCTTCGATTGCATTTTGACCTTGCATTCTCCATACTATGTGGGAGCTTCACACTTCCAATTATATTATGTTTAGCAGTTGCTGCGTTTACAACAGTTGAGCAAGAGATGCAAAGCAGACACACCAGAAACAACCCCTTCCTCCAAGAGATCAGTCATTTTCTCATTAATAGCCTCTCCGCAAACCTTCTTTTGCGATATCTTCTGCACCTATACTTGTTTTGTTCCATTTCCTTGTATATTTCTTGTCGTCACACATCTTTCCTCCACATGTCCAAAAATGAGTCATGTGCTAAGATACTACAAGTCTTGCGCTTTTCTCTTAATTGATTTCCTTTGTGCTAGGGGAGGGGAGTTCATCTCCCTGTTTCCACACCAAAAAAAAAGTTTTTACATAGTCAAAATCATGGGAACCATAAACATACGTATATAGTTTAGCACAAAGCAACAAAAAGAGAAGCAATAGATCTTATAGATTGCAAACACCATCCCATTTATAGCTACAAAAATGTTGATCAAGCTAAATTTTGATAATACTCTATGCTTTCACTCTTTTGATTACTCTTTCTCTATGCAGTTGCAAGGACACAATTTTACTTTAAAAACTTAGATGCACATAGTATAAAGCATCGATATATCAAAAATATTCTTTGGTTCTACTTTTCCTAGGAGAAAAGATGATCTTCATTCTTAATACATAAACTACATGTATTTAGCATCAATTAAATGAAAGGAAGCTTGCGAGGCTAAATCCTATAAATTGTCCAAACCTATGTCATACTAATACTGACCCAGCTATTCAAGTAGCAATAAGTTGAGGGTTGAAATTAAATGAGTTTTCTTTCTACCTCTCAGTGTTCTAAAAAGCGCTAGGCGGATCCTAGGCGGTGAGGGGCCGCCTAGCGCCTAGGCGGTGAGGGGCCGCCTAGCGCCTAGGCGGCACCCAGACGGTCAAGGTGGACGCCTAGGCGTGCTTAGGTGGCCATTTAGCTCTAGGCGGAGGGGGGTCGCCTAATGCCTAGGCGGTGCCCAGGCGGCGCCTAGGCGCGATTTTAGAACAGTGCTACCTCTAAATCCTAAATTTTCCAAAATATTTAACTTCAATTCAAAATCCTCAATTTCTACCCATCCAACCCTAAATAAACAAATTTAGGATAGAATCGATTATTCAAACTCCCTAATTGGAACCCATCAAACCTTAAATAAAAAAAAATAGAATGAAATAGCAGAACATAAGACAAAGGCAAAAAGATAGGAGTCGTGTGTCTAATTAAAAATGACTTTTATAATGTATAATTAGATTATCCCTTGCACTTAGATTCTATCTCTATCTCTAACCCAGGAAATGAAATCCATACGAAAGACATGGAAGGGATAATACACTTGCTAAAGACATAAACAATCCATAAAAAAATTTCTTTCTTCAAACAAAAAAAAAATAAGTGAAATTGCATTAATGTACTACTATGAATAATTTTTCTGAGATAAACCTCATGCTGTAGAAATAGAGGTACGTAGATCAAAAACTATAAATTTTCCAAGAATCTAGGCATGATTTCACAATTAGTTTAATGCTACTTGAATTATTTAGGGATTATTCCTCACTAGTTAGTGCAGGACATTAACACGTATTTCATTGTGTTCACATTGTGTTGTGCTACCTGACTCTTCAATTCTAATGAAAATTCCATAAATTTGTCATGTGAAATTTGTGTTTATGACCCAATTTTTTTTAAATGATATGGGTCTGTTTTAGTCAAACACAATGATTTTGTTTCAGTTTAATAGGTTTTAGTTTGACACAATTGAAGAGTCAATTGGAGTTTCAGATCTACTATGCTATCCTATATGGAATTTTCATATTCCAGTGTCATGCAATTTTCGTACAAATATTAGATTTCAGTTTCATAAAATGTTCAGTTTTATATAGATTTAATATTTACAATATTAGTTTTACAAATTTTACAAATTTCAAGCAAGTTTAAAAATATTAATACAGCTTCATAAAAATTCAGTTTCACAAATTTCAACTTAATATAGATTATGTTTTGCAGATTACATATTATAGTTTTTCAGATTTACAGATTCAATTTTATATTTTACAGATTCACAAATTTCATACAGATTTTAAAATTCAGCTTTACATATTTCAGCTTAATAAAAATTCAGTTTCATAGATTTCAGATTAATACAATTCAGTTTTATAGATTACAGATTTATAGTTTGACAGATTTACAGTTTTATAGATTTTATACAGATTACAGATTATAGATTACACCAAATTATATATTACAGATTATAGAATACTGATTACACATTACAGATTCCAGATTATAGATTACTGATTTATAATTGCAGATTAATGTATGAAATTTAGCAAGAACGGATTTATATAAATACGCTAAAAATATTGGTTCTCTTTTTATAATGATGAAAATATTTGAAACATATTTGAGACTACAGATTTATAGATTACAAATTACTTTTACAATATAATTATAGTTTTTTATGTTCAGTTTTTACAGATTATAGAATTATAATTGCTTGACATATTTATTTGATAAAAAATATTTCATAAATAAGTTATGGAATTATGTATCTTGTTTTTCTTCTGTGCCTCCCCTTTTATCATCTTTATCTATTCCATTTTTCTGAACAATGTTGGGGATAAATTTCAATACTGATTGATTGCAAATTAATAGCATCAAACATATATGTTGCTTTTAGTTGTTGCTGTTTGTCAATGACTCAATGGGCTAAATACAATGAAGTATCATGAAGACCCAAAATCAGTTTAAAACATTAGAAAATAAAGCTAATCATTACATATTGTAATGAAAGCATCGTAAAGAGTTGCTTGTGAAAACATTCAACTTGGTTGCTTACTGCATATTGAGCTCTATTCAAGAAGTTGCGATCACCATTACATGTGAGTCTTTCTTGAAGATGATCTTGTCAGTCCCTATCACTTTGTACCTGTAGGGAGGTAACTGGTTAAGTGTTGAGTGCCAACCCCACTTCTCAATTTGGATAATTAATGAGAGAGGGAATTTTTTTTCATAACAAATTTCCCACCTCATAAAAATATTATTGCTTCTTCCATCACAACAAACCAACCTCTGCAACTGAATCACTGCATCCATCTACAGCAGATCAGATTTTTAAATGGAAGTTTGCAGCAGGCATACCCATGCTCTTGTAGAATGACAGAAAATGGGACGCATCAGTCACAAACATGTTTCCATTTCCAAAAGTTAATGATTTTTTCTTGATTTTATCATGTTTTTAGATACCATAACCATGGGGCTTTTATTAAGCTTTGGATACCAAAAAGTATTAAAACCGGTGCCAGAAAATTGGGGGAAAAAACCCTGATGTTATGACGACATTAGAAAAAAAAAATGAAATACTCCCTCTGTTAATTAAAACTTGTCGTTTACTATTCATGCACACTTTTTTAGAATGATAAAAACTATATAAAATATTAACTTTTTTTTAAATTTATTTTTATAAATTCATACTTAATAGTAACAAGTATGAAATTATTAAAAAAATATATTAAAAAGTTAATATTTTATATAGTTTTTAACACCTAAAAAGGCGTGCATGAATAGTAAAACGTCAAGTTTTAATTAACGGAGGGAGTATTGAATTGGGAAAGAGACTCAAATTGTCGAAAATTAAATTGAATGAAATAACTGGCGCATTACTAGAAATGCTAATTACATCCTAATCGGGTATCCTAAAGAAATTATGTGATTATTCTTTATTTGTCTACTAAAAATAGTTGTTGTTCAACCCAATAGAGGACCCAAACAATACAAACATCTTATTTGACATTTCTTCAAACACCTTGAAGGCATATTCAAATTCCAATTCAATTTTTGTTTCTCTTTCAATCCGTTTACAGAATTGAGAAGCTCTTAAAGCCTCTTGGTCAAGGTTTCTTAAGCCATGCCTCATCCTATGAATTGAGAAGCACAAGCACTGATATCACAAAAAAAAATCCTTAAAAAAATAGAGAAACTCCACAAATTTCCAATGTCTAATTATTCATCGAGAATGAGAAATTATTAGCAAAGAGGTTTTTAATGAAGTAGGGAATTGACTTAGGGTTTACAATTGAGAGAATGAAGATGCAGATTGGCCATGGAGAAACAGAATGAGAGAACTGACTTACAAATTGCTGGCCAGAGTCGATTTCAAACTCCTCCTCACCCTCATAATAATCGTTATAAGCCAGCCTCCTGAAACCCTTGCTTGGCAATAACAAAAAAGAGAAAGAGAGATTACCCGTGCAATTAAGAGAGAGTGCCGTCTCCCGCCGTCGTCGACTACGCCGCCGCCCACCAATCACCCTCCTCCCGACGCCGACCGATTGCGCCTACCTCCAGCAACGGCAACCCTTGTGAGGAAGAAGATAATTGTGACTTGGGAGGCAGTTGGAAAGAACGTGGAGGAGAAAGGATTGAAAATTTTGGTTTTTAATTTTGCTCAATGTTGGACACGTGACTCATTTTTTAAAAAAGAGTCTGCTTCTGATTTTATATGTATTAGGGGTGGATGACTCAAAGGACGAGACCCGATGAGACTGGGCCGTCCTATGACCCTAGAAAATACTCTAGATACTTCACAGATAATGATCGTTCTGTTTATATACGCATAAAGAAATAGAATGCTCAACGGTCAATGCGACCTAGAATGGTACTACATGGCATGCTTTTATGCATATGCAATACCGAGTATATCATGCACATATAGCAGGGTTCTATTCGATCTGAGTAAGCTCTATAGAGACTTACCTAGCTATGCAGAACAACATAATAGAAGATCCAGCATACATCATTCATAATCACAAAGTATTACCTAGATACATATCAGAACATATATATAAGTCTACGTCTAATCGTTCAAGCACACATCATTCAACGAGAATAACAATCATATCGCAATCATCATCACATCAAGTTCAACTATACATCACATCGCCACATTCCGTTGATGTACATATTTGCACCTCTTTTATTACATCTTTTGACTTCATATTTCATTCGATTTCCAAAGAAAATGTTCAAAAGAATATAAACTTGTGTAAGAATGGGCTAAAATGCAAGAAATAGGGTCTGCACAAGTTTTGAGCTAACCATGCAGGAATTCGAGCGAAATCGGAGTCAAAATGGAGAAGCCAAGTGAAGCTGAGCAGAGGTAGATATTGACCTTAGACCCAGATATCGACCTCTGGTGTTGATATCGACCCCCATATCGACCTCAACATAGACATCGACCAGAGCTGAACAAGTCGAGCAGGAACAGAGACCTCGATATCGACCTCTAGTGTCGATATCGACCCCTGATCTCGACAGAAGATAGACTCGATTTCGAATGCAGATTGGAATTATATCTTCAAGGAGGCACGGAATTATCTCATACTTTCAAGATAGATGGCAGCTGAAGAGTTATTTATCTTTTACCTTCAAGTTTTATCAAAATAAAAGACCTATCCTAATTGTTCGGATAGAGTTCATAGTTTAGATAGGAGTTACAATCCTTGGATAGCGAGGATTAGTAGCCTATAAATAAAGCCCTAGGGGGCTGGCATTCAATCATCCAAGAAACAATCATCAATCAAGACAATAGAGTTAGAGTTAGAATTAGAGAGAAGTTTTAGGGTTTGACGTTTGCGAAAGTTGACGTTGAGTTGTAAAGCTTCGGAGTTTATTTTAATGCAAGTTTCTTCTTTTCAATCAACAATGAGTTCCATGATGAGAAGCGAGTAGTTCCACAAAGCTCTTAGGGTCGGGGTGAGCCTGACGTTAGCCATGCGCGCTTGAGGTAAGTATTTGATGTCGATATCGTTGTGTCTATCTCTCCTCCTACGATTCTATGTTTAGTCCTAATCGAAAGAAAAGGGATTCATGCTAACAACTTGAGTTATAAACATAAAATTGGTAGAGACAATTAGGTTTATTTGCAAGAGTAATCCTAAGAGTTGGTGTACGACGAAAGCTTGTCCCTCGGGTGAAATAGCGCAATTGTCCGTCTTATTTATCTTATCGCATGCATTGGTTAACGTTGTGGTAAACCCTAATCCTAGGAGTTGTTTCTTTTACATAGTTTAAATCACATAATCCACTGTTATTTCTGTTCATCCCTTCTCATCCATTCTTAAATCTTCGGCTTTCTTTGCCGACGAAGAACTAACTCACTGCAGGAAGACATCGATATCGACCCCAGACGTCGATATCGACCACTGAGTTCGTTGACAGTTTTCTGAGTCGACGACGAACATCGCTGCGGAGTTTGCTGAGCATCGATATCGACCCCCACATATCGATATCGACCCTTCTGTATCGACTGGCAGTCTTCTGAGCCAGTCGATTTCGTGACTGACATCGATATCGACCCCTTCCAGTCGATATCGACCACTTGTTTTTGTCTCTGCAGGTCTTCTGTTGCAGAGAACATCGACAGCCGAGGTCGACATCGAGGCACAAGGTCGAAATCGAGGCTTCTAGTCGACGCAGACTTCAGATTTCCAAAAGCTACTAGGATCCCGCTGACACACCTCCTCGTGGATCGATCTTGACTACTCTTCCACTACAACGGGAGGAAGTCTTGTAATTATTTGCTTAGGCTAGGAGTCGGTTTACGTTTATTTACATCTTTATATTTGTAATTACTCGACATATCATCCTCCTACAAAAACATCCGTAAGACCACATCATTTGCCACATTTCATAAGACCATCTTATCCTCATCATTCCATTCAGCCACATTCATATATTCATAACCATATATCCGCATATCACATATCTCAAGTTCACCATATTCATCATACCTCAAAAGCATAAGTTAACGATACATAATCTCAACATTTCACCATGCTATTACTCAATCAATCATGTCATCATGGTAGTTAGTCATCGAACAAATCAGGTTCCCAAGTTAGTTCCAAAACCGTTTCAATATCCGAGTCAAATAGTTAGAAATTCCGACCTTGGAAGGTGTTCATCAAATTCCTTTTTGAAAACCAAGCTCAAATCCTCAAGACAAGTATTTCAAAATAATCCCGATCAAGTTAGGATATTTCCAAAGATTCCATTTTTTAATTTTATTAAATCAAATTCCATTCTTAAATCAAATCCCAACCATTAAAACCCTTTTCCGAACCCCTTCTTAAATCCAAGGCTCATAATATCATGTTTTTAAATCACAAGTAATAATATTATATATACATATCTTTTTCTTTTAAATCTCACCCATAATATTTCATAATATTTTGTAGTCCAATATTACATTTTAAATCTCCATACTTTACAAGGCCATAATATAAATTTAAATACCTTTAATATATATATTATAAAGATAGATACAACCATTTGTATTTTATAAAAAATCAGCCCTTTTATATAACAAAATCACCCCTTATTTATAAAACTATAAAATCCGACCCTTTTTAAATTACCCAAAATCGCCCTTCATTTGTTGAACACCAAAACTGAGCTCTCATTTTCTTAAACCCCAACCGAACCCCCTTTTTCCCAATTTTTCTTAAGACTTCTAGGAACATGTTAGAACAAGGATTGAACATAAAAATCGAGGTTTGAAGGGAATTCTCACCCAAGTTCCTTCTTTTCCTTCGGTTTGCTGGTGAACCTTCATCCGAGCTCCGATTGGACTCGTTCTTGGGCGAGGGTGCCTAGGATTGTTAGATGGTGTTAAAGGTGTGAACTTTGAGTTATTATGAGGTGGGAGGAGGGAAAAACGACCTCTTACCTTCTTGAATCCGAAAATAGAGAGTTTGAGTCTTCTAGGGCTTCTCCGACTTCTCCGGACTGTCGGGGCTTCTTCTTCCACTTTGAGGACCTCATGGGGAGTCCAAGGGAGCTATTGTTGCTGCTCATTGAGGGAGTAAGAGAAAAGGAGCTTGCTTTGAGCTCAAGAGGGGGAAATGGGCTCCATTGACTTGAAATAAAGGAGGGAGTTGGAGGAGGTGATGAGATAGGGTTGTTATAGTGATGATTGAAGCACAAAATGGGGGTGTTTAGGCTGCTGGAAATCTCAGAAATGGAGGAGAAAAAGGGAAGGAAGAGGCAAGAAGAGATGGAGGCATAAAGATAAGGTTTTGGAGTTTTCTTTGCTAGGGTTTGTGTGTGCTTTGTGTGGTGAGCAATGATCTTCCAAAATCTGATTTTAAAGTGTCAAAGAGGAGCCTTTTGGGAGCTACAATTGGATGGGCAAGGAAGAGGTTGAAGGTTGTTTTGTCCCTTTGCCATAATTGTGATGGGCAAGGAAAAAGGGAAGGTAAAGCATGGTTAAGTGTTTAGCCATTTAGGGTAGTGAGAAGAGTGACGAGGAAGCTTCATCAATTTCAAATTTGGCTCCATGGGGACCATCTTGGGGCTGAGATTTTTGGATAGGGTTGGGAGAGTGAGGGCGGGAATCCTCATTCCAACGTTGCGAGCTCGAATCCCGAGGGGCGTCCCGAAATTAGTTTCCGACGTTAGCTTCCAAAATCCCACTCTCTCTTTCGAGAAGTTAGAATTTGAAATCCGAGAATCAAGGTTGCCATGTTAGTTCTTAAAATTTTAGCTAGGTCAGAAATCTGTTTTGAGTTCAAAACCCGAGCTATGGAGTTTTTCCGCTAAATTCCGTTTTTAAATTCATTTTGTTTTTCTTTTTTCCTAAAATTTAGGATTTAAAAATCCGAGCCTTTACAGCTTTTGTGTCAACACTTTCTATTAGGCGTCATCATTTTTTTTCGTGTCAGTACTTTCTATTGTCCAAATATAACTTGATGTTGTGCACATATAACATTATATTGTGCAAATATAACTTTATGTTGTGCAAATATTATATTTACATTATATTTGCTTAAACAACCTTATGGAAAGGATATGCATATGCATCTATATTTTAAAATTGCAATAATATATCTTATTATTGAACATTTATTAGAAAATTTTGAAAATTACTAGAATTTGTATAAACTTTAGCATATGCGGGATTCGAACCCACGTATTTGCGCATAAGCACATCGCTCTACCATTGAGCTAAGAGGCTTTTAAAGCTCAATAATTACCAAACCGTAGATATGAATCGAATACTTGTAATCTATCCTATAACATTAAAAAAAGTGTAAAAATAAGATATAATACACAATAAGAAAAATGTCCAAGCCTATTTTAAAAGAAAAAGAAGCAAACACAATGATCAGCCAATTTAAGTTTCCAACAGTAAAACCAAATTGTAGATTGGACAGTTCACAACACAAGCCCTTTTAAACCACCTTATTCATCATTATATACTAAACAAATGTGAAATTGTGGCCTTCAAAAGCCCCCAACAAATGTGAAAAATGTCCAAGGCTATTTTAAAAGAAAAAGAAGCATGTAACAACAGATTTACAATGACAGATATCAAGCTACAAAAGAGCCATCTCAGATTCACTCACAATTAATGGTTTCACATCCCAATTAAGTCCAAAATCTGTTAGATGTATGCTCAATTTCAAGCCTTTTTCCCTATGTTCTTGAATCTTAATCAGTTGTGGCTAAGTATTAACTCTCAAGGTGTTTTCATATGAGATCTTAATCGCTTCTTTATCAGATTCCAGTTACACAGAAAATCAACAAAATCTGGAACAAAAAGAACTCATAAACCTGTTCATAAATTAGGCAAAACAAGACCAATTCAGAAATCAATCAAGTGCCATTTCTTCAAACACTTGGTGTGCACTAGTAATTCTAAAAAATCCAATCAAATTGATCCAAATATCAATCAATATTTTCTGCACAACTTTAGTAATACCAACTGTTGCAGGGCAAAATTCAGCAATTTCATCCTTTTTTCTGATTCAACCTTAACAACTAACGCTAAAGGATCTGAAATTACCTTTTGATTCGAGTCCAGTTCTTTGCTATTGTTTTTTTTTTATTGGAACTGCGATCTCCTCGATCCAAGAAAGGTATATTGCTTCACCAAGAACTCTCGTAGGAAGTATCTCAGATATCGGCTTCTTGAACTGAGCCACGGATGAAGACACCATCACCATGATCCTCCTCATCCTCCACTTCCCCTTCCCCTCCTTTATTAAGATGCATGAAATTTGAAGCTAGCTTAGAAATCTCAATGACAGCTTTGTTGTTCGAAACCAACGACAAAGAAGATTTGAAGATGTCGTTGATCTCTGCGAGATCGTTCTGAATTCCGACAATTCTTAGAGAGCGAGTATCGTCGGAGTCCTCCTTGGCCACGAGAGCGAATGCTGGGGGAGAATTCATCGGCTGCGGCGCAAGATGAGCTTCTGTGGCTCAAACAACGATCTCGAATAGCAACACATCAAGTTGGCCTTTCCTCTTCGATCTCGAATAGCAACACATCAAGTGGGCTCAAACAACGATCTCGAATCGGCGAAGGATTGGGAATAGCAACACATCAAGTGGGCCTTTCCTCTTCGATCTCCGCTTTCCGTTGAAGCCAAAGTTGGTGTCTTTTGGCTTCGCGTTGACGCTCTTGTTGTTGTTGTTGTAAAGCTCTCCTCTACAACTCTCGTCGGCGTCGTTGATGTGCAGCCTATTCCAAAGCAAGGAACTCATCCAAGGGATCAGGATCATCATCCTAATCCCCCCAAATCTCCCAAGCCATCAAATCAAAACATTAGTAATAACAAGATTATCAAAGGAGATGTAGTAACCCGAAACTGATACCACTTGATGTGTTGCTATTCCCGATCCTTCGCCTGTGGGCTTCGAATCAAGAATAACAACTTGTTGAAAACCCGATCTTGCAATACTCCTTGATTTCTCTTGATGTTTACAATGAATTACACTAAAGGTTTTGAACTATTGCAGCGGAAACAAGTAAGAATAAACAACCAACACCAAAGGACAAAGGAAACGGCGACGAAAAAGGTGCAGCGATGGTGGCAGCAACTTGGGCGGCGGGATGGGCTCGGTGGCATCGGCCGTTGTAGGCCTTGGGGCGGCCGCCGCCTGGTGTGGCTGGAGAGGCAACGACGACGTTGGCCTTCTCTTCTGCGACGATTCCTTCTAGGGTTTGTGCGACGTTTTTCTGCCGATTTTGTGTTTGTGTTGATGGGTTGTGTTTGGGGATTAGGGTTTGGTATCAGATGATTGATCGAACAATAACTTGAAGGCAAAAGCTTTTGGATTGGGGAATTGAAGAACCTTTTTAGCCAAAAAAGTTTCTTCAATATTAATTCCAATCTGTCTTTTATTGAATGATAAAGAACGTTTAAATATAAATCCTAAAGCCTAAAATCTTCTAGGGTTGGCCAGCCATCCTTTACAAAAGGATAGACTTGGCTGACCTAATCATAATCTAATAATATAAATAAAATCCTAACTAGATAAATCATAAAAAGATGATAATTAAGAAAGCCTAAGGACAGACTCCCCTAACCATCTTATTTAACCTAACTAAGTAATGCTATAAATAAGACATTCCATAAATAGCTCCAACTAACATAGGAGTTACTAAATATGGAAAGAACTAAAACCTAATAATAATAATAAAATAATTAGAATATCTTTGGCCTAGTCGTCGACCTCTTCACTTTAATCCATGGTGTAGCCTTCTTCTTCCTCTTGAGGATGACATCATTTTCCTCCATTTGCATTCGACCCGTCCTCGAGTCGTTGCCAGAATCGAGATCGTTGTTTGAGCCACAAAAGCTCATCTTGATCTACATCAGTTTCAATCGCTAAAAATGTCACAGAACACCGATTCGAGGGATAATTTGCGACCTCGTGAGCACATATATGATGTCATAGATGTTGCTGAATCAGAAGCCCTAAATCATTGACAATCGAGGGAGGCGGAATCAAAGACTGCATAGGCGGAGAGCCGAGGTCGGCGATCGACCAAAATCGGTCGATTTGCCAGAAGCCAAGCGGAAGACCTCGATCGACAAAGAGCGGAGTTAGAGACAGAGCAGATCTCGATTAAGGAACAGGAGGACTCAAAGTAGTGGAGGGAGATGACGATAAATTTGTCAAATGCGTCTTAGTCGTAGAATCCAACCTCATTCAAAGGTGACTAAGGGGATCTTCACAGAGGTGGCGAAGGCGCGCTACCGGAGGAAGGTGCGACGATGTAGATCGATGGATAGAGACGGAGGAAGGCTCGAGGAGCCCGAGGAGGTGGATCCATACCAGTTCTTCAAATTGAATCCGAAAGCAAGAACGACGATGGATAGACACGGATGAAGGCCTGAGGACCAGGAGGAAGGTGCGATGACGGAGGAAAGCAAGAACAACGGCGGATTTCCAACTATGAGATCGGGAGTGGGGAGCGGGGTTGGACGGGGGCTGATTCCAAGAAGGGATTGGGTGGTTGTGTTGATAGGAGTTTGATTTGTAAGATTATTATTATGGACATTTTGTTAAATTGTCCCAAACATAGGACACTCCCCTAATTTAAGCCAAAATTTGCGCTCGCGGCACAAATTTTCTCTAAACTTTTCAACAACTACTCACCCGAGTTTTTGATTTTTTATCAACAAGTTTTCAATAGTTACCCTAAAAGCTAGATTTATCAAACACTAACTTATTAAGCCATATTTCACATAAATAATTCAACAACTTCAGCTATTCTAACCACTTCCGCCGCTGCCAGCCACTGCACGTCACTTCACTCCCACTCCAATCTTCTCGAGGAAACTTTTGCAGGATTGAGCCCTAGGGTTTTCTCTCCAACCCTTTTTCCATGTCGAGTTCAATGGCGATTCAAGGACAAAATGAAATCCTCCCCCCATATCACACCCCCAATCCTAGCCTTAACATGTCTCAACCCAATGTCGTCTCCCAGAGTAGCTCCTCTCACCACCACGACCGGCCGGTCTCCCCCCAGAAAGATCAGCCGTTCGCTTCGCCGATGCCCGTTCCTGCTCCCACGAAGAAGCTGGCTTCCCCTTCCACGGTTGCCATCCGTGACACCGCCTCCATGATTGCTTCCCAGCCCCTCCCGTGCTCTAACCCTGACGTCTGGGGCGTCCTCACCGCCATCTGTGATAATTCTCGCAAGAGAGTTCAGGTTTTTGCTTCTCTCGTGGATTTCCCCTACAAATTTGTCACGTTTTTGAGTTTTGGGAAGAAAACGACTCGAATTTTTTTGTATTGGTTGTACCTTTTCTGTAAGATTCTAGATACTTCGCAGCAAAAGTAACGAACCCAAAGTTGGAGGGAATGATGCTTCTTGCAAATTATCATGTTATTTGTACCAAGCTTCATTCTCACAGAAACTATTCTTGTTCTTTCCATGTCTTTTTTCTTTATAGTTCGTTTGATCTCTATATGTTTGGCTACATTATCAAAACACAAGCACTGGTGTAGGTGCTTAGTTACTGCTTCTGATTTCTATTGCGGCCAAGCAAAACTCAAATAGACCCTGAAATGTATGTTAACAGGGAATGAATATGCTATTAACTGCTGATGGACATGGAATTGGCCGAGTAGTGGAGGATAAACGTTTCCGGATAGATTCTACTGCAGTTAGTCAACACCATTGTCAAATTTTGAGAAGGAGAGTTGCTATGGAGGATGCTGTTCAGCATTCATCTTGTATTTATGAGTTCATCTTGAAGGATACAAGGTTTAGCATAGTGGAATTTGTTTTTTACATTAATGTTATCTCATATGCGATGATATGTTTGTCTCATTTTTTGAACGGGGAAGGTCTCAAATGCAATTTTAACTTCCCATACATTCTTACTTCTCAAAATTATATAATGTGGTGGTAGGTCTAATCTATATCTATATCTATATAAACTCTTAATTTAGAAGAGTTTAGGATGATGTGTCAATCTTAGAGGCATTTTAGGAGTTTTAACTAATCATATTTTTTGCCATTTTTCTTTGATTTTCTTTAATTCTCTTTTTTTTCTTCTTTATTCCTTTAATTCTCTTTTTTCTTTAATTTTAATAACTATCTATATCTATATCTATATAAACTCTTAATTTAGAAGAGTTTAGGATGATGTGTCAATCTTAGAGGCATTTTAGTAGTTTTAACTAATCATATTTTTTTGCCATTTTTCTTTAATTTTCTTTTTTTTTCTTCTTTATTCCTTTAATTCTCTTTTTTCTTTAATTTTAATAACTATCTATCTATATAAACTCTTAATTTAGAAGAGTTTAGGATGATGTGTCAATCTTAGAGGCATTTTAGGAGTTTTAACTAATCATATTTTTTTGTCATTTTTCTTTGATTTTCTTTAATTTTTTTTTTCTTCTTTATTCCTTTAATTCTCTTTTTTCTTTAATTGTTCCATTTTTCTTTGATTTTCTTTAATTCTTTTTTTTTTCTTCTTTATTCCTTTAATTCTCTTTTTTCTTTAATTTTAATAACTATCTATATCTATATAAACTCTTAATTTAGAAGAGTTTAGGATGATGTGTCAATCTTAGAGGCATTTTAGGTGTTTTAACTAATCATATTTTTTTGCCATTTTTCTTTTATTTTCTTTAATTCTCTTTTTTTTCTTCTTTATTCCTTTAATTCTCTTTTTTCTTTAATTTTAATAACTATCTATATCTATATAAACTCTTAATTTAGAAGAGTTTAGGATGATGTGTCAATCGTAGATGCATTTTAGGAGTTTTAACTAATCATATTTTTTTGCCATTTTTCTTTGATTTTCTTTAATTCTCTTTTTTTTTTCTTCTTTATTCCTTTAATTCTCTTTTTTCTTTAATTTTAATAACTATCTATCTATATCTATATATCTATATAAACTCTTAATTTAGAAGAGTTTAGGATGATGTGTCAATCTTAGAGGCATTTTAGGAGTTTTAACTAATCATATTTTTTTGCCATTTTTCTTTGATTTTCTTTAATTCTCTTTTTTTCTTCTTTATTCCTTTAATTCTCTTTTTTCTTTAATTTTGCCATTTTTCTTTGATTTTCTTTAATTCTCTTTTTTTTCTTCTTTATTCCTTTAATTCTCTTTTTTCTTTAATTTTAATAACTATTGGGCTTAATTTAGAACATTGAATTCAATCTAATATAACCATTGGGCTTAATTCAAATTTATTTACTAAATGTTGAGCTTAATTCAAAACATTGAATATAACTATTGATTATGACACATCACATTTAAACAATGTTATAATAATATTGATATTTTTATTCCTGAGTAATTTAAAATATCTATATTTATGTATTATACTTTACATAAGATTTTTTAAAAATAATTTTCTGAGATAACTGTAAGATACATTTGTTGTAAATTTTTTTTTATGATTTTTATCTTAACATTTATTAATATTTTTATATATAATATTTTAGTTTAAAAAAAATGCGCCATGGCGGGGGAATCATACTAGTTTGTTCTAATATTTGAATTGTCTTGAACCTATTCAGCACAAATGGAACATTTGTCAACTGGGACAAATTTAAAAGAGGCAGCCCGAGAGCCGAAGCTAGGTTACATCATGGGGACATTATATCCTTTGTTGCACCACCCCATCTTGGTAATGCAAATAACAGAATCAGACTTTGCAATTGTCTTTCTGTCTGACCCAACGAGATCGTTACTGATACTACTGATTACTTTTCCATGTCAGTCTTGTCTAGCAAATCTATTGTCCATTTCTGGATTTTGACATTCTAGCTTCTAGCATGGTTTTTTTCTACTTGTGTATGTGTGAAGCATATCACTTTTGCAAACAGATTCCCAAGATTATTTTGGGGATTATTTGTGGTCCCAAGAAAAATATATTCACTATATTTTTTCAATTTGAAGATAAAAATACTCATTTTTCAACTTGAGTTTTATTATAAAGCCCAGTCTACATACCCAAATTGCATTCCTTTAAATTAAACTAGTTTTATTGATGTGTTCTGATTTGGGTGCGGGGCAGCCTAAGGGTGTTACTGTGTGTGCAATCTATTGCTTTCTAAGTTGTGCCTTCAGGAATATTGTTATGATCATGGTGTTTCTAGAGGGAACTGGGCTTGTTAGTTGAACATCAGATTTACTGAATTTAAAAGACATGTTCCCCTTTATATAAGAACTTGTTCAGTGATTTATTCACTTAAAACATGTCCTTTATTTTAATATTTTAGTGGATACTGTGAAGCATAGCTAATTCTTGTCTTTGCTTTGTATGGTCTAGATCAAGCATTTGCATTTGTGTTCCGGGAGGTTATGAAATCCCTGCCCTCAACTGATGGTGGGACCTTAAAGAGGAAAGCAGGTATTCAATTTACGGTTTTTCTATCCTATGCCCCAAGGGCATAGGATAAGACTCTTGTTTTAGAAAAAAAAACATATCCATAATTAAAATGCTTTAGCTAAATTTTAGATTAAATCCTTAGGGTTCACTAATTTTTGGTCGGAAATCTTTCCATAATTGGTTCTTATCCTATACCCTTAGGGCATAGGATAGAAAGACCGTTCAATTTATGGGTGTTCTCTTTTTTTCATGATCTTAAGGAGAAATTCAGTTACCCAAATATGCACATCCTAAAATCACGCCCTTGACTGTCATGATATTGTTATCTTTTATTTATGGTCAGAGTCATATGTGTATGTTTCTGAAAGATTTTAGTAGTTTAGATCTTAATTTGCAAACATCTATTTTTCTTATTTTTTATTTCAGAGGATTTTAGCTCGGAAGGGAAGAGATTGAAAGGTATTGGTATTGGTGCTCCTGAAGGTCCTTTATCCCTCGATGATTTTCGAACTCTTCAACGTTCCAACATGGTATCGTCTATAAATGAGTTCCTTCCATGTTTATGTTTTGTACACTGTTTTTTTTATATATTTTTTCTCTTTACATATTAGACTAGCTCTTGGAAATTGAAACTTTCTTTTTGACTGATCTTGAGCTTACTCATTTTAATTGTACATTTATGGATTCTGTAGGACTTGAGGAAGCAATTGGAAGAAAATGTTAGTACCATCGACTCAATGCAGAAGGAAAATCGCGCAGCTGTTGACCGTCATGAAAATGTATTCTTATTAATACTGTTTTTACTACTTTCTCTGTGGCATTTTTAGCTTTATTGACACAATTCTGGGGTACTGAAGCTGAAAACTGATTTTAGTTTTTATATTATGAAAGATGGTTGTAAAATGTCATTGCTCGTTTTTATAGGAAGGTATACAAGGGAGGACAATATTGGAAATAATTGATGTGTATCTCTTTTTGTCCCAAATCCAATTATATGTGGCTGGATTTGTTTTCAAGTATTTGTAGGGATTGTTTTCCATTGGATTATTAATTGTGCTATATTTTAGCTTATATTCGATCATGATCGAGTTCATTATTATTATTTGAAAGGGGAACCTCTGTTAAACCTCAGATAACCAATTATGTCATTGAATGAATGCCCAGTGTGCATAATATCATGGAGTAAATGCATTTCAACACTTTTTGTAGGAAGAACTAAAAAGCTGGAATTGACATAGAACCCTATAAAACACTCTGATGAAATTAGGTCCTTTTCACAGTTTTTGTGAACCATCCTTATTCTTTTCGCAATTGTTGCGATTCATTAGCTTTTCTGCACATTTTAATTATCCTTGCTTGGAAAAGGTTATCACAGGAGTTTCTGTTTATAGGCTGTTTACTTGGTTACTGACATGGCATGAAATATGCTTTTCCCTGTATTATCACTGAGTCTCCTATAACTTGTCATCCTCGATACATATTAGTGCGACCAATCAGCTGCAGCTTCTTCCCTCCAAAGTTTATAACCTATAAGCTACTAAACAAAGACGTTCCAGAGGTTATGAGCTATAAGCAGCAGTTCTCCTTTGAAGCTTCTGCGCTAGTAAATAATGTATTACTTGAATATTGAAGATAAGGGTCTGTTTGGATTGCCACACATTATGATTTACAATACATAATATTGCCATATAATATGGGAGATCCCATATAATGATTTCTAATGCATAATATTGCATTATAATATGTTTGATGCATTATAAATCATTATGTGCTGCAATCCAAACATACCTTAATTTTTTTTTTGGACAAGCAATTTTTTGGACAAACATAGGATACTATCCTGCTAACATTCAAGTGAGGGAAATCATATCAGTCATCGGATTAGTCAACATCCGCCATGTAGCCAAGTTTTATATTTCTTCATTTTGTGTGAACTATGCTCGTTACCTGTGACCAATTAAGATTTTTTTTATTGAGCAGGAGATGAAAGATCTCAGAGAATCAATTTCCAGGTATTATGTTAATCAGCTGAAAGAGTTGAATGAATTACTAGAACTTAGAAGGAAGGAACTAGAGGAGGCCAGCAAGATATCTGCTGAGCAGAAACATGCTATAGAAGACCTTAATGAAAGGCTTGCGTCGTCTTTGCAGTCACATGCTGAAGCGAATGAAATAGTGAAAAGGTATTATGTTGTTGCATTAGCTGATTCTCGTGATGGGTCATCATGATCCCATATTCATCCATCACAGCATATTGCTAAGCTTGCTTTTATTATTTTCTTCTTCTTTATTTTTGTACCCTGTGTAGTTATCTTTTCCTAAAATTGTCCTATCTTATGCTTCTTAACGTTTTTGTATTTTTCCTATCTATTTATATAAACTCTCTCCTTTCTGAAAAACATGATACTTTATCCTCTTATAAACTTTGTAAGAAAAAGATGTCATTTTATGTTTTCCAGGCAAGTAATTTCTCTAATCCAAGTTATAAATGGGTAAAATTCAGTTTCACTAGGATCCAGTAGTTTCTCATAATAACAGGACAATAGGTTTACTATAGCCATTATGACTGGTATGATCAGATTCTTGATTATCTGCAGATACCATCCATAAGTAGTGAGTGCTTACATTTTATCCATCAGTTCAGATTGATAGTATATTGTCAATATATACTGTCCATCATCCACCACCAATGTGGTCAAATGGTGTTATAAAAGCCGCTAGACATGGGTGGCAAATTGCTAGTACATACCAATATGTTACGGATGTTTCTGAAACTTATAAGTGACAGTGGGTTGTAAGGCAAATAAGCAAGAATTTGCGGGGGTTTTCGAATAAATAGCATATGAGTAGTTTAATACATTTGTAATGTTGGTGATAAATTAAATATTTCAATGCTGGATTATGTTTCTGAAAAATAAAGACATTTTTAAGAAATAAAAACAACAACTATAACATGTGTTAGTCCATAAGCCTTATGAGTAGGGCAAATGCTCAATGCTTGTTCTTATGGAGAGGAAAAAGTTCCACTAATCAAGTAACCTTGCTTGCATATGATTATCCACAAAAGAAACTTTGTTTGAGTACTTTGTCATACTTTAATGAGCTTTCAATATGTGGATGACTGGATGTTGACAACCTCTTTTTGGTCATTACATTGTTTTGCTCCCTTATTTTTGGTCTTAGGTAAATATCCAGTAGCTCCAATTTTGTAATTGCTGTCATTTGACATATGAGGAAATATGATTTATATAATTTGCTTTCTAAATTCAGTCAGAAGGCATCACTAGCTGAGCTCAAAGCACAATTTGACGAAGAGCGTGATCAAAGAAGAGAAGAACGGGAGAAAGCAGTAGCTGATTTAAAGGCTGCTGTCCAGAAAGCTCAGATAGAGGGCCAAGAAGAGCTGAAACGACTATCAGATACTAGTTTAAGAAGAGAACGAGAGCAACAAGAAGTTATTAATAAGCTTCAGGTTGAGTATTACGTTCTTATGAATTGTGTATGCATCTTCTTTCTCAATTTCACATATTTAATTAAGAACATGTATTTTGTATTTTGTCAGGAATCAGAAAGAGAGAGTTCTTCACTGTTGGAGACTTTGAGATCCAAATTGGTATGTTTTTTACTTGTGCATCCTACCCCACTTAAATTTATTAAAATAGAATTGAGGAATATATAAACTTTTGGTCTGGGACCATATGGGAGCAAATGCTTGAAGAGATTAATAATTATCGTATTTACATGATTAATTAATCTGTGCCAGGAAGAAACCCGGCAAAAGTTGGTTATATCTGATAAAAAAGTTCGTCAGCTTGAAACCAGTGTTTTCGAAGAGCAGCAGGCATCTGCTTCCAGAAAAAGAGTAACCATTTTAAAAATTAGAAGCACTGATTTTTGTTGCTTACTGTGTTTGCCTACTTGGATTGCATCTCTTAAGCATCTTGTTAACCCGAGTGTGATATTGATTCCTTGAACAGAGAGTGGAAGAACTTGAGCTTGAAATTCAGAGAACAAGGATGAAGCTTGAAAGTGAGAAGGTACAGATGCAGAATTTTATTAAACAGTCATGTAGTTTGTTTCCTCCTTTTGAGGGATGATGGTTTCTCTTCTTTCCAGTAGCGCTTGTATTAAATGAGGATGAATTCTGTTAATCATTTTGGCACAGTTCATCCATGAACTTTGTGCTGATATTAAATCGGCCCTCATTAATAAGAAGATTAATGAATGATTATGAGAGGTAAGTCATTTAGGTTGCATGTGGGATGAATGTTCCTCTCTATGGGGATGACGGAAAATTTGGTTGCGCTACTTTCTTTTCACATGTGGAAGAACGTATTTACACAGCAAATATTCATATTGTTAAATTGTGATAGTGCTCAACATAGACCATGAATGACACTGTCTTATGTAGTTACATATCTCTGTCTTTCATACATCTTTGACATTTAATATGAATGTTGGATGAATATTCCGCATATTGAACATTGTAATATATATGATGCATGGGTAAATAAAATTTCTAAACCATAATTTCATGCTAGCTACCCATGTGTGGGTCTTTTGAAAGATGTTTAACAAATTAGAAAAACGACTTTGTTCAATTTATGTGAAGGAAACCAACATATTATTGCTTTCTATAGGATTTTTAATTGGTTGCAAATTTTATCCTATTGTGAGAAAGTGATCTAGTTCTTACCTTGGACTTTATTAAAAGTGATGGGTATTCTTTTTGGTGGTTAGCAGGCAGCACGGGAGGAAGCATGGGCCAAGGTTTCAGCGCTTGAGCTTCAGATCAATGTTGCGATGAGGGATCTTGATTCTGAGAGACGAAGATTGAAAGGTGCCAGAGAGCGGATCATGCTTCGGTAAGATTTATGATCCTAAAGACACTTGAACACACTTCTTCTACCTTAATTGATTTTTACCATAACTTAAAGAGTTGCTGGTGCAACTGTTATTTTTATTGAATATATTTCAGATCTGTTGAAGTTTTATTCAACTCCATTTGCATCCCTTTCCCTGTAGTATAATGGACACGAGGGCATTATAATTGCACATTATGCGGATATTATTTTAAATGGATAGAGTGATGCTAAGACAATAACTGATATAAAAAGCTTCTTTTCCCAAAGAATGTGCTTGATTTACGAGCGGAAAGAGAGAAATAGATTGAGAGGGAACGAAGCTGAGGCCTTTGTTTTAATGCGATAGTATGCACATCTGTGGCATCATAGATATGCTAAAGCATTTCATTTTCTCAGTTGCTATATCACTTTGATATGCTGCTATTGGGCTTCTCAGAACCTTCCAATGTATACATGAAGTCAAATGTCCTATGTTTGCTTTTCCAGCAATTTGTATTTGCATATTTTGTTAAATTGCATGCAGTTCCCATATTGCTTCCAGTTTTTTGACTACCTCGTTGAAGAGTACATAAGTTAAGCTATGTTTTATAAAATTTTGAAGCTCGATTTACCTAATCTTTTAAAGTCAACTACCTTTAGCTTGTGAATTCTGTTGGCAGCTTAGCATGTATATATAAATCATTGCTTATTTTCTATATAGGGAGACACAACTACGGGCATTTTATTCAACAACAGAAGAGATAAGCCACTTGTTTACCAAGCAGCAGGAGCAGCTGAAAGCAATGCAGAAGACTCTGGAAGATGAAGAGAATTATCAGGACACTTCTCTTGATTTGGACCTAAATCTATCATCTGGAAATATTGACAAAAGGGCAGCTGGAGAAATTGGAAATCTGGGCAACAGGGTTAATGGCATTCTGATGCCCAGTTTGACATGTTCAGCCCAGAGAGAGGCCAACAGTGAAGGGGTTGAGACTTCCAGGGATAGTGTCACAGAGAAGCATGAAGATGACGTGAGATGTGAAGGTGAAGAGCAGAACACCCAAGAGGCAGAGTTCCCTAACAATGACTGTCTTGTTAAGGGTGGGTTTGGTTCTGACATTTATGGGGTTGGTACTGCACCAATGGATGTGGAAGGTGGCAGAACCGAGCAGTTCCCTGAGACTGAGAGCCCAGGCAATTTTGATCTAAACAACCCTAACACTTTAGCTGGTGAAACATTGCAGCTCGAGGATGATACGCTTGTTCAAGAAACCGAGCCAATTGAAATGCAATGTGAAGGCAGTCCTCACCACTCTCAGTCCAAGAATGCAAATGAAGTTCAGGAAAAGGCCTTTGAAGACACCCCTGGAGGTACCATTAGAACAGCAGATCTCTTGGCATCAGAGGTAGCTGGGAGCTGGGCTTGCAGCACAGCACCGTCTGCTCACGGAGAAAACGAATCTCCAGACAACGAGGAACAAAACGCTTTGGCTTTTCAAGATTCTAATACGGAGGTGGCAGATAGCCGGAACACCCTGTTGGCTGGCGGTTGTAGTGCTTCCAACCCCCCTAGCAAAGGACATGATCTCCAGCCACTGACTGAGATGATTGGAATCCTTGCACCTGAACTCAAGGAGCAGTTCAGTGGCGTTATCGCTAGCAAGGGCTCCGAGGGAGTTGATAGAGTTGCGATTTCCGACTCAGATACTGAAGATTGCACCAGCAGCAACAAGGACACTGGAGCTGGCATGGGGAGTGATTCGGCCTCAGATGAAGAGACACAGCAGGCAGATGTCCCTGCTGATAACGACAAAGAAGTTGATTCAGCGATGGATGAAGTTGACGATGATACTCAGGAAGACTGAAGGATAATCCTCTCTCAACTTGCTTACTTTCCCCTCATATTTATATATTCTTTTAGCATGTCGAGTTCACATAGGATAATAGAATCAGGTTAATAGCTGTAATTATGCGGAGTTCTCTTTTAGTCAAGTTGTTTAAATTTGAATTATTGTGAGCATTAGTGTCTGGCTGGTGAAAAATTTATCTTAAATCCATTATTGTTTTGTAAAATTTTACATTTTGGTACGTTTGTAGAAAAATCTAAAACAACTAGTTAATTACTGGCAAGAACACAAACAATCAATCAGCAGTCGTGTATAGTCAATGCCTAGTATCTTACGGAGGCAACGTGGAGGAGGGAGATAGTAGAAAATATGGAAATTTTGCATGTTTCCCGAGATAAGGGTTATTTCGCAGTGTATGAAAGTTTAATACATTATGCCAAATATCTCCAAGGTTTTCATTTATTTGCCTACGTTGTCTCTTCTATTGCACTTTTTTCTGTAAGACTCATTTCGTATCAAAATCGCCCTAATTAAACTGACTGGGTTTCTTCATTACAAGGCTTGAAGTAGAGCTCTACAAGGCCACATAGAGTCACTTGACTCCATATTGAGAAACTTGTATGCTTTCTAATTGTCGTCATCATTGATTTCAAATGGTGGGAAATTCTCTCTCATAGATGAAACATATTTGAGTTCAAGCTCATACTTATAAGGATCAAAACTAATCTTGTTGGCTATTTTCTCCTTAATCGAATTATACTTGGTACTCTCACCAATAACACCTCCATTTGCCTGTTGTTTTCCTTCATACGAACACTTGTTTCCCATCATTCCCCACTATCCATTAGTTATTAGTGTCATATAGTATTTAAGCCCCGTTTGGTATAACTGCTAGAATTGGAATTGGAATCGGAATTGAATGAGAAAACAATAATCATCCATTCCTGAGGTTGATTATTTGGTATGCTGTCGGAATGAACCATTCCTGAAACAACAACAACAACAATATTCTTAACAATTAAATAAAATAAATATTAGATAAAAAATAGTGACAAAATAATAATAGTAAAATAAATATAATATAACAACAAGAACAAGAACAACAACAACAAGAACAACAACAACAATCGGGAATGGATGATTCCCTAGTATTTTGATAGGAATGAAAATGGCCCCAAAATCGAGAATGGATTATTCCCGGGAATCCTTCCAACTCCAAGTTTTTATCATACCAAACATTTAAATCGGTAATCATCCATTCCGATTCCCATTTTTGATTCCCGGGAATGCATACTAAATTGTTTCCTACAAAAATATGGAAAACCATACAAATATGGATGAAATAATGATTATAACAAAAATTTATTGCAATGTATTGTGATGAAGAGCTTACCCATGGAGAATTGATCTATAATGCAAAATGTTGTTTTTGTGAATGAGATGGGGTTGGATGTTTTTACTTCGAAATTAAGTTTAAATACAAAGATAAATTTTAGATTTTATAGGTAGGGTAGTGATATGATGTATATTGGAGGGATTATTGTTAATAGGAGGAATGTCGAGTTCTTAAGTACAAATATAAAATATGTATATGTGTAAACCGACTCCTAGCCTATGCAAATAATTACAAGACTTCCTCCCGTTGTAGTGGAAGGGTAGTCAGGATCGATCCACGAGGAGGCGTGTCAACGGGATCCTAGCAGCGTTGGAAATCTCACGTCTTGCGTCGACCAGAAGCCTCGATTTTGAGCTTGAAGCTCGATGTCGATCTCAGCTGTCGATCCTTTCTGCAACAGAAGACCTGCGGAGACAAAAACAAGCAGTCGATATCGATAGGGGAAGGTCGATATCGATGTTAGTAGACGAAATCGACTGGCTCAGAAGACTGCCAGTCGACACAGGTGGTCGATATCGACGTATGGGGATCGATATCGATGTTTGCAGCAGTGACCCAGGAGTCTCGAGATCGACTCAGAAAACTATCGATCTATCAGCGTGGTCGATATCGACGTTCACGGTCGATATCGATGTCTTCATGCAGTGGGTTAGTTCTTCGTCGGCAAAGAAAGGCCGAAGATTGAAGAATGGAAAGGATGCGATGAACAGAAATAAAACAGAGGTTTTGTATGTATAAAATATGTAAAAAGTAACTCCTAGGATTAGGGTTTACCACAACATTAACCAATGCATGCGACGAGATAAATAAGACGGACAATTGCGCTATTTCACCCGAGGGACGAGCTTTCGCCGTACACCAACTCTTAGGATTACTCTTGCAAATAAACCTAATTGTCTCTACCAATTTTATGTTTATAACTCAAGTTGTTAGCATGAATCCCTTTTCTTTCGATTAGGACTAAACATAGAATCGTAGGAGATGATATAGACACAACGATATCAACATCGAATACTTTCCTCAAGCGCGCATGGCTAACGTCAGGCTCACCCCGACCCTAAGAGCTTTGGGGGACTACTCGCACCTCATCATGGAACTCATCATTGATTGAAAGAAAGAAACTTGCATTAAAATATAAACTTCGTAGCTTTACAACTCAACGTCGGCTTTCGCAAACGCCAAACCTTAAAACTTCTCTCTAACTCTATTGAATGTAATTGGATGTGTTGATGGATGATTGAAAGATGATTGAATGCCAGCCCCCTAGGGCTTTATTTATAGGCTACTAATCCTCGCTATCCAAGGATTGTAACTTCTATCTAAACTATGAACTCTATCCAAACAATTAGGATATGTCTTTTATTTTGATAAACTTAAACTAACTTTGATAAAACTTAAAGGTAAAAAGATAAATAAGTCTTCAGCTGCCATCTATCTTAAAAGTATGAGATAATTCCGTGTCTCCTTGAAGATACAGTTCCCAATCTGTATCTCGAAATCGAGTTTATCTTCTGTCGAGATAAGGTCGATATCGACCACAGAGGTCGATATCGATGTCTGTGTTCCTATTCGACTTGTCCATCTCCACTCGATGTCTATGTTGAGGTCGATATCGATGATAAAGGTCGATATCGATGCCTTCTTGGTTGGTCTGTGTGGTCTATCTCGACACTCAGAAGGCGTGTCGACAACTATGGTCGATATCGATGTTTAAGGTCGATATCGATGTTCAGCTTCACTTGGCTTCTTCGTTTTGACTCTGATTTCGCTCGAATTCCTGCATGGTTAGCTCAAAACTTGTGAAGACTCTATTTCTTGTATTTTAGCCCATTCTCACACAAGTTTATATTCTTTTGAACCTTTTCTTTGGAAATCGAATGAAATACGAAGTCAAAAGATGCATTAAAAGGAGGTACAAATATGTACATCAAAACACCCCATACTTAGACTTGCTTGTCCTCAAACAATAACCAAGCAATAACCAACACCTAGAACACACCCTTCAAGTCTTCGCCCTTTCTCAAAAGCAACATCATAAGTGGTGGCAAAGCAAAGCAAGTGAATTTAATGTCATAGCACATATTTAGGCGATCCATAGGCATATGCAATTTTGATCCAACCTCACAGGTATAATGTGTTTGCACTCAACTCTCATGTGTTTAGGCTATGAAGATCAACTCTCAACTCAATTCCATTCACAATCTCATAAACATTGCAATTTATAAAAATCCACTCGCAACCAATTATGAAAATGCAATAAGAACTATCAGGAGGACTTTCGCTCAATGGAAGACTTCAAAGAAGACTCCATTCGGCGGGGTTGTAATGGGGCTTGGTAAGAAATTAAGGGTATGGAATTATTTGGCTATGTGGTGCTTTTGTAATTCAGGAATCAAGACTCCTAAATCTCAACACTTACAATATCCAAACCATAACTCTTCCATGTTGCTCTTTCCAAGCTTAATTCTCCATAATGCTCTTTCTCAACTCATCTTTCCACAATATGCTCTAAAGAAGCACTAAAAGATGTAAACCATACTACCGACCCTTCTTTCAAACTCTAATATGCCTCTAAAAAATATCACACTTGTATAACTAAAGGACTTAGGATTTTGGCTCATGCACTATATATATACATCTCTATTTTTTTTTCAATTTTTTTTGACGAAAATAATAAATAATACTAAAAAATATGTGCATTTATAAGGTGAGCCAAAAATCCTTTTATAAAATATGACAAAATGTAAATATGTACCAACCCATAATTTCCTTGCTAAAAAATGGACAATATGCACTTTTATTTCCACAAGGCATTAGTCCAGCCAATCTAAGTCTTAATTCCCAAATGGGGGTCAAGCTCAATTCGGCTAGGGATAATTTTGTGGAGTTTGCAATTTCAGGCTCAGGCTAATTTTCCGGCTTCAAGCAGGGATAATGCAGGGTAGGTAAAGAGAGGATAAAAATGACTTAAAAGATGCCTCCATCATTTAATTCTTGTAAACATAAACATATTTATGTATTGGTTTTGAATAACTATCACAACATTTAGAGATGCATAGGAAGAGTAAATTCACTCAAGAAAGCGGAGGGATTTTTGATGTTCTCCCTATAGGCCAAAATTCTCACAAGGACAATTTTTGTTGGATTTGCTTTTTAGCCTAGGATCATATGTGCTCAATTTCATCACAAGTTCACAATCTACATAAATATTTTAAGGACTTAGGCTAAACCATCCAAATATGCCATAGGATTTACATGATCAAGTTAGCTATTGAGTTTTCATCATAGGACATCTAAGTAAGGTTTAAAAACAAACTTAAAAATAAACATGCATTTTTTTTTGTATTTTTGACATTTTTTCTATTTTTTTGGATTTTTTTGACATTTTATAAAAGTAAAACTAAGAATAAAAATTTAAACCTGAATGCAATGCGAAGAAGAAAACCAAGTTATGACCATAAGACATGTTTTTCCCCCACCCCATACTTAAAATATACAATGTCCTCACTGTATTAAGAAGAAGAACGAGGGTAGAGAGAAACTCACAGCGCAACCTGCGGATTTAGGTCGATTTCAGGTTAGGTCGATGCCAGAAGTCGATATCTATGTCAGTGGTCGATGTCGACTGCATTTGTCGAAGTCGAGGAAGAAAATGAAGACAAGGGCTGCCAGGTTGGGGTCGATATCGATGATTATGGTCGATATCGACCTCTGCTTTTCTGCTCCCGAGTCATCGATGTCGACTCCAGGAGATGGCTTGACCCTGGGGGGTCGATTTCGACTGGCCTGGTCGATTTCGACTGCCTCTGCAGAAGCTTCTTTTCTTCTTCGTCATTCCTTTTGCTTAGAAACCTGAAATCTTTGTTAGAAATATAGATAAAGCCACGAATTATCACAGTTTTAAAAGTTCAAAATCCAAAAGTCAAATCCTAAAAACCATCTAAAAAAAATCAAGGTTTTATGTACATGCTCTAGAGTTTTGAGTCGCTAGGCCGACTTCTCCGTCAATTCTTCACGAGCTTTTTATGTAGGGACCCTTCGAGCTTGAGCCTTCTCCCGGATCATCTATGTCCTTTTGATAACATCTAAGTTCGGTGACCAAGGCTTCTTCACTGTTAGGTTCTTCTTTGGGCGCTTTCCTTCTCTTTCTTGACCTAACTTTAGCAATATAGGCAAACCATGGAGCTTTGACCCTCCCATTAGTTGAATTATCAATAATTGGCTTAATTGATTTATCAATAAGGGATAGAGGAGGGTTAGGAGTCATACCTGGGCTTACCTGTTTGGGCCCAAAACAAAAATCTTCGGGCTGAGGGGTGGTCGATTTCGACCAAGGTGGGTCGATTTCGAGTTCTGTGGTCGATATCGACATGTGGGGGTCGATATCCACCTCTGTGACCCCATACTTAAGCTCCTAACAACAATCTGGCATGCTCGATTTCGGCCAAGGGGGGTCGATTTTGATGTTTTTAGTCGATATCGACTGGTTCCAGTCGATGTCGACTCTGCTTGCTGTTTCCGTTCTCGCCAATAAAAATTTTCTAAGCTTTTCCTTAGCCGGCGAGAGGACTACTTGCTCCAGGTGCTTCGTTTCGCTCATAGTTGGGTTGAAAGAGAATTCTATCACTTCGTTCCCTATAGTAAAGGTTAGTAATCCTCGACGTACATTGATATTGGCATCAGCAGTAGCTAAGAAAGGCATACCAAGTATAATAGGCACTACAGGATCTTCAGGAATTTCCAATACAATGAAATCAGTAGGCACAAAGAATTTACCTACCTTTATAGGAACGTCATCAACTATACCTGTGGGCCTGACGAATGAGTTGTCAGCCATATAGAGTTTCATGTCCACAGGTTCAAGCGCGCCAATGTTCACCTTTTGCCAAATAGAGAGAGGCATGAGACTTACGCTTGCCCCTAGGTCACATAGGGCTTTATAACGATGTTGACCAAGTCCCACGGTGATTGCAAACTTCCCTGGATCACTCCTCTTCTCAGGGAAGTCCATCTTTGAGCACTCCTATGCGATCTCTGCCATGGACCGCTTCTTGCTAAGGATGTCTTAGAGTAATCGTACATAGGCGGGCATCTCGCTTAGGGCTTCTGTAAGAGGAATGGTAACATTAAGACCTTGAAGAATTTTTACAAAGTGCATAAACTTACCTTTGGTGGGATCCTCCAATGCTTTGGATGGGAATGGCAATGTCTTCTTTGGTGGAGGGGCCAAAACGGAGGTCGGACGGGCCTGCTGGACATCGATGTCGACTGGGTGGTCGATTTCGACCTCTTTTATGGCTCTACAGGTTATGCAGTGGCATCGATGTCAACCTGTGGGTCGATCTGGTAGTCGATATCGACCTCATCCTCGACATTGACTGGTCTGTCGATGTCGACTGGATCTGCTACTTTCTCCGATTCCGTTCATGGCTTTTGTACTTTGTTGCCACTCCTTAATTGTATGGCTGCGACATGGCCTGTCCTTGATTTCCCCTTAGGATTGGTGGTTGGTTGTCCAGGGAATGTTCCGGACGGTCTAGGGATTTGCGCCGCCAATTGACCCAGTTGGGTCTCTACGTTCTTTTTCCAAATATCCATCTCCCCAATCCTTGTGGTAAGGTGATTGAGTTGAGAATGGATTGCATTGTTGGATTGATCATTCTTAGCATGATTCCGCTTGATTTCATCCAGCACAAGTTGTAGATCATCCTTCCGTTGGTCCCTCTCCGGGTGCCCAGGAGCTCTATAAGGCGGAGGGTCCCTAGGGTTAACCTGGTTCCTTTGTGGTTGATGGAACCTTTGGTCTCCCCAATATTGGTGATTGGGACCCCTCATGTAGCGCGCCTCCTGATGAGTCTTTGCTAGTTGTACTTGTTCAGCATGGGGCCACTCGATGGTGGTGTGCCGCTGCGATCCGCATTCAATGCAATCTTGGTTTGCTGAAAGGAACCTCACTTGCTTTTGGAGCTTTCGAAGTTGATCTCTATGAAATTGCTCCTTTATGTCCGAATCGATTACATTGGAGGGTTCATATAAGGGCATAGATGGGGCAGACCTCAATGATGATGGTGTGTCGGAAGCCTCAGGAGTCCCATATGTGTTGTCGAATTCCACCAACCTCTCTATGGTTTCCCAAGCCTCTTGTGGAGCGAGTTCAAGGTAGCCATAGGTGGTGTAAGTGTTGATCCTCTCCTTGGTGGCAACATCAAGAGCATTGTATATGATCTCCTGAATTACGTACGGTGGTTGGCCATGCATCGGGCATGATCGTAGTAGGTCCTCAAACCTTTCTCAAACAGTCGCCAGAGCCTCACCAGGCTTTTGTTTGAAAGCCGTGATTTTCTGTCGGATCAAAGCCGTCTTAGAAGGAGGGAAGAACTTGTTGAGGAACGCGTCCTTGACTTCATTCCAGGTGCAGAGCGATCTTGGGGCTAAGCTCTCCAACCACTGCAATGCTTTTCCTGTAAGAGACCAACGAAAGGCTTTTAGTTGGACATATTCAAGACTTCGTCCATCAGCAATAGTATCACAGAGGTCTAAGAAGGTTGAAATATGTGCCATAGGGCATTCATTAGGTTTTCCTTCATATTGATGCCTTCTAATCTCAGTAAGGAAGTTAGGTTTAATTTCGAAATTAGAGGCAGGGATAAGAATCGCCGATTTAGGCATTGTGAGTGCGGGGTGCATATATTGCTTGGCATTCCTAGGGAGGGCATTGATTTGGGCTTCTATTTGCCTCCGGCCTTCCTCCATCCTATCCGCACGCTCCTTAAGTGCTGCCTCTCTAGTCGTTAAGTCCTCAACCTGCTTCCTTAGTTGCTCAATTAGTTCAGCCTGGTTCGCGTTGTCTGCCATGATTCTTTGAGCTTGGGCTCTTAGATGGAAATAACGCTCAGGGTCGTCTACTCCTTCGAATTTAGGTGGGCGATCAACGCGTCGCATACACTTGCAAAACCAAACTAGGTAGAGACGTGAGATAGACTACTAGGGCGCGATTGATTGCCTCCCCAACAACGGTGCCAATTTGTTAATAGGAGGAATGTCGAGTTCTTAAGTACAAATATAAAATATGTATATGTGTAAACCGACTCCTAGCCTATGCAAATAATTACAAGACTTCCTCCCGTTGTAGTGGAAGGGTAGTCAGGATCGATGCACGAGGAGGCGTGTCAGTGGGATCCTAGCAGCGTTGGAAATCTCACGTCTTGCGTCGACCAGAAGCCTCGATTTCGAGCTTGAAGCTCGATGTCGATCTCGGCTGTCGATCCTCTCTGCAACAGAAGACCTGCAGAGACAAAAACAAGCAGTCGATATCGACATGGGAAGGTCGGTATCGATGTTAGTAGACGAAATCGACTGGCTCAGAAGACTACCAGTCGACACAGGTGGTCGATATCGATGTTTGGGGGTCGATATCGATGTTTGCAGCAGTGACCCAGGAGTCTCGAGATCGAATCCAAAAACTGTTGATCTATCAGCGTGGTCGATATCGACGTTCAGGGTCGATATCGATGTCTTCCTACAGTGGGTTAGTTCTTCGTCGGCAAAGAAAGGCCGAAGATTGAAGAATGGAAAAGATGCGATGAACAGAAATAAAACAGAGGTTTTGTGTGTATAAAATATGTAAAAAGTAACTCCTAGGATTAGGGTTTACCACAACGTTAACCAATGCATGCGACAAGATAAATAAGACGGACAATTGTGCTATTTCAACCGAGGGACGAGCTTTCGCCGTACACCAACTCTTAGGATTACTCTTGCAAATAAACCTAATTGTCTCTACCAATTTTATGTTTATAATTAAAGTTGTTAGCATGAATCCCTTTTCTTTCGATTAGGACTAAACATAGAATCGTAGGAGATGATATAGACACAACGATATCAACATCAAATACTTATCTCAAGCGCGCATGGCTAACGTCGGGCTCACCCCGACCCTAAGAGCTTTGGGGGACTACTCGCACCTCATCATAGAACTCATCATTGATTGAAAGAAAGAAACTTGCATTAAAATATAATCTTCGAAGCTTTACAACTCAACGTCGGCTTTCGCAAACGCCAAACCTTAAAACTTCTCTCTAACTCTATTGAATGTAATTGGATGTGTTGATGGATGATTGAAAGATGATCGAATGCCAGCCCCCTAGGGCTTTATTTATAGGCTACTAATCCTCGCTATCCAAGGATTGTAACTTCTATCTAAACTATGAACTCTATCCAAACAATTAGGATATGTCTTTTATTTTGATAAACTTAAACTAACTTTGATAAAACTTAAAGGTAAAAAGATAAATAAGTCTTCAGCTGCCATCTATCTTAAAAGTATGAGATAATTCCGTGCCTCCTTGAAGATATAGTTCCCAATCTGTATCTCGAAATCGAGTTTATCTTCTGTCGAGATAAGGTCGATATCGACCACAGAGGTCGATATCGATGTCTGTGTTCCTATTCGACTTGTCCATCTCCACTTGATGTCTATGTTGAGGTCGATATCGATGATAAAGGTCGATATCGATGCCTTCTTGGTTGGTCTGTGTGGTCTATCTCGACACTCAGAAGGCGTGTCGACAACTATGGTCGATATCGATGTTTAAGGTCGATATCGATGTTCAGCTTCACTTGGCCTCTTCGTTTTGACTCCGATTTCGCTCGAATTCTTGCATGGTTAGCTCAAAACTTGTGCAGACTCTATTTCTTGTATTTTAGCCCAGTATCACACAAGTTTATATTCTTTTGAACCTTTTCTTTGGAAATCGAATGAAATACGAAGTCAAAAGATGCATTAAAAGGAGGTACAAATATGTACATCAATTATCGATGTACGGGAGTCGAAAATTTGACAATTAGGGTATAGACAATTAGAGTTAATAGTCTAGTAGTTATGATCTAGATTAAACCCTTATCACTATGTTTTCTGTCTTCTTTATCCTGTCGACCCCGAAATTGAGGGTGAGTTAATATACATATTTAATCCGTGAAAATATGTTTTGAGAATTTTAATTGAATTTATAATTTTCTCAAAATAATTTAAAAAATTCATTAAAAATTTGAAATTCATTATTTTAGCATATATTTATTTTATTTTATCTTTTCTTTTGATTCAAGAAAAACCTTTATAATATTGTCTGAATTAAATATAAAGGTAAAATTGGCCTCTTTTTTTTTTTAGCACAAATCGACCTATTTTTGCTATTATTTGAAAATTGGTATATTTTTGCAAATAGAATATCGATTCGGTGTAGTTGCGCAAATTGACCTTTGAGATTTTAGAGTCTGTGTTCCTTCGTAGATCTGAATCCTAAATCAAAGAAAACGAAACCTTTGTGGGTTGAATTAGACATGAAATTGTTGAATTGGCCAACCTTACCTTGAAATCTACGAAAACCCTAGCTTAATGTGATTGCTTGCGATTGAGTTTGGGGTTGTGGATTCAGGAATTTTGTTGTTCTTATTCATGTTCTTGGAGATTTGGAATCACTTTAGATCCCGCTTATGTCGTGGTGGTTTTTTTTAGATGAACGGTAAATATATATAAAATGAAAGCCAACCTAACAAGTTTCCAGACGGCTAACATATTCAACTACACAACATAAATCGTACTCATGGAGTCATGCAAGACCCCATGACATATATTACGATGCCATAGAAAATAGACCTATCAAATAACACAAGTATAACATCATAAATAGGTCACCCAACGCAAAAAGACATCTGGCCCCACTATAAGATCCATCGCGAGTAAAGTACTTGTTCGGATCTCAACCAAACCCTCCTCGCGATCTAAATATTAGTATGTGCCCGCGTAGCGACTGGGGAGGATCCTCTAAGTACCTCATGGTTCTCCAGAACCCTAGCAAGCAGCTCGCTGGCTCCAGCACCTCACCTCTAAACAACGCCACGTGTATTGCCTACACCCCTAAGCACGAGGGCATGCCTTACACGTGTCCTAGACAGAACCACGAGGTCGCCAGCCAGCTGCTCGCTTAACCTTCCTATAAATACCCCCTTCCAACCACAGAATGCGGGATCCGATTCAAAAGATAAGAAAGAAGAGCTCTAATAATCCCCCGGACCTAAAACCCCCGGAGTTGAGTTCTCGAGATTTGTGATCGGAGAAGAACGTTCCTGGAATAAGAACATCATTTAACTTCCATCCGAGTCCGTGATAGAACGACTCAAATCCTCGCGAGCCGAACATAACACCCCATCGGTTGGATCAATAAACGTATAATCTAGTCATAACCCTTTTCGATCAAGGCTTGCATGTATTTCTAAGTAATTCTGTCGTCATAATGAGGTAATAAGTATAGGTGAAATTCCACGAACGCTTCATTGGCCCCGTCTGTGGGAATCTTTCACGACGAGAGGTTCCGCGTAGCAGTACGCTCCTTCACATCTCATTCCTTCAATTCATTTCAACATATCCTTTTTTCATTAAGCTATTTACTCCCTTTTTTCGTCCTACATTAATCCTATCTAAAGTAATAAATAACATTGTTCACTTCCCGTTTTAATACCAACAAAATTTGTAGAAAATCATGAATTTTACGCTGTTCGGGGAAGAGTTTGAGAACCAACATCACGATGCCAAAGAGACCAACCTCCTCAACCTCAACATACCTCCCAACGAGGTAGCTCAACATAACACTAACGAGGGCATTCCCCAACAACCTCCATGGGACACCGCTCAACCACCCCCGTTCGCTCCCAATGGAATATGGGGGTGGTTACCCCCGTACCAGTTCTTCGCGGGGAATTATCCGCAGAGCACGTATTTGAACTACCAGGCAAGTGGGGTACCGGTCCAGCACGACCCCAGTGGCTACTACCAACAACAGGGTCCTATACCTGTAACGGTCAACCACTTCCTTAACCCTGCTGGTGACCCTCTCAACATCGGCCTAGAACTCGATGAAAACGCTAACAAGATCGCCCGTCTCTTCAGCCCCAGGGATGTATCGTCGCGTTCAAATTCCCCTGGAGCACCCGCACAAACACGCAAAGATGAACCAACTTTCCCATTCGCTTTCTGCAGGGAAATACGCGAAGCACCGGTCCCCAAGACGTGGAGGGATATCTCCATTTCCATGTACAAAGGAGATACCGATCCCAATGATCACCTCAACCAATTCACCACGGCAATGGGTATGAACGAGGACAATGACGCCATGTATTGTCGCTCGTTCCCATCCACACTAAGCAGGGTAGCATTGACATGGTTCACCAATTTGGCTCAATCCTCCATCAACAACTTCGCGCAGCTAGCAGGCACGTTCGTTGCCCACTTCGGCAGTGCTCGCACAAGGAAAAGAACCATGTTGGACCTCAATTCCATCAAACAAGGTGCGACTGAATCACTGGGAAACTTCTTCAGCAGATTCACCAACATGGTGGTTCAAATCCTTAAATTTAATCAAGAGTCCGCGAGCACAATACTAATGGGCAACCTGGTCGAGGGCGATTTCAAGATCTGCCTATTCCGAAAGGAGCCAAAAAACTACGATGTTCTGAGAGAGCTCGTAACCAAGCAGATCCACGCCATGGAAGCGGCAAGCTCTAGTTCGCGACCCATCGAATCTAGACCACCAACTTACCACCGAGCGCCTAACAAACGCCAAAGAAGAGAGAGTTTCGGGGATCAGCATCACCGCAATCTTTCCTGGCAATACCCGGTCATTCCCCCGCGACCTCAGGTCCACGAAGTCCAATACAACCAAAGGTCGGGTCCAGGACCTCTTGGTGCCCCAACAAATGCGATGATGGCTCATCCTGACTACGTGTCACCTCCTGTATACGGGGTCCCTCCAACCCTCCCTCAAAAAGAGGTACCCCTTCAGATTTGTGCACCACTGACGAATCCTAGCCATCCCATCGCAGCGCCACAACAACGCCTGCCCCCTGTGGTTCCTCCCCAGCAATATAAACCACCGAATTCTCCGCCAAGGTCTTACAATCCTCAATATTCCGCCAGAGGAAGGGGCAGGGGAACCTAACCCCGGAACAAGGAGAAAGGAATGAATACAGAGGCGGAGGCTACCGACCTCCCCCAAGGGACATGAGGAATGTCCAGGAAGCCAGGTCCTCGTCCAACCGACACGATCACCCTAACCAGGATCATCGGAAGCCTCCCTTACCGGATGGGTGCATTAATACCATCGCGTGGGGGCGTGCGACATTTGGTGCCAGTAAGCAGGAGAGGAAAAATTATGAAAGAGAAGCTATATACCCTCCGTCTGAGGCTAGTATCAAGCAAGCATCCACCGCGCACACGATACTCAATTTTTCTGTTTCAGATACCCGTGATGCTCGCAACCTAAGAATGCCACATTCGGATCCTATGGTCATTCATGTGCAGATAGGGAACAAGACTGTTAAACGAGTCATGATTGATACAGGTTCATCTGTGGACGTCCTTTACTGGGACGCTTTTGAACAACTCGGAATCGCTGAAAGCGCCTTGCGCCGGTACGCAGGAAAACTGGTCTCCTTCTCTGGAGACGAAGTTGAGGTAGCTGGAACCATCGAATTGGACCTGACGTTAGGGACCGCACCGAATAGGAGAACACACATGATCGAATTCACAGTGGTTTGACTACCATCCATCTACAACGCTATCATGGGATGCGTAAGCCTATTCAAATTCCAAATAGCCTGCTCCATATATCATTTCAGCGTTAAATTTCCATGTACCAACGGAAAGGTGGGTGAAGCACGGGGAGAACAAGCAGAAAGTAGAGTTTGCTACTTATCCTTGCTAAGAAAGGGCCACAACCGAATATTCGTGATTAGGACAGACGCTCAAGGATCACTAAAGGAAGAAGTAATCGATGAATGTGAGCAAGAGGCAACATCCAAACAACAACATGCGGAATTAGAAGTTCGACCCGAAAAAGTAGCTGACAAAATTATGGAGGAAAAAATCGCCTTCTTTCCTTTCCCAAACAAGGCCGAGGCCCTGTACCACGGTCACAATTTGACTGGCCCCGCCCTAGAGCGTCTCAAAGATATGTTAAAAAGATCATGTGATGTTTTTGCCTGGTCGCCGCCATATTTGAAGGGGCTCCCCCGAGAAACTGCAGAACATTCACTAAGATTAAATCGCGAGGCAAAGCCTGTATGCCAAAGAAAAAGGAAAATGGCCGCCGAAAAGTCGGAGGCAGCAAAACAAGAGGTACATAAGCTTCTACAAGCGGGATTTATTCGCGAGATTAAAGATTCGACTTGGTTATCAAATGTGGTGTTAGTCAGAAAGAGCAGTGGCAAATGGAGAATGTGCGTAGATTTCAAAGATCTGAACAAAGTCTGCCCAAAAGATAGCTACCCTTTGCCATCCATCGACGAGCTAGTCGACACAACGGAAGGGCACACCACTCTAAGCTTTTTGGATGCTTGCTTCGGCTACAATCAGATCAGAATGAGCCCTCGCGATGAAAGAAGCACCGCTTTCATCACCAACCAGGGAACTTTCTGCTATAAGGTAATGACGTTTGGGCTAAAGAACGCGGGTGCCACCTTCCAGCGAATGATAGAAAAAGGGTTTGCTGCCCAATTAGGAAGAAACATGGCGGTCTACATCGATGATATCATAATCAAAAGCCTCACCAAAGAGGACCATTGCAAATACTTACAAGAAACCATCGACACACTAAGAAAAAATCGCGTCTGCCTGAATCCAGAAAAATGTGTTTTTGGAGTGGATTCAGGAAAATTCCTAGGTTTCATGATAAGCCACCGAGGAATAGATGTGAATCCTTCAAAAGTACAGACCATCATCGACATGGCCCCACCAAAGACGTTGAACGACATTAAAAAATTAAATAGATCAGTCAACTACTTAAGAAGGTTCTGTTCGCGATTGGATGATCATTCCCTGCCTTTCTTCGAGCAGCTTAAAAAGAAGGGCCCGGTCGAGTGGACCGTCGTTTTGGATGAAGCCTTCAAAAGTATGAAAGAATACTTAGCCACTTTGCCCACTCTTCATTTTCCACGCGAGCACGAAACACTGCAGTTACACCTCGCCGTCGGGTCTACAACTATTAGCACGGTGCTTACTAGGGAGTCCAAGCTTCCTATTTACTTCGCCAGCCGATTCTTACAACCCGCTGAATCCAGATATACCCCAATAGAAAAATGTCTCTATCTGTGGTTTTCGCTACACGAAGGTTGAGGCCTTATTTTCAGGCTCACACCATTGAAGTGCTTTCGAATCTACCCCTCCATCAGATCCTACACTCACCATCACTCTCTGGAAGAATGGTCAAATGGGCGGTAGAGCTTTCTGAATTTGACATCCATTTCAGGCCCAGGAAGGCCCGTCTGGCTCAAGCCCTGGCTGATTTTGTAGTAGAAGCTATCTTCACCGATTCTCAGGATCGCGATGGGGAAGACTGGGTCATAAATGTTGACAGATCAGTATCGACAGGAGGCTGTGGAGTCGGGGTTACCATCACAAGCCCTAGTGGGGAGATAACCGATCTTTCTTTCCAGCTACTGTTTGAGGCTACCAACAATGAAGCCGAGTATGAAGCTTTGATCGCAGGTATAGAGAAAGCACTGATCAACGGGGCTCGGCAAGTCCAGATTTTCACAGATTCAGAGGTAGTTGCATGGCAGGTTAAAGTTGAATATGAGGCAAAGACGGGAATGTTACTTGAATATCTAGCACGCGTGCAGACACTCACTGACGCCTTCGAAAAGTGTTCCATTTCATCTATTCCTCGCAAACGCGCCGATACCTTGGCCAGAATGGGGGCTACCTTACCTTTAGGATTAAGTGATCGCGTAGTGATCGAACAAAAGCATGCTCGAGGAATCCACCAGGGGGTATTCAGAATATCCAACCTCGGAGACTAACGAATACCTCTCCTGGAATTCATAACCGAAGGAGTTTTGATCGGTGAATCACAAGAAGGCCAGAGCATTAGAAGAAGAGCGGCCCGTTTTCGAGTAAGAGACGGTCGACTGTACAAAATAGGATTTAACCTTCCGGATCTCCTCTGTGTGTCGGACCAAGAGGGCCTTGACCTCGTCCAAGAGCTACACGCAGGCCTCTGTGGCAACCACCAGGGTGGAGAGCCGTGGCGTCCAAAATCACACGTCTAGGCTACTACTGGCCCTCTCTCAGAGCGGATGCTGAAATGATTATTCACATATGTGATCCTTGCCAGCGGCACACATCACTCAATCATCGCCCTCCTCATCCTTTGAAGTGCATATCTGTACCATGTCCGTTCGCAATGTGGGGAATGGAAATTTTGGGACCGTTCCCAACAGCACCAGGCCAGCTGCGCTTCATCATCGTAATTGTCGATTACTTCACAAAGTGGGTTGAGGCTGAAGCTATGGAGACCATCACGGCAGAAAAGGTACGCAAATTCCTCTGGAAAAACATGATCTGCCGATTCGGAGTCCCCTAGGCAATCATCACTGATCACGGTCCCTAGTTCGACTGTGAAGCAATTCGTGGTTTATGTGCCGGCCTCCACATTGACTTCCATTTCTCATCGGTAGCATACCTACAATCCAATGGACAGGCCGAGACCACGAATCGACAAATTCTGAATGCCCTTAAAAAGAGACTAGGGACAGCAAAAGGAGAATGGCCCAAATCTTACCTTTGGTACTATGGTCATATAGGACTTCAGGAAAGAGTCCAACTTGGGAAACACCCTTCGCAATGGCCTTTGGTGTCGATGCGATCATCCCTGTGGAGTTGCTCATCCCATCGGCTAGAATTGTTGATTTCAGTAAAGATACCAACGATGAAGCTCTCGAGTTAGAGCTCCACCTGCGCGAAGAAAGAAGGGACACAGCTTGTCTCAAAGAAAATGAATATCAGAGCCGGCTGGCTGAAGGATACAACAAGTACGTCTTCGTACGCCCGCTACAAAAAGGGGACATGGTCCTCTGACAAGCAACAACCGGGGGAAAACTTGAACCTAAATGGGAAGGACCCTACGTCATCCATAAAGAAGTAGGCCAGGGTTCTTTCAAACTTCAAAACTCAGAAGGCGCCACACTCGCAAAGGCATGGAACGACAAGAATCTCAAGGCTTATTTTGCATAATAGGTTAGACATAGAAAGAAGCCTGATGATTTAGATTTTCTATGTATAGGGGTCATCGGGGTTCCCGATTGGGTACACCACTTCATATGTCATAAATGAAAGTTCTAAACCCAACCTAGATTGTCAACACGCAATACATTTAACTATCTCGTGTATATGCAAGTAAGCCTTCAAGGAGAATAAATTTAGCTATCGTGTGTGTTTTAAACACGGATATGCATGCAAATAAGCCTCCAAGGAGAATAAATTTAGCTATCACGTGTGTTTTAAACACAGATATGCATGCAAATAAGCCTCCAAGGAGAATAAATTTAGCTATCGCGTGTGTTTTAAACACGGATATGCATGCAAATAAGCCTCCAAGGAGAATAAATTTAGCTATCGCGTGTGCTTTAAACACAGATATGCATGCAAATAAGCCTCCAAGGAGAATAAATTTAGCTATCGCGTGTGCTTTAAACACGGATATGCATGCAAATAAGCCTCCAAGGAGAATAAATTTAGCTATCGCGTGTGTTTTAAACACGGATATGCATGCAAATAAGCCTCCAAGGAGAATAAATTTAGCTATCGCGTGTGTTTTAAACACGGATATGCATGCAAATAAGCCTCCAAGGAGAATAAATTTAGCTATCGCGTGTGTTTTAAACACGGATATGCATGCAAGTAAGCCTCCGAGGAGAATAAATTTAGCTATCGCGTGTGTTTTAAACACGGATATGCATGCAAATAAGCCTCCAAGGAGAATAAATTTAGCTATCGCGTGTGTTTTAAACACGGATATGCATGCAAGTAAGCCTCCAAGGAGAATAAATTTAGCTATCGCGTGTGTTTTAAACACGGATATGCATGCAAGTAAGCATCCAAGGAGAATAAATTTAGCTATCGCATGTGTTTTAAACACAGATATGCATGCAAATAAGCCTCCTAGGAGAATAAATTTAGCTATCGCGTGTGTTTTAAACACAGATATGCATGCAAATAAGCCTCCAAGGAGAATAAATTTAGCTATAGCGTGTGTTTTAAACACGGATATGCATGCAAGTAAGCCTCCAAGGAGAATAAATCTAAATATCGTATACCTTCCGAACACAGGTTCACAAGCAAGTTTCCTTGATCTCTGGAAATTTAATAAACCCGATATGTTTTATTCTACTTTGTTTACAACATGGGTTTGTTCGGCTATTTTCTTCAAATCTCAATCAAAAGGTTGTTAAAATAGACCACTAAGGTAAGTTGTGTGAACTTTTTTTCCAACCTTAATAAAAGAGAGTTCGACAAAGCGCATATCCAAGCCAGCATGCAAAGAGAACCCCAAAAGATATGAACACAATACATCCCCTACAAACACTTCGAGAAACAAAAACGATTAACATAACAGGATTAAGGAGGAATAACAAGCAGATAAATACAAGTTCTAAGCTCATCCACGCGAACTCACTCATTCGCCTCTAGAACAATTATTGTAAAACGTCTACTCCTTTCATATTTGAAAATAATAAGAGACTCCCCAACACGTAAACCACTGTCTACAGCAAAAGCACGCCAACCTTCAGTAAGGATATAATGATCTTGGCTATCTCGGAACACCCTTACTTGAAAATCTTGCCCAGTGGGAGAGACCAAGCACACGTGAGTCAATCCCTCACGAGAATACTGAGCGCCAAAAGATTCAGGCAAAAGCTGCAAGAAACCAAAATCAGATATCAAAAAACACGAGAATCACAAACAAGAGAGTAGAAACAACTACCATATATTCCATCTTTTCCTCAGAATCGATGGAACGGAAAAAATCACGCCGACGAGGATGGGGAGAAGTCATGATTCCTCACTTCGGTTCACGGATAACTAAAACAAAATACAAGTACAACGGCCCAGAGTTTATCCGAAAATCTGCTATTTATTAACAAATAAAGCAAGTGTAGTATTATCATATCACAAGAAAGTAATTCACATCCATCCAAAACAGTTTTCTCAGAAGGAACTGCATGCCAAGCAAGTGGAAGAATCGCAGAGTGCATCTCTGCAACACGGAACCCCAGTGTCAGGCCAAGAATGGACACATCTGGGACAGAAAGAGATACAATAGGGAGACCCAAACCAAAATTTTGAAACATTAAATAGAGATATGATTACATAAATATTCGCGATTACACATAACAAACCGAATAAATAAAGTTAACAAAGGCACGACAAAAGAGCGGACATCTGATAACACCGCCATTACAAATTCAATCAAACCCTACTCATCCTCATCCTCAAAGACAAGAACTTTGAAGCGATGCCATCCCACATATTGAAAAAATAACATCGATGCTCCAACCTTAACGTTATTGTTGGTCGCAAATCTGTTCCAACCTCCAGACAACCACCAACGATTCGTGCCATCCTTGGAAACCTCGACATGAAAGTTTTCACCAGCCGCAGAGACCAAGCATACATCGTCAGATACAACATGACCATACATCCTCTCAAAAGCACCAGGGAGAGGCTGCAAAACAAAAGAGCATTACTTCATAAACAATTGTAATACACAAAGATACAGAGCATAACCAATGTATACAACTTACAAGGCGATGCATCCTCCCCTCTACGTCGACACAACGAAAAAAATCTCGCATCTCAAAGTTAGGAGACACCATCTTTTTACCAGAATAATAGTAGTTAACAAAACAAATAGATGATTGCAATTGTCACAAACACCACACCTTCTTATATCTAAAAGAGGATTGTACACGCTTTTTAAACAAAAACAATCAGCAAAGGCATTTATTACATGCATCGAAACCAGACAGAGAATCCGAAATTAAAATTTCACGAGATACTCTGCATGTATTACACATGGCATCAGTCATCTCAAAGCCCGACCAAATACACAGACATTTCAAATCCAAAGAGTCATTTATTACAAAAATTTGCCTATAAATCGATACCACAATGAAAGGATTTCTTCTCTACGGCACAAAGGGCACAACTCATCAAAAATCTTTCCAAAAAGAGTCATGGCAACGAATACTAGTGATCAAAATCCAAACAACCCCTTTGTTTTTTTATATCTATTTAGTAGGGAGCGAACAATACATACGCATGATGTTGCCCTATGAGTTCACCCAACATTTCCAACCTCATGTTCCCGATCAAATCTTATTGTCCACTCACGTCGTCAAAGATTTCCCTGTCCACATCGTAGGGGGAAGTTACGGATCTCACTGGGTAGCACGCAGATGGAGGGACTTTGTCGAAACGCATGGACTCAAGTTGGAAACATCAATAAAGTTCACCCACCTAGGGGAAACAAGGTTTCAGGTCCATTTTTTCGACAAGGAATGTTACTACATCGAGGACGAACTCTACAATAACGACTACAAAGGTCCAACATCAAATGGTTTCCATTAGATCCCAAGAACAGTGTGGTAAGCAATGTTCTAAATGTTTTTCCCTTTTTCAATGAAACTCGGACTATCAGTAAAAACTCGTTTTCCTTGGATTTATATTATCGTTACTCTCTCTCTAAAAAATTCGAACAAAAAATCCCTGTGTCCAAAAACGCTGGAGATGGACATCTCCCTATCGCGATCTATTAGCTGAAGATTGTCTGATCTTTAATTCAATCTCCTCAGCGTCCATTAACGCTGGAGATGGACATCTCTCTATCGCGATCTATTAGCTGGAGATTGATTGATCTTTAATTTAATCTCCTCAGCGTCCAATAACGCTGGAGATAGACATCTCTATATCACGACCAATTAGCTACAGATTATTTGATCTTTAATTTAATCTACTCAGCATCCAATAACGCTGGAGATGGACATCTTACTATCGCAATCATTCAGCTGGAGATTGCCTGACATTTAATTGAATCTCCTCAGCATCGAGAAACGCTGCAGAATGACGTCCCTCTATCACAAATATCGCGCCTAAGACTACTCAGCTTTTTGAACAACCTCCTCGGCACCCAAAGGCACTGGAGATTGTTAGGTAGGTTTGTCTATCACGGACAGATATGTTACTCAGTTTCGCCTACGTCAAAGGATGTTAGAATTTAGTAAGAAAATATCCCCTCCGCGATCAACAAAATAAATATTGGTTCATATAAAAACCAATAACTAAAGAACTATAACTCTGTTCACCCACTCTTCGCGACAAGCTCTAACAATCAGCACATTAGCGAGATACTGGTTTATTAATTATACACCAAGCAAAACTATCCAACAACAAGTAAACGATATAACCGCAAGAAAAGTTACAACAACGGAACGTTCAACACCAAACTGTGAAATCTAAGTCACCATTTTGATTAGGACCATGATTCACAACAACAACATCAAAACAAGAGTGTCCTTCATACTCAAAGAACAAGCGTAGCCCAATTCGAAGTTCATTCGAAACGGAAAACGCGGGCCACCCAGTGGTAAACCAAAAGATGTTGGGCCCTAAGGGTTCCACCCTCACCGCAAATTCCTCTCAGCCCGCGTCCATAAATGGACAAAGCCAAGTGCATCATACCCATAATCACGATATATGGATGGTAAGGGCTGCAACAAAAACAAATACATCACAAACGCTTTACTTATCAAGGAATAAAATTGCACGTCATAGCTTACCAGCCTATATAAATGCCCCTCGACAACAATATCCCGAGTAAAACCCCTAACGCGAGGAAATACTATACTTGGAATATCAACTGGTGTCGCAGGCATCATTTTTGCAAGAAAAACTACAATAAATCTTTACTCTTCTTACCTTTTTATATCAATCTATACAAAGGAAGCAACAAAATAGACCGCAGGCCACCCAGGTCTACCACGAGGTCATAAAATATCAAACAACACAACAAACAATGTCTGATAAGTACAACCCCTCGCCAAGCGGCGAGGAAAATTACAAGCAAACCTCATACACCGACCTGCACGAACAACGTACTGATAACACGCACCACCCTACTTCATAGTAATTCAGATGACTCCGTAAAAAACGTCCATATCCGCCATATACAAAACTAGCATAAAATGAAAACAGTAGGCAGGGTACAAACGAAATCACTCGGAGCACAATGCCAAGCTTTGACATGGCTTCAGGAGAGCTCTCTCCACCACAAATCCCACCACCAACCTTCGTTATGAACACGATGTTTTTTCCAAATCCAAAATTCACAAAGACAATCCTTAGGGAAAGCCAATTACATAGACTCCCCCTACCATACATCTTTGTAGAGTTCGGGGAAGAAGTTCTAAACCAAATCTTTCTATGCTCTCCCTCAAACCAAGAATTCCTAGTGCTAGTCGAGAAAGATGAAGAGGATTGGTTCTCTCTCTCGGAAGGATGGAGATTATTCGCGAATATTAACAACCTCAGAATAGGGAGTCAGCTTACATTCGAATACCAAGGAGAATCCCACTTCGATGTAGCAGTAGAGCAACCAGGCCCAGAAGAAAACGGAGATGTTTTGCCTGACTACCTGTGCTACGAAGAAATATAACTACAGAAGATACAAATCCATCTCTACTATATTTCATCGCTAAGAATTTAGAGCTTTTCCTATCATCCGCATAATATCTAATAAATCCGCGAACCCTACTTTTTGTCATCTCATGATTCATTTCATAAAACGATCAATGACAGGAGATGGGTAAGGGTATCGCGAATTCACCTGTCCAGTAGAAGAAACCGTTAAGAAAAACAAGCGAAAGACAAGCAGAAATATGTCGCATATTAAACATAAAATATTCACAAAACACCATAACAAGATATCGCTTGTCATGGGCCACAATGTCTAAACATCCAAAATGAGCGCATGCACAGACCGCGGCAGAGCACAAGGCTCTTACCACGGGTAAAAATGTTTGCAAATTTCCAAACACGAAATAAAACTTCACAAGTGTTCATAAGGCGGGGAGAGACGGTCAATTAAACATCAGTGCAAGGGTTGTCATCGCGAGTTGGCTCAGGGGTCTTCTTGCCAACAAAGGGAGGATCGAGGGCAGCGACATCATCAATTGAAGCATCAAGGGAGGGAGGCAGCCCATGTTTAGGGTCTTTAAGTTTCATGTCCTCGTTTTCATAACTAGGAGGAAAGACCCTTACATCGTCACCAAGATGAGCAAAGCGATTGACACCTTGGACAATCCCACCTTCAACCCCCTCCATGTACGCGTCAGAAACCTTGTCGTAAAGGACATCTTGCCTGTCCGTCTCAATGTAATGATTTAACCAGTCTCGACCAGCATCCCCCAGAAAATCAGATAGCCACCCCTGGCCGTCATCACTGAGCATAAACTCGCGAAGTGACTTCCTGGAGAGAACAGCATCTTCCCCGGAAGTAAAGCACTCCAACTGACTCTTCATGCCAGAAAGAGCTTCAAGAACTGCTCCTAACTCACGCTCGACATCCACGAGCTGACCCCTCAAGCACAAGGCCTCAGATTCATGTTTAGCCCCTACCTCTTGGGCCTTCGCAAGTTCGACTCGCGACAGGTCCAGCTCGCTCCTCGCCGCTTCCGCATCTTTCTGGGATTTCGTCAAAGCTTCTTTAAGACTCTCAATGGTTACTTCCTGAAGCTCCGCGTCCTTCAGCTTTTCCTCTTTCGCCTTCAGAGCGGTAACTGTCGCTCTTAACTCCCTCACTTTGTCGTTGTAATGTCTCAGACGTCTAACCATTTCAGACCATTGTAGATTATCCTATGACAACGCACGAAGAGTAACAAAACATATGTAAAACAGGGAAAGAAAGAAAGAAGGAAAGCATAGATCGCGAAGGAAATTACCCAGCCTCTGCTTTTTTGACCATGCTCCACTAACTCTTCATCCGTCAGATGATGAAGATAATCTCGTTCAGCTGGGCAGCTCTTCTTAGGGATCTCCAGTTTCTTGAAATCAATGGGATCAAACCCAGGCAACCGGTAAGCCGTCATAGAAATTCCCGCCTGGGTAATCGGCTCAGAGCTTAAGAGCATAGTGGCCCATGTCCCCTCTCTTGACGTGTTCGACCACGGTGAGCCAGTGGCTGCTCATCTAATGATATGCTTTCCCGATCGTCAACCGGCTCCTTCCCTTTCGAACTCCTGTTCGCGGGAGGAGATCTGCGGGGAATATTCTGAAGACCATCACCCGATCGCGGGGCAACAGCAAGGGCAAGTCTGGATCTGCCTCGGGCAGCACTTTTCTTCTTCGCAAGCGCTCCAATCTTCGACTTATCAACTAACATATCTGCAAAAAAAGGTTAAAACAAGTCAAATTAAAAGAAAATCGCGATTAAAATACCAAAAGACTTGAGAAAAAACTACTGGACACCGACCCGGTCGATGTGGGAGACTAAGTTCGGCCATCTCCAGACGAACCAGGTTCACAACTTTCCTATAAGCCCATACCGATGCAACCCCTTCCCCGAACACGGCTCTCCATCCCTCCGCCGCATCATGCTTGACTTTAGACGCGATATATTTGCCAGGTTTAGTCACAAAATTCAGAATAGTCTTTGTGGGATCGCGAATGAGAAACCATTTCCTTCTCCATCCTGGACTGCTGGACAACCTCTCGACAATCATTCCAGCCAAAGAGGCGAACATTAGTCCCTCACTATGTCTCAAAGAAAGAACAAAGAAAAGATGGTCCAATGATGGCGTATGATTAATGGTGGCACAACGCATGACGTATTGTTCGCTACGGGGTGTGTGTGTAGGGATTCAAATATCTAAAATAAACAATTCACGACTAAACTACTCCCTATCCCAAACAAATAATACAAGAATCCCCTCCCTTGTAGTAGTAGGGTAATTCAGGATCGAATCCACGAGGAGGTATGTCAGCGCTTCCCTTGTTGTACTCACGATCAAAGCTTTCGACCTCAGAAGACACTCGATATCGAGTAATCTCGTCGATATCGACCTCAGTTCTGGTTGATTTCCAGTACAGTTCCTGTAGAAGACAAAAACAGCAAAGTCGACGTCGAGCAGAGACCTCGATATTGACGTTAGACCTCGATATCGACCCTTACAGTCAATTTCGACGTTTGTCACAGAAACTGTTTTCGTAACCAATTTGTCGGAAAAGAGTCCGAAAAAAATAGAATGGTAAAGAAAGATGATCAGAAACAAAACTAAGACTTTTATATTGATTCAATTAACTTAAAAGCTTCCAAAGTCGGGGTTTTATGCCACAACGATAACAATGCAAGTTTTATGCTAAAGTTATGAAATTTAATGCCTTTTCATCAAATAACTTTCGTTATCAACACTTAGGTGATTAGAGGCTCTCGCATAGTTCCTAAGAGTTACTATCCAATTCATGAGCAATCCAAGTTCACAATATGAGTGACTTTCGCTTTAATAATGCAAATAATGAATCCCCCTAACTTTCGCAAAGGATCATGCATGGGATAGAAGACGGAATCGCATAAAAGTCATACCTTTGATGCACTTACCCTACATCGCTATCGTCGGGCTCACCCCGACCCTAGAAGTGGGTTGACTACTCGCTCCTCATCATGCACATCATCATCATTATTATTGAAAGAAAACTACTTTGAATTAAACTTTGCAAAAGAGAAAGTACAACCGAACAAGCCACTCTGCTCTTGCTTCACAAACTCCACTCGGCCTTCTCTCTCTCTCTCTACTAATTCTCTGCATGTATATGTGTTTGAATAACTTAAATTGAATATTATTGGATGTAAATTGAATGTGTAATTTTAGCCTTACTGGCCTCTATATATAGATGTCGAACTTTGCTATCCAAAGACTCGAAACTCTATCTTTATTCTCTAAGATAAAACTTAAATAAAAGTAAAAACTAAAAATCCTACGGTAAATCAGCCTTCATATGATAGATCTGGTGTTGACGATAAGAAAACTCGACTTTTGGATAGACGTGCAAGCTTCGGATAGAATTCTATCAAAATCTGAGTCGGATTCCTCTGCTGGCATGGTCGATATCGACCTTGAACATCGATATCGACCCCTGTGAAACTTTATCTCGAGCTCTCCTTCTCCTACTCGAACTGGCACTCGACTTCTATCATTTAGCTCGATCTTGAAACATCGATATCGACCTTCAAACGTCGATATCGACCTCTCTGTGTCGACATGCTCTGTTTCATTTCCTGCTCGATTCCTATGTCTCTGCTGCACTCGATGTTGAGGTCCCCAGTCGATTTCGACCTCTTCAGAAGACTTCGAGTTCTTTTTCCGCTCTTCCAAATCTGTCCATTTTTATCGGTTTTCTGCGAAATCTCATAGAAACTCGTGCAGACCCATATATTTGATATTTAAGCGTAAACTACACTAATCCCATGTTTTCCCATTAATATGCATGCAAAACACGATAAAATGGACTTTTATGTGCATAGAAAATATGGCAATTTGCGCGCACATCAAACACCCCATACTTAAGCTTGCTTGTCCCCAAGCAATACCTTTAATGGTCATTCAGGGGAAGAAAGTAAACCCTCAACATTATAGATTCATTTTTCATATGTCCCTACAATCAATTTCCATCCTCGATAAGGTACTTATGTCAACCAAGTCCATGCCTGTGCATAAAAGCAATTTCATATTCATAAAAGGAGGTAATATGCAAAAACAATTTTAGCGACATAGCATTAATAATCAAGAGGACTTTTGCAAGCTTGTGAGAAGTAGATTGGTAAAAGGCTAAATGTGGGCTAATATTTGGCCATGTGGTGTTAAATCCGGGGAAACATAATTTCTTTCAAAAACATTCCACATTCCTTCTTCATGATGTCTCACCTTTCACTCATCGCTCAATGCTTTTATTCAATATAATGCTTTTACCTCTCTAACCTTAGCACTGCCTTCTCGCGAGTCGCAAACATGAGTGTCATGAATGGCCCCGGATACTTAGTACTTCGGACTCCTTACCTTGTGTCCCAACTCGCTGAACTAACATCTCAACGAGCAGGGTCGACCTACCTTTATCTCATGAGGTGATCGGATTTTTTTCTCGCTCATTAAATTTTCCATATTTTAAAATTTACTTTCATTCCTGCCAACAACATCATAAATAATGCACAACTCCATATAACTCCAAAAATGTCATCCATTCTCAAACTTGTCCCCGGATAGGGTATAAGGTATAAAATGGGCAATATGTGTATATGTGGAGCAATAATGATCATGATAAGGCTCATATATGGCTTGTGACTTTTGCAATGATGCATAGGTAAGGCTAGGATATGAACTTGTATATGTAAGCTCTTGTATGGAAATTTCATAAAAAGTCCTCCATCATCTTATTATGCACATGTCAAAAGCAACTTCAAATTTTCATCTCCTTTATTTTCTTCTTTTTGCACTTTATTTGGACTTCCCTTAACTAGACAATTTCATGTTATATCTCTAATGAATCTAATTTTGCATCATAGAGCTCTTTTTTATACTTCCATGACTCTTTTTTTTTTCAAATTTTTGATGGGGGTCATTTTTTTTTTTCATTTCCGAAATAGAAACTAAATATGCATTAAGATAAATCTAAACTAAGTATGAATATGCTAGTAAGCCTTTCCCCCACCCCATACTTAAAATTTACAGTGTCCTCACTGTATTAGAACTAGGGTTAAAAAGAAAACTTATTAAACCGTCACAAATTTCAGGAGTCGAAGAAGACAACAGCCAGGGTCGATATCGACCTTCAACATCGATATCGATGTTTCTCATCGATTTCTGGCTCAGGCTTAAGGGTGATCCGGCCTCAACCACAAACCCATCTATGTCGACCTTAAGGTCGATGTCGATCTTGGATATTGATTTCGATGTCTTTTCTGTACGCCTTTCTCTTTCCTGCAACTTGTTAAAATCGAAACAAAATATGCAAAACAATAAAGTGTCTCAAAACAAAGTAAAATTGTCTAAAATTAAAACTAAGTCTTTGCTACAAGCTCTAGACTTTTAAGTCGCTAGGCCGACTTCTTTCTTTGCGCTTCTCTAGGCGGCATCCGCATAGCCCATGTGGCTTGGGCCTCAAATATGACTCCTTTCTTGTCCCACAGCTGCATTGCGCCAGGATGGATTTGATTCACAATGAATGGTCCTAAATTCTTATCCTTGAATCTTGTAGGGAACCAATGGTCCTTAGATTTGGCAACATAGACCTTGTCTCCTATCTCATATTGGCTCGAATCATCATCGGATACCCTACATAAGCGCACATCCCAAGGCACACCTCTTCCAAATAATGATAAATCCTTAATTGAAATGGAACAAGAGGAATCCGTACCTTGACTTACCTTCTTCTCAGTCTGTGGTTCGGGTCGATGTCGATGTTCAGAGGTCGATATCGACCCCTGTTGTACTCCTGGAGGATCAGTCGATTTGGAGAGTTCCTGCTCGATATGATCAGGTCGATGTTGACCCTGAGAGATCGATATCGAGGTCTCCGTTCCTCCCTTCTCAGCGTTGATGGTGGTCGATTTCGGCTGGGTATGGTCGATATCGACCCTTGTCCCCGATTTTGATGTTTCCTTTCCTCCTCCGTCGACCCCATACTTATGACCTGGCACGAAATCTTGAATATTAGTAGTCGATATCGAGTTACCTAGGTCGATTTCGATGTTCTGTTGGGCTCCTTGGTTCAAGATTGCCATAACTTCTGCCACTTGGGCTTCTATGGCCCTCTTCTCAAGATCCTCCGGTGTCATACTCCTTACTTTTGCTTCTCCACATGCAATGTAGACACCATTGATGGCTTTTATCTCCATTGGCCCTTGATTTTTCACCGTCTTGTTGAAGGCATACTCTATCACTTCGTCATTAATTGTGAATGAGAGCAATCCTTTCTTCACGCTGATGTTCACATCGACGGTTGCTAGGAATGGCCTACCTAAAATAATTGGACAAGCAGGGTCCTCCGCTATATCAACAACTAAGAAATCAGCAGGGACAAAGACTTTACCTACTTGTACTGGCACATCTGTGACTATCCCAGTTGGAATAACTACTGTATTGTTAGCCATGTATAACCTTGCATCTACGGGCTCCAGAGGACCTATCTTTACCTTGTGCCAAATGGTTAGTGGCATCATGGTAACGCTAGCGCCCAAGTCAACTAAAGCATTAAATTTGAATTGACCTAGACCTATAGCGATAGAAAACTTACCTAGGTCCGCCCGCTTTTGTGGTAGCTCCAACCTGTTGCACTCTTCTGCGATCTCAGAGAGCGATCGCTTCTTACCTAAGATGTCTTTAAGGAACCTTACATAAGATGGCATCTCGTGAAGTGCCTCTGTGAATGCTATAGAGACATTAAGTCCTTGGAGCATCTTCACGAACCGCTGGAACTTCTTTTCCGCTGGGTCCTTAATCATCTTTCTAGTTGGGAATGGCAACACCTTCTTCCTTCTTGTGGCTGTAGTTGTGTCGACATCAACATAAGTAGGGTCGACATCGTCTGGAGGAGTCGATTTCTGTAGTGACGCAGCATCAGGGTCGACATCGACTGGAAGGTCGACATCGACGTCACCTTGGTTGATATCGACAGGGGGGGTCGATATCGACGTCTGTTCTGGCTCCTTCTCCTCCGCTTTTTGCTCGGGCGTTTGTAATTGACGCCCACTCCTTAGGTTTACCGCCACAATATGACCAGTGGTTTTGCCCTTTTGGTTGGGCAAAGTGGATCCAGGGAATGATCCTGACGCTTTGGATATTGCTTCCGCTAATTGACTCATTTGAGTCTCCATGTTGCGGTTCCAAACGTCGATCTCCCCAAGTCTAGAATTGATGCCCTGTAGCTGAGTATGGACGGAGTTGTTGGCTTGTTTAAACTCAGCATGGTTCCTCCGCATCTCATCAAGAATGATTTGCAAGTCATCTTTCCTTGTCCCCCGCTCAGGGTGCCCTGGTTCCCTTATATGGTGGGGGATCCCTTTGTTGATAGAACGTTTGATCGCCCCAATATTGTTGATTGCCCCCTCCATAGGAGCCGCTTGTCCACTTGACCTCCTCATGTTGTTCCGCCCTCGATACTTGCTCAGTATGTGGACAGGCACTAGTTTTATGCCTTGTTGAGCCACACTCCTGACAAGTTTGATTGTTGCTCAGGAACCTGACTTGCTTTTGAAGGCGGCGTGTCTGATCGTTGTGGAATTGTTGCCGCACATCAGGATCTATCTCCTTTGGAGGCTCATATAGTGGCATAGATGGGGCAGGCCTTACATCATAGGCCGCAGCATCCCCATAAGTGTTGTCAAAGTTTACGAGCCTCTCAATGGTCTCCCATGCCTCCGTTGGTGTTAGCTCAATGTACCGACAGGAGGTATATGAATTTATCCTCTCCTTATTCGGTGCATCAAGGGCGTTGTAGAAGATTTCCTGGATGACATATGGAAGTTGCCCATGCATTGGGCATGATCTCAGCAAGTCCTTAAATCGCTCTCATGCCTGTGCTAGGGTTTCACCTGGCTTTTGTTTGAAAGCCGTGATCCTTTGCCGCGGCATCGCCATTTTAGAAGGTGGAAAGAACTTATTCAGGAATGCATCTTTCACCTCCACCCATGTTCTCAGCGAGCGTGGAGCCAAACTCTCAAGCCATTGTAATGCCTTCCCTACCAAAGACCATCGAAAAGATTTTAATCGCACATACTCTAAATTTACTCCATCAGCAACTGCCTCACATAAGTCCATAAAAGTAGAGATGTGTTGCAGGGGGCATTCATTAGGTCTTCCTTCAAAAGTATTTCTTTTTATCTCAGATAGGAAGTTAATTTTTATTTCATAGTTGGAGTGAGGAATTAAAATAGCGGATTTAGGAACATGAAGCGATGGATGCATGTATTGCATTGCCGTCTGTGGGTACTGATTTAGCCGCTCTTGGGCTTGTCTGCACGCATCCTCCTCCCTATCAGCACGGGCTCGCTCTGCTGCAGCGGCGGCCCTTTCAGCAGCGATTGTAGCGTTGTGGTCCTCGATCTCCTTCCTCAACCGCTCTATGGTTTCGGCCTGCGTCTCGTTGTCAGCCATGATGTGAATTGCTTTGTTGCGAAGATGGTAGAAACGTTCAGGCTCATTGATTGGTTCCAGGATAGGTCCACGATCAGCACGTCACATAAACCTGCAAAATAAGGTCAAAAAAAGATCGTGATTAAACTCAGGTGGTGATTTATTGCCTCCCCGGCAACGGCGCCAATTTGTTCACTACGGGGGGTATGTGTAGGGATTCAAATATCTAAAATAAACAATTCATGACTAAACTACTCCCTTTCCCAAACAAATAATACAAGGATCCCCTCCCTTGTAGTAGTAGGGTAATTCAGGATCGAATCGACGAGGAGGTATGTCAGCGCTTCCCTTGTTGTACTCACGATCAAAGCTTTCGACCTCAGAAGACACTCGATATCGAGTAATCTGGTCGATATCGACCTCAGTTCTGGTCGATTTCCAGTACAGTTCCTGCAGAAGACAAAAACAGCAAAGTCAACGTCGAGCAGAGACCTCGATATCGACGTTAGACCTCGGTATCGACCCTTACAGTCGATTTCAACGTTTTTCACATAAACTGTTTTCGTAACCAATTTGTCGGAAAAGAGTCCGAAGAAAATAGAATGGTAAAGAAAAATGATCAGAAACAAAACTAAGACTTTTATATTGATTCAATTAACTTAAAAGCTTCCAAAGTCGGGGTTTTATGCCACAACGATAACAATGCAAGTTTTATGCTAAAGTTATGAAATTTAATGCCTTTCCATCAAATAACTTTCGTTATTAACACTTAGGTGATTAGAGGCTCTCGCATAGTTCCTAAGAGTTACTATCCGATTCATGAGCAATCCAAGTTCACAATATGAGTGGCTTTCGCTTCAATAATGCAAATAATGAATCTCCCTAACTTTCACAAAGGATCATGCATGGGATAGAAGATGGAATCACATAAAAGTCAAACTTTTGATGCACTTACCCTACATCGCTATCGTCGGGCTCACCCCGACCCTAGAAGTGGGTTGACTACTCGCTCCTCATCATGCACATCATCATCATTATTATTGAAAGAAAACTACTTTGAATTAAACTTTGCAAAAGAGAAAGTACAACCGAACAAGCCACTCCGCTCTTGCTTCACAAACTCCACTCGACCTTCTCTCTCTCTCTCTACTAATTCTCTGCGTGTATATGTGTTTGAATAACTTAAATTGAATGTTATTGGATGTAAATTGAATGTGTAATTTCAGCCCTACTGGCCTCTATATATAGATGTCGAACTTTGCTATCCAAAGACTTGAAACTCTATCTTTATTCTCTAAGATAAAACTTAAATGAAAGTAATAACTAAAACTCCTACGGTAAATCAGCCTTCATATGATAGATCTGGTGTTGACGATAAGAAATCTCGACTTTTGGATAGACATGCAAGCTTCGGATCGAATTCTATCAAAATCTGAGTCGGATTCCTCTGCTGGCATGGTCGATATCGACCTTGAACATCGATATCGACCACTGTGAAACTCTATCTCGAGCTCTCCTTCCCCTACTCGAACTGGCACTCGACTTCTATCATTTAGCTCGATCTGGAAACATCGATATCGACGTTCAAACGTCGATATCGACCTCTCTGTGTCGACATGCTCTGTTTCATTTCCTGCTCGATTCCTATGTCTCTAATGCACTCGATGTCGAGGTCCCCAGTCGATTTCGACCTCTTCAGAAGACTTCGAGTTCTTTTTCCGCTCTTCTAAATCTGTCCATTTTTATCTGTTTTCTGCGAAATCTCATAGAAACTCGTGCAGACCCATATATTTGATATTTAAGCGTAAACTACACTAATCCCATGTTTTCCCATTAATATGCATGCAAAAGACGATAAAATGGACTTTTATGTGCATAGAAAATATGGCAATTTGCGCGCACATCACGTATACCGCCAGGTACATCAATACGTTAAAGGCAAGCTGGGTCGGGCATCGGTTTATGCATGCCAAAAAATCTGAATAAAGTGGGGGAAGAGGAAGGCGGAACCCTTGGAGCAAACTGCCCAAGTGGACAACAAAATGGTCTTTATATTCATTCAAGCATCCCCCATTCTCGGTAGCCAGACCTATCTCTACCCCATCCGGCCATGGGTAAAGCCTCACCACCTCGTCCAGATGCTTGACGTTTAGCATTGACTCCTCACCCAGCGTCTTGGCCACGGTAGGAGCTACGCGTTCCGAAAAGATTGCGGGGAGGGGAGGAGGCGCCACAAGAGCATAACTTTCACAAAAACTGCAGTTATCTACCTCTGACCGGTTGTAAGGAGACAGGGCAAAGTCACCCGGAACCACTCGGATCGATCTTTTAGCCTCTTTGGGTACGCGAGATGACTCGCCTTTTCCCAAATCATTTATGGACTCCGAGGTATGGCAGTACTCGGGGTTATCCCTCTTCAAAGGACGTTTGATGGTTCCTGCCATCTTTCGTTTCTTCGCAATTGAACCGGCCCTAGGGTTCACTTTCTCTCTTTTCTCATCGCGAGGTTTTTTACTCTATGGGAGAGGAGCTGGACTCACTGAAGAATCCGAGTCGACATCTGCACGGGATCTGGTTTGCGAAGAACTAACCTCTTCATACCTATAGCTCGCGCTACGGTTCTGGCTATCACTCTCTTGCGACATCTTAATTCTAAAAACAAGAAGAAAACCCCCTGGAAAAGATGCAGCAAGAAGAAAAAATAAGCAAGGGGGAACTACCTTTTCAACATCGCGACGAAGCAAAAATTGGCGCCAAAAAGCCCTCTTGTGGGCCCAAGTTGGCACCTCACGCGTCCCCCGAAGGGACGTTGAAAAGACATTTCCCCCCGTTGGATGACGGTTAAGAGAAGCCTTTTCGTCTCCTCCATAAAGGTTTCTCGATTCTCGAGAAATCGCCTCTGGAAAAAGCAAGAAGGGGAGACGAAAAGGTTTCTTCCGCCCCTAAGTCTTCGGAGGTTTTCGGAAAAATCCAAAAAGACCGTCGGAGGCTTTCCGGAAAAACCCAAAAAGCAACGCTACCCCGTCCCAGCACCACCCCACTGTTACTAAACATCCCTCTACCCCTCCATAAAAAACAGTTACGACTAAGAGAACAAAGGAGAAGGTAGGGGATGAAACGGTGGAGCAGCGGAGGAGGCGGGGAATGAGGCACCGGAACACACCCCGGTCCCCACCCCATAACCGCCAAACACCTCACCTGGAGAGGGTAATTCCACCACTAGGTTCGGTGTTTCCGACTACCCTAAAAATCCCAAGAGGAAAACACAAACCTAGAAATTGAAAAAATCAGGAGAAAGAACCGCCACTAAACTCCGATCTCATCTCTGAAAACACAGAAAACCCTTGGACTCTCTCTCTCTCCTCTTTGTGTTTTCAGAAATGTGGAATAAGAAAACGTTGAGTAAAAAAACCCCACTTATAGGTCTCTGTGGGACCACTCCGCCCAATGGGCCGAAATGCACTTTAGGCCCAACTAAAGCCCATCCAATAAAACTGGTCTTTTGACAGGAAGCATCGCATTTATCGAAACCTAATCGCGAATGACGTATCACTCGCGATTCGGTTACGAGGAGATATAACGATGCCATAGAAAATAGACCTATCAAATAACACAAGTATAACATCATAAATAGGTCACCCAATGCAAAAAGACATCTGGCCCCACTATAAGATCCATCGCGAGTAAAGTACTCGTTCGGATCTCAACCAAACCCTCCTCACGACCTAAATATTAGTATGTCCCCGCGTAGCGACCGGGGAGGATCACCCAAGTACCTCGTGGTTCTCCAGAACCCTAGCAAGTAGCTCGCTGGCTCCAGCACCTCACCTCTAAACAGCGCCACATGTATTGCCTACATCCCTAAGCACGAGGACATGCCTTACACGTGTCCTAGACAGAACCACGAGGTCGCCAGCCAGCTGCTCGCTTAACCTTCCTATAAATACCCCCTTCCAACCATAGAATGCGGGATCCGATTCAAAAGATAAGAAAGAAGAGCTCTAATAATCCCCCGGACCTAAAACCCCCGGAGTTGAGTTCTCGAGATCTGTGATCGGAGAAGAACGTTCTTGGAATAAGAACATCATTTGACTTCCATCCGAGTCCGCAATAGAACGACTCAAATCCTCGCGAGCCGAACATAACACCCCATCGCTTGGATCAATAAACGTATAATCTAATCATAACCCTTTCGATCAAGGCTTGCAGGTATTTCTAAGTCATTCTGTCGTCATAATGAGGTAATAAGTATAGGTGAAATTCCACTAATGCTTCAATATACAACAAAAATCGCTAAGAAAATATCAAAAGGTACAAGTACTAATTGGATCCGAGAGTGCATCAAATAGAGTGAACCATCTCCACCGGGAAATGGTAATACAAGAGCCTAAAGACGTGCATCAACGCGAGCCTAGCTACCACCTCCGTAGGCACCGGATTATCATCAAACACCGGAGAGTTTTGTTAAGGCACTCCTACCCTTCACCGAGGCTCTCAGCTACTCCAACTCCTGGTGTAGCGAGAACACAACTTGTGATAATTGAAAGCTGCTCTGGATTCTATCCAAACATCGATCGTAAAGGGGCACTCAAAGAAAAGATGACCATGCGTCTCTAGTGCATCCTCATAAAGGAAACATACGGGGTCCTCCCCTAAGAACAATAAGCAACACTCGTGGTTGACTTGACGATGATGTGATGGCAGAGAAGATGCCTAGCGTCGCTTGATTAGGAATGGTTGCGTTTTCATGCTTGCCACTACTGTCGGTGTTATCATTGTATTCTTGTTGAATGTGTAAGGGTTTAAAATCAACAGAAGGGCATTAGATGAATAAAAATTAAAACCTTACGGGTATTTGAGACAGAGGGAATACAATGATATATGAATACAATGATATATTAGGAATAAACGGTCACAATGTTTCCTTGTGCAATGTAACTCCTAAAGGTGGATCCATGGGGGGCCATCTGAGGGTACATGTGTTGGTTTGTCATAGAAAGAAGATGAAGAACAATAGAATACTTTGTAGAGGAATCAATCTGCTTTTCTTCTTCTTAATTAAAACTAAAACCAATACATGACTTAAATAGGAAATTGCTAGGCTATTAACTTCCACTATCCCACATCTAATATCATGCCTATGAAAGTGGGTAACCTCATAAACTAATTTGCTTAATTAAACTCCTAAACATTAGCTAAATAATAGTAAAAGATTTGATTTAGTTGCTTCCTAAAACAAAGTAATTCCATACGTGCACAATCCCCGCCCCCGCTGATACCCTCTATCTTCAAGGAAAGAGTAAAATGAGGTAGAAATCAATTTTGAGTTTGAATTACCTGCACATCATATCCCGTGCTTTTCCTTGGCCGGAATGGATCAAATTGGGGTTAGCCTATGAGGAAGAGGAGTTTTGAACACATACCTAAATCACGTAGTCATTCACTTGGAGATCCTGGTTCAAGGGTTTTGCTTACCTTTACACCCATTTTACATCGAGTTTCTGGAGAAAGTTCACCTATGTCCCACGTAGCTATTGTTCAATACATGGATGTTTTCTGCAGTGTATATGATGTGATATACAAATATTTGTTAATAGCCTTGCTTGGACCACCTGTTTACATTTCTCTCCATTAGGAAGAGATCACGCGGTCTCTTTATTTCTTCTTTAAGCAGAAAACTGTAGGGTAGGTTAACAAGTAAATATGGTTGGCAAAAGAAATGGTTCCTAGTGAGGGATCAATCCAACCGCATTCTGAACATTCGTACCGATCCCCAGATATTCAACCACCCTCCAAAAAATAAAACGTTGGATACAAAGTGTTGGGAAGAAAGATTTCCATGTCCAGGGGGAAAAAGATCGTAGAAGGAAGTTGTTACCCCATTGAGATTAGAGATGGCTGGATTAAGCCTTTCTCATTCTCCGTGTGTGCCATAGCAACCTTTGTTATTATTTTTCTTTTAATTTTTGCGATAAAAAAATGAATTTGAGCTTTTGACAAACCTTTTTTTCTCTGGGATTTGGTGTTCTAAGTGTTTATTTTGCAGGCATGTTGAACTTAGCCTTTATCAAAGTCCGACTCGGACCGATGACTGGGGGTCGTGTGCACGGGCGCACATGCGCTAGTAGCCTAGTACACGAGCCGAGTGAGGTTCCATTCTAAAATCAATTGGTAATAGAAGGAGTAGCCCACCGACTCATATACTAGGGCTTGATATGTTCAACTTTCCGATGTGGGACACTTTTTGTCTCATTCACATCTCTAACACGCCCCCGCAAGTCCAACTAGGAATGACCATCTAGTTGAGACTTGGACAACTGGGTAACCCAGACCAGGATCGACACGGGCCGTTAGGCTAACCGCTCTGATACCATATCAAAGTCCGACTCGGACCGATGACTGGGGGTCGTGTGCACGGGCGCACATGCGCTAGTATCCTAGCACACAAGCCGAGTGAGGTTCCATTCTAAAACCAATTGGCAGTAGAAGGAGTAGCCCACCGACTCATATAATAGGGCTTTATCTCAACACGCCCCCCGCAAGTCCAACTAGGAATGACCATCTAGTTGAGACTTGGACAACTGGGTCACCCAGACCAGGGGCTTTATCTCAACACGCCTCCCGCAAGTCCAACTAGGAATGACCATCTAGTTGAGACTTGGACAACTGGGTCACCCAGACCAGGATCAACACGGGCCGTTAGGCTAACCGCTCTGATACCATATCAAAGTCCGACTCGGACCGATGACTGGGGGTCGTGTGCACGGGCGCACATGCGCTAGTAGCCTAGTACACGAGCTGAGTGAGGTTCCATTCTAAAACCAATTGGCAATAGAAGGAGTAGCCCACCGACTCATATACTAGTACACGAGCCTTTGTTTCGCAGACTGCCAGACAACAGGCGGTAGAGGAGCCAGAAGAGTCACTCCATGTTCTTTCTCCACACTTCTCGAGGTTTTGTGGGTTTCAGGCGGGTCTTCTTCATGACAAAGGCCATCGAAGGAGAGAATAGTTAGCCCCGTGCACGATACTGGGGATCTTTCCATTGAGATAATTTTGTTTGATCCTGAGGACCAACCGCTTCCATCTAAGGCTGTCTCTCACCTAAATAATGGGCCTTAAAAGAAAAAAAAGTCGAAAATGTGATTACATCCACGGTTATTGGGGTTGGTAATCGAGTGGTGAACGTTACACCCAACTGCACCACGTACACTACTTATCATCAACCAGGCTTGGGTGTAATAGATTCGAATAAGCTAATAACGCCAAAGACCCACTGTCTGACAGAAAGGGCGTACCTTGAAAGTTTGGATGGTGAGACTATTCTTTCTGACGGGTGCAAATCCATTGACTAGGTAAGCGTTCCCTATTTTGATAGCTTTTAAACTGCCTTTATACATAAAATCTTTATTCGCAATTTTTCAGGGGATACATTATTTTGATGAAATTGAAAAACGATTTGAAGCGCATGTGGAGGCTTTGAAGGTCAAAAAGGAGAAAAGAAGGCGGAGTGGCAAGGAAAGGGTTATTGCCAATAGAAAACTTGAAGAATTAGAAGAAGAATTGGCCAAGTTAAAAGATTCTGAAGGGCAAATCACTATCGCGGAGAGCCTTTGATGTCAAGTGGAAGATTTGAAGAAAGAGCTGGATGAGGAGAGGGGAGCTCGAGAGGTGTCCCTTGTGGAGATGGTCAAACTGAAAGAGGAGATCAGCCTTCTTGAGGGCGTGAAGAAGGAGATTGAGGAAAGAAGTCATGTCGAACTCTCCAACTTGAGGGCGAACTTGGATATCAAATTGTGGGAAGACGATGAACTTGCCGATTGCGTTCGTGAGCTTACTGCCATGTTAGACGAGATGGGAGAGAGGCTATTCGTAGTTGAGCAAGAGATAAAAATCTTCAAAGATCCAGATGTGGATGTTCCTTTTACCAAGGCTACTCTAGGAGAATATCTCTCAACTAGCGCAAGACAGAAATGGATAAAGCATGGCTTTTGAAAGACGGAGAGAAAACATTGTATGACCACCTAACCCTGACATTTGTCGAAGGGATGAAAGCATGTATCCAACAATTGTCGTCTGCTTGTCTAAGTCCGGAACATCTGTGGAGAAATTTGATCCTGATGTCTATGTTTTTAGTCATATTTTTAGTGTCTTTTGTGTCAAATTGAGCTTTTTTCCTTTAGTTTTGCATTATTGAGTAGGTTTTCGTATTTTTTATAAGATATGGAGATTTACACAAGCTTTTGTTTTGTTTTATTGATTTTTGAAGCTGTTTTGAAGCGATTTTATAGCATGAAAAGAAGCAAAAGAAAGTTAGAAGAGTATACTAAAAAGATTGGAATCAAATAGAGCAATAACGAAAGAGATATGTGCAAAAATGTGCCCAAACCGAGCCAAGGTAGGACGGAACCGAGCCCAGAAAGAGAGCCAAACCGAAGTCCAAATCAAATCGGAGCTAGAGAGGAAAGTAGTGAGTGTACCGAGGCACCTATTGAGCACCTGAGCCTCGGTACCGACCCAAGATGACAGTGATTAAACTACGAGATTCAAATTCTAGAAGCCATACCGAGCCACCATGGGGTCAGTACCGAGGGACCTTTGGGTCGGTATGGTTCGTCCGCGCACAGTTTTTATTCGAGTTTTATCCCAGTTTTAGATAGATTTAGATAGATCTTTTTAATCCAATTTTTCCTAAGATAGAATTAGATTTTCTAATATAAATAGAACTCTTTAGGGGTGGTCAAGAACATCCAACACATAGCAAAAAAATAGAAGACTTCCAGCAATGATTTTTAGGGTTTCCAGCGCAAGTTTTTGAGAGTTTTCAAGGCGTTTTTGTAGGCGAAAGTTTGAGAAACGTTGTAGGGTTGTTAAGATGCTATTTTGAAGTTTTTTCTAGGTTTTATTTTAATTATAATTTATGTTTTTCTTATACTTTTCATGAATTTTGATTTATTCACCATGAATATGTCTGAGTAGTCCTCCTTTGCTAGGGTTGGGATAATCCCAACGTTAGTCATGCATGATGAATACTATGAATCTATGAATTGAGTTCTTTTATCTATCCTTGTGCTTAAGTACCTTGTGAAAATTAGGTAAAGTACTTGTTTGCTACTAAATTGAAAGAGATAATTGCGAATTGGATAGTAATTAAGATTTTGAAACGAATGTTTTGAAAAGCCTAATTAGGATAAATATTAAAGTTAATTAATTTGCGAAAGTTGATTGATTGCTTTGCTAGGATTTGCGAAAGTTAGCCTATTTAATAGATAAAAGTGCAATTTTTATGTGATTTATGGCGTTTGCATGCATGATTGACGTTGTGTGATCCCTAAACCCTAGAACCTTTTTATATTAATTTAATTTCCCAAAATTTAGCAACTTTATAACCCCTAAAAATCCCTACTTTCCACCTCTTCTTGTTACTTCTTTGCTCTTTTAGGTAACTAAAATATGGAGCTGACTATTTTCCTTAGAACGAACTTGACTCTACTATACTATAGCTAGTCATGATCTTATAAATTTATTTGATTGTAAAACCCTATCATCAAAGCCTAGCCTTAATTACAAAGATTGGGGTCTCGAGGATCCCAGCTGTAACCCTTCACTTTCTTTTTAAGTGAATATTTCTGCGGACATTGACTACTTTTGCATGATGTAATTTTAAATACTCTACTTTTTGTTTTGGACAAACCTTTCGACGATGGTGATTGTTCAAAAATTTTGCTGATAGTTTTAAATTGCTAGTTTTAAATCTAATATATTTAGTATATATTGATCACAACTGTATGTCTAGCATTTGTTGATCATGACCCCGTGCCAAATCTTCTTTTGTTATGCGAATAAAAACTGATTTTGATCCCGGAAGAACTAAAAGGAGGGGTCGAATTGCTGCTGGGAATGATAATGCATATTTTAGATATGCATTATAGATAGGTTTAGATGTATTTAGAGTGTGTTTATTGCATGTTTTATAGTTAATTTGCATTGTTATCCATTTGGGTATTTGATGTGCGCATATTTCACCATGTTTGATGCTTACATCTTTGGGGTTGGGAAAGTAGTGAATTTGTGTAGTTTGAGTACATTTGCAAGATATAGAGGTCTACACAAGTTTTGGTTTGATTTCGTAGAAAACGGAGCCTTTTGGAGTGAAGACAAGACAACAAAGAAGAACTCGATCTCGATAGGAAAGCACTCGATCTCGATAGAGTTATTCGACATCGACCTAAGTACCCGAGATCGACTGAGTAGAAATAATGAAGATCGAGCCAAGGATGTGTCGACCGCAACAAACAAACTCGACTCGACATAGGTCACTCGATATCGACCTGTCCACTCGACATCGACTAGTGCAACAGACATGTGAGAAACGCGGATTGGGCCGAATCTTTGGAGGATATTGCTTAGCCACGAAGACATCTATTATCTCCCAACTTTCATCTATCTTAGGGTTATATTCCAAGCATGTTACGGAATATTTCCTATTTTAATATTTTATTTTAGGATAGAATTTAGTTTAGATAAACTTTCCTTTTACCAATCTTAGTAGGACTAGGACTCTAATCCTTGGCTAGCAAGGGTTAGGAGGCTATAAATACAGCCCCCATTCCGAATTGCAACAATCAAGCAACCAGAGAGAGAGAGAGAGAGAGAAGGGCGAGAGAAGTACGTAGAGATAGCGGAGAAGAAGGCGATGGTTGTACGATTAGTTTATTTCCAAGTTTAATGCAAAGTTTCTATTTTTATGCAAAGATGTTTTTCCCAATGAAGAGTGAGTAGTCGTCCTACTTCTAGGGTCGGGGTGAGCCTGGTGATAGCCATGTAAGTACGCTTTATTCCCTATTTGATTTTGCGATTTCATCTTCTACCCCTCACTCAATCCTTTATGCAAGTTTAGGATCATTCCTTATTTACCTTATATGAAGCGAAAGTGGATTATATATGTGAATTTGGATAGTAATTAGGTTTTGCCTGCGAAAGTTGATTAAACCCTGATTATGAAAAGGTAAAAACAATTAGGTTTTTATGCGAAAGCATCTATATTCCTAATTGGTGATGAGAAAAGCTTAATCTTTTATGTGATTAAACTCATAATGCATGCATGCTTATCGTCCTGGTAAATTCCTACCTTAGGAGCTTTTAATTTATAAACACAAAACCCAAAAATATTCCGCTTTTATTTTATTGGGTAAATTGCAACTAATATCCCAATCTTTAGGGATAGTTGCTTTTAATACCCTAGCCTTGTAAAATTTCACAAAATATCCTAACATATACTATTAGTTGCACTTAACACCCTAGATGAGATTCTTAAAATTTAAAAATTACCCACATCATACAAAAATTACAAAAAATCACCCATATTCATAAAATGTTTTCAATAAACTCCTAATATATTTTAAAATTTGAAATTAAAAAAATCTCTTACAATTTAAGCCCACCCAACTCACCATTCAAAAATAATTATAACATGTATATAAAATCTACTCCTTTAAAAATATAATATAATTATTTTAGCATTTACTCATTTAATATAATTACTCAAAATAATTAATTATTTATCTTAAACATAATATTTTTACAAAAATAAAATAATGTAGATTTTAATAATGAAATGGTATGAGATATGATAACCATTTGTAATAAATAGTTACATAATAAAGATATATTAAAAATAATATGGTAAAATTATTATTTTTTACCATATTATTTTTAATATAGCTTTATTATATAATTATTTATTACAAATGGTTATCATATCTTTTACCATTTATTTTTTTAAATCTACTTTATTTTATTTTTGTAAAACTATTATGTTAAACATTTCTTATAGAATCATTTTTTTTAATACCATGAAATTTATGTGTGATACATTATAATATGTTATGTATTAGTTTTAGTATATATAACATAATATTAACTAAAAAGACAATATATATCGTATCAAATAATATACAGGGAATATATAGATGCACAAATCGGCATGTATCGAGACAGACTTATATAAATTTAGATTTCAATTATAATGTATGTTTTTTAGATAAATAATTAATTATTTTGATTGATTATATTAAAATTTTAAATGAGTAGATGCTAAAGTAATTATATTATATTTTAAAGGAGTATATTTTATATATATATATTATAATTATTTTTGGATGGTGGGTCGGATGGGGTAAAATTGTAAGAGATTTATTTAATTCTCTCTTTTTTTTTAAATGTATTAGGGGTTCATTGAAAATATTTTATAAATATGGGTGATTTTTTGTAATTTTTGTTTGATGTGTGTAATTTTTTAATTTAAGAAACTCATTTAGGGTGTTAATTGCAACTAATGGTATAGGTTAGGATATTTTGTGAAATTTTACAAGGTTAGGGTATTGAAAGCAACCATACCTAAAGGTTGGGATATTAGTTGCAATTTACCCTATTTTATTTTCATTATTTTCTTTCATCATTCGTTACTGTTTACTGTCTGTGAAGCTACTCGATTTCGACCACCTGAGTCGATATCGACCAACTGAATCGAGAGACCATGAGTCGACAGTCTTCTGAGTCGACGAGAACCCACTGACCTACTCGAGTTCAACCTCCTCTGTCGATATCGAGTGCTTCTGTTGTTTTCTCTTCTCTCAAATCGATGTTGAGCACTAGGAATCGACTACCCCTATCGATATCGGCCCCCCAACTCGATATCGAGGCTAATGGTCTACACTTGCGCAGAGACCTTAAAACTATTCAGGCATCGCTGACCCGCCTCCTCGTGGATCAATCCTGATTCCTTTCCACTACAGTGGGAGGAAGTCTTGTAATTTATTTGCGTGGATAAGGGATTGGTTTACATCTGTATTTAGATTCGTTTAAGTCAATTCTTCCTCCTACAGCAAATTTTGGCGCCGTTGCCGGGGAGGCTATCAATCGCGCTCTGTTTAGTCTTACTTACCTTTTTACCTAGTGCTGTTTTGAAGGTGCAAGCGACGCGCTGATCGCACGCCTGAGTTTGCTACTTTAGACGATCTGAAACGCTTTCTTCGTCTACAAGAAAGGGCTAAGAGTATCATGGCTAACGAAGAGATGATGCAAGAAGAGCTCGAAAGGCTTAGAAAGAAAGTGGAAGAGTTCAACACCGAGCGCGATCAACATACCCAAGCACAACAAAGAATGGCCGCTCACTACGAACAAGAAGCCCAAGCTCGCCGACAAGCCCAAGAGCAACTACGCCATATCCCACAGGATGCCAAAGAATATATGCACCCTACTGTGGCGGTGCCGGAGTCTCCTATTGTTCTCCCTAATGTTTCTTTTGAAATTAAAACTATTTTTATAGTAGAGATTAGGAGACATGCTTTTGAGGGAAACGACTCCGAATGCCCTATGACGCACATTACTACTTATATTGATTTATGCGACACCATTGCTAACGGTGTCAATCTTGAATATGTGCGTCTAAAAGCTTTTAGATGGTCTCTTGTAGGAAAGGCGCTACATTGGTTGGAAAGCTTGCCCCACGATCTATGAGCACCTGGGGGTAACTTAGGGACATCTTCCTCAACAAGTTCTTTACACCATCAAAGACGGCGTAGATTGGCCAAAAGTTATGTCCTACAATCAAAGACCAGGGGAGACGCTAGCGCAAGTCTGGGAACACTACAAAGATTTCCTGAGGTCTTGCCCTACGCATGCCATATGTCATCCAGGAGATCATCTACAATGCCTTGGACGTGCCCACACAAGAGCGGATTAACAACTATACCACCTATCACTACCTAGAGCTTACCCCTAATCAAGCCTGGTAGACTATTGAAAGACTAGTGGAGTTCGACAACACCTATGGGACTCCTGTGGCACCCAATGCTAGGCCGCCCCCATCCATGCCACTATATGAGCCTTAAGAAGAGGTGGATCCTGTGGTGAAGGACCATTTTATGAAAGACTAGGTAAAGCATCTTTAAAAATAAGTTAGGTTTCTTACTAACAACCAAGCTTGTTTAGAATGTGGGTCACAGAAGCACAACACGACGGCTTGTCCCTACACGGAGCCAGTACAATTAACGGAGACCCACGATGAAGTAAAATATGTGTGGGGACCCAACTATGGAGGCAATCAAGGGAATTAGGGATATCAACAACCCCAATATCAACAATATCAACCCTCTCCATATAAAGCACCTGACCATCTTGATTGGGAAAGGAGGGATGATCTATAACTCATGCTAGACGAGATGAGGAGGAACCAAGCAGAGACAAAGCAATCCAACAATACCATCCACACCCAACTACATGGCATTAACACTAGGCTTGGTGAAATTGATACATGGAGGAAGAGTATAGAGACCCAACAGGGTCAATTGGTGGTAACCATTCCACGACAACCCGGAGGGCTCCCAGGCCAACCCAAAGGGGCAACCAGTGGGCCAGATCACTGCCATACGCTTCAGGAATGGCAAGGAGATACCAATCGACAACGGAGAAATGGAGCCAGCAAAGAAAGTTACTAGAGAGCCAGTCGATATCGACATACCCAACTCGATGTCGACTGACCCACTCGATGTCGACACCCCAGTTAACGTCGACCCTGTCCAGGCGCCCCCAAGATCGACCATAATAGTCGATGTCAAAACCCCCCTGTCGATGTCGACCATTCATCATCACCACCTCGGGCCAATCCCGCTCCACCAAAGAAGAAGCCATTGCCTTATCCCTCCAAGTATTCAAGGGATCCTGCGGACGTGAAGTTTCAATGCTTTGTGAAGGTTCTCCAAGGCCTTAATGTCACCATTCCATTCACGGAGGCCCTTCATGAGATGCCATCCTACGTCCGGTTCCTAAAAGATATCATAAGCAAGAAGCGATCAATTGCTGAGATCGCAGAGGACTGCAGCAAGGTAGACTAACCGGAGAACAGGAGTGACCCTGAGAGGTTTGCCATCACTATTGGGCTTGGCCAACATCGCTACAAGGCTTTGTACGACCTAAGGGCTAGCGTGAGCCTCCAATCATACCTTTGTCCATATGGTCAAAGGTCAACATTGGAGCCTTAAAGCCAGTAGATATGAAGTTATATATGGATGAGAACAACTTTGTAACACCCACAGACATCATCGATGACGTCCCAGTGAAGGTGGGTAAGTTCTTTGTACCCACTAACTTTATTGTGCTATATATGACGGAGGATCCTACATGCCCCATCATCTTAGGGAGGTCGTTCCTAGCTATGGCCGATGCCAATATCAGCGTGCGGAGAGACTATTATCATTCACCATTGTCAATGAAGTCATCGAGTTATCCTTCAACCCTACCATGAAGGAGGTGAATCAAATAGAGGTCAAAGCCATGCATGCAATAGGGAGGGTAATCCCTTGTGATGAACCAACGGAGAGAGCCTTGACCGATGAAGAGCTAAAGGAGAGGGCCTTGGAGGCCCACATGGAGGAGCTTTTAGTAATTTGGCACCACGCCGATGACAAAGAGGAGCCTGACAAAGCACTCGATGTCGACACCCACCAGTCGGTGTTGAGTACACTAGAGCAAAATCGAGTGCTAGAAGCTAAGTATGGGGTCGACACACCAAAAGTACTCGAGATCGACCAGGGTAAATCGATATCGACTGGGCCCACTTGAGATCGACTCCCCCTAATCGACACACCTCCATCGACTGCACATTCAGGAGAAAAGTCACTCGATGTCGACCCCCTAACTCGATGTCGAGTGATCCCTCAAAGCATAATGGACTCAAAGGTAAGTCCAGGTAAAGATCCTCCTCTTTTAGAGTTAAATTCTAATATCCTTATGAAGCGAGTATCCTTGTTTTTATGCCTTACTAACATGATAGGTAAGCCGATAAGCTAATACAAGGCAGGCGATATGGTGCTTATTTAGCAATGCAACGCCATGAGATGCAAACGAAAGGATGGAAGGAAGAAAGCATTAATGACGATCTACAAAGTCTATCCAGGAAGGTTGGAACTCAAGGACAAGAAAGGGACGGTGTTCAAAGTAGAGCTTGAAGGCTCTGAAGAGGACGTGAGAGCAATATGGTTCCTACATGCGCCACCTTGGATAGAAGCACGAAAGAAGTCAGCCTAGCAACTATAAAGTCTATAGCTTGTACATAGACTATTAAATTTTTAGGGTTTTGAATTTTTGGTTTTGTTTTGGTTTTTAAGACTTTAAAAGTTTGAGCTTTTGAGGTTTCCTGAGAAGACTAACGATTTCAAGTACAAAGGAATCTACAAAAGCACTCGATATCGACATAACAGGTCGATATCGACCAAGGGAATCGACAGGAGCGACTGTGATTGACACTGAGATCACCCTGAGTCGAAGCGGAAGACCGATATCGACATACCCAGTTGATATCGACACTATCACTCGAAATTGACCTCCCCTGCAAACGTACCTGATTTGAGCCGTTGCGATGTTTTCTAGTAAGTTCCCTTTAATTCCACTTCTTATTTTTTTTTTACAGTGAGGACACTGTAGGATCTAAGTATGGGGTGGGGTAAAAGCATATTTACATATTTCGCTCAATTGTTAGTTTAATGCGAAAAGTCTTGTTTTTGCACACATGGTTAGTTCTTACATATTAGCATCATTTACATATTCTTTCATATGAGCATAAAGTTTACATATTTTAAGAAAAGTACACCCATTTAAAAAATGAAAAGTGTCATGGAAGTAGTTACAAAGCTTGACGATGCAAAAGTAGATTCGTTAGAGATATAGCAATTAAATTGCCTAGTAAAGAGAAGTCTCAATGAAGTGCGATTTTTAGAGAAAACCATGAAAGGAGTAAAATTTGAAGTTGCTTTTGACATATGAATGATAAGAGGACGGAGGAATTTATTTTCCACTCAAGCATTATTTAACCTAACCATTACCCATGCTTATTTGCCCTTACTTCTTATTCAAAGCTCTATGTGCTTAATAACATATTTGCTCCACAAGTTCTTTAAATTACCCATTTTTATACCTTTTTACCCATCCGGGAGATTATGTTATAGAATGGATGTCATACTATGGAAATGTTGTATGGTTTGATATGTTGTGAATCTATTACAAAGTTGATGGCATGATATTTTAATGGAAAATTTAATGAGTGAAAGAAAATCCGGTTACCTAGGAGTTAGGTGAATTGACCTTGCTTGCGGAGGATAAATCTCACGCGAGATGGGACACAAGGCGAGGAGTCCGAAGCGCTAAGTATCTGGGGCCATTCATGACACCCATGTTTACGACTCGTGAGAAGGCAACGTTAAGGTTAGAGAGGTAAAAGCATATAAGTGAAAAAAGCAAAGATCATTATGTGGAAAGGAATGTGGAAATCACAAAGGAGGAAGTGCATTAAAGAAAGAAAGTTTGGAAGTTTCTCCCCGGATTAAGCACCACATTGCCAAATATAGCCCACCACTATACGTTTTCCCCACTCTCCACCATTGCACATCAAAGTAATCTAAGCACCATATTGCCAAATATAACCCTCCTTATGTGCGAGATGTTGCTTTTCATTCACTGGAATGGATTTGATGGCAAAAGTACCTTTGCGAGGATGGTAATTGATTGTAGGGTTATATGAGAATGGATCTACAATGTTAAGAGTTTAATCCTTCCCCTGAATGACCAATATGAGTATTGCTTGAGGCAAGCAAGCTTAAGTATGGGGTGTTTGATGTGCGCATATTTCACCATGCTTAATGCTTACATCTATTCCGTTTTCATGCATATTTTATACTTTCGGGTTGGGAAAGTAGTGAATTTGTGTAGTTTGAGTACATTTGCAAGATATGGTCTACACAAGTTTTGGTTTGATTTCAAAGAAAACGGAGCCTTTTGGAGTGAAGACAAGGGCGAGAGAAGTAGAGATAGCGGAGAAGAAGGCGGTGGTTGTATGATTAGTTTATTTCCAAGTTTAATGTAAAGTTTTTATTGTTATGCAAAGATGTTTTTCCCAATGAAGAGTGAGTAGTCGTCCTACTTCTAGGGTCGGGGTGAGCCCGACGATAGCCATGTAAGTACACTTTATTCCCTATTTGATTGTGCGATTTCATCTTTTACCCCGCACTCAATCCTTTATGTGAGTTTAGGATCATTCCTTATTTACCTTATATAAAGCGAAAGTGGATTATATATGTGAATTTGGATAGTAATTAGGTTTTGCATGCGACAGTTGACTAAACCCTAATTATGAAAAGGTAGAAACAATTAGGTTTTTATGCGAAAGCCTCTATATTCCTAATTGGTGATGAGAAAAGCTTAATCTTTTATGTGATTTAAGTAATAATGCATGCATGGTTATCGTGGTAAATCCCTACCTTAGGAGCTTTTAATTTATAAACACAAAAACCTAAAAATATTATGCTATTATTTTATTTTCTTTATTTTCTTTCTTCATTCTTTACTGTTTACTGTCTGTGAAGCTACTCAATTTTGACCACCTGAGTCGACGTCGACCAACTGCATCGAGAGCCCCTGAGTTGATAGTCTTCTGAGTCTATGAGAACCCACTAACCTACTCGAGACCGACCTCCCCTGTCGATATCGAGTGCTTCTGTTGTTTTATCTTCTTTGCAGTTTTCACAGATCAACGCTGAGCACTAGGAATCAACTGCCCCCATCGATATCGACTCCCTAACTCGATATCAAGGCTATTGGTCGACACTTGCGCAGCGACCTGAAAGACTATTCAGGCATCGCTGACCCGCCTCCTCGTGGATCGATCAAGATTCCCTTCCACTACAGAGGGAGGAAGTCTTGTAATTTATTTGTGTGGATAAGAGATTGGTTTAAATCTATATTTATATTTGTTTCAGTCAATTCTTCCTCCTACAGCAGCATTCGAGTTGGGAATCTACACTATTTTGTGCTTATTTTCATTTTTACAACCCGAGCTTGAAGAGAGGCTAAATATGGCTGGAAGATGTTGATTTCATGCTTAAAAGAGGCAAGGAAGAAGAATAAGAGGATCTAAGAGGAAGATAATATCGAACAAAAGAAGAGAAAACACAGAATAACGACACCCGTCGCTTTTCCACCAGTGCCCGCTAGTCTCGCAGATTCAACAAACGTGAGTTTATCCCATCTGATTTAATTAGTTTATTATTATTATTATTAGTATTAGTATTAGTATTAGTATTATTATTATTATTATATTCTCTAGGGTTTAGAGAGGCCAACTATTAGGCTATAAAAGGAGGTTCTAATTAGGTTTTATCGATCATCCATTAATCTATTCAATAATTCATAGATCTAGTTCGATTATGAGGAACTAAACTCATTGTTTTGCCTGCGATTTGAAGACATGTGACAGGAAAAAATCGCTGCATTTTCCTATCAAAAGAAAATCCAAACTAACCAACTAGTATAGCTAGTAAGTCCAGAGTCGATCCACAGGGAACTATCGTGACTCTATGTGCTATAATCACTAACAAGAGTAACCAAGGGGGGTTGTATGCAAACAAAGATGAAATGAAATGAACAATGTAACTAATGGTGAGATTTATTGACAATGATGATTGAAATGTTTCACCTACGATACTCGACTTTGGTTCATCTCCTTGATCCTAGTTCTTCCTTCTAGTTGTATCTTTTCTATCATCTACTCTTATCTTGATTTCAATAGGTTATTAATCTTACGAGTTCTAATAACCCCTTATTCCTAGGCAATCTTAACATGGATTAAGGTTTAATCATAGGAATATCACTAAGTCTCAAGATATATGAAGCATATAAGCAATATTAATTCCCTAAAGAACTAACATTTAACCTATAGTCAATCTCTTATACAATCAAGCTTTTCTACGAGATCTACTCAATTGTACTTGCTACTATGGATTAAGCTTCACAAACGTATGAATCAAAACCCTAGCAATGATGCAATTCTAATGAGGTCGCGAATAAAGATAGAATCAACATCCACAAATAATGAAAGCACGAAGAGATTGAAATAGATGATAGAATTAAACTAGAAATCCAAACTCACAGTTCGACAAAACCAAGTCTTGATCGTAAGCAAAACACAATGAGTTTAGTTGCTCATTCTCCTAAACGTCGTTCTTCAATTCTTCCAAAGTCAAAAGATCCCATAACATGACCTAATTTCAGTCCTTCAAAACCTAAGATTACCGTCAAAGAAACTTAGAAATCGTCGTCCAAAAGACAAGGCCCAAATAGGTGAATTAGAAATTTATAACGGAACCATCTCAGTAAGGCCACGGGCAGGCCGCGGGGTAGGTTCCTTATTCTGGCAGTGGGGGCTGCCTCCTTGGCCGCGGGCGTGGCTTGTCTGCTTCCTTTGTTCTTCTTAGCCGCGGCCGCCGTTTCCTTGCTTGAACGTATCTTCATTCTTCTTTATGCATTCCACCTTGGCTTTTCTGCTTGTTCTTGCCTCCATATGATCCCTCCAACTCTCATGAATGATCTCCTTACTCCTTTGAATCTAAAATCTGCAATTACACAATAACTTGTGTAAATCCCGCTCTTAAGTGCCAAATGAGCAAATAAGTAAACTAACCCATTAACATGCAATATCTACATCTAAATGATCCTAAAACTACTTTATAATGTCTATTGATGTACATATTTGTACCTTTGTTTATTGCATCTTTTGACTTCATATTTCATTCGATCTCCAAAGAAAAGGTTCAAAAGAATATAAACTTATGTAAGAATGGGCTAAAATGCAAGAAATAGGGTCTGCACAAGTTTTGAGCTAACCATGCAGGAATTCGAGCGAAATCGGAGTCAAAACGAAGAAGCCAAGTGAAGCTGAGCAGAGGTAGATATCGACCCCTGACATAGATATCGACCTCTGGTGTAGATATCGACCTTTAACATAGACATCGACCTCAACATAGACATCAAGTGAAGCTGAGAAGAGGTAGAAATCGACCCCTGACATAGATATCGACCTCTGGTGTCGATATCGACCCCCATATCGACCTCAACATAGAAATCGACCATAGCTGAAGAAGTCGAGCAGGAACAGAGACCTCGATATCGACCTCTGGTGTCGATATCGACCCCTTATCTCGACAGAAGATAGACTCGGTTTCGAGATGCGGATTAGAATTATATCTTCAAGGAGGAACGGGATTATCTCATACTTTCAAGATAGATGGAAGTTGAAGAGTTATTTATCTTTTATCTTTAAGTCATTTAAGTTTTATCAAAATAAAAGACCTATCCTAATTGTTTGGATAGAGTTCATAGGTTAGATAGGAGTTACAATCCTTGGATAGCGAGGATTAGTAGCCTATAAATAAAGCCCTAGGGGGCTGGCATTCAAGGATCTTTCAATCATCCAATCCAAGACAAGAAGTAAGACAAATACAATAGACAATAGAGTTAGAGTTAGAGAGAAGTTTTAGGTTTTGACGTTTGCGAAAGTTGATGTTGAGTTGTAAAGCTTCGAAGTTTATTTTAATGCAAGTTTCTTTCCTTCAATCAACAATGAGTTCCATGATGAGAAGCGAGTAGTTCCCCAAAGCTCTTAGGGTCGGGGTGAGCCCGAAGTTAGCCATGCGCACTTGAGGTAAGTATTTGATGTTGATATCGTTGTGTCTATCTCTCCTCCTACGATTCTATGTTTAGTCCTAATCGAAAGAAAAGGGATTCATGTTAACAACTTGAGTTATAAACATAAAATTGGTAGAGACAATTAGGTTTATTTGCAAGAGTAATCCTAAGAGTTGGTGTAAGGCAAAAGCTTGTCCCTCGGGTGAAATTGCGCAATTGTCCGTCTTATTTATCTTATCGCATACGTTGTTTAACGTTGTGGTAAACCCTAATCCTAGGATGCCTTTTACATATTTTATACACACAAAACCCACTGTTTTATTTTTGTTCATTGCTTCTCTACCCATTCTTAAATCTTCGGCCTTTCTTTGCCGACGAAGAATTAACCACTGTAGGAAGACATCGATATCGACCCCAGACGTCGATATCGACCACTGAGTTCGTCGACGGTTTTCTGAGTCGATGACGAACATCGCTGCGGAGTTTGCTGAGCATCGATATCGACCCCTAGCATCGATATCGACCCTTCTGTATCGACTGGCAGTCTTCTGAGCCAGTCGATTTCGTGACTGACATCGATATCGACCCCTTCCAGTCGATATGGACCACTTATTTTTGTCTCTGAAGGTCTTCTGTTGTGGGGAACATCGACAGCCGAAGTCGACATCGAGGCCCAAGGTCGAAATCGAGGCTTCTGGTCAACACAGACGTGAAATTTCCAACATTACTAGGATCCCGCTGACACGCCTCCTCGTGGATCGATCCTGACTACCCTTCCACTACAACGGGAGGAAGTCTTGTAATTATTTGCTTAGGCCAGGAGTCGGATTACATTTATTGCATCTTCATTATTTGTAATTAGTTGATATATCACCCTAGTAGTCTATCTCACGTCTCTACCTAGTTTGGTTTTGCAGGTGTATGCGACGCACTGATCGCCCACCTGAATTGGGAGGAGTAGACGACCTTGAGCGCTATTTCCATGTAAGGGCCCAAGCTCAAAGAATCATGGCGGAAAACGCGAACCAAGCAGAACTTATTGAACAACTAAGGAAGCAGGTTGAGGACTTAACGACTAGAGAGGCGGCACTTAAGGAGCGTTCGGATAGGGAGGAGGAAGGCCGGAGGCAAATAGAAGCCCAAATCAATGCCCTCCCTAGGAATGCCAAGCAATATATGCACGCCGCTCTCACAGTGCCTGAATCGGCAATTCTTATCCCTGCCTCTAATTTTGAAATAAAACCTAACTTCCTAACTGAGATTAGAAGGCACCAATATGAAGGAAAACCTAACGAATGCCCTATGGCACATATTTCTACCTTCTTAGACCTTTGTGATACTATTGCTGATGGACGAAGTCTTGAATATGTCCAACTAAAAGCCTTTCGCTGGTCTCTTATAAGAAAAGCATTGCAGTGGTTGGAAAGCTTAGCCCCAAGATCGCTCCGCACCTGGAATGAAGTCAAGGACACGTTCCTCAACAAGTTCTTTCCTCCTTCTAAGACGGCGTTGATCCGACAGAAAATCACGGCTTTCAAACAAAAGCCTGGTGAGGCTCTGGCGACTGTTTGGGAAAGGTTTAAGGACCTCCTATGATCATGCCCGACGCATGGCCAACCACCGTACGTAATTTAGGAGATCATATACAATGCTCTTGACGCTGCAACTAAGGAGAGGATCAACACCTACACCTCCTATGGCTACCTTGAACTCGCTCCATAAGAGGCTTGGGAGACCATAGAGAGGTTGGTGGAGTTCGACAATACATATGGGACTCCTGAGGCTTCCGACGCACCATCATCGTCGAGGCCTGCCCCATCTATGCCCTTATATGAACCCTCCAATGTAATCGATCCGGATGTGAAGGAGCAATTTCATAGGGATCAACTTCGAAAGCTCCAAAAGCAAGTAAGGTTCCTTTCAGCGAACCAAGATTGCATTGAATGCGGATCGTAGCGGCACACCACCATCGAGTGCCCCCACGCTGAACAAGTACAACTAGCGGAGACTCACCAAGAGGCGTGCTACATGAGGGGTCCCAATCACCAATGTTGGGGAGACCAAAGGTTCCATCAACCACAAAGAAACCCGGTTAACCCTAGGGACTCTCCGCCTTATAGAGCTCCTGGGCACCCGGAGATTGACCAAAAGAATGATGATCTTCAACTTGTGCTAGATGAGATAAGGAGGAATCAAGCTAAGAATGATCATTCCAACAATGCCATCCATTCTCAACTCAATCACCTTACCACAAGGATTGGGGAGATGGACATATGGAAAAAGAACGTAGAGACCCAACTGGGTCAATTGGCAGCACAAATCCCTAGGCCGTCCGGAACACTCCCTGGGCAACCCACTACAAATCCTAAGGGACAATTCGGGACGGGCCTGTCGCAGCCATGCAATTGAGGAGTGGCACCAAAGTACACAAGCCACAGACGGAAACGGAGAAGAAAAAAGACCCAGTCGACATCGACAGACCAGTCGATGTCGACCCAGAGGTCGATATCGACCACCATGTCGACCCCCTGGTCGATGTCGATTGCACTGCAGAACCTGAGAAATCACAGCAGAGGTCGAAATCGACCCTACCAGTCGATATCGACCCAACTCCAGTCGACATCGATGCTCAGCAGGCCCCTCCGACCTCCGTTTTGGCCCCTACTCCAAAGAAGACGTTGCCATTCCCATCCAAAGCATTGGAGGATCCCACCAAAGGTAAGTTTAGGCGCTTTATAAATATTCTCCAAGGACTTAACATTACTATCCCTCTTACAGAAGCCCTAAGCGAGATGTCTGCCTATGTGCGATTCCTCAAAGACATCCTGAGCAAGAAGAGATCCATGGTAAAGATCGCAGAGGAGTGCTCGAAGATGGACTTCCCTGAGAAGAAGAGTGATCCAGGGAAGTTTGCAATCACCGTAGGACTTGGCCAACACCGCTATAAAGCCCTATGTGACCTAGGGGCAAGTGTAAGTCTCATGCCTCTCTCTATTTGGCAGAAGGTGAACATTGGTGCCCTTGAACCTGTGGACATGAAGCTCTATATGGCTGACAACTCATTCGTCAGACCCACAGGTATAGTTGATGACGTTCCGGTAAAGGTAGGTAAGTTCTTTGTACCTACTGATTTCATTGTATTAGAGATGCCTGAAGATCCTGTAGTGCCTATTATCCTTGGTAGGCCTTTCTTAGCTACTGCAGATGCCAATATCAATGTACGTCGAGGATTACTAACCTTTACTATAGGGAACGAAGTAATAGAATTCTCTTTCAACCCGACCATGAACGAAACAAAGCACCTGGAGCAAGTAGTCCTCTTGCCGGCTAAGGAAAAGCTTAGAAAATTTTTGTTGGCGAGGACGGAAACAGCAAGCAGGGTCGACATCGACTGGAACCAGTCGATATCGACTAAAAACATTGAAATCGACCCCCCTTGGTCGAAATCGAGTATGCCAGATTGCTGCCAGGAGCTTAAGTATGGGCTCACAGAGGTCGATATCGACCCCGACATATCGATATCGACCACAGCACTCGAAATCGACCCCCCTTGGTCGAAATCGACTGCCCTTCAGCCCGAAGATTTCTGTTTCGGGCCCAAACAGGTAAGCCCAGGTATGACTCCTAACCCTCCTCTGTCCATTATTGATAAATCAATTAAGCCGATTATTGATAATTCTACTAAAGAGAGGGTCAAAGCTCTATGGTTTGCCTATATTGCTAAAGTTAGGTGAAGAAAGAGAAGAAAAGCGCCCAAAGAAGAACCTAACATCAAAGAAGCCTTGGTCGCTGAGCTTAGCTACTACCAAAAAGACTTAGATGATCCAGGAGAAGGCTCGAGCTCGAAGGGTCCCTACATAAAAGGCTCGTGAAGAATTGACGGAGAAGTCGGCCTAGCGACTCAAAACTCTAGAGCTTGTACATAAAACTTTAAATTTTTTCGCATTAGATGGTTTTTAGGATTTAATTTTTGGCTTTTTGAACTTTTAAAACTGAGATAATTCGTACTTTATCTATATTCCTAACCAAGATTTCAGGTTACTAAGCAAAAGGAACGACGAAGAAGAAAAAAAGCTACTGCAGAGGCAGTCGAAATCGACCAGGCCAGTCGAAATCGACCCTAATACTCGATATTGACCCCAATTAGGCAGCCCTTGTCTTCATTTTCTTCCTCGACTTCGACAGATGCAGTCGACATCGACCACTGACCTAGATATCGACTTCTGGCATCGACCTAACTTGAAATCAACCTAAATCCGCAGGTTACGCTGTGAGTTTCTCTCTCCCCTTGTTCTTCTTTTTAATACAGTGAGGACGCTGTATATTTTAAGTATGGGGTGGGGGAAAAACATGTCTTATGGTCATAACTTGGTTTTCTTCTTCGCATTACATTCATGTTTTAATTTTTGTTCTTAGTTTTACTTTTATAAAATAAATAAAAAAAATAGAAAAATGTCAAAAACAAAAAAAAAGCATGTTTATTTTTAAGTTTATTTTCTAACCCTACTTAGATGTCCTATGATGAAAACTCAATAGCTGACTTAATCACGTAAATCCTATGGCATATTTGGATGGTTTAGCCTAAGTCCTTCAAAATTTTTATGTAGATTGTGAACTTGTGATGAAATTGAGCACATATGATCCTAGGCTAAAAAGCAAATCCAACAAAAATTATCCTTGTGAGAATTTTGACCTATAGGGAGAACATCAAAAATCCCTCCGCTTTCTTGAGTGAATTTACTCTTCCTATGCATCTCTAAATTTTGTGATAGTTATTCAAAACCAATGTATATATATGATTATGTTTAAGAGAATTAAATGATGAAGGCATCTTTTAAGCCATTATTATCCTCTCTTTACCTACCCTGCATTATCCCTGCTTGAAGCCAGAACATTAGCCTGAGCCTGAATTTGCAAACTCCACAAAATTATCCCTACCCGAATTGAGCCTGACCCCATTTGGGAATTGAGACTTAGATTGGTTGAACTAATGCCTTGTGGAAAGAAAAGAGCATAATGTCCAGTTTTGAGCAAGGAAATTATAGGATGGTGCATATTTACATTTTGTCATATTTTGTAAAAAGGTTTATGGCTCAACATATAAATGCACATATTTACTTATTATTTTCGAAAAAAAAAATCCGAAAAAAAAAATAAATAAAGATATCTATATATAGTGCATGAGCCAAAATCCTTAAGTCTTTTATTCATACAAGTGTTATATTTTTGAGAGGTATATTAGAACTTAGAAGAAGGGTTGATGGAATGCATCTTTAGAGCATATTATGAAGAGTTATGGTTTGGATATTGCAAGTGTTGAAATTTAGGAGTCTTGATTCCCGAATTATAAAAGCACCACATAGCCAAATAATTCCATACTTTTTATTTCATACCAAGCCTCATTACAACCCCGCCGAATGGAGTCTTCTTTGAAGTCTTCCATTGAGCGAAAGCCCTCCTGATGATTCTTATTGCATTTTCATAATTGGTTGCGAAGTGGATTTTTATAAATTGCAATGTTTATGAGATTGTATATGGAATTGAGTTGAGAGTTGATCTTCATAGCCTAAACACATGAGAGTTGAGTGCAAACACATTATCCCTGTGAGGTTGGATCAAAATTGCATATGCCTATGGATCGCCAAAATATGTGCTATGACGTTAAATTCACTTGCTTTGCTTTGCTACCGCTTATGATGTTGCTTTTGACAAAGGCGAAGAGTTGAAGGGTGTGTTGTAGGTGTTGGTTATTGCTTGGTTATTGCTTGAGGACAAGCAAGTCTAAGTATGGGGTGTTTTGATGTACATATTTGTACCTTTGTTTATTGCATCTTTTGACTTCATATTTCATTCGATCTCCAAAGAAAAGGTTTTAAAGAATATAAACTTGTGTAAGAATGGGCTAAAATGCAAGAAATAGGGCCTGCACAAGTTTTGAGCTAACCATGCAGGAATTCGAGCGAAATCGGAGTCAAAATGAAGAAGCCAAGTGAAGCTGAGCAGAGGTAGATATCGACCCCTGACATAGATATCGACCTCTGGTGTAGATATCGACCTTCAACATAGATATCGACCTCAACATAGACATCAAGTGAAGCTGAGAAGAGGTAGAAATCGACCCCTGACATAGATATCGACCTCTGGTGTCGATATCGAACCCCCATATCGACCTCAACATAGAAATCGACCAGAGCTGAACAAGTCGAGCAGGAACAGAGACCTCGATATCGACCTCTGGTGTCGATATCGACCCCTTATCTTGACAGAAGATAGACTCAGTTTCCAGATGCGGATTGGAATTATATCTTCAAGGAGGAACGGGATTATCTCATACTTTCAAGATAGATGGCAGCTGAAGAGTTATTTATCTTTTACCTTTAAGTCATTTAAGTTTTATCAAAATAAAAGACCTATCCTAATTGTTTGGATAGAGTTCATAGGTTAGATAGGTGTTACAATCCTTGGATAGCGAGGATTAGTAGCCTATAAATAAAGCCCTAGGGGGCTGGCATTCAAGGATCTTTCAATCATCCAATCCAAGCAAGAAGTAAGACAAAGACAATAGACAATAGAGTTAGAGTTAGAGAGAAGTTTTAGGGTTTGACGTTTGCGAAAATTGACGTTGAGTTGTAAAGCTTCGAAGTTTATTTTAATGCAAGTTTCTTTCCTTCAATCAACAATGAGTTCCATGATGAGAAGCGAGTAGTTCCCCAAAGCTCTTAGGGTCTGGGTGAGCCCGACGTTAGCCATGCGCGCTTGAGGTAAGTATTTGATGTTGATATCGTTGTGTCTATCTCTCCTCCTACGATTCTATGTTTAGTCCTAATCGAAAGAAAATGGATTCATGCTAACAACTTGAGTTATAAACATAAAATTGGTAGAGACAATTAGGTTTATTTGCAAGAGTAATCCTAAGAGTTGGTGTACGGCGAAAGCTTGTCCCTCGGGTGAAATAGCGCAATCGTCCGTCTTATTTACCTTATCGCATGCATTGGTTAACGTTGTGGTAAACCCTAATCCTAGGAGTTGCCTTTTACATATTTTATACACAGAAAACCCACTGTTTTATTTCTGTTCATTGCTTCTCTACCCATTCTTAAATCTTCGGCCTTTCTTTGTCGACGAAGAACTAACCACTGCAGGAAGACATCGATATCGACCCCAGACGTCGATATCGACCACTGAGTTCGTCGACAGTTTTCCGAGTCGACGACGAACATCGCTGCAGAGTTTGCTGCATCGATATCGACCCCTAGCATCGATATCGACCCTTCTGTATCGACTGGCAGTCTTCTGAGCCAGTCGATTTCGTGACTAACATCGATATCGACCCCTTCCAGTCGATATAGACCACTTGTTTTTGTCTCTGCAGGTCTTCTGTTGCGAAGAACATCGACAGCCGAAGTCGACATCGAGGCCCAAGGTCGAAATCGAGGCTCCTGGTCGACACAGACGTGAAATTTCCAACGCTACTAGGATCCCGCTGACACGCCTCCTCGTGGATCGATCCTGACTACCCTTCCACTACAACGGGAGGAAGTCTTGTAATTATTTGCTTAGGCCAGGAGTCGGATTACATTTATTGCATCTTTATTATTTGTAATTACTTGACATATCACCCTCCTGCAACAAACATCTATCTAAATTTGCATTATCAAACTCCCCAACAATTAGTCTTTTTCTTGTCCTCAAGCAAACAAATGATTTGTGAATCATTCATCCCACAACACAATCATTCATGCAATAGCCTCATCAAAAATAACATCTCACAAGGTGCAAACATAGGCAAAGCAAACAAACGTCCTAGCATGTATTTGAGTAATCAGGTAGCCCGCATGCTTATCCATCCAACCTCACCGGGAATAAAGTGTTTTCGCTCTCACTCAAGTGTTTAGGCTAATCAAATAACACTCAAACTCCATCCAAACGCAACTAAGCTACATAAGAATTGAAATTGAATCAAAATTGCCATTTAGAATATCATTACTAGAGAAAATCATCATGAGGTCTTTTATGGGTTGTAATGAGGCTTGGTAAGAACATTAAGGTGGGGAGTACTTTGGCCATGTGGTGCTTGCAAATCCGAGAACTAGTTACTACTACACCTCTTATAAGCACAATACTCTCTAATCCATCAAACTCAAAGCTCAAACAACTCTTGCAAAGACAATTTCTGTCAACCACAATATCCTCCAACTCACAAATAAACCAATGAAGTAGTTCCCTTATTGCACAAAATGTATAGATATATATACTTTTTTTTTCTTCTTTTTTTTCTGATTTTTTTTCTTTTCTTTTTTTTTCTTTGAAATAAACAATACACATAATTTAGAACCAACATCAACTCAAAGGCTCAAAGTGAAAACTCCATCATTATATATCATTCCACTCTCAAAGCACACTCAACATCACTCAAACCAATCTCCAACCAACTCTACTCCTAGTCCCCGGATGGGTTAGGCTATAATTAGTTAGGGATGAGTTTTGTGGAGCTACAAAGAATAGGCTAATAGGCTCAAAGGGGCTTCAAGCAATGGAACAATGTAAGGTAGATATGGAGAATATAAGGCTAATAGAAACATGCCTCAATCATATGAAGCCCACCAATAACGATCATAAGAGTGCCACCAGGCATAGATAAACAAAATCAATTCTAAGAGGTAGAAGCATTGGAGAGTATTCACACATGAACAAAAGCAAAAGGACATCAATGAAGTGTAGTCCCAATAAGGCCAAAAATCAACTCACAAGGTTAAATTTTTGTTGGATTTCAGACATGCCTAGGAACTTAGATCATACATGCTCAATTATGTTCACCTAGCTATGTTTAACATAAAAACCATAATTGGGATAAGGCTAATACAATTCAAACATGTCATGGGACTTTTATGATCATTCTTTCGAGCATACTTATAGGACTAATTAGGCTTGATGGTTGTTTGACAAATGACATATTATATGCAAATGCAATGCATGCTATATTTTTTTTTCGGTTATTTTGTTTTTTTTTGTTTTTTTTTTCTTTCAGAAATAGAAAATATACACCACTAACATGAAAAACCATAAAAATTCAATCTATGAATACTATGAAGAATGAATGATTTAAACATGCATGATGCTTGATGTGCCATATTACCTACTATGTACACTAGCTAGCTAAACCCCTCCCCCACACTTGCAACTTTCATTGTCTCAATGAACTCACAACAATAAAAAGCATAAAGAATAAGGGAGGAGAAGAAAGAACTCACTTTTTCACTGGTAGGGCGGAGGTGGAGGTGGATGGTATGACAGGAATCCTGGGTAGGCAAAATGGAAGAACTCCTCCTGGCAGAGATGCAACCGCTCAATCGCCTCCATCTGAGCCCTCTGGGCCTCGATCTGGTGCTGAAGAAGCTGACTCTAGGTCTCACGCACCGTCATAAGATCCACCAATAGGCCCTGAACGTCCTGACGGAGATAGGAGAACTCCTGGCGGATGTCCTGCTGGTTCTCCCACAAACTATGCTGCTCCACTCTCAACGACTCCATCTGTCGCTGAAGTGCCGATAAGGAGGGCTCATCTCCCCTAGAAGTGCCCGAAGAGCCAGCACCCCTATGAGATGGCCCATTCTGGAAATCCATGGGCTCAGTAGGCGGAGCATCATCATCATCATCCTCTTCCTCCTCAGCTCCCCCCTCCTCATCATAGTCCAGTCCGAATCCAATGGCAGGGGCCCCTATGGGGGCATCATGAGGAATAAAGAAGTCCGCCGCAGTCGGTCCGAAAGGAAGTGGGCGAGGTATCCTAATCTTGTGCACATTGTTTTTCCCCACCTGCCAGATGAAGGAGGGCCCCTCTCCCACCAAATGGTTTGCTCTCCTCAATGCAGCTAAATTTAAGCGATAGTTGTCTCCCATCGAATCTTGAAGGTCCGACGTGTTGACCCTATGTTCCCATGCAATCAATGTCACTAACCCTCCAAACCCGATGGGCGCTGTCTTTCTCTTTGTCTCATCCCCAATAGCATCCTTGCAATGCTACAGAAACAATTCCATCCAATCTGGAATATAAAGAACTTGAATCGTTAATGCTATTCTTTAGTGATATTGAATAAGAAGATTGTATCTTTGCGGAATAATCAACATTAGTCAAGTCGAAATATATATTCTAAATATTATTGAATCAATCCTAGGCCATTGAACTTCAACCATTGTTGAGAATTACAGGTGAAATGTTTTTCTATCTTATTATCAATATATCATAATCATCATTATATTTACTTTATTTTGTCATTAAGTTGCTACAAATCATTTCTATTGTCATTAGAAATCATTGCTAGAATATTATCATTGCTACCGTTCTCTCTACGGGTTCGACCCGGGACTTCATCGCTTTACTAATCTATTGGTTTAAGCATTGAGTTAGGATATTATTACTATTTGGGAGAAGCAAAAGCTAACGACGTTCGCCGATCACTACATGTTTTTGTGCATATTTTGGCTTCATATTCCATTCAGTTGATATATTCTAGGTTGGGAATATTGAGAATTATTGTAGTTTATGCTAATGTGCAAGAAATAGAGTCTGCACAAGTTTTGGTTTAATTATGCAGAAATTGGAGTGGAATCAAAGTCAAAACGAGAAGCCAAGAGCTGTCAAAGAGCAGTCGAGATCGACTAGAACCATCGAGATTGACTGGAACCATTGAGATCGATTGGAGCAAGTGGTGTAAAAACTAAGTAAAAAGAGCGAAGAAAACAAAAGCTACTAAAGAATAGGTTAAAATTGCCCTGCATTAACCAAAGTGCTTGACATCGACCGGGTATAAAGTGATCGACATCGGGGCACTGATCGATGTCGACAACATCCGAAAGAGCCCGAGGCCGAGAAGAAATGAGGCACTCATCGTCGACTGCGCAGGTCGACGTCGACTGAAGATATACGCGATTCAGATGCGTATTGATGAATCCGAGTTGAAGATTAATTACCAAGCCACAATTTTATCCTATATTTTCGATAGATTCCTTCTTGTGGGTACATTCCTATTTACCCTTGGATTTTTATTATTTACCTAAATAATGTTTTATCCTTTTTTATTATTAGATAGAATTTAGATACATTAGTTTTACCTGGATTAGAACTCCTTTCCTTGGCTAGCAAGGATGGAGAGCATATAGATAAAGTCTTAGGGGCAGAGAATTATTCATTCAATTCACAAAGCAATCAAACACGATAGCAATAGAGTTTTCAGGGTTTTCATGCTTTAGGGTTTCGGCCCTTACGATAGTTGGCGTTGAGATTTTGAAGACTTTGGTTTTAATGAAAGTTTCCTTCTTTTCAATTATGTCTTCCATCATAATGCGCGAGTAATCGCCCTTTCATCTAGGGCCGGGGTGAGTCCGACGATAGCCATGTAGATAAGGTTGGTAAGTCGTTAAAGAAGGTATCTTTTATCGCGCTCTACCTTGTCCTTCATCTTTAAATGCAAATTTAAGGAACTCATGTTGTGAAACTTGGGTAGTTTATAAACTCTATTATGAAAAAGGTAGACGCAAATTGGGTTAATTTATTGCAAGATATCTTTTCCTATTTGCCTGGTTTGGGCGAAAGCCTTCTCCTTTATGATAAAAGCATGCTTCTTTGATGATTTGTCGCTTTTACTTTCATGGTTGTCATCGTGGAAATCCCTAGCTTTGTAAGATCTTTTCTTTTATAGTTTACATTGTTATCTTTATCGTTCATTGAGTTACTGAAAAACCTAATGATGTGCGCATATTTCACCATGTTTCATGGTTACATCTTTTCCATTTTATGCATATTTTAACTTTCGGGTTGGAAAAGTAGTGAATTTGTGTAGTTTGAGTACATTTGCAAGATATAGAGGTCTACACAAGTTTTGGTTTGATTTCGCAGAAAATGGAGCATTTTGGAGTAAAGACAAAACAATGAAGAAGAACTCGATCTCGAGCAGGAAGTACTTGATCTCGACACATGTACTCGACATCGACCAATGAACTAGAGATCGACTGAAAAGAAAAGAAGAAGATCGAGCCAAATCCATGTCGACAACAATCAACCAACTCGAGTTGACATAGGACACTGGATATGGACCTGTCCACTCGACGTCAACTGGTGCAACAGACGTGTGAGAAACACGGATTGGGCCGAATCTTTGGATGATATTGCTTAGCCACGAAGACACATATCATTTACCAAGATTCATCTATCTTAGGGGTATATTCCAAGCATGTTAGGGAATATTACCTATTTTAATATTTTAATTTAAGATATAATTTAGTTTAGATAGACTTTCCATATACCAATCTTACTAGTATTAGGACTCCAATCTTTGGCTAGCAAGAGTTAGGAGGCTATAAATAAAGCCCTAGGGGGTTGGCTTTACTCATCCAATACACAAGCAATTATGCAACCAAAGAGAAGAGAGAGAGAAAGGTGAGAGAAGTAGGAGATAGCGGAGAAGAAGGCGGTGGTTATATGATTAGTTTCCTTTCCAAGTTTTAAATGCAAAGTTCTTATTTTTATGCAAAGATGTTTTCCCCAGTGAAGTGTGAGCAGTCGTCCTAGTTCTAGGGTCGGGGTGATCCTGGTGATAGCCATGTAAGTACGCTTTATTCTATATTTGATTTTGCGATTTCATCTTCTACCCCGCACTCAATCCTTTATGCGAATTTAGGATCATTCCCTTTTTACCTTATATGAAGCGAAAGTGGATTATACATGTGAATCTAGATAGTAATTAGGTTTTGCCTGCGAAAGTTGACTAAACCTTAATTATGAAAAGGTAGAAACAATTAGGTTTTTATGCGAAAGCCTCTATATTTTTAATTGGTGATGACAAAAGCTTAATGTTTTATGTGATTAAAGTGATAATGCATGCATGGTTATCGTCTTGGTAAATCCCTACCTTAAGATCTTTTACTTATATTAAACAAGAAACCCAGTGATAATGCATGCATGGTTATCGTCTTGGTAAATCCCTACCTTAAGATCTTTTACTTATATTAAACAAAAAACCCAAAAAGATTATGTTTTTATTTACTTTCTTTATTTTATTTTCTATTTTCTGCATTTGTAACTTTCTGTGAAGCCACTCGATTTCGACCCTTCCTATCGATATTGAATACCATGCATCGAGAGATCCCACGTCGATAGTCTTCTGAGTCAACAGGAACCAATTGACCCACTCGAGATCGACCTACCCTGTCGATATCAAGTGCTTTTGTTCTTTTCTCTTCTCTGCAGTTTTCACAGATCGACATTAAACACTAGGAATCGACTGCCCCTGTCGATATCGACTCCCCAACTCGATATCGAGGCTATTGGTCGACTTGCGCAGGACCCTCAAAGGCTATTAAGAAATCGCTGACCCTCCTCCTTGTGGATCGATCCTGATTCCCTTCTACTACAGCGGGAGGAAGTCTTGTATTTTATTTACGTGGAATAAGATTCAGTTTGATATTTATTTTATATTTATTAGACTTGATATCCTCCTACATCAAATTTTGGCGCCGTTGCTAGGGAGGCTATCAATCGCGCCCGGTTTATTCTTACTTACTTGTTTACCTAGTATTGTCTTGAAGGTGTATGCGACGCGCTGATCACACGTCTGAGTTTGCTACTTTAGATGATCCGAAACGCTTCCTTCATCTACAAGAAATGGCTAAGAGGATCATGGCTAACGAAGAGACAATGCAAGAAGAGCTCGAAAGGCTTAGAAAGCAAGTGGAGGGGTTCAAAACCAAGCGCGATCAACATACCTAAGCTCAGCAGAGAATGACCACTCGCTATGAACAAGAAGCCCAATCTCGCCGACAAGCCCAAGAGCAACTACGCCATATCCCACAGAATGCCAAAGAATATATGCACCCAACTGTGGCGGTGCCTGAGTCTCCTATTGTTCTCCCTAATGTTTTTTTGGGATTAAAACTACTTTTATAGAGGAGATTAGGAGACATGCTTTTGAGGGAAAGGGCTCCGAATGCCCTATGACGCACATAACTACTTACATTGATTTATGTGACACCATTGCTGTCGGTGTCAATCTTGAATATGTGTGTCTAAAAGCTTTTAGATGGTCTCTTGCAGGAAAAGCGCTACATTGGTTGGAGAGCTTGCCCCCACGATCTATCCGCACCTGGGGGGAACTTAGGGACATCTTCCTCAACAAGTTCTTTCCACCATCAAAGATGGCGCAGATTCGCCAGAAGATCATGTCCTACAAGCAAAGACCAGGGGAGATGCTAGCGCAAGTTTGGGAGCGCTACAAAGATTTGCTGAGGTCTTGCCCTATGCATGGGCAACCACCATATGTCATCCAAGAGATCATCTACAATTCCCTGAACGTGCCTACGACTGAAAGGCTAGTACAGTTCGACAACACCTATGGGACTCCCGCAGCACCCGATGCAAGGCCTCCCTCATCCATGCCACTATATGAGCCTTCAAAAGAGGTGGATCCTGAGGTGAAGGTCCAGTACAATTAGCAGAGACCAAGCTTGTTTAGAATGTGGGTCGCAGAAACATAACACGACAGCTTGTCCTTACACGGAGAAAGTACAATTGGCGGAGACCCACGACAAAGTAAAGTATGTGTGGGGGACCAACTATGGAGGCAACCAAGGGAATTGGGGATATCAACAACCCCAATATCAACAATATTAGCAACCCGCGCCATATAGAGCACCTGGCCATCCTTAGAGAGAAAGGAGGAATGATCTACAACTCATCCTAGACGAGATGAGAAGGAACCAAGCGGAGACAAAGCAATCCAATAATGCTATCCACACACAACTACATGGAATTAACGCTAGGCTTGGTGAAATTAATACATGGAGGAAAAGCGTGGAGACCCAACTGGGTCAATTGGCAGCATCTATTCCACGACAACCCGGAGGTCTCCTAGGCCAAACACAGTCCAATCCAAAGGGGCAACTAGCGGGTTGCATCACCGTCATACAGTTAAGGATTGGCAAGGAGATACCAATCAACATCGGAGAAACGGAGCCAGCAGAGAAAGTCACTGGAGAGCTAGTCAATATCGACACCCCCAACTCGATGTTGATTAACCCACTCGATGTCAACACCCCAGTCGACGTCAATCCTATCCAGGTGCACCCGAGATCGAACACAGCAGTCGATGTCAACACCCCCTGTCGATGTCGACCAAACATCTTCACCACCTCGGGCCAATCTCGCTCCACAAAAGAAGAAGCCATTACCTTATCCCTCAAAATCATCAAGGGACCCTGCGGACGTGAAGTTCCAACGCATTGTGAAGGTACTCCAAGGCCTTAATGTTACCATACCATTCACGGAGGCCCTTCATGAGATGCCATCCTACGCCGGGTTCCTTAAAGATATCTTGAGCAAGAAGCGATCAATTATTGAGATTGTAGAGGAATGCAGCAAGGTAGACTACTCGGAGAAGAGGAGTGACCCCGGGAGGTTTGCCATTACTATTGGGCTTGACCAACATCACTACAAGGCTTTGTGCAACCTAGGGGCTAGTGTGAGCCTCATGCCTTTGTCCATATGGTCAAAGGTCAACATTGGAGCCTTGGAGCCAGTAGATATGAAGTTATACATGGTCGACAACAACTTTGTAAGGCCCACAGGCACCAATGATGACGTCCCAATGAAGGTGGGTAAGTTCTTTGTATCGACTGACTTTATTGTGCTAGATATGGCAGAGGATCCTACATGCCCCACCATGTTAGCGAGGCCGTTCCTAGCTACAACCGACGCCAATATCAACGTGCGGAAGGGACTATTGTCATTCACCATTGGCAATGAAGTCATCGAGTTCTCTTTCAACCCTACCATGAAGGAGGTGAATCAAATGGAGGTTAAGGCCATGCATGCAATAGGGAGAGTAATCCCTTGTCATTCACCATTGGCAATGAAGTCATCGAGTTCCCTTGGAGGCCCAAATGGAGGAGCTTTTAGCAATTTGGCACCAAGTCGAGGAAGAAGAGCCTGAAAAAGCACTCGATGTCGACACCCACCTGTCGATGTCGAGTACACTAGAGCCAGATCAAGTGCCAGAAGCTAAGTATGGGGTCGATATCAACAGAACACTCGAGATCAACCAGGGCCAATCGATATTGACTGGATCCACTCGAGATCGACTCCCCCTGATTGACACCTTCCATGGAATGCACCCTCAGAAGAAAAGCCACTCGATGTTGACCCCCTGACTCGATGTCGAGTGATTCCTCAGAGCATAACCGAATCAAAGTTAAGGCTAGGTAAAGATCCTCCTCCTTTAGAGCCTAATTCTAATAGCCCTATGAAGCGAGTATCCTTGTTTGTATGCCTTACTAACATGATAAGTAAGCCAATAAGTGAATACAAGGCAGGCGACAAGGTGCTTATAGAGCAATGCAACGCCCTGTGATGCAAAAGAAAGGATGGAAGGAAGAAAGCATTAATGACCATATACAAAGTCTATCCAAGAAGGTTTGAATTCAAAGACAAGAAGGGGACGATTTTAAAAGTAGACCTTGATAGCCCTAAAGAGGACATGAGAGCAATATGGTCCCTACATATGCCACCTTGGATGGAAGCACGGAAGAAGTCGGCCTAGCGACTATAAAGTCTAGAGCTTGTACATAGACTTTTTAATTTTTTAGGGTTCTGAATTTTTGGGTTTTGTTTTAGTTTTGAAACTTTAAAACTTTAAACTTTTTGAGTTTTTGGGGAAGACTAACGATTTCAGGTACAATGGAATCTGCTAAAGCACTCGATATCGACATACCCAGTCGATATTGACCAAGGGAATCGAGAGGAGTGACTGTGATCGATGTTGAGATCACCCTGAGTCGAAGCAGAAGATCGATGTCGACACAACCATTCGATATCGACACCATCACTCGATCTCGACCTCCCTTGCAGACGTGCCTGGTTTGAGCCGTTGCAACGTTTTCTAGTAAGTTCTCTTTGATTACACTTCTTGTTTTATTTTTATAGTGAGGACACTGTAGGATCTAAGTATGGGGTGGGTTAAAAGAATACTTACCTTATTTCAATTGCTCAATTGTTAGTTTAATGAATAAAGTCTTGTTTTTGCACACATGGTTAGTTCTTTCATATTAGCATCATATATACATATTTCTCACATGAGCATAAAGTTTATAATTCATACATATTTTTGAGAAAAAGTACCCCCATTGAAAAACTGAAAAGTGTTATGGAAGTATTTACAAAGCTCGACGATGTAAAAATAGATCTATTAGATATATAGAAATTAAATTTCCTAGTAAAGGGAAGTCTCAATGAAGTGCGATTTTTAGAGAAAACCATGAAAAGAGGTAAAATTTGAAGTTGCTTTTGACATATGGATGATAAGAGGACGGAGTACTTTATTTTCCATTCATGCTTCATTATTCACTTTAGCCATTACCCATGCTTATAGCCTTTACTTCATATTCAAAGCCATATGTGCTTAATGTCATATTTGCTCCACAAGTTCTTAAATTGTCCAATTTTCACCTTTTACCCATCCGGGAGATTATGTTATAGAACGGATGATATGTTATGGAGTTTTTATATGGTTTGATAGGTTGTGAAGATATTATAAAGTTGATGGCAGGATATCTTAATTGAAAATTTAATGAGCGAAAAGAAAATCCGGTCACCTAGGAGTTAGGTGAATCAACCCTGCTTGCAGAGGATAAAATTCACGCGAGATGGGACACAAGGTGGGGAGTCCCAAGCGCTAAGTATCCGGGATCATTCATGACACCCATGTTTGCGAATCGTGAGAAGGCAACGTTAAGGTTAGAGAGGTAAAAGCATATTAGTGAAAAAAGCAAAGCATTATGAGAAAAAAGGAATGTGGAAATCATAAAAGAGAAGGTGCATCAAAGAAAGAAAGTTTGAAAATTTATCATCGGATTAAGCACCACATTACCAAATATAGCCCACCATTATACCTTTTACCCACTCTTCACCATTGCGCATAAAATTCCTCTTGATTATTAAAGCTATGTTACAAATTGTTTTTGCATAATTGGTGGGCGAAATGTCGTTAGGTTCCCCCATGCCAAAAGTAATAACCCAAACTAACAAACTAACTAGTGACCTAGTATAGCGGATAAGTAAGGGGTCGAACCCATAGAGAAACAAGTACTTCAATGCAATGTGTATTTATCAACTATGCAAATAAATATAGGATATGCTATGAATGAAGATGAATAATGTAAATAAACTGAGATAAAGATATGAATAGGAACAAAGAGAAGACAAAAGATAAAGAGTGTGGTTTGCCTATAATTTGCAACATTGGTTGATTTACTTGATCCTTGAGGTGATTTCAACATTATTCCTAAGCCTATGTCGACTTGACTAAAGTTGAGAGTTCCGCAAGGATACAATCATCTATTCAATATTACTAAAGAATAGTCATTAAGCACTCAAGTTCTAAGACCAATTGGTATATCGATTCAATGCAATTAGAAATCAATGGGAATAACCCTCATTGGCCCTAACAACATCTAACAACATAGATCAATTGAAATAATCCACTATAAACACATAGAAATATCACTACTTCAATGAATTTGTTTGCTATCGAGAAACCGATAAAAGATTCATAGCATAGATGCGAATTCTAACTAGATGCGCGATCATAGAAAGAATCACAAATATAAACAATGAAGAACAAGATGATAAATAACCTTATGAATAATATAGAAATCAAGTCTCACAATCAACCAACCAAGTCTTGAATCATAGCAAAACCACAAGAATTCTAGGAAAGCATAGCGTACCTTGAATCCCTAAACTTAAATCCTCTTATCTCTCTTAGAGTTAATGAATCATTGGAATGTTAGTTGATTGAATGAATGCTGAGAATATGTCTAATATAGGCTTCAAAGGCGTCAGCCAAACCCTAGGAAGAATAGATAAGAGTTTCCATAAGATAAGATTTGGGCTGATCTTCGCAGATTCTGAAACAGTATGGCGGCGGGCGCCGTGGCAAGGGTGGCGGGCGCCGTCCTATGCAGAAGCGCCAGCTTCGACATACTAAACTTGTAATGCAATTTCTAGTTCATCATTCGTCTGATTGACGCATATGAATATGCGTTGGAAAGCTCTTTCCAAGCACTACGATTCTCATGAAGACCTCAGAAGATAATTCTAACTTCTCAGAACCTTAAAGATGGGATTTCTCCATGTTCTCGATTTTCGATCTTGTTCCTTAGCTCTACTTTGTCCATTTACTCTTGCTTTCTCCTCCTTTCGAGGTCGGATCATATAACCTACAAATAAACACTAAAAACCATAGATTCCGAACTTCGAATACCAAATGATCAAGATTATGAATAAGCTTATTAAACATGCAATATGAATACATAATGCACCTAAGACCTACCTATAATCACTAGTACAAAATTGGTCTAATATCACGGATATTTAGGGCCTAAAATCACGAATTTAAGGAAATAGAGATCCGGGATTTAGCTCAGTGGGCTAATACGTATTGCACCGTAATATCACAGACCAAATCTAGACACACCCGTGATATTAGGGGTTTGGTTTTTTGATGTTACAACCTAATATCACGGATGCCCTCTAGACACGCCCGTGATATTAGGGGTGATTTTTTGCATGTTAGAACCTAATATCACGAATGCCCTCTAGACACGCCCGTGATATTAGGCCCTTTTTTAATTAAAAAAAAGTGACTTTACAACCTAGTTATATTTGACCCGGGCTATAAAGTTCCATTAAAGAAGAAAAAAATGACTTTACAGCTCAACAATAAGGGTTGAAGCTTTCACTAGCAGACCAAAAATCACAAAAATAAGAATGAAACTCTAGAAGTATCTCAGAGATGAGAAATAGAAGACGATTGTTTTCTAGCAACAACCATGTGTTGGTTTTTTTAATAACAAATTCAAATTCAAGCATACATACAGAATAATATTTTGGCTACACATGACCACATGATTTACACCGAGTAGAAGATAGCTTCATTTCAAGCTCAAGTGATGAAATGCTTTTAGTGGCCATGTGTTTTTGAAGCTATACTTTGCAGCAGCTGAACCTCGATTATTGCATCTAAGTAAGAGTTGAAGCTTCAATACACCAAGGCTCAGCCCCGAACAGATGCAATGATCGAGGCTCAGCTCCTTGAAAAATTATCGAATTGCAGGTACATTTTTCAAGGAGTGTTAACTCATGTATTTCATAGTAGTAGTAGATAGTAGATATTACCTTCTGATGAGCATAAAAAATAGAACAGCATATAGCAGAGATGGATTAACATATTCTGCTTTACAAGATGAGAGCTTTAATGTCCTCCTACGGCAAAAAAAATGCAAGTTAAAATACAACGTAATTAAAATAGGCACAAACTTAATGAAGTTAATGGCCATCAAGTAGAAAAGTAGGTGTTAATATTGCAAATTCAGTCATCAGAAGAACAAATTAAACTAAGAAGCACTTGTCCTGTTAGTACTCACTTGACTTCCTTGCCACTTTCGCCTATGCGTCGAAGATTGCAATGAGTTAGCATCTCATGATATCTCATCATCTGTTTTATCCTTTCAATGACCAACATAAGATGGGAACAAAACAAAAAGATTAAGAGGTGTAGATGTTTATCTCAAATGCGCTTTTCAGACAGTCCAGCTATTTATCCAGATCGTTAATTGCTTGATTATAAGCCTGAGCTTCCACTAAAGTGAAAGCACAAATGCACAATAGAAATAACACAAAATGTGAATTTGAAGCTAATGATAGATGCAGAGCAGTCAAGCACTAATAAAGCTTAATAATCTAGCTCATAAAGTAACAATCTAATACAAATAATTAAAGAGAGGCAAAATAAACTGCACAATCAGGTATAACTCTAAGGCTAGTTGACGTCCATCTAGAACTACCTTTTCAAGAAGATATTTCGCTTCCTAAATTGAGACAAAATAGTAAGAGACCAAAATTAATATGTGCAGAGATAAATTCTAACAATTAGCTAGGTGAAAATAAAAATAAAATGTTGACTGAACCTTCATATCAGCTTTGGCTCTTTTTCGATCGAGCAACAATGAGCTCCTCAAGAATTTCTGGAAGTGTTGTTTCCTACATGTTCATATGACAATCCCACCTCTCCAAATATTGGAAGCTATTATGAGACACATGTGATGATGTTTTCTTGGCTCAATAGAATCAGTACAAGTAAGAATCCAATGTAAGAATAAACTACCTTTTGAAAATATGAGTGGGAATCAACTCCCTCTCAAATTATCAAAGATTTTAGTGCAGTTTGAGTATCAAAACCACGTGAACCGAGCATACAGCAGAAAAAGATCCACCCTAGAATTTTTTAGAGATAAGGATGCTTACCCTGCCAGTGCAAGTCCCCAAGTGGACAGAGCATAAAACATCTTTCCAGCACGCCATATTTCCAACATCTTTCCAACATCTTCTCAAACTTGTTGACCCCAGCTAGTGAGTCTGTAACAGTTGTAGTAAAATTACAAGCAAATGATTTGGTAATGAAACTAGTAACACTAACAAAAGATGAGGTTCTCATGCTAAGATGAAGTGAATCTAACCAACAAAAACTCCCCATGTTGGTTCTTCCTTGTCAACATTTACCAGAACTTCAGCTGCATCTAAGTCTACACATTCCAATTATCAAAACAACTCCATTATCAACAGCTAAAATCAAAGCGAATCTAACTAACAAAAACCCACAATGAAAATATTTCCAATTAAGAAAAACTTGTAGGCTCTTTGAAAGGAAACCCAATTGAAGTTCGATTGACAGTTGCACCTTTTAGTAATTGAAGTTGGCTCAGAAAGTTTTTCGAATCCACAATAGCAACAAGGTGGCCAGTTACTAGTTAAATCTCGACAATTTTCATTGTAATCAGCAAACCATTTATTAGAACTACAATAATACTATGATCGTCTGGATCGCAATTCACAACAGACCCTTAAAAATCTAGCATGGTATAGTACTCCAATGTCACCACACAACACACAAAATCCAGTTCACTACAAAGAGTTTCTACCCAAACACGGTTTCTCCATTAACTGATGCAACAAGAATTCGGGGAAACTCTATAGTCTCCATTGATGCCAGGAAATATTAAGAGCAAGCGTAAGTCACTTAAAATATACATAAACATATTTTAAGACAAATATGATACCTGAAGCAACTTGAAGTTCTCAAAATCGAGTTCTTCATGCAACAAACTCTCTACTTTGTAATTAACCAAAATAGCCTAAATGAAAATCAAGCATAAGGATCCAAGCATTTGCCTCAGAAAATCCTCTAAGAATGTTTGAGAACCTCATGAATCCGAAGCTTTCAACCTTTTCGCAGCATCAATTAAGTATTTCTTCTTATTCTAATGATAGCTAGCTTATTTCATGTATCTTTTTTGTTTTGGGTTTTCTCTGCTCCTTTTAATATTGAACAAAATTGAATTCGATTCATATCTTATAAATATGCACATCAACTATATAATGTAAGATCCATAATGCTTTAAATTAAGGTAGTAAATCTTCATGAGGTTGGGACTTGGGAGCATTAGTGAGTAGTGACAGCTTTGCATCTAAGTTATCTCAACCCATTGTCACCACACAACACACAAACAAATCAAAATCAAATCTCCAATCATCCGAAGTTCCAACAGTCAATCAATTAATCAACTAATCAATCAACGCATCAAGCAAGCAAGCAAACCACGTACTGCACATACATAACCGAAACTCCAATCGGCATTTGTAAATAAAAAAACTAAACAAAATCACCGCAATTAGAAGGTAAATGGAGTAGTTGAGAGTGAGACCTAGATTGGAGAAGAACCAAACGAGGATAGCGCAGGCGACACAGACGAGAGGGATGATGAGGCAACACAGACGAGAGGGATGACGAGGCGAGCAACTGTCCATTTCTGGTGCTGTTATCGGTGGGAAGGTGGTGGCTGCCGCTGGGTCTATGGTAGGAGATGCAGAACGACTGTAGATAGTGCGAAAGGGTTTCAGCTTAAAAGTGAAGGAGGAGAGAGAAAGGGACGGAAGCCATGGAAGCCGGAGGAGGATGAAGCGAGGGTTTGCAGTTTGAGAGACGATAAGGTGAGAGCGCTTAGGAAGCACTAAGCCTAATATCCTGGGCGTATGGTTAATTTTTTGCCTCGTAGTATTTGTTTTTATCCCATTTTGGTATGCACTTCTAATATTCCGAATTTTTTAAGTGATGTCCGTGATATTAGGCTTTTAATCATCAAAAAAATAAAATGAATTTGTTTGAAGTGTATAATATCATGGATATTAGAGATCCTTGATATTATAGTTATGTAATAAAATTGAAATTTTGTAGTAGTGAATGCCTATATAAAATATGCATTATCAATAACCCTACTTTTGTGCGAGATGTTGCTTTTCATTCACGTTCATGGATTTGAAGGCAATAGTACCTTTGTAAGGATGGTAATTGATTGTAGGGTTATATAAGAATGGATCTACAATGTTGAGAGTTTAGTCCTTCTTCTTAATGACCAATAAGAGTATTTATTGAGGACAAGTAAGCTTAAATATGGGGTGTTTGATGTGCGCATATTTCACCATGTTTCATGCTTACATCTTTGTTGTTTTTATGCATATTTCATACTTTCGGGTTGAGAAAGTAGTGAATTTGTGTAGTTTGAGTACATTTGGAAGATATAGAGGTCTACACAAGTTTTGGTTTGATTTCGTAGAAAACAGAGCATTTTGGAGTGAAGACAAGACAATGAAGAAGCGCTCGATCTCGAGCAGGAAGTACTCGATCTCGACACATGTACTCGACATCGACCAATGAACCCAAGATCGACTAAGGAGAAAAGAAGAAGATTGAGCCAAAGCCATGTCGATAGCAATCAACCAACTCGACTTGACATAGGTCACTCGATATCAACATGTCCACTCGACATCGACTGGTGCAACAGACGTGTGAGAAACGTGTATTGGGCTGAATCTTTGGAGGATATTGCTTAGCCATAAAGACATCTATCATCTACCCAGATTCATCTATCTTAGTGGTATATTCCAAGCATGTTAGAGAATATTACCTATTCTAATATTTTACTTTTGGATATAATTTAGTTTAGATAGACTTTCCATATATCAATATTACTGGGATTAGGACTCCAATCTTTGGCTAGCAAGGGTTAGAAAGCTATTATTAAAGCCCTAGGGGGCTAGCTTTATTCATTTAATAGTCAATAAATTATGCAACCAAAGAGAAGAGAGAGATAAAGGCGATAGAAGTAGGAGATATCGAAGAAGAAGGCGGTGGTTGTACGATTAGTTTCCTTTCCAAGTTTTCAATGCAAAGTTCTTATTTTTATACAAAGATGTTCTTCCCAATGAAGTGTGAGTAGTCGTTCTACTTCTAGGGTCGGGGCGAGCCCAACGATAGCCATGTAAGTATGCTTATTTCTATATTTGATTTTGCGATTTCATCTTCTAGTTCGCACTCAATCCTTTATGCGAATTTAGGATCATTCCTTATTTACCTTATATGAAGCGAAAGTGGATTATACATGTGAATTTGGATAGTAATTAGGTTTTGCCTGCAAAAGTTGCCTAAACCCTAATTATTAAAAGGTAGAAACAATTAGGTTTTTATGCGAAAGCATTTATATTCTTAATGGGTGATGGCAAAAACTTAATCTTTTATGTGATTAAAGTGATAATGCATGCATGGTTATCATCGTGGTAAATCCCTACCTTATGAGCTTTTAGTTATATTAAACAAAAAACCCAAAAAGATTATGTTTTTATTTACTTTCTTTATTTTATTTTCTGTTTTTTGCATTCGTAACTTTTTGTGATGCCACTCGATTTCGACCCTTCCAGTCGATATCGACCACCCTGCAACAAGAGATCCTACGTCGACAGTCTTTTGAGTCAACAGGAACCCACTGATCCATTCGAGATCGACCTACTCTATCGATATCGAGTGCTTTTGTTCTTTTCTCTTCTTTGTAGTTTTCACAGATCGACGCTGAACCCTAGGAATCGACTGCCCCTATCGATATTGACTCCCCAAATCAATATCGAGGCTACTGGTCGACTTGCATAGGAACCTTAAAGGCTATTCAGAAATCGTTGACCCGCCTCCTCATGGATCGATCCTAATTCCCTTCCACTACAGCGGGAGGAAGTCTTGTATTTTATTTGCATGGACTAGGATTCGGTTTGATATTTATTTTATATTTATTATACTTGATTTTCTCCTACATCACCCAACAACCCCTTATTATTGCTGATTATTGCTTCTTTTCCATCCTTACCTTCTTCGGCCTTCTTTGCCGACAATTACTGACTTTCTTTAGGAGCACTCGAGATCGACCAATTTTGTCCATATCGACTACAATCACATTGATCGATGTCTCTCTGTGTTGACACTACCTTCTGTTACTGCATTGCCCTTGAGATCGACTACTTTACTCAATATCGAGCGCCTTAGATCGACTGACATTCTTCTTAGTCGGTTGACTTTTGTTACTAATCCTCTACATCAACTCCTTAGGTCGACGTCGATTGCCATTTTTGTCTCTGCATGTACTTTGATCGAGTTCGACAACCATAGGTCGACATCGACTATTCTAGTCGACGACGAGTGACTTCTGGTCGACACGGACTGTGATTTTGGGCAATTTTTGGATCCGCTGACAAGCTTCCTCATAGATCGAACCTAATTCCCCTTCCACTACAACGGGGGAGTTTTGAATGTATTTGAGAGGCTAGGGTCGTAATTGTTTTTATATTATTGTAAATTTCAATTCGATTCTCCCCTATAATAAATTTTGGCGCCGTTGTTGGGGAAGCTATCATTCGTGCCCTTCGTATTCTATCTAACGTTCTACTTTGAGTGCTTTCTTATAGGTGTATGTGACGTGCTGATCACACGCCTGAATTCGAAAGAGTAGAAGTACTCAAGCGCTTTCTTCACTTAAAATCTAGAATCCAAAGAGCTATGGTGAATCAAGAGACCCAAGCTCAGGAGATTGAGCGCCTAAGGAAGCAAATAGAGGATCAAAGGGCACAAGCCGATCGAGAGAAGCAATCTAGAAGGCAATTTGAGGCTCAACTCAATCAACTTTCTCAAACGGCAAAGCAATATATGCACCCTATCTTTACCGTGCCTGAGTCAACGATCCTTATCCCTACTTCTACTTTGGAAATAAAAACTAGTTTCCTTACTGAGATTAGGAGACATACCTTTGATGGGAAACCTAATGAGTGTCCTTTGGCAAATATTATTACCTTCTTAGATCTCTGCGATACTATTGCCAATGGAAAAAATCCTGAATATGTCAGACGTGAAGGAGAAATTCCACAAAGATCAACTTAGAAAGCTCCATAAGCAAGTGAGGTTCCTCGCAGTGAACCATGATTGCATCACGTGCAGATCACAAAGGCACATCACCACCGAGTGCGCACATGCGGATCAAGTGCAACTAGGAGAAAATCATGAAGAAGTCAACTATATGAGGGGTCCCAATCGCCAATATTGGGGATACCAAAGCTTCTAACAACCACAACGGAACCCGGTCAACCCTATGGATTCCCCACTCTATAGAGCTCCTGGGCACCCCGAGAGAGACCAACGAAAGGAAGATCTTTAACTCATCCTTGATGAGATAAGGTGGAATCAGGCGCAGAATGATTAATGGAACAATGCCATCCACTCTCAACTCCTTAGCCTTACAACTAGATTTGGAGAGATGGATGTGCGCAAGAAGAATGTGGAGACCCAACTAGGTCAACTAGCGGCCCAAATTCCAAGACCATCCGTAACGCTCCATAGGCAACCAACTATAAATCCTAAGGGGCAATCTGGATCTGTACACATCGCTTCCATGCAACTAAAGAGGTGCCATAAGCTACAAAAACCAAAGACCAAAGAGGAAAGAGGAGAGACTACAGAAGTAGTCGATGTCAACTAGAACCTTGTCGATGTCGATTGCCCAGTCGACGTCCACCAATAGGTTGATGTCGAGCTCTCTACAAAGCACCCTGAGACACAGACTTCCTCAACGTCGAGTGCTCCAGTCGATGTCGACACCCCGCTAGTCAATGTCAACCAATCGAAGGCACCTCAGTTGACCGTTTTTGCTCCAATGTCAAAGAAGACATTACCATTCCCATCTAAAGCATTGAAGGACCCCACTCAAGGCAAATTTAGGCGCTTCATGAAGATACTTGAAGATCTTAACATTACCATTCCACTCACGGAGGCCCTAAGTGAGATGCCCGCCTATGTCCGATTCCCCAAGTACATCCTAAGCAAGAAGCGATCTATGGAAGAGATCTCAGAGGAGTGCTCAAAGATGGACTTCCCAGAGATAAAGAGCGACCTAGGGAAGTTTGCAATCACCGTGGGACTTGGCCAACATTGCTGCAAGGCCCTATGTGACCTAGGGGCAAGCGTAAGCCTTATGCCCCTCTCTATTTGGGAAAGGGTGAACATCAGAGCAATCGAACCTGTGGACATGAATCTCTACATGGATGACAATTCATTTGTAAGGCCCAGAGGTATTAATGATGACAATTTAGTGAATGTGGGTAAATTCTTTTTGCCCACTGACTTTATAGTTTTGGACAAGCCAGAGGATCCTATTGTACCTATCATCCTTGGTTGGCCTTTCCTAGCTACTACAGATGGCAACATCAATGTGCGAAAAGGGCTCCTCACTTTTACCATTAGGAACGAGGTCATAGAGTTCTCCTTCAACCCCATAATGAAAGAGGTACACGGAATGGAGATCAAGTTGGTCTATGCTCTCAACATCATGGATTGTAAAGAATAGACGGAAAGGGCCCTGACTCCCAAAGAGGCTCTAGCCAAGGCTGTGGCAGAGCTAATAGAGGAGGAGATTGATGAGTTCCTAGCCACAAGCGACGAGGAAATCTTCGATGACGCTTTATCGGTGGAGTTTAAAGACGAGTTCGACATCGACCAAGACCCGTCGATGTCGATCCCTCCATTCGATGTCGACCCCTCCATTCGATGTCGAGTACCCCCTGTCGACATCGATACACTCAAAGGCCCAGGTATGTACAGGTTCAATCCCTATCAACATCGAGAGAACAAAGTCGATAATGGAGGTCGAGATCGACAAGAATCAGTCGACAAAGGTGGTCGAGATCGACCATGATCCTTTGATGACGACCACGTCAAAGGTCCAACTATATGATGAACATTCAGTCAATGTCAACTTACCCTACTCGACGTCGACTGCTTTTTTGCAGAATTACTACAAAGAGTCCCAGTCAGCATTGGCGTCATTATATACTTGGTCCACGCCAACTCCTGTAGCTGATTTAGGAGCTTCCATCAAGAGGATTGAAACGGATTACCTAGGTGAGATCATGAAGACGGAGGAGATAGAGCCAATTTTAATCCCACAAGGACCTTCTCTGGTGCTAAAACCTTTACGCGACACACTTAGGTGTGAGTTTCTTGGTTTGAATTCTATTTACCCTGTGATTATCAATGCTACACTAACCTCGCAGAAGATAGACAAGCTTATGAAAGTACATCATACCCATATAAAGGCTATTGGGTATTCTCTTGAAGATATCAAAGGTATTTCACCCGCTACCTGTATGTATAGAATCCTCCTAGGGGATGATCATAAGGCTACGATAGAGAATCAGCAGAAGCTCAATCCCAACATGAAGGAAGTAGTGAAGAAGGAGATCATGCGCATGCTGGATGCAGGAATCATTTATGCCATCTCTAACAACGAATGGGTGAGTCAAGTCCATGTGGTGCCAAAGAAGGGTGGAATGACCGTTGAAGAGAATGAGAAGGGAGAGCTTGTGCCAAAGCGAATCACTACTAGTTGGCGAATGTGCATCGATTATAAAAAGCTCAACACCACCACTAGGAAGGATCATTTTCCCCTTTCATTCATTGACCAGGTATTGGAAAGACTAGCAGAACATGATTACTTTTGTTACCTGGATAGATATTCTGGCTTTTGGCAGGTCCTCATTCATCATGAAGATCAAGAAAAGATCACCTTCACATGTCCCTATGGAACTTTTGCATATAAGAGGATGCAATTTGGGCACTGCAACGCCCCTGCCACCTTTCAAAGGTGTATGATGGCCATCTTCTATGACATGATAGAAGACATTGTGAAGGTATTTATGGATGACTTCTCTGTCAATGGCACTACATTCGATATTTGTCTTGCTAATCTATGTAGGGTACTTGAGCGATGTGAAGACACAAATTTGGTTCTCAATTGGGACAAGTTCCACTTTATGGTAAGAGAAGGGATTGTGCTAGGCCACAAAGTTTCAAAAATGAATAGAGGTGGACATAGCAAAGATAGAGTTAGCGGAGAAGTTGCCGCCACCTTCATCTATAAAGGAAATAAGAAGCTTCCTTGGTCACACAGGTTTTAATAGGAGGTTTATTCAGGACTTTTCTAAGATTGCTAAACCTTTAACTAACCTACTTATGAAGGATTTTAAGTTTGAGTTTTCTAGCGAATGTCTTGAAGCTTTCAACAGGTTGAAAGAAGCCCTTATATTCGCCCCTATCATTCAACCGTCGGATTTGTTGCTACCATTTGAAATCATGTGCGATGCTAGAGATTATGCCATAGGAGCTGTCCTAGGACATGAGAAGGACAAGAAGCTTTACGCCATCTAATATGCAAGCAAGAGTTCTTGGCAATGGTCTTTGCTTTTGAGAAGTTCCGCTGATATTTATTGGGCTCTAAGGTAACTATTCATACTAACCATGCAACTCTTAGGTACTTGATGGTGAAGAAGGACGCCAAACCTAGGCTCCTATGATTGGTGCTCCTACTGTAAGTGTTCGACGTTGAGCTTAAGGACAAAAAGGGAACGGAGAACTCCGTAGCCGATCATCTCTCATGGCTACCAAATGAGCTACTAGATGAGTCAAAGGACAACACGTCAATCGATGACTCTTGCCTCGACGAGCACCTAATAAAGAAAGAAGCAAAACGGGCAGAAGGATCACTCAATATCGACTGCAATTAATCGACGTCGACTGCCCCAATCGTAAGTTCTTACTCGATGTCGAGTAACCTTGATGACAGATCAACCCAGATCCCTCTAATTCACTTGCAAAAGGAGGTCGAGATCTATCAAACAAAGTCGACATCGAGGGACCAAATCGCACTACTACATATAAAGTCCTAATGTAACATTTTTTATGTAACATTTTTAAAAATTGTTACCATAGATATCTATTGTAACATATTTTAACTTTTATTAACAAAGTGTTACATTAGCACAAATTATGTTACATTGGATGTAACATTATTTAAAATCATGTAACAATTTTGTATATGTAACACATTTTACATTTTAGTGTAACATTATTGAAAATGATGTAGAATTTAATTTTTTTGGTTGTCTATGCCAATTTTTCACTTTAGTCAATTTATTTTGAATAAATTTGAGTTGAAGATTTTAATTGTATTGATTATCTCCAAGAGTTTAGTTGATTACCTCATGTCTAAAACATTTAAAGAAGATTTGGGAAAAAAATAATTTGGGATGCTTTGAGAAAAAATAAAATATGCATGTGACAATATTTTATTCATATATTTTGAAAATTAAATTATATTTAAATATAATATTAATTGATTTTACTACTATATTCTATGGCTTTGTAGTTTATATATATATATATATTACATTTTATTAAAATTAATACATATTTTATAATTTTTTATCCATTTATTTATTTTATATTTTACAGATATTTATTAAAATATAAATTTAATAATTTTTTTAGAAATAATTAATAATATAAAAATCAATATATTTTCACCTTAATATAGCTGTTTTTATTAGATAAAAATAATCATGTTATTAAAGTAATATATAAAAACTTAGAAGTATGAAAATAATATATAATCTAAAAACTTAAAAGTAATATATTTTCTACATTATTTTATCTATAATTAACCATTGCTCTAAATTTTTTAATTGATTTGTTTTGAAATAAAATTTTTTAAAAAATATAATAATAAAGGTTGATTAGTAAATGTGCATTAAAAGTGTGAAAAAAACCCAACTTTATATACGTTGTAATAATAGATAGATAGATAAATTGGCGGAATTGATTTTTCACCCCAAAATATGACGTTTGTAAAAAATAATTAATATTATTGCTTCTATAATTTATTTGGCGGAATTTTTTGCGCCTAAAATTTTCTGCAAAAATTTAATTTTGGAAATCCTTCAAAGCTAACCATAGATCTATCTATTTGTTGCTTTACTTGGCTTGATTTTCTTGCAAATCAGTATTTTTGGGTGCTTGGGGTTTTCCAGCTCTAGATTTTATGCAAAGTCACTTGCAGAGATAATAACATTATAAGTAGGAACATGACCCAACACTTGCAATTTAATAATGGATTTTTTTATCATGAATAGTCTTGAGCAAACTATATAATGGGCTTGCAGGGGAGGGAAACGTAGCAGAGCCCGGTAGATTTAGTTCAGAACAACTTGAACTTAGAGGTACTTCAAAGACACTCATTTCATTTCTCTTTTAGGTGATTTATGGTGATCGATACTGATTTAATAATGATATATAGTGGGCTGGATGATGTCACTAAGTGTAAGACAATTGCAGGAAAAGCATTTTAAGAGGTACGCTATATTATGTAAAAAAACTACCTATTTGGGTGATCTTAGGAAATGCATACTTTGGGTATATTTTCTCTCAGTAGAGCTATATTTTGAGCTTCTATAAATGCTAAATCAAACAACAATCCTGTTATCTTCTAAAAAAATTCACTCTAATGCATCTACAAATGATGACATCTTATATGTCTGGGTTCAGGGTTCGTTGAGGACTCTGTTCAGCAAGTGGAGCAAGTAATTGCAATGTTTTAACCATTTCATATGTCTTGGAAGATCATAGTTCCTGCACTAATTTTCTCAACAATCCTGTTTATGGCTTGGACAACATCACATCTTGGGAGTCGGAAGCTACTCTTGTGATAAACATTTGAAGGCTCTTTTCTTTCTTAAATTTCTATTAACTCTTCTTAGTAGTATTCAGGTTTCCTGGATGCATAAGCAATATTCTATACACAACTTTTGGATTTTTGTTAAATAAAACATTTTAATTTTGCATAATGTAAATGTTTTTGTTATTATTACTTGTATATATTTTATATTATATAATGTATGATTTATAATACATAATATTATATTACAATATAATGGGTTCATAAAGATCTACTGTAACAAATTTAATGTAAATGTAATACTTGAAAATAAGAGTAACATTGTTATTCAAATGTAACATTTTTATTTGAATGTAACATATTTGATTAAAGGTACCAAGTCATATAAAGGTAACATTTATTTCAAAATGTAACATTTTATGCAAATGTAATAGTTTTTGTAGCAAATGTAACACATAGTGTCATTAATCAATCAATGTTACATTAGCAAGTAAAAAGTATTACATTAGATCAAATGCAACGGCCACAAATGTAATCCCTAAAAAGTGTTACCTTTTCCCCTAATGTAACATATTTAATGGGTAATGTAATAATTTTTGGTGTTACATTACGTCAAGAAATGTAGTAGTGTCGAGCAACCCAGCTCAACTGACCCAGTCGATGCACACCAGTCGACGTCGACTGAACCCTGTCGACATCGACCACCTTCCATTCAACACGAAGGTGAGTCTCAAGAAAAGGTAAAACCCAACGATGACATCTTCTTTACTCCTCCCTCAAGTCCCATTCATGAATTATTCCCCCAACACGAAGGTGAGTCTCAAGAAAAGGTAAAACCCGGCGATGACATCTTCTTTACTCCTCCCTCAAGTCCTATTCATGAATTATTCCCTGTAAGAGGGGTGAAGGTACCTTGATATGCGGATTTTGCTAACTACCTTGTAGGTGGCGAGATACCATTCGGACTAACTTCGCGGACAAAGAAGAAGTACTTGCATGACATCAAGTAATACTATTGGGATGAGACCTACTTGTTCATGTAGGTAAAGGACCATATTTTTCGACGTTGTATACCGGAGGAAGATGTAGAGAGCGTGATTCACCATTGCCACTCTCTCCCCACAGGAGGCCATGCTAAAGGATTCTAGACCGCGGAGGAAATTCTTCAATGTGGTTTTTATTGGCCTAACCTTTTCAGGGATGTGCAACAATTTGTAACCTCTTGTGATGAGTGTCAACGCGTAGGTAATATCACATGGAGAAATGAGACACCACTTACAGGGATTTTGGAAGTAGATCTATTCGATGTATGGGGCATAGACTTCAAGGGACCATTCCCTACCTCCAGACCTTACAAATACATCCTAGTGATGAATGATTATGTCTCAAAATTGGTGGAGGCTATTGCAACTAGGACTAACGATGCGAAGGTAGTTTCAAAGTTTATGAAAACTAACATTTTTCCCCCGCTTTGATGTTCCTAGAGTTCTTATTTCAGATGGTGGCTCACACTTCATCGAGAGAGGCTTCGAAGCACTTTTAGCCAAGTATGGGGTGACGTACAAGGTGGCAACACTCTATCATGCACCCCTAAACAAGCGGCCAAGTAGAAGTCTCCAATCATCAAATTGAGGCCATCCTAGAGAAAATAATTTCTTGCTCGAGGAAAGATTGATCGTCCAAGCTAGATGACGCGCTCTGGGCCTACCGAACGGCCTACAAGACACCACTTCTCACAAATCCCTACAACTTAGTGTATCGTAAGTCATGCCATTTGCCTGTCGAACTTGAGCACGAGGCAATGTGGGCTCTCAAAGAGCTTAACATGGACTTTGATGAGGCGGAAAAGAGAAAATTCCTTGACTTGCAAGCCTTGGAGGAATTGCGCCTAAAGACATATGAGAATGCCAAAATATACAAGGAGCGCACAAAGAAGTGGCATGATAAGAAGTTGGTGCAAAAAACATAGGTAGGTGATAAAGTCCTTGTATTTAACTCTAGACTTCGCTTGTTTCCAGGGAAACTAAGGACAAGATGGAGTGGACTCTTCACGGTACACCAAATTTTCCCTCATGGAGTGGTGGAGTTACTTTCCTACGATGTCACCACCTTTATGATAAATGGTGACTGGGTTAAGAAGTACTATTACAAGGATGACCCGGATGAAGAGATTTGTGCTACGCTGGCATTGAACTAGCACAAAAAGGGAAGTATATCGAGCTAGCGACTTAAACCGAAGCGCTTCCGGGAGGCAACCTGTTACTTTCTTTTTCTATATTTTAGTTAGAACAATTTAGTTTTCTTTTAGATATTTTGTGGCAATCTTTATTGAGCTTAAACAAGAATATCGAGAGCTTGGAGACTCAGTCGATGTCGACTAGAGCGATCAATGTTGACTGAATGAGAAGAGAAGCCATAGGTCAAGAGAACCAAGTCGACATAAGGAAGGTCGGTTGATGTCGACACCACCAGTCAATGTCGACTGGTCTGATGTTCACAGATGAGGCGCCAAGGGACTTATCGACATCGACATACTCAGTTGAGGTCGACCCCTGATGTGCCCGATCGATGTCGACTGACCAAGTCCACATTGATGCAAGATACAGTTGAGTAAGTCACGAGTGAACAAGTCAGTGTTGTTTTTATTTTTATTTAAACACACCTTTTGACTCTTCTCTCTCCTCTCTATCCCAAAGTCAACCTTGACCCAAACCCTCGCTATTCTCTCTCTCACCGCTCTCTCTCTTGCTCTCTCTCCTCCATGACTACCTCTCACTGGCGCCCCTCACCACCATACTTTCACACATCAGTCCCACATGAACCCTTTGACTTGCTCCCCCGCTGTGATTGAAAGAGAATGGAGACTCTAGAAGCGACAACAGCAGGTCCTGACGGTCCCTGCACTCGACAAAAGCGCTCGATAGCAACTACACTCGATCCCTATGATTTTTTTTGTATCAATCCCGATTTCAACCACTCTTCTAGTATGGATCTCCTCCCTTTGCCTTGATTTACTGATTTATGAACATATTTGATGGATTTAGGGATGCGATTTGATATTAAGTGCATTTAGACGAAATTAGGGTTTGAAATTTTACGTGGGAAATTGAGATTGAGCGGTTTTGACAATTATTTGGGATGTGATAGGGCTGATCTGCTGGATTTGGATAAGAATGAAACTTGTTTAGGTCGAGATCTGTGCTAAATGCTCAAGGAAATTAGGTTTATGTAACTTTTAAGGATTTTGATGATTTCTAGAGGATGTTTGATTTAGTCCTTAATTTTGATGGTTAGGATTGATTATTTATCATTCGTTTAAACATTGGAATTAGGTTTTGCAAGATTTAGCAGTAAGGATTAACCTAGGTTTAATGTTGAATTTTTTAGGCTAGTTTCTGAACCTAAGTATGGGGTTATATTTATTGATATATTGCATGAATTGGATGATTATTTTGGAAATTGTTTTCTTTGCAGAAAATGGTTAGGTCCAAGAACATCGGCATGGACGCAGTAGACATCCCTGACGAGGAGCAATGAGATCTCACCTTCTTCATTACACGTCGGGCCCACCGAGCCCGATGGTACTCACGAATCGACATGAGGAACGTAGGCTTCCACACAGGAGTTCGGGAGGCCTTTGAGTACATTTCTATAGAGCGTCTACTCCACCATCTTCTAGCCCACTACCCCTCTTTGACAAGGGAGTTCATGGCTACGCAGGAGATCCCTCCCCACACATCTTCTACTTGGCGGGGAGTCATTTTTCGCCTAGGTAACAAGGACATCAGATATTCAATTGAGGATATGAGCACCATTTTCGGCTTCACCTACACGCCTCACCACTTCACCATCGAGGATCCCAACATTATTTGGAGATTTTTGAAAGGGATCCCTAACCCATCTTCCACGGATGTTCTATCTAATAGAATCACGAGTCCGCTCTTTAGGGTCATGCTTCGTATCCTTGGGAGCTCTATATGGGCTAAGCGAGAGCTCCGACGTCCCACCGACCGCAAAATAGAGACTCTGCAGAGGATTCTGTTTGAGGACGAGCTGCTCCCACTGATGCATGCTTGGCTTGAGCATATTATCAAGCGGCGGTTCAGGGAGCGAGGCGACATCCTGGATGGAAGCATGGTGGCTTTCTTCACCCATTCCCTGGGCATACATTTTGAGAGGTACACTGCCTATGAATTTATCTTCATTGACTCCAACTTTTTATGGCAGGACGGAGTGATGGATCTAGGACCAGATGGGTGGATACATCCCCATACTAGGATGCCTATCCGCCCTGACTACATGGATCTTCTGTATATCTCAGATTGGTTCCAGTCCTAGATAGGGCAACCATATCCGGATGACATATATCCTACTATGGATCCGAGCTTTAGGAGAAGGCTACCACTCTATAACCATGAGCCAGAGATCGAGGCTATGTCCTGGAACGTTGACGAGCACTCAGACGCTGCACAATATCCTCCAACTTATCAGAAGGATGAGGCTTCTGATGACGACGATGATGATGATGTTGGTGATGGCCCACATGGGTCACACCATAGTTATGCACCAGGGCCCCCGCCCGTGCACCAGGTGGACTATAGCCTTCGAGAGGCATAGCTTTGGCTTTGGCTACTACCCACGTGGTCCACCAAACTACGAGACAGGTCCATCCTTTTCACAGTCGGGTTCTACATACCAGCAGGACCTGCATTATTATCCTACCGGCTCTTCCTATTATCCAGGCTCTTCATCGTCTGGCTGGCCACAACTTCCGCCACCTCCACCTCCAAATGAGTGATATAGGCTGAGTGTAGTAAGTGCAGCCCTTCCCTTTACATTGGGCTTAAATAAAGAGGACGCTGTATATTTTAAATATGGGGTGGGGTTGAAAATTGGATATATTTTGTTTTCTTGGCTTTGGTTTGAAACTGTTTAGGACATGGCACAACTCTTGTACTAGATTTTTTAGAGACTTTATGTTTTATTTATGTATTGTATTCATGTTAATATTTTATACATTAAAGTTATTAGTTATTAGTTTCACAAAAAATATAAAAATCCAAAAAAATTATAAAATGTCAAAAAGGAAAAAAATGCATATTTGTTTTAGTTTTATACATTAAAGTTATTAGTTATTTAGGAGTCTTGATTCCCGGATTTTATTAAGCACCAGATGGCCAAATAATTCCATACACTTTATTTTTACCAAGTCCCATTATAAACCCGTCGAACGGAGTCTTTTTTGAAGTCTTCTATTGAACAAAAGTCCTCCTGATGGTTCTTGTTTGCATTTACATAATTGGTTGCGAAGTGGATTATTATAAATTGCAATGTTTATGAGTTTGTATATGGAATCGAGTTGAGAGTTGATCTTCGCAGCCTAAACACATTGAGAGTTTAGTGTAAACACATTATCCTTGTGAGGTTGGATTTAAAATTGCATATGCCTATGAATCGCTCATATATGTGTAATTACGTTAAATTCACTTGCTTTGCTTTGCTACTACTTGCGATGTTGCTTTTTGACAAGGGCAAAGAGTAGAAGGATTTGTTGTAGGTGTTGGTTATTGCTTGGTTATTCCTTGAGGACAAGCAAGTCTAAGTATGGGGTATTTTGATGTACATATTTCTAGCCATGTTTTTGTGCATATTTTGGCTTTATATTCCATTCAATTCATATATTCTAGGTTGGGAATATTGAGAATTTTTGTAGTTTGTACCAATGTGCAAGAAATAGACTCTGGAAAAGTTTTGGTTTAATTATGCAGAAATTGGAGTGGAATCGAAATCAAAACAAGAAGCCAAGAGTTGTGAAAGAGCAGTCGAAACCGAATCAAACCATTGAGATCGATTGGAGGAAGTGGTTTAAAAACTATGTATAAAGAGCCAAGAAAACAAGCTATTGGAGAAGAGGTCGACACTGCCCTAGGTCGCCCAAAGTGCTCGACATCGACTGGGTATAAAGTGATCTACATTAGGGCACAGATCGAGGTCGACAGTGCCCTTTGGAGCCCAAGGTCGAGCAAAAATGTGGCACTCGACGTCAACTACTCAGGTCGACATCGACTGAAGATATACACAGTTTAGACGCGTTTTGATGAATTCGAGTTGAAGATTAATTACCAATCCATTATTTTATCCTATATTTTAGATAGATTCCTTCTTGTAGGTATTTTCCTATTTACCCTAGGATTTTTATTATTTACCTAAATAATGTTTTATCCTATTTATTATTAGATAAAATTTAGAAACATTAGTTTTACTAGGATTAGAACTCCTTTTCTTGGCTAGCAAGGATTGAGAGCCTATAAATAAAGTGCTAGTCGCCCTTTAGGGTTTTCAAGCTTTAGGGTTTCAGTGGTTATGATAGTTGGCGTTGAGATTTTGAAGACTTTGGTTTTAATGCAAGTTTCCTTCTTTTCAATTATGTCTTCCGTCATCATGAGCGAGTAGTTGCCCTTTGTTCTAGGGCCGGGCTGAGCCCGACGATAGCCATGTTGGTAAGGTTGGGAAGTCGTTAAAGAAGGTATCTTTTATCTCGCTCTACCTTGTTCTTCATCTTTAAATGCAAAGTTAAGGAACACATGTTGTGAAACTTGGGTAGTAATTAGGGTTTCTATTCGAAAGTTTATAAACTCTATTATGAAAAAGGTAGACGTAAATTAGATTAATTTATTGCAAGATATCTTTTCCTATTTGCCTAGTTTGGGTGAAAGCCTTCTCCTTTATGAAAAAAGCATGCTTCTTTGATGATTTATTGCATTTACTTTCATGGTTGTCGTTGTGGTAATCCCTAGCTTTGGAAGATTATTTCTTTTACAGTTTACATCGTTACCTCTACCGTTCGTTGAGTTACTGAAAAACCCAACTGATAACTCCACTCCCTTGATGAAAATCGGAATAAGTTTCAAAGGCTTTGACAGTCTGTTTGTGTCAAAGGTCTTGAACCTCTAACAGTATTGATGAAACACAAAACCTGTTCTATATGATATTATGTTCGAATATTATTTTATGTTATTATATGCTTCCATTATATTATTATATATACACTAACCTTTCAGGAAGTATTTTCGAATATCATTTCCTTCCTTATGTTGTAAATTGAGAAGATTCAAATTGGAAGATCATGGCCTCCGAAAGTTTCCAAAGATAGAAGATCCAGCTCTAGCCATGATCCTCTTTAGCCGTTGGTGAAGATCCTTAGATGCCGATTTGTTTCAATAAAAGGAAAAGGAAGAAGAAGACAGCTACACACCTGTTGAACACAAGCTTTCATACACTCAAGCCTTCAAGCGAGATCTGTCTTCTTCGTGTGCTCTCTGCTAGTCCTTAAGAGTCTGTTATTTCATTTCAAAGCATTTGAGAGTTACACTGTGAGCTTATAGGATATATTTCGAGAGAGTGTTATACTCAAGAGTTTGTAACTCGGGAAGTAGACACTAGGCGATTGATTCACTAAGTGTAAGAGGATTGTACTAGATAGCATAGAGAGGTGGGGCTCTTCTAGATTGGTCTAGGACTCCAAGGGAACGTGAGTTAACTAGATTGCAATTGTATAGGAGAGAGGCTTCTCGGTGCGCTACTAGGATCCTAAGTCTTGTGAATCAATAAAAGCCGGTTGAATCCCAGGGTTGTGGAAGAACCCTAGGTGGGGACGTAGGCCAAGTTCGTGCCGAACCTCGTAAACAACTCATCGAGTCCTTTACTTATTGATTTACCTTATTTCTGCATTTGGTTGGACTGTTTAACTTTGTGATTCAGGTTTTCAGAGAAAAGACTAAGTCTAATCTCAAAGGATTTTGCACTAGCTTCAAAAGTCTTGAGAATCTGCGAAAAACCGGCATACTCTATTCAACCCCCCCCTCTAGAGTATTTCTATATTACTTTGTTTTACATTATCGAACCTTCGGAACCTCCTAGAGAGACTCCGCCTCGGCTTCCTTCCGGATTCTCTTGGCTTCCTTGGCTGCATCCTTTTCCAGAATAGCATCAAGATCCTCCTCTTCTTCTTACTCATTCACCTCCTCAGCGATGACCTTCTTTTTCCCTTTCTGCTTCGCACTGAGAGGCTTCTTAGCAGAGCGTTTTTTAGAGCCCTTGGTTACTGTAGTCGTGCTCTCAGCGATGGTGCTCTGGACAACAGCAGGGACGATGGCTTGAGGAGTGGGTTCAGGTGTAGGAGAAGTAGCAGTGACCTGGCGTCCATAGGGGATGGGGCCAAGTCTTTTGGGTGTGGAAGCTTTCTTTGATTTGGGAGCCATGGAGGTATTCGGCTAGGGTGAACTCAAATTTATGTTGATGATATATTATTTGGTGCTACTAACACATCTTTGTGCAAGAAATTTTCTGACATCATGTGCAGCGAATTTGAGATGAGCTTGATGGGTGAACTCAACTTCTTTTTGGGATTACAAGTTCATCAATCCAAGAAAGGGATCTTTGTCAACCAAAGCAAGTACACTAAGGATCTCTTGAAGAAGTTCAAGATGGATCAATCCAAAGCAGCCAAGACTCCCATGAGCTCAACATTATCCCTAGATCAAGACAAGACTAGGAAGAGTGTCAATCAAAAGGAGTATCGGGGAATGATTGGATCTTTACTATATCTTACAGCTAGTAGACCTGACATCATGTTTAGTGTTTGCATGTGTGCTAGGTTTCAAGCTGATCCTAAAGAATCTCACCTTGTGGCTGTGAAGAGGATCTTTCGATATCTAAATGGCACTAAGGAGCTTGGACTATGGTACCCAAAGTAAAAGGATTTCACATTAATCGGGTATTCTGATGCAGATTTTGCAGGCTATAAGGTGGATCGGAAGAGCACATCAGGATGTTGCTAATTCTTAGGAGCATCTTTGATCAGTTGGCATTCTAAGAAACAAAACTCAGTTGCCCTATCCACTGCAGAAGCCGAATACATAGCAGCTGGAGCATGCTGCTCCCAAATCCTTTGGATAGCTCAAAAAATGCGAGATCTTGGCATCAACCTCAAAGGCATTCCCATTAAGTGTGACAATACAGGTGCCATCTCCATTACAAAGAATCCTGTTCAGCATTCAAGGACCAAACATATTGATGTAAGGCATCATTTCATTAGAGACCACGTCGAAAAAGGTGATTGGTCCATTTCCTTTATTTCAACTGATTATCAATGGGCTGACATTTTTACTAAGCCTTTGGCAGAGGACAGGTTCACCTTCATTAGACGAGAGATCGGGATGCTTAACAAGGATGCACTTTCGTAGGGGGAGCTTTCCCTTTACGAAAGATAAATTCTACTCAGTGTCAATACCCTTGAGTTTTATGTCAAGGTTTGTGAACTGAATGATAGAAAACAGATATCGGATCGTATATATTTGTTTAATATCTTTTTAGATATTTGATCAAGTATTATTTTCATTGGATTTCAAAATAATTTATTTCTGTCACATATTTTATCCGTAGAGATATTTTTGGAACAAAATATTTTCGGTTATTTCCCTCCTATTCCAAAATGGTTGAGAGAAGATTTGAATTTTGAATTGAAATATTTTTCAAATTGGCAATGTTATCATTACTTACATTGGAACCCTAAACCCCATCCCATCACTCAAATCTCTCCTATTTAAAACCCAAACCCCTCTCGATTACCTCATAACCTTAGAACTACCCAAAACTCTTCCAATTCTCCCTCTCCAATCTCTCAAACTATCCTGAAACCCTAGCCGAATACCTCCATGGCTCCCAAATCAAAGAAAGCTTCCACACCCAAAAGACTTGGCGCCATCCCCAAGGGACGCCAGGTCACTGCTACTTCTCCTACACCTGAACCCACTCCTCAAGCCATCGTCCCTGATGTTGTCCAGAGCACCATCGCTGAGAGCACGACTACAGTAACCAAGGGCTCTAAAAAACGCTCTGCTAAGAAGCCTCTCAGTGCGAAGCAGAAAGGGAAAAAGAAGGTCATCGCTGAGGAGGTGGATGAGTAAGAAGAAGAGGAGGATCTTGATGCTATTCTGGAAAAGGATGCAGCCAAGGAAGCCAAGAGAATCCGGAAGGAAGCCGAGGCGGAGTCTCTCAAGGAGGTTCCGAAGGTTCGATAATGTAAAACAAAGTAATATAGAAATACTCTAGAAGGGGGGGGGGGGTTGAATAGAGTATGCCGGTTTTTCGCAGATTCTCAAGACTTTTGAAGCTCGTGCAAAAACCTTTGAGATTAGACTTAGTCTTTTCTCTGAAAACCTGAATCACAAAGTTAAACAGTAGAACCAAGTGCGGAAATAATGAAAAGCAATAAGTAAAGGACTCGATGAGTTGTTTACGAGGTTCGGCACGAACTTGGCCTACGTCCCCGCCTAGGGTTCTTCCACAACCCTAGGATTCAACCGGCTTTTATTGATTCACAAGACTTAGGATCCTAGTAGCTCCCCGAGAAGCCTCTCTCCTATACAATTGCAATCTAGTCAACTCACGTTCCCTTGGAGTCCTAGACCAATCTAGAAGAGCCCCACCTCTCTATGCTATCTAGTACAATCCTCTTACACTTAGTGAATCAATCGCCTAGTGTCTACTTCCTGAGTTCCAAACTCTTGAGTATAACACTCTCTCGAAATATATCCTATAAGCTCACAGTGTAACTCTCAAATGCTTTGAAATGAAATTATAGACTCTTAAGGACTAGCAGAGAGCACACGAAGAAGACAGATCTCGCTTGAAGGCTTGAGTGTATGAAAACTTGTGTTCAACAGGTGTGTGGCTGTCTTCTTCTTCCTTTTCTTTTTATTGAAACAAATCGGCGCCTAAGGATCTTCACCAATGGCTAGAGAGGATCATGGCTTGAGCTGGATCTTCTATCTTTGGAAACTTTCGGAGGCCATGATCTTCCGATTTGAATCTTCTCAATTTACAACATAAGAAAGGAAATAATATTCGAAAATACTTCCTGAAAGGTTAGTGTATATATTAATATAATGGAAGCATATAATAACATAAAATAATATTCGAACATAATATCATATAGAACAGGTTTTGTGTTTCATTAATACTGTTAAAGCTTCAAGACCTTTGACACAAACAGACTGTCAAAGCCTTTGAAACTTATTCCGATTTTCATCAAGGGAGTGGAGTTATCAATCTCCCCCTTGATGAAAGACAAAACCTGTGCATCCCTGCAACTTAGTCAAGCATATATAATATAAGTAAAATCGGACTAAGTACCTGCATGGGTTAGACAAATGTTGGATCAAAATTTTAAAGCAAGAAGACCATCCAACTGAAAATAAAACCAGGGTCTTCCAAGACCTTTAAATCGCAACAGTTTTAAAAAGTCTAACACCACCACAAATCAACTCCCCCTTTTTGTCTTTCAACAAAGGGAGGAGGTAAAACAGTCACCAAAAGTTTTGAAACAGTTTCCAAAAACCAGCAATGTTTCAGATTTGGGGTTAGGGTAGGGTAGGATAGGGTTAAGCTTCATCGTCCGGAGCATCATCAGTAAGCCGCGACCACAGTCCTTGCAACAACTTGGTTACCCCGCTCATCTCCGTCATAAACCCCTTGTGCAGTTCCTTGATATCCAGGCGAACTTCCTCCAAGCCCAACTCTAGGTTGTCCATGCGTTCATCAATGGCTGAGGCAGTGGGAAGAGCTTTTGAAGGAGAGGCAAGACTCCAAGTCCCTTGAGGGGACCGAGTGATGCCAATCTTTTCAAGGCTCTTGGAGTCGAACTTACCCATATGACGCTGCTGTTCTTCATTTTTAAAATCGATTCCAGAAGCTTCGTAGATTTGGGTCAAAAGGGTAGCGAAGGGGAGGGGAGTTCCTTTCCTGGGTTTTCTAGTGTGAGCCATTGATCCTAAAATGGTGTTGGCCAGATCAAGATCAAGGCCATTGAGGATTCGGTAAAGTAGGATCATGGCATTGTCGGTTTGGAGAGAGCTAGAGTTTAGACGGGGTAAGAGGCAATGCACAATGATGTTAAATATGATCTTTGCCTCTAGGGTAAGGGATGAGTAGGTTAGCTACTTTGAGGTGTTGGTAGATGCCTCGGGTAGAAGATATTTGGATCGGGCAAGGGTAATGCAGTCTTCTTTAGAGGGGTTTTCTTGAGAGGGTGGACAAGGGCTAGGAAGGCCAAGGAAATCAGTGAAGTCAAAGGAGCTGAAAGAGATTCTAACTCCCTTGACGACAAATTCCAAGAACCAACCATCGTCAGTGTGTTTGGCTTTGAGATTTATATAGAACAGGCGGGTGAGTTGGGGATAATAGACAGTTTCAAGATTGAGAAGGGTCCAAGCTGGGGATTTTTTAAGGATAGCAATGCATGGTAAGTTCAAAGCTTCAAAGAACGCAATATCTAAAAAATCAGAACAACAGATCCTACGAGTTCGAAACTCATCTACCCACTTACCAGCCATTTCAGCATTTTCAAACCATGAAGAGGGGAGGGATTGATTTACCTGAATGAGAGCGGGAGGATCAGCGTTCTTCCTTCTAGCCTGTGTTGGTGCAGACCTCTTGGTAGGCACCTCAAGGCTTTTGAGGGTGCCCTTCCTGGTGCGCTTGGGAGGAGGAGGCTTGGCTGTAGAGGCTTTCCGCTTCTTTAGAGACGGGGGAGGAGGAGGAGGAGAAGGAGAGGGAGCATCCTCGGGCTCCTCTTCCTCTTCTTCCTCTAACCCCGAGTCCTCAGCGTTGTCTCCATCGGTATCCTCCTCGTCCTCTCCGGATTCGTCTTGCTCCTCGTCCTCTTCAGGAGGAACCTCCTTGAGAGCCTCCGCCTCAGCTTCCTTCCGAATTCTCTCAGCTTCCTCCTCGACCAACTTCCTTGCAAGCTCGGCCTCCTCCTCGGCCTTTTTCTTCCTCAAAGCTTCTTCTTCGGCTTCCTTGGCTGCATCCTTTTCCAGAATAGCATCAAGATCCTCCTCTTCTTCTTCCTCATCCACCTCCTCAGCGATGACCTTCTTTTTCCCTTTTTGCTTCGCACTGAGAGGCTTCTTAGCAGAGCGTTTTTAAGAGCCCTTCGTTATTGTAGTCGTGCTCTCAGTGATGGTGCTCTGGACAGTAGCAGGGACGATGGCTTGAGGAGTGGGTTCAGGTGTAGGAGAAGTAGCAGTGTCCTGGCGTCCCTTGGGGGTGGCGCCAAGTCTTTTGGGTGTGGAAGCTTTCTTTGATTTGGGAGCCATGGAGGAATTCGGCTAGGGTTTCGGATAGTTTGAGAGATTGGAGAGGGAGAACTGGAAGAGTTTTGGGTGGTTCTGAGGTTATGGGGTAATCGAGAGGGGTCTGGGTTTTAAATAGGAGAGATTAGAGTGATGGGATGGGGTTTAGGGTTCCAATGTAAGTAATGATAACATTGCCAATTTGAAAAATATTTCAATTCAAAATTCAAATATTCTCTTAACCATTTTAGAATAGGAGGGAAATAACCCAAAATATTTTGTTCCAAAAATATCTCAACGGATAAAAAATATGTAACATAAATAAATTATTTTGAAATCCAATGAAAATAATACTTGATCAAATATCTAAAAAGATATTAACCAAATATATACGATCCGATATCTGTTTTCTATCATTCAGTTCACAAACCTTGACATAAAACTCAAGGGTCTTGACACTGAGTAGAATTTATCTTTCGTAAAGGGAAAGCTCCCCCTACGAAAGTGCATCCTTGTTAAGCATCCCGATCTCTCGTCTAATGAAGGTGAACCTGTCCTCTGCCAAAGGCTTAGTAAAAATGTCAGCCCATTGATAATCAGTTGAAATAAAGGAAATGGACATATCACCTTTTTCGACGTGGTCTCCAATGAAATGATGCCTTACATCAATATGTTTGGTCCTTGAATGCTGAACAAGATTCTTTGTAATGGAGATTGCACTTGTATTGTCACACTTAATGGGAATGCCTTTGAGGTTGATGCCAAGATCTCGCATTTGTTGAGCTATCCAAAGGATTTGGGAGCAGCATGCTCCAGCTGCTATGTATTCGGCTTCTGCAGTGGATAGGGCAACTGAGTTTTGTTTCATAGAATGCCAACTGATCAAAGATGCTCTTAAGAATTGGCAACATCCTGATGTGCTCTTCCTATCCACCTTATAGCCTGCAAAATCTGCATCAGAATACCCGATTAATGTGAAATCCTTTTGCTTTGGGTACCATAGTCCAAGCTCCTTAGTGCCATTGAGATATCGAAAGATCCTCTTCACAACCACGAGGTGAGATTCTTTAGGATCAGCTTGAAACCTAGCACACATGCAAACACTAAACATGATGTCAGGTCTACTAGCTGTAAGATATAGTAAAGATCCAATCATTCCCCGATACTCCTTTTGATTGACACTCTTCCCAGTCTTGTCTTGATCTAGGGATAATGTTGAGCTCATGGGAGTCTTGGCTGCTTTGGATTGATCCATCTTGAACTTCTTCAAGAGATCCTTAGTGTACTTGCTTTGGTTGACAAAGATCCCTTTCTTGGATTGATGAACTTGTAATCCCAAAAAGAAGTTGAGTTCACCCATCAAGCTCATCTCAAATTCGCTGCACATGATGTCAGAAAATTCCTTGCACAAAGATGTGTTAGTAGCACCAAATAATATATCATCAACATAAATTTGAATAACCAAAATGTCCTTTCCTTTGGTCTTGATAAAAAGAGTCTTGTCGATCAACCCCCTTTTAAAATCATTTTCTAAAAGATATTTTGACAAGCGCTCATACCAAGCTCTTGGGGCTTGTTTCAAACCATAAAGCGCTTTATTAAGTTTATAAACGTGATTAGGAAATTCCAAACTTTCAAAGCCTGGGGGTTGAGCCACATAAACTTCTTCTTCTAAGAAACCATTGAGAAAAGCACACTGACATCCATTTGATATAGTTTTATGCCCATAAAAGATGCAAATGCTAATAATATGCGAATGGCTTCAAGCCTGGCTACGGGAGCAAAGGTCTCCTCGTAGTCAATACCTTCCTTTTGATTGTAGCCTTGAGCAACAACCCTTGCCTTGTTCCTCACAATCTTACGATTCTCATCTAGCTTGTTTCGAAATACCCATCGTGTGCCAATGACAGATTGATGCTTTGGCCTAGGCTTCAAGGTCCAGACTTTGTTCCTTTCAAATTCGTTAAGCTCACTTTGCATAGCAATGATCCAATCTGGCTCTTGAAGGGCCTCATCTACCTTCTTGGGTTCTATAAGAGAGACAAACGCGTGAAAAGCACAAAGATCTTTAAGTTTAGAACGAGTTTGAACACTAGAACTAGGGTTAGAAATGATATCCTTTAATGCGTGTGATGAGGAGTATTTGAATTTTCTTTTGCTAGTCTCAGCTCCTTGATTCGTCACACCAGCAGGATTGATTTGTGGTACATCTGACTCCATAGTCCTGTTAGGTTCAGTTTCAGTAGTTTCTGACATTTCAACACTGTTGAATTGGACACCAAGGGCTTTGGACAAATCTTCAACACCTTGGGCCGATTCTTCAGTGTTGAGAATCTGTTCCTGCATGTTCCTCTTCTCTGTGTTCTTGGTAGCAGCATCATCACCTTCCTCGTTCTCCTCATGGATGTTAAGATCTATATCTACAACACTTTCACTCAAAGAACCGTCATTGCATTCATCAAATATAACATGTATACTTTCTTCAACTAACTGGGTCCTTTTATTGAAGATTCTATAAGCTTTGCTACTTGTGGAGTAGCCAAGAAATATACCTTCATCACTACGCGCATCAAATTTCCCAAGGTTATCTTTTCCATTGTTATGAACAAAGCAAGTACAACCAAAGGGTTTGAAATAAGATATAAGTGGTTTGCGGCCTTTGAAAAGTTCATAAGGAGTTTTCTTTAAGATGGAACAGATAAGACAACGATTCAAAATATAGTTAGCTGTGTTAACAGCTTCAGCCCAATAGGTTTTAGGTAATGCATTTTCTAAAAGCATAGTCCTGGCCATATCCTCTAGGGTGCAGTTCTTTCGTTCCACAACCCCATTTTGTTGAGGTGTCCTAGGAGCAGAAAAGTTATGGGAGATGCCATATTTAGCACAAAACAAATCAAACTAAAGTTGACCAAACTCCCTACCATGATCACTTCGAATTGACACTATGGGCTCATTTCTTAAAGTTTGCAACTCCTTACAAAGTTTTGAAAACTCAAATAAGGCCTCTGATTTTTCTTTTAAAAATGCAACCCAAGTATATCTAGAAAAATCATCAACAACAACAAGCATGTACTTTTTACCATTGGGAGATTTGACTCGCATAGGACCACATAAATCCATATGTAAGAGTTCAAGGGGTCTAGAAGAACTTACAAACTTTTTGGGTTTGAAGGAGCTACGAGTTTGTTTACCTCGTGTGCATGCATTGCACATATCAATACCTTTGAAGTCCATCTCAGGTAGTCCTCTTACAAGCCCTTTGGACACAAGCTTCTATAGTGTATGTGGACTCACATGACCAATTGAAGGTTCGATAATGTAAAACAAAGTAATATAGAAATACTCTAGAAGGGGGGGGGGGGGTTGAATAGAGTATGCCGGTTTTTCGCAGATTCTCAAGACTTTTGAAGCTCGTGCAAAAACCTTTGAGATTAGACTTAGTCTTTTCTCTGAAAACCTGAATCACAAAGTTAAACAGTAGAACCAAGTGCGGAAATAAGGTAAAGCAATAAGTAAAGGACTCGATGAGTTGTTTACGAGGTTCGGCACGAACATGGCCTAAGTCCCCGCCTAGGGTTCTTCCACAACCCTAGGATTCAACCGGCTTTTATTGATTCACAAGACTTAGGATCCTAGTAGCTTCCCGAGAAGCCTCTCTCCTATACAATTGCAATCTAGTCAACTCACGTTCCCTTGGAGTCCTAGACCAATCTAGAAGAGCCCCACCTCTCTATGCTATCTAGTACAATCCTCTTACACTTAGTGAATCAATCGCCTAGTGTCTACTTCCGGAGTTACAAACTCTTGAGTATAACACTCTCTCGAAATATATCCTATAAGCTCACAGTGTAACTCTCAAATGCTTTGAAATGAAATTACAAACTCTTAAGGACTAGCAGAGAGCACACGAAGAAGACAGATCTCGCTTGAAGGCTTGAGTGTATGAAAACTTGTGTTCAACAGGTGTGTGGCTGTCTTCTTCTTCCTTTTCTTTTTATTGAAACAAATCGGCGCCTAAGGATCTTCACCAATGGCTAGAGAGGATCATCGCTTGAGCTGGATCTTCTATCTTTGGAAACTTTCGGAGGCCATGATCTTCCGATTTGAATCTTCTCAATTTACAACATAAGGAAGGAAATAATATTCGAAAATACTTCCTGAAAGGTTAGTGTATATATAATAATATAATGGAAGCATATAATAACATAAAATAATATTCGAACATAATATCATATAGAACAGGTTTTGTGTTTCATTAATACTGTTAAAGCTTCAAGACCTTTGACACAAACAGACTGTCAAGGCCTTTGAAACTTATTCCGATTTTCATCAAGGGAGTTGAGTTATCAGGTTCCTTCTGAAGAGGAGCCTGAGGAAGAGGACGAGGAGCAAGACGAATCCGGAGAGGACCAGGAGGATACCGATGGAGACAACGCTGAGGACTCGGGGTCAGAGGAAGAAGAGGAAGAGGAGCCCGAGCATGCTCCCTCTCCTTCTCCTCCTCCCCCATCTCCAAAGAAGCAGAAAGCCTCTACAGCCAAGCCTCCTTCTCCCAAGCGCACCAGGAAGGGCACCCTCAGAAGCCTTGAGGCGCCTGCCAAGAGGTCTGCTCAAACACAGGCCAGAAGGAAGAACGCTGATCCTCCCGCTCTCATTCAGGTAAATCAATCCCTCCCCTCTTCATGGTTTGAAAATGCTGAAATGGCTGGTAAGTGGGTAGATGAGTTTTGAACTCGTAGGATCTGCTGTTCTGATTTTTTAGATATTGCGTTCTTTGAAGCTTTGAATTTACCGTGCATTGCTATTCTTAAAAAATCCCCAGCTTGGACCCTTCTCAATCTTGAAACCGTCTATTATCCCCAACTCACCCGCCTGTTCTATATAAATCTCAAAGCCAAACACACTGACGATGGCTGGTTCTTGGAATCTGTCGTCAAGGGAATTAGAATCTCTTTCAACTCCTTTGACTTCGCTAATTTCCTTGGCCTTCCTAGCCCTTGTCCACCCTCTCAAGAAAACCCCTTTAAAGAAGACTACATTACCCTTGCCCGATCCAAATATCTTCTGCCCGAGGCATCTACCAACACCTCAAAGCAGCTAACCCACTCATCCCTTACCCTAGAGGCAAAGATCATATTTAACATCATCGTGCGTTGCCTCTTACCCCGTCTAAACTCCGGCTCTCTCCTGACCGACAATGCCATGATCCTACTTTACCGAATCCTCAATGACCTTGATCTTGATCTGGCCAACACCATTTTAGGATCCATGGCTCACACTAGAAAAGCTAGGAAAGGAACTCCCCTCCCCTTCGCTACCCTTTTGACCCAAATCTTCGAAGCTTTTGGAATCGATTTTAAAAATGAAGAGCAGCAGCGTCATATGGGTAAGTTCGACTCCAAGAGCCTTGAAAAGATTGGCATCACTCGGTCCCCCCAAGGGACTTGAAGTCTTGCCTCTCCTTCAAAAGCTCTTCCCACTGCCTCAGCCGTTGATGAACGCATGGACAACCTGGAGTTGGGCTTGGAGGAAGTTCGCCTGGATATCAAGGAGCTGCACAAGGAGTTTATGATGGAGATGAGCGGGGTAACCAAGCTGTTGCAAGGTCTGTGGTCGCGGCTCACTGATGATGTTCCGGACGATGAAGCTTAACCCTATCCTACCCTACCCTAACCCCAAATCTGAGACATTGCTGGTTTTTAGAAACTGTTTCAAAACTTTTGGTGACTGTTTTACCTCCTCCCTTTGTTGAAAGACAAAAAGGGGGAGATGATCTGTGGTGGTGTTAGACTTTTTTAAAACTGTTGCGATTTAAAGGTCTTGGAAGACCTTAGTTTTATTTTCAGTTGGATGGTCTTCTTGCTTTAAAATTTTGATCCAACCTTTGTCTAACCCATGCAAGTACTTAGTCCGATTTTACTTATATTATGTATGCTTGACTAAGTTGCAGGGATGCACAGGTTTTGTCTTTCATCAAGGGGGAGATTGATAACTCCACTCCCTTGATGAAAATCGGAATAAGTTTCAAAGGCTTTGACAATCTGTTTGTGTCAAAGGTCTTGAAGCTCTAACAGTATTGATGAAACACAAAACCTGTTCTATATGATATTATGTTCGAATATTATTTTATGTTATTATATGCTTCCATTATATTATTATATATACACTAACCTTTAAGGAAGTATTTTCGAATATCATTTCCTTCCTTATGTTGTAAATTGAGAAGATTCAAATAGGAAGATCATGGCCTCCGAAAGTTTCCAAAGATAGAAGATCCAGCTCTAGCCATGATCCTCTCTAGCCGTTGGTGAAGATCCTTAGGCGCCGATTTGTTTCAATAAAAGGAAAAGGAAGAAGAAGACAGCTACACACCTGTTGAACACAAGCTTTCATACACTCAAGCCTTCAAGCGAGATCTGTCTTCTTCGTGTGCTCTTTGCTAGTCCTTAAGAGTCTGTTATTTCATTTCAAAGCATTTGAGAGTTACACTGTGAGCTTATAGGATATATTTCGAGAGAGTGTTATACTCAAGAGTTTGTAACTCGGGAAGAAGACACTAGGCGATTGATTCACTAAGTGTAAGAGGATTGTACTAGATAGCATAGAGAGGTGGGGCTCTTCTAGATTGGTCTAGGACTCCAAGGGAACGTGAGTTGACTAGATTGCAATTGTATAGGAGAGAGGCTTCTCGGTGAGCTACTAGGATCCTAAGTCTTGTGAATCAATAAAAGCCGGTTGAATCCTAGGGTTGTGGAAGAACCCTAGGCGGGGACGTAGGCCATGTTCGTGCCAAACCTCGTAAACAACTCATCGAGTCCTTTGCTTATTGCTTTACCTTATTTCCGCACTTGGTTCTACTGTTTAACTTTGTGATTCAGGTTTTCAGAGAAAAGACTAAGTCTAATCTCAAAGGATTTTGCACGAGCTTCAAAAGTCTTAAGAATCTGCGAAAAACTGACATACTCTATTCAAACCCCCCCCCCCCCTTCTAGAGTATTTCTATATTACTTTGTTTTACATTATCGAACCTTCACCAACAAAACCTTATTATTGCTAATCATTGCTTCTTTTCAATTTATTACCTTCTTCAGCTTTCTTTGCCGTCAGTTACTGACTTTCTACAGGAGCACTCGAGATTGACCCATCTGGTCGATATCGACTACAATCACATTGGTCAACATCTCTCTGTGTCGACACTACCTTCTGCTACTGCATTGCCCTCGAGATCGACTGCTTTACTCGATATCGAGCGTCTTAGATCGACCGACAGTCTTTTGAGTTGGTCGACTTCTATTACTAATCCTCGACATCGACTCCTTACATCGACGTCGATTGCCATTTTATCTCTGAAGGTTCTTTGATCGATTTCGACAGACACATGTAGATATCGACTATTCAAGTCGAGGATAAGTGACTTTTGGCCGACACAGAACGTGAGTTTGGGCTATTTTTGGATCCGATGACAAGCTTCCTCGTGGGTCGAACCTAAATCCCCTTCCACTACAGCAGGGGAGTTTTGAATTTATTTGAGAGGCTAGAGTGGCAATTGGTATTAGTTATTATATATTTCAATTTCATTCTCCCCTAAAACATGTCCCAGAGAAGCTATTGAGTCAAATGGCTCAAGAGATTGGAGATTTCAAAGCTAAGGATTTAGGCAAGCTACCCTCATAAGTGGTAGTCAATCCGAAAGAGAATGTAAGTGACATGATGTTTAGAGGAGGAAAAGAAGTTTAAACACAAACAAAAAGAAAAGAACAAGGTCATAAAGAAGACATAGAGGTGGAGGAGCGAGGAGCAAAGAAATCGGATTTTTCAGCACCGTTAACCGGCGCCCGCAACCTACAAGACTGACGCCTGCCGCCCTCTACAGAAGTTGAACTGTTTTCTTTTCCTGACTCTTACGCAAAGCAATTGTCGGAACCTCCCTTTCCAGAGGCTCTAAAAGCAGATATGAAGTGGGAAGATGAGAAGATCTTATACGATACATTCACACATTGTTAGGTAAATATTCCACCGTTGAATTTAATTAAATTTGTACTTTGCTATGCTAAATTTTTGAAGGATTTGTGCACCATTAAGTGAAAACAAAGATAGGGGTTACGATGCAACTTGCCGACAGATCTCAAATCAAGCCTAGGTTTGTGGTTGAAGATGTTTTAATTATGGTTGGTGATTTGATTTTTCCTGCTGATTTCTTTGTGTTAGATATAAAACAAGGAACCCATGAAACTCCAATTATCTTAGGAAGACCATTCCTAAGGACTAAAAAGACAAATATTGATTGCTTTGAAGTTTTATTGACCACGAAATTTGATGGAAGGAAAGTAGAGTATTCCCTTTTAAATCCTATTAAACATTCTCCTGAAAATTCTTCGGAAATGCCTAATGCTAACAATGTTGATTGCAACAATGGACTTCAGGATTTGTTAGAATTTCTAATGAAAAGGATTTATTCAATGTTAAATCTTCTAACAAATTGCAATCTTGGTTATGGAAAGAAGAAGTCAAGAAGGATGTTGAAAGTGTTACTAATCCACAAAAGCCAATACTTTTGCCATATTAAAAGCTATTTCAAAATAGTGTGGAAGTGTATATGATTTTAGGACAACATCCAAGAATTCAAGATCAAGAAAAGAAGTTAATGGAGGAAATGGATGAATGCTTGGATAGAACATTACATCTTCCAAGGGTGCCTACGTTTGTCAAGAAAAGGACAACTATAAAAGACCATGGCGGAAGAATTTGAACCAAGAGATGCAACACGTCGAGCCATGACGTGAAACGAAGGCGCTTCATGGGAGGCAACCCAAGGCAATTAGGTAGATTTCTTAGGTTTTGCAATAGTTTTCAATTAAAAAAAGTAGGACAAGTCATTTTTTTTTATGTATTTTTGCAATATTTGGTGTTAAAACTAACTTGTAGGAAAGTTTAAAGACAGTAAGAAATGAAGTTGGAGAACCACGAGACCAGCTCCCGCCGCCTAAAAACCAGCGCTCGCCGCTTTTACGTGTTCAACACTGATGTAAGGAGAATTGAATCAAAATATATAATAAAATATAAACCAATGCAACCCTTAGCCTTTTCAAATATATTCAAGACTCGCCGCTGTGGTTGCAGGGAAATCAGGTTCAATCCTTGAGGAAGCGAGTCAGTGGGATGCTAGTAGAGCATGAAAGTCACGTTCTGATGTCGACTAGAAGCCTCGATCTCGAGTAGCTTACTCGACGTCTACCTAAGCTGTCAATTTCTACTGCAACAGAAAACCTGCAGAGACAAAAACAAGCAGTCGATATCGACGAGGGGTTTCGATATCGAGTATCAATAATGTGGTCGACCAAGGCAGAAGACCGTCGGTCGATCTCAGGGCACTCGATCTCGAGTTGTTTACTCGACATCGAGTTCAGACAGAAGAAGCAAGGGCAGTCGACTCAGCAAACGTCGGCCGATGTTTAGGTGTCAATATCAACTGCAGAGGTTGATATCGAGTGCTCCTGCAGAAACGTTAGTAACAAGTCGGCAAAGAAAGGCCAAAGAAAGTAGGATGGAGAAAGAGCAATGAATAGCAAATAATAGTGGGTTGTTGGGTTTTTTGGTAAGTTAACGAACGATAGGAAATATTGATGTACACAAATAAGGAAACGATCTTCCAAAGCCAGGGATTACCACGACGACAACCATGAAAGTAAGGCGGGAAATCAATAAAGATGCATGCTTTTATCATAAAGGAGAAGGCTTTGACCTAAACCCGGCAAATAGGAAAAGATATCTTGCAATAAATTAACCTAATTTGCCTCTACCTTTGTCATGATTGAGTTTATAATCTTTCGAATAGAAAACCTAACTACTACCCAAATTTCACAACATGAGTTCCTTAAATTTGCATTTAAAGATGAAGCACAAGGTAGAGCGAGATAAAAGATACCTTCTTTAGCGACATACAAACCTTACCACCATGGCTATCGTCGGGCTCACCCCGACCCTAGAAGAAAGGGCGACTACTCCCTCATGTTGATGGAAGACATACTTGAAAGGAAATAACTTTGCATTGAACTAAAACTTGAATCTTTACAATCCCAACGCCAACTATCATAAGCGTTGAAATCCTAAAGCTCAAAACCTAAAACTATTGCTTTGAATGCTTAATGCTTTGTGTCTTGCTTTCTTGAATGAATAAGAACCAGCCCCCTAGGGCTTTATTTATAGCCTTCTAATCCTTGCTAGCCAAGGAAAGTAGTTCGAATCCTACTAAAACTCTTATTTAAAATTCTATCCCAAAACAATTAGGATGAAACATTATTAACGTAAATATAAAATATCATAGGGTAAAAAGGAAAGTTCCCTAGGACATAATCTATCTAATAAAGAAAGATAAATGGTGGCTCTTGTGGATAGATCTCAAATCCGCGTCTCAAAACCGCGTCCAATCCGTCTCATCTTCTACCCGATATCGACCTGGTCACTCGATATCGATTGCTTCATCTCGACTCGATCTATCGCACTTCATTTGAGCTCTGGTGTCCAGTCGATGTCGAGGTCTTCACTCGATCTATAGTCATCCCGAGTGGTCTTCAATGGGTTTGTGTGGTCAAGTATCGATGCTAAGTGTCTACTTCAATGTACTTAGTCGATCTTGACCTGTCTGGTCGATATCGACCTCTTTTCTACTTCACTTGGCTTTCTCGTTTCGACTTCAATTCTGCTCAAAATCCTATATATTTAGACTAAAACTTGTGCATACTATATTTTTTGCAAGTTAGCTCATTCTACACAAATTTGCATTATTTTCAACCTTCACTTTAGGAATCGAATGGAATATGAAGTCAAAACATGCAAATAAAAAGACACTAATTATGTACATTAAAATACACCATACATAGACTTGCTTGTCCTCAAGCAATAACCAAACAATAACCTACATCTACAATACATCCTTCAAGTTTTTGCCCTTGTCAAAAGCAACATCCGGAGAGGTATGATGTGCGCGTAAATTGCTATATTTTCTATGCACATATAAGTCCATTTTATAATTCTTTTGCATTCATATCAATGGGAAAACATGAGATTAGTGTAGTTTATGCATTATTGTCAAATATATGGGTCTGCACGAGTTTCTATGTGATTTCGCAGAAAACAGGGCAAAATGGACAAATTTGGAAGAGCGGAAAAAGAACTCGAAGTCTTCTGAAGAGGTCGAAATCGACTGAATGACCTCTACATTGAGTGCAGCAGTGAGGCAGGCATCGAGCAGAAAGAGAACAGAGCATGTCGACACCAGCAGAGGTCGATATTGAGGATTCATGGTCGATATCGAGTACCTAGATCGAGATAAATGATAGAAGTCGAGTGCTAATCCGAGTAGAAGAAGGAGAGCTCGAGATAAGATAAAAGAGAGGTCGATATCGATGTCTTATGGACGATATCGATGTTGCCATCAGAGAAGTCCGGGTCAGATTTTGATAGAATTCTATCCGAAGCTTGCACGTCTATCCTAAAGTCAAGATTTCTTATCTTCAACGTCAGAGCTATCACATGAGCTGTTTTACCATAGAACTTTTAGTTTTTACTTTATTTATGTTTTATCTTAGAGAATAAAGATAAAGTTTCGAGGCTTTGGATAGCAAAGTTCGATATCTATATCTAGAGGTCGTTAGAGCTGAGTTTAGGCATTCAAAATTACATCCAATTTCAGTTATTCAAAAACATAGAACACAGAGAATTTGTAGAGAGAGAGAGAAGGCCGAGTGAGGTAGAAAAGAAGCGAGAGCGGAATTGGCTTGGTTCGGTTGTAATTTCTTTCTTTTGCAAATACTAAGTAGTTTTCTTTCAATAATGATGATGAGTTGCATGATGAGAAGCGAGTAGCCAACCTACTTCTAGGGTCGGGGTGAGCCCGATGATAGGAATGTAGGGTAAGTGCATCAAAGGTATGACTTTTATGCGATTCCGTCTTCCATCCTATGCATGATTCCTTTGCGAAAGTTAGGGAGATTCATTATTTGCATTATTGAAGCGAAAGCCACTCATATTGTGAACTTGGATTTCTCATGAATTGGATAGTAACTCTTAGGAACTATGCGAGATCCTCTAATCACCTAAGTGTTGGTAACGAAAGTTATTTGACAGAAAGGCATTAAATTTCATAACTTTAGCATCAAACTTGCATTGTTATCGTTGTGGCATGAAACCCCAACTTTGGAAGCCTTTAGTTTATTGAATTTCATATAAAAGTTAAGTTTTGATTTCTGATCATCCTTCTTTACCGTTCTACATTCTTCGGACACTTTTTCTACAATAGGTTACGCAAAACAGTTTATGTGACAAACATCGGAATCGACTATAAAGGTCGATATCGAGGTCTAACGTCAATATCGAGGTCCCACTCGATGTCGACTTTGCTTCTTTTGTCTTCTATAGGAACTCTACTGGATTGGACAGAACTCAGGTCGATATCGACCAGACACATCGATATCGAGTGTCTTTTGAGGTCGAAAGCTTGATCGTGCATTCATCAAGGGAAGCGCTGACATACCTCCTCGTGGATTCGATCCTAAATTACCCTACCACTACATCGGGAGGGATTCTTGTATTATTTGCTTGGAACAGGGAGTTAGCATAGTTAGAGTTTATATTGAAGATTTGAATCTACCTCCCGTTCAAAAGCCGAACAAATTGGCGCCGTTGTTGGGGAGGCAATCAATCGCCACCTAAGTTTTCTCACGATATTTTAGAGCTTATATTGGAGGTTTATGCGACATTCTGATCGCGGACCTATCTTGGAAACCATAGCCGAGCCTGAACATTTCTTCCATCTTCGTAACTAAGGAATTCGAATCATGGCTGACAACAAGATGCATGCTGAGACCATAGAGCGATTGAGGAAGGAGATTGAGGATCATAATGTTATAATCGCTACTGATAGGGCCGCCGCTACTGCAGAGCGAGCTCGTGTGCTGACAGGGAGGGGATGCGCGCAAACAAGCCCAAGAGCGGCTCAATCAGTATCCATAGACGGCGATGCAATACATGCATCCACCGCTTAACGTTCCTGAATCCGCTATACTTATTCCTGCTTCCAATTATGAGATTAAAATTAACTTCCTTCCTGAAATTAAAAGAAATACTTTTGAAGGAAGACCTAATGAATGCCCACTGCAACACATCTCTACTTTTATGGATTTATGTGAAACAATTGCTGATGGAGTAAATTTAGAGTATGTGAGACTAAAATCTTTTAGATGGTCATTGGCAGGGAAGGCATTACAATGGCTTGAGAGTTTGGCTCCACGCTCGCTGAGGACATGGGCGGAGGTGAAAGATGCATTCCTGAATAAGTTCTTTCCACCTTCTAAAACGGCGATGCTGCGACAAAGGATCACGGCTTTCAAACAAAAGCCAGGTGAAACACTAGCACAGGCGTGGGAGCGATTTAAGGACTTGCTGAGATCATGCCCGATGCATGGGCAACTTCCATATGTCATCCAGGGGATATTTTACAATTCCCTTGATGCGCCAAATAAGGAGAGGATTAATTAATATACCTCCTATCGGTACATTGAGCTTACACCAACGGAGGCTTGGGAGACTATTGAGAGGCTCGTGAACTTCGATAACACCTATGGGACTGCTGCGGCCTATGATTCAAGGCCTGCCCCATTTGTTCCACTATATGAGCCTCCAAGGGAGATTGATCCTGATGTGCGGAAACAATTCCACAACGATCAGACACGCCGCCTTCAAAAGCAAGTCAGGTTCCTGAGCAACAATCAAACTTGTCAGGAATGTGGTTCAACAAGGCATAACACTAATGCCTGTCCACATACTGAGCAAGTATACATGGCGGAACAATATGAGGAAGCCAAGTGCATGAGAGGCTCCTATGGAGGGGGCAATCAACCATACTGGGGCGATCAAAGGTTATATCAATAAAGAGATCCCCCACCATATAGAGCACCAAGGCACCATGAGCGGAAGACAATGAAGGATGACCTGCAGATCATTCTTGATGAGATGCCGAGAAACCATGATGAGTTCAAACAAGCCAACAACTCCGTCCATACTCAGCTGTAGGGCATCAAATCTAGACTTGGAGAGATCGACGTTTGGAAGCGCAACATGGAGACCCAAATGAGTAAATTGGCGGAGGCAATACCCAAAGCGCGAGGATCACCCTGGATCAACTGTGCCCAACCAAAAGGGCAAGACCACTGGATATATTGCGGTAATGAATCTAAGGAGTGGGCATCAATTACAAACGCCCGAGCAAAAAGCAGAGGAAAAGGAGCCAGAACAGACATCGATGTCGACTCCCCTTGTCGATATCGACCACGATGACGTCGATGTCGACCATCCTGTCGATGTCGACCCTGCTGATTAGTCACCACAGAAATCGACTCCTCCTATCAATGTCAACCCTACTGATGTCGATGTCAACCTACCTACAGCCGCAGGGAAGAAGAAGGTGTTTCCATTCCCAACTAAAAAGATGATTAAGGACCCAGCGGAAAAGAAGTTTTAGCGGTTTGTAAAGATGCTTCAAGGACTCAATATCTCTATACCATTAACATAAGCACTTCATGAGATGTCGTCCTATGTAAGGTGCCTTAAGGACATATTGAGTAAGAAGCGATCGCTTTCTGAGATCGCAGAGGAGTGCAACAGATTGGAGCTACCACAAAAGCGGGCGGACCCAGGTAAGTTTTCTATCACTATAGGCTTAGGTCAATTCAAATTTAATGCTTTAGTTGACTTGGGTGCTAGCGTTAGCATGATGCCACTAAACATATGGCACAAGGTAAAGATAGCTCCTCTGGAGCCCGTGGATGCAAGGGTATACATGGCAAACAATACGGTAGTGATTCCAACAGGGATAGTGACTGGTGTGCCAGTACAAGTAGGTAAATTCTTTGTCTCTGCTGATTTCTTAGTTGTTGATATAGAGAAGGACCCTGCTTGTCCCATTATTGTAGGTAGGCCATTCCTAGCAACCGTCGATGCCAACATTAGCGTGACGAAAGGATTGCTCTCATTCACAATTAGTGACGAGGTGATAGAGTATGCCTTCAACAAGACAGTGAAAAATCAAGGGCCAATGGAGATAAAAGAGATCAATGGTGTCTACATTGCATGTGGAGAAGCCAAAGTAAGGAGTATGACACCGGAAGAGCTGGAAAAGAGGGCCATAGAAGCCCAAGTAGAGGAGGTTGTGGCAATCTTGAACGAAGGAGCCAAACAGAACATCAAAATCGACCCAGGTAAGTCGATATCGACTAATAATGTTCAAGATTCTGTGTCAGGTCATAAATATGGGGTCGACAAAAGAGGAGAAGGAACATCGAACTCGGGTATGAAGGTCGATATCGACCATGCCCTAGAGCCAAAATCGACCACTACAAGCACCGAGAAGGGAGGAACAGAGACCTCGATATCGATCTCCGATGGTCGAAATCGACCTGATCATATCGAGGGAGAACTCTCCAAATCGGCTGGACCTCCAAGAGTACAACGGAGGTCGATATCGAGGACTGAACATCGATGTCAACCTGAGCCACGGACAGATAAGAAGGTAAGTCAAGGTACGGATTCCTCCTGTTCCATTACAATTAAAGATTTATCATTATTTGGAAGAGGTGTGCCTTGGCATGTGCGCTTATGTAGGGTATTAGATGATGATTCGAGCCAATATGAGATAGAAGATAAAGTTTATGTTGCCAAATCCAAGGACCATTGGTTCCCTACGAGATTCAAAGATAAAAATTTGGGACTATTCATGGTAAATCAGATCCATCCCGGCGGAATGCAGCTGCGTGACAAGAAAGGAGTAATATTTGAGGCCCAAGCCACATGGGATCTGCAGATGCCGCCTTGAGAAGTGCACAAGGAAGAAGTCGGCCTAGCGACTTAAAAGTCTAGAGCTTGTAACAAAGACTTAGTTTTGGTTTTAGACAGTTTTTACTTTGGTTTGAGACACTACACTTTATTGTCTTGCATATTTTTGTTTTGGTTTTGTTTTTAACAAGTTGCAGGAAAGAGGAAAGGGACAGAAAGACACATCGATATCGATGTTAATGATCGACATCGACCTTATGGTGGAAGCCGGATCACCCTGAAGCTTGAGCCAGATATCGATATTAGAGATCGATTTCGATGTTGCAAGGTCGATATCGACCAGGCCTGCTGACTTCTTTGACTCCTGAAATTTGTGACGGTTTAGTAAGTTTTTCTTAACCCTAGTTCTAATACAGTGAGGACACTGTAAACTATAAGTATGGGGTGGGGGAAAGGCTTACTTGCATATTTTAGCATATTCTATAAGTTATTGCATATTTTAGTTATAATATTCATGCCTATTACATAGTTAGTTAAGTTTATCTTTAAGTTTTAATATTCATGCCTATCCTGGAACCAATCAACGAGCCTGAACGTTTCTACCATCTTCGCAATAAAGCAATTCACATCATGGCTGACAACGAAACACATGCCGAAACCATAGAGCGGTTGAGGAAGGAAATCGAGGACCACAATGCTACAATCGCTGCTGAAAGGGCCGCCGCTACTGCTGAGCGAGCCCGTGCTGATAGGGAGGAGGATGCATGCAGACACGCCCAAGAGCGGCTAAATCAGTATCCACAGACGGCGATGCAATACATGCATCCGCCGCTTCATGTTCCTGAATCCGCTATTTTAATTCCTCAATCCAACTATGAAATAAAAATTAACTTCCTATCTGAGATAAAAAGAAATACTTTTGAAGGAAGACCTAATGAATGCCCCTTGCAACACATCTCTACTTTTATGGACATATGTGAAACAGTTGGTGATGGAGTAAATTTAGAGTATGTGCGATTAAAATCTTTTCGATAGTCTTTGGCAGGGAAGGCATTACAGTGGCTTGAAAGTTTGGCTCCACGCTCGCTGAGGACAATGGCGGAGGTGAAAGATGCATTCTTGAACAAATTCTTCCCACCTTCTAAAATGGTGATGATGCGACAAAGGATCACGACTTTCAAACAAAAGCCAGGTGAAACCCTAGCACAGGCATGGGAGCGATTTAAGGACTTGCTGAGATCATGCCCAACGCATGGGCAACTTCCATATGTCATTCAGGAGATCATCTATAACGCTCTTGATGCGCCGAATAAAGAGAGGATAAATTTATATACCTCCTATCGGTACATTGAGCATACACCAATGGAGGAATGGGAGACCATTGAAAGGCTCGTGAACTTTGATAACACTTATGGGGCTGCTGCGGCCTATGATGCAAGGCCTGCCCCTTCTATGCCCCTATATGAGCCTCCAAGGGAGATAGATCCTGATGTGCAGCAACAATTCCATAACGATTAAACACGCAACCTTCAAAAGCAAGTCAGGTTCCTGAGCAACAATCAAACTTGTCAGGAGTGTGGCTCAACAAGGCATAACACTAGTGCCTGTCCACATACTGAGCAAGTATCCATGGCGGAACAACATGAGGAGGTTAAATGGACGACAGGTTCCTATGGAGGGGGCAATAAACAATATTGGGGTGATCAAATGTTCTATCAACAAAGGGATCCCCCACCATATAGAGCACCAGGGCACCCTGAGCGGGAGACAAGGAAGGATGACCTGCAAATCATTCTTGATGAGATGCGGAGGAATCACGCTGAGTTCAAACAAGCCAACAACTCCGTCCATACTCAGCTGCAGGGCATCAATTCTAGACTTGGGGAGATTGACGTTTGGAAGCGCAATATGGAGACTCAAATGAGTCAATTGGCGGAAGCAATACCCAAGGCGTCAGGATCATTCCCTGGATCCACTGTGCCCAACCAAAAGCGCAAAACTAATGGTCATATTGCGGCAGTAAACCTAAGGAGTGGGCGTCAATTACAAACGCCCGAACAAAAAGCGGAGGAGAAGGAGCCAGAACAGACGTCGATATCGACTAAGGTGACATCGAAATCGACCCTCCTGTCGATGTCGACACTGATGCTGCGTCACCACATAAATTGACTCCCCCGGTCGATATCAACCCTACTGTTGTCGATGTCGACCTCACTGCAGCCGTGGGAAGGAAGAAGGTGTTTCCATTCCCATCTAGAAGGTGATTAAGGATCCAGCGGAAAATAAGTTCCAGCGGTTCGTGAAGATGCTTCAAGGACTTAATGTCTCTATACCATTCACAGAGGCACTTCACGAGATGCCATCTTATGTAAGGTTCCTTAAAGACATCTTAGGTAAGAAGCGATCGCTCTCTGAGATCGCAGAGGAGTGCAACAGGTTGGAACTACCACAAAAGTGCGTGGACCCAGGTTAGTTTTCTATCGCTATAGGACTAGGTCAATTCAAATTTAATGCTTTAGTTGACTTGGCCGCTAGCGTTAGCATGATGCCACTAACCATATGGCACAAGGTAAAGATAGGTCCTCTAGAGCCAGTGGATGCAAGGTTGTACATGGCTAAAAAAACGGTATTAATTCCAACTGGGATAGTGACGGATGTGCCAGTACAAGTAGGTAAATTCTTTGTCCCTGCTGATTTCCTAGTTGTTGATATAGCGGAGGACCCTGCTTGTCCAATTATTTTAGGTAGGCCATTCCTAGCAACCGTCGATGCCAACATTAGCATAAAGAAAGGATTGCTCTCATTCACAATTAGTAATGAAGTGATAGAGTATGCCTTCAACAAGACGGTGAAAAATCAATGGCCAATGGAGATAAAAGCCATCAATGGTGTCTACATTGCATGTGGAGAAGCAAAGGTAAGAAGTATGACACTGGAGGAGCTTTAGAAGAGGGCCATATAAGCCCGAGTGGTGGAAGTTGTGGCAATCTTGAACGAAGGAGCCCAACAAAACATCGAAATCGACCTAGGTAAGTCGATATCGACTACTAATGTTCAAGATTGCGTGCCAGGTCATAAGTATGGGGTCGACGGAGGAGAAGAGGAAACATCAAAATCGGGGTCTAAGGTCGATATCGACCACGCCCTACCGAAATCGACCACCATCAGCGCTGAGAAGGAAGGAAAGAAGAACTCGATATCGATCTCTGAGGGTCGAAATCGACCTAATCATATCAAGCCGAAACTCTCTAAATTGACTGATCCTCCAGGAGTACAACAGGGGTCGATATCGACCTCTGAACATCGACATCGACCTGAGCCACAGACTGAGAAAAAGGTAAGTCAAGGTACGGATTCCTCTTGTTCCATTTCAATTAAGGATTTATCATTATTTGGAAGAGGTATGCCTTGGCATGTGCCCTTGTGTATGGTATCCGATGATGATTCAAGCCAATATGAGATAGGAGACAAGGTCTATGTTGCCAAATCTAAGGAACATTGGTTCCTTACAAGATTCAAGGATAACAACTTAGGACCATTCATGGTGAATCAAATCCATCCCGGCGGAATGCAGTTGCGTGACAAGAAAGGAGTCATATTTGAGGCCCAAGCCACACGGGCACTGCAGATGCCGCCTTGAAAAGCACAAAAGAAAAGGTCGGCCTAGCGACTTAAAAGTCTAGAGCATGTAACAAAGACTTTTGTTTTGGTTTTAAACAGTTTTATTTTGGTTTTAGACACTTTATTGTTTTGAATATTTTGTTTTGGTTTTATGTTTATTAACTAGTTGTAGGAAAGAGAAAAGCACACTGAGAAGACATCGAAATCGATGTTCAATATCGAAATCGACCTCAAGGTCGACATAGATGGGTTTATGATCGAGGCCGGATCACCCTGAAGCCTGGGCAGAAATCGATATGAACATCGATATCGATGTTAAGGGTCGATATCGACCACTCCTGTTGTCTTCTTCGACTCCTGAAAATTTGTGATGGTTTAGTAAGTTTTCTTCTTAACCCTAGTTCTAATACAGTGAGGACACTGTCAATTTTAAGTATGGGGTGGGGGAAAGGCTTACTTGCATATTCAAACTTAGTTTAGATTTGCATATCTATTTTAATGCATATTTAAGTTTTTATTTTGGAAAAAAAAGACCCCCATCAAAATTTTGAAAAAAAGAAAGAGTCATGGAAGTATAAAAAAGAGCTATATGATGCAAAATTAGATTCATTAGAGATATAACATGAAATTTCCTAGATAAGGGAAGTCCCAATGAAGTGCAAAAAGAAAAAAATAAAGGAGATGAAAATTTTGAAGTTGCTTTTGACATGTGCATGATAAGATGATGGAGGACTTTGTATGAAATTTCCATACAAGTGCTCACATATACAAGTTCATATCCTAGCCTTACCTATGCATATTTGCAAAAGCCACAAAGCCATATATGAGCCTGATCATTATTGCTCCACACATATATACATATTGCCCATTTTATACCTTACACCCTATCCGGGGACAATGTTGAGAATGGATGTCATCTTTGGAGTTGTTATATGGAGTTGTGCATTATTATGAAGTTGTTGGCAGGAATGAAAGAATTATGAATCATGGAAAATTTAATGAGCGAGAAAAAAATCCGATCACCTTAGGAGATAAAGGTAGGTCGACCCTGCTCGTTGAGATGTTAGTTCAGCGAGATGGGACACAAGGTGAGGAGTCCGAGGTACTAAGTATCCGGGGCCATTCATGACACCCATGTTTGCGACTCGCGAGAAGGCAGTGCTAAGGTTAGAGAGGTAAAAGCATTATATTGAATAAAAGCATTGAGCGATGAGTGAAAGGTGAGCCATTATGAAGAAGGAATGTGGAATGTTTTGGCAAGAAAGTATGATTCCCCGGATTTAACACCACATGGCTAAATATTAGCCCACCTTTAGCCTTTTACCAATCAACTTCTCACAAGCTTGCAAAAGTCCTCTTGATTATTAATGCTATGTCGCTAAAATTGTTTTTGCATATTACCTCCTTTATGAATATGAAATTGCTTTTATGCACAGGCGCATGGACTTGGTTGACATAAGTACCTTATCGAGGATGGCAATTGATTGTAGGGACATATGAAAAATGAATCTATGATGTTGAGGGTTTACTTTCTTCCCCTGAATGACCATTAAAGGTATTGCTTGGGGACAAGCAAGCTTAAGTATGGGGTGTTTGATGTGCGCGCAAATTGCCATATTTTCTATGCACATAAAAGTCCATTTTATTGTCTTTTGCATGCATATTAATGGGAAAACATGGGATTAGTGTAGTTCACGCTTAAATGTCAAATATATGGGTTTGCACGAGTTTCTATATGATTTCACAGAAAACATGATAAAAATGGACAAATTTGGAAGAGCGGAAAAAGAACTCGAAGTCTTCTGAAGAGGTCGAAATCGACTGGGGACCTCGACATCGAGTGCATCAGAGACATAGGAATCGAGCAGGTGAAACAGAGCATGTCGACACAGAGAGGTCGATATCGACGTCTAGAGGTCGATATCGATGCTGCCATATCGAGCTAAAAGATAGAAGTCGAGTGCCAGTTCAAGTAGGAGAAGGAGAGCTCGAGATAAGGTTTTGAAGGGGTCGATATCGATGTCTTAGGGTCAATATCGACCATGGCAGCAGAGGAATCTGACTCAGATTTTTTATAGAAATCTATCCAAAGCTTGCACGTCTATCCAAAAGTCGATATTTCTTATCTTCCACACCAGATCGATCATGAGGAGGCTGATTTCACCATATAGTTTTAGTTTTTACTTTTATTTAACTTTTATCTTAGAGAATAAAGATAAAGTTTTGAGTCTTTATCGACATCTATAAATAGAGGCCAATAGGGCTGAGTTTAGCTATCTAATTTCGCAGAGAATTCCAGTTTTATAGAGAGTAGTAACGAGTTAGAGAGAGAGAGAGGAGGCCGAGTGAAGTTTGTAAAGCAAGAGCGGAGTGGCTTGTTCGGTTGTACTTTCTTTCGAAGTTTTAATTCAAAGTAGCTTTCTTTCAATAAAAATGATGATGATGTGCATGATGAGGAGCGAGTAGTCAACCCACTTCTAGGGTCGGGGTGAGCCCGACGATAGCAATGTGACGTAAGTGCATCAAAGGTATGACTTTTATGCGATTCCGTCTTCTACCCCATGCATGATCCTTTGCGAAAGTTAAGGAGATTCATTATTTGCATTATTGAAGCGAAAGCCACTCATATTGTGAACTTGAATTGCTCATGAATTGGATAGTAACTCTTAGGAACTATGCGAGAGCCTCTAATCACCTAAGTGTTGATAACGAAAGTTATTTGATGGAAAGACATTAAATTTCATAACTTTAGCATAAAACTTGCATTCAACATAAAAGTCTAAGTTTTGTTTCTGATCATCCTCCTTTCCTATTCTATTTTCTTCGGACTCTTTTCCGACAAATTGGTTACGAAAACAGTTTCTGTGACAAGCGTCGAAATCGACTGTAAGGGTCGATATCGAGGTCTAACGTCGATATCGAGGTCTCTGCTCGACGTCGACTTTGCTGCTTTTGTCTTCTGCAGAAACTGCGCTAGGAAATCGACCAGAACTGAGGTCGATATCGACTAGATTACTCGATATCGAGTGTCTTCTGAGGTCGAAAGCTTTGATCGTGAGTACAACAAGGGAAGCGCTGACATACCTCCTCGTGGATTCGATCCTGAATTACCCTACTACTACAAAGGAGTGTATTCTTTTATTATTTGTTTGGGACAGGGAGTTAGCCTAGTTGTGCAATTGTTATATTTAGTTTATTTGAATCTCCTACTCCACCCCCCGGTGCGAACAGTGAGATAGACTACTAGGGCGCGATTGATTGCTTCCCCAGCAACGTCCCCAAAATTTGATGTAAGGAGAATTGAATCAAAATATATAATAAAATATAAACCAATGCAACCCTTAGCCTTTTCAAAGATATTCAAGACTCCCCGCCGTGGTAGTAGGGAAATCAGGTTCGATCCTCGAGGAAGCGAGTCAGCGGGATCCTAGTAGAGCCTGAAAGTCACATTTTGATGTCGAATAGAAGCCTCAGTCTCGAGTAGGTTACTTGACGTTGACCTAAGCTGTCGATTTCTACTGCAACAAAAAACGTGTAGAGACAAAAACAAGCAATCGATATCGACCAGGGTTGTCGATATCGAGTATGAGTAATGAGGTCGACCGACGCAGAAGACTATCGGTCGATCTCAGGGCACTCGATTTCGAGTTGTTTACTCGATGTCAAGTTCAAACTGAAGCAGCAAGGGCAGTCGACTCAGCAAACATCGACCGATGTGTGGGTGTCGATATCGACTGCAGAGGTCGATATCGAGTGCTCCTATAGAAACGTTAGTAACAAGTCGGCAAAGAAAGGCAGAAGAAAGTTAGATATAGAAGGAGCAATGAACAGCAAATAAGAGTGGGTTGTTGGGTTTTTCGGTAACTCAACGAACGGTAGGAAATATTGATGTAAAAAAACAAGAGAAAGATCTTCCAAAACCAGAGATTACCAAGACGACAACCATGAAAGTAAGGTGGGAAATCAATAGAGATGCATGCTTTTATCATAAAGGAGAAGACTTTCACCTAAACCCGACAAAGAAAAAAAGATATCCTGCAATATATTAATCTAATTCGCGTCTACCTTTGTCATAATTGAGTTTATAATCTTTCGAATAGAAACCCTAATTACCACCCAAGTTTTACAACATGAGTTACTTAAATTCGCATTTAAAGATGAAGCACAAGTTAGAGCGAGATAAAAGATACCTTCTATAGCGACATACAAACCTTACCACCATGGCTATCGTCGGGCTCACCCCGACCGTAGAAGAAAGGGCGACTACTCGCTCATGTTGACAGAAGTCATACTTGAAATGAAATGACTTTGCATTGAACTAAAACTTGAATCTTTACAATCCCAACGCCAACTATCGTAAGTGCCGAAACCCTAAAGCTCAAAACGTAAAAATATTGCTTTGAATGCTTAATGCTTTGTGTCTTGCTTGCTTGAATGAATAAAAACCAGCCCCCTATGACTTTATTTATAGCCTACTAATCCTTGCTAGCCAAGGAAAGTAGTTCTAATCCTATTAAAACTCTTATTTAAAATTCTATCCCAAAACAATTAGGATGAAACATTATTAAGGTAAATATAAAATATCCTAGGGTAAAAAGGAAAGTTCTCTGGGACATAATCTATCTAATAAAGAAAGATAAATCATGGCTTTTGTGGATAGATCTCAAATCCGCGTCTCAAAACCGCGTCCAATCCATCTCATCTTCTACTCGATATCAACCTGGTCACTCGATATCGAGTGCTTCATCTCGACTCAATCTGTCGCACTTCATTCGAGCTCTGGTGTCCAATCGATGTCGAGTTCTTCACTTGATTTGTAGTCATGTCGAGTGGTCGTCAGTGGGTGTGTGTGGTCTTGTATCAATGCTCAGTGTCTACATCGATATACTTAGTTGATCTCGACTTGTCTGGTCGATATCGACCTCTTTTCTGCTTCACTTGGCTTTCTCGTTTCGACCCCAAGTCCGCTCCAATTCCTATACATTTAGACCAAAACTTGTGCAGATTCTATTTCTTGCACGTTAGCTCATTCTTCACAAATTTGCATTATTTTCAACCTTTACTTTAGGAATTGAATGGAATATGAAGTCAAAACATGCAAATAAAAACACACTAAATATGTGCATCAAGCACCCGATTTGAAATTTGGAAAAAAGCCACAGAATTTATTATTTTTTCCTACATATTTTTATCCCTTTGTCTCTTTCCATATAAATACCTTCCATCTTCTACCTCTTACCACTTTCTCAAACTTTTGTCTCAAGCAAACTAAAATCGTAAAACCTCCTACTTAATCCAAATTCAAAAACCTTAAATCACCAAAAAATCCTATATTTTCTTGTTTTCCGCCATTCATTCATCCCCTCTTCATCCTCAAATCACCAATTTCATCCTTTTCTACCCATCATCCACCAAATTCAAAATCCAATTCCTAAGCCCCCACCAAAACCAATCTTTTTCACCATCACACCCATCCTTTTCACTCAAGATGGCTTGAAAATTAAGTTATGTGCATCAAATAAGCATTTGGAAGGAGTTTTTACATCCGAGTAGCGATGTTGAAATTTGGATTCATGTTTCTAGATAAAATCGGTTCCCGCCGCTAGAAAACCGACACATGTCGCTATCGTAGAGAGGAGTTTTTCTACAGTTTTTCTGAGTTCTTTCGATCTCTCTTCTTGTTTTGAGCATTATGCAGGTGTGTCCAGATATGATTATACTTAAGAACTTTTGATGACATGCAGAAAAAATACTTGAATAGATTGCAGGATAGAGTTTATTTGCAAACTAAGTTATTTGATATGGATGCTTTGAAACGTCTTGGTTTGTTTGATCCTATTGTGGAGTTTGTTGAGCATGGTGGATTGAGAGGACTTGTGAGAAAGAATTCACCTACATATCCATGTTTGGTTAGGGAGTTTCTGATAACTTTAGATATATGTTCCCTTGAGGATATTCATTTCAAATTGATGGGGAAATAGTGCATTGCAATGAAAAGTTCTTTGGCTTGTGCTTTTGGTTTGAAAAAGAAATGTATTGTAGGTTGGAAATCAACTATGATCTCACTGAAATCATTTGAATTATGGAAGCGATTGACGGGCATGCCAGATGGATTCAAAGGTGTGGAGATTGATGATATGATCACCCACTCAACTATTCGCCTTTATTATAGAGTGTTGAGTTCTACATTCTTTGGATTTGAGGATTCGAGAGTGTTGCAGCTAGGGATCGTAGATTGGTTATATTATCTGATTCCAGAGTCTGTAGTTATTCCAAATGGGTGCAGTTGTTTCTTGTGGCATGCAAGAGAGCATTTAGTTATCGTAGTCAGACTCGCCTTGGGGTTATTTCATTTGGAGGCATGGTCACACTTCTAGCTCACTATTTTGGGATTGATGTTAGTTCTCTATGCCCCAAAAGGTCTTCCTACACTTTTGATTTACACAATTTGATGGCTGAGCATATGATAGAAAGGGTGCAACTCCCACATGTTACTGAGGGATTTCGTTTATTTCTGGTCCTCGAGGGTCACATTACCAGTACCTCCCTACTATATTGCCTGTTGGTCCAACTCTCACTGATTTTCGCATTCGCCATGTAGTGGATGATTAGGAGGTGATGAGAGGTTTTGGGTTATTGGATGATTATGAGAGTGATTCTGAGGACATAGAGATAGATTTACCACCGGATGTCACCAGCATTGACACCACACGCATTGCAAACATCGAGCACCGGTGACTAATCTAGAGAGACTACAAGCGAATCAATTTTAGGAGATAGCTCAGCTGCTGAGTGTCCTCACGGACAAGATTGATAAGCTTCAGAGTTTGCTATTTACCTTGATGAGTCAGTATATGGCTCAACGATTTCCATTGCACCCTTCACTAGCCCAATGATATGTTACTTATCCCTTCCTTCACTTGAGTTTATTTCATTGTTCTTTATGTTTTTGCATTGAGGACAATGCAACATTTAAGTGCGGGGGAGGTAGTTTAGAGTAGACAGTTCATGTTTATGTTTATGTTCCATGTTTATGATGTTTTAGTTTGTTTTCGTTTATGAATGTGTTTTTAGTTTATTTTAGTTTACTTTTATGTTAGAGTTGTTATTAAAAAAATGAAAAAGAAGAAGAAAATTTTCGGAAAAAAAAAGTCAAAAAGTCAGAAATCCAAAATTATCATGCATTGCATACATATGTGTTATTCAAATACCCATCTAGCTTAGTTTTCCCTCTATTTTATTTTGACCATATAAATCCCATGGAATTCTGGATGATTTAGATTTATCTTATCTATTTGTTTTTATATGGGACATTATTCGACATATGTAATTGAGCATGTATGATCTAAGTTCCTATGCATGATTGAAATCCAACAAAAAATTATTCTAGTGAAATATTATTGACCTTATAGGGATTACATCTATATTCCCTCTTCATTTGTTGTGTGATTTACTCGTTTTATGCATTTGCGTCTAATTATTAACATGTCTATTCTTTATTGAAACCGATTTTATACATGATCATTGCTTATGAGTTGCATATGACAGAGGCAATTATTTGTTAGCCTATATTTATCCATACCTACCTTATGTTATATGTTTGTTTTGAAGCCAATTTGAGCCTTTAGCCTTTCCTTTGAAGCTCCATAAAATTCATGTATTCCAAGCCTATGATAAGCCTTACCCATCCAGGAATTAGGATTTAGAGTTGGTTAGGGATGGATCATTTTTAGTGGAAGAAGAGATGCTAATGTGAGTGTTTATTGTTGATAGATTTGAGAAAGATGTAATGTTATGTGCTTATTTTCCTCATATTTATATTGCATATGGCTTAAGTTAAAAAAAAGAAATAAATGCTGAAAGAAAAAACAAAAAAGGAAAAAATCCACAAAAAAAAGGAAAGAAAAAAAAAGAGCCTTATTATTTATTTTTGCATATGAGAGTTGAATAATAATGTGATTATTGAGATTTGTGATCTTTTGAGTGTTTGGAGAGTTATATGTTATTTTGAGTAATGATACTTTATTTAGAGATTTTATGTTCTTATATGAGCTTGATGTACTTTTGAGTTGTTTTGTGGTATGTTGGATGTTTTTGGAATCTTAGTTCCCGGAATTGGAAGCACCACATGACCAAATACAATTCCTTGTCTTTATATTTCATGCCAAGCCTCACTACAACCCTGCCGAATGGAATCTTTTCTGGAGATTTCCATTGAGCGAAAGTCCTCTTGATGTTTCTTATTGCTCTTTGATGTATCCGGTGGAAATTTTGTTATATAAATGTCAATATTTAAGATTGATGTTTTCATATTGTATTGAGTATGGAGTTATGCTTAAAGCCTAAACATATAAGACGAGAGATACACATAGTGTCCCTTGTGAGGTTGGATTGATAAGCTTGCGGGCTACGTGATCATTCATGTACATGCTGGGATGTTTGTGTGCCTTATTCATGTTTGCATTTGTGGTGATTTTGCTTTTGATAAGTTTGAATTTTGAAGGAATCTCCTCTGGGATGTATTGGTTTGTGTTTATTCTTCATTTGCTTGAGGACAAGTAAAAGCTTAAGTGTGGGGGAGTTTGATAATGCTTATTTTAGATAGGTATTAGAGGTAGTTTTAGGTGCATTTAGATAGGATTCTTTCATGTTTTATAGTTAATTTGCATTATTTTCTATTTTACCATTTGAGTTTGGAATCTGCACTATATTGTGCTTGTTCTGCAGTTTTACAATATGAGCTTGGATGGAGGATTAATAGGTTTAGAAGAGCTGATTTTGGAGAATAAAAGAAGCAAAGTGATGTGCGCCTATTTTACCATGTTTCGTGGCTTACATTTATTCCATTTCTTATGCAGATTTTATACTTTTGGATTGGAAAAGTAGTTAATTTGTTTAGTTTATGTTTATGTACAAGATATAGAAGTCTACATGAGTTATGGTTTAATTTCTCAGGAATTGGAATTTTTTAGAGCAAAGACGAGACACTAGAAGAGCACTTGATTCCGAGCAGATCACTCGATCTCGACCTTATTTCTCGATTTTGATCAAGGCACTCGATCTCGAGCAAAGCAATCGACATCGACTGATGTTTACCTGATGTCGACTAAAGAAAGGTGCAAATCAGAGACAAAGGCAAGAAGGAACAATGTCGACCGAGACCACCCATGTGAATTGATCAAGAGCACTCGATGTCGACTGGTTCACTCGACATCGACTGGAGCAACAAACGCGTAGGAGAGGCGTATTGGGGCGAATCTTTGGGAGATTGCTTAGCCACGTCATTTACTTATCATCTTCCAAAGAGCCCTAGGGGCTGAGTTTTCAATAATTCATTCCAAGAACACAAGCAATTGTGTGCCCACAACAAAGAGAGTTAGTCGAGTAGAGAGAGAGAAGAAGGTAGTGGGTGGTTGCAAATTCTTAAAGGTTTAGTTTTTATGCAAGTTGTTTATTTTATTTCTATGATGTTTTCCCAAATCATGAGTGAGTAGTCGTCCTACTTCTAGGGTCGGGGTGAGCCCAACAATAGCCATGTAGGTATGATTAAATTCCTAATATGCTTATGTGTTTTCATCTTCTATCCCGTGCTTAATCCTTTATGAGAATTTAGGATAATTCCTTATTTACCTTATATGAACAAAAAGTGGACTATTTCTGAATTTGGTTAGTAAATAGGTTTTGTTTGCGAAAGTTGACTAAAACCTAATTATGAAAAGGATAGAAACAATTAGGCATTTATGCGAAAACCTTTATATCCCTATTAGGTGATTACGAAAGTTGTCATAAGATGATAAAAACATAAACTTTTATGTGATTTAGTGTGTATACATGCATGGTTATTATTGTGGTGAATCCTTACCTTGGAAGCTTTTAGTTTATATAAATTAAAAACCAACAAAAATATTCGCTTTTATTCTTCTTTTATTTTCTGTTTTACTTTCTACTTTCTGTTACGACACTGGATTTGCACTCGAGATCGACCTCCCTGCTACTGAAGAAATTGAGTCGACGGTCTTCTGAGTCGACCGACATGTTTAAGGGCACTCGACATCGACTGAACAAGTCAACGCCGACTTCTTTGTTTGTTTTGCAGGCTGTGCAGATCGAGAGAATACACTAGGAATCGACAGCCCCTGTCAATATCGACGAAACTATTTGATATCGAGGCTTCTAATCGAGACGCACAAGAACTTTTCAAGGCTACACAAGAACCACTGACTCGCCTCCTCGAGGATCGATCCTGATTCCATACTACTGCATCGGGAGGGACTCTTGAAATTTCTATTCTAGGACAAAGAGTTGGTTTATTTACATATTTTATTTATATATCTAGGTACCCCTCCTAACAAATTTTTGCACTGTTGTTGGGCTAGCATCAATCGCACCCTGTCTAGTCTATCTAATTTATCTTTCTAGTGTTGTTTTGAAGGTGTATGGAATGCGCTGATCGCACACCCAATTATCTACCATTAGACAAACCGGAACGCTTCCTTCGTTTACAAGAAAAAGTAAAGATGATCATGGCTAACGAAGAAACCATGCACGAAGAGCTCGAGAGGCTAAGGAAACAAGTTGAGGGGTTCAATGCCGAACGCACTCAATAAACTCATGCGTAACAAAGAATGGAAGCTAGGTATGACCGAGAGGTCCAAGAACGAAGAGAAGCCCAGGGGCAACTAATCCAGATCCCCCTAAATGCCAAAAAATACTTTCACCCAATGCTGGCAGTGCCGGAGTCTCCTATCATCCTCCCTAACGTATCCTTTGAAATTTAAACTAGTTTTATAGTTGAGATTAGGAGACACTCTTTCGAGGGAAAAGGCTCCAAATGCCTTATGGCACAGATTACCACTTATATTGACTTATGTGACACCATTGCTGACTGTTTTAACTAATAATATGTGCACTCAAAAGCTTTTAGATGGTCATTTGCTGGAAAGGCTCTGCATTGGTTGGAAAGTTTGCCCCTACAATCCATCCGCACCTGGGGTGAACTTAGAGATCTATTCTTAAACAAGTTATTTCCACCATCGAAGATGACGGAGATTCGCCAAAAGATAATGGCCTTCAAGCATAAGCTAGGAGAGACGCTAGCACAAGTATGGAAGCACTGTAAAGACTTATTTAGACCTTGCCCTACACATGGGCAACCATCTTATGTAATCCTGGAAATCATCTACAATGCCCGGGACGTGCCTAAAAGAGATCGGATCAACACCTATACCACCTACCGCTACCTCGAGCTTACACCACATCAAGCTTGGGAGACAATTAAGAGGCTTTTAGAGTTGGACAACACATATGGGACTCCTGTGGCCCCCAATGCAAGGCCAGCCCCATCCATGCCATTATTTGAGCCATCAAAGGAGGTGGATCCTTATGTGAAGGATCAATTCATAAAAGACCAAGTAAAGCATCTCTAAAAACATGTTTGATTTTTAACTAATAATCAAACTCGTTTAGAATGTGGGTCACAGAAGCATAACACAACCATTATCCCCTTCATGGAGCAAGTGTAAACGGCGGAGACCCATAAAGAGGTAAAGTTCATGAGAGGGCCAAACTATGGAGGTTATCAAGGATATTGGGGATACCATCAACCCTAACAATATCAAAAGGACCCCCCACCATTTAGAGCACCTGGCCATCCGGATAGGGAAAGAAGGGATGACATGCAAATCATCCTTGATGAATTAAGGAGGAACCAAGCCGAGAACAAGCAATCCAACAATGTCATCCACTCACATTATGTGGCATTAACTCAAGGGTTGGTGAGATTGACACATGGAGGAAGAGCGTAGAGACCCAATTGGGTCAATTAGTGGTCAACATTCCAAGACAAGCCGGATCGCTCCTAGACCAACCTAAGGCCAATCCCAAGGGGTAACCATCTGGCCACATCACTGCCATACGCTTGAGAAATGGCAAAGAAATCAAGAACAATAAAATGGATCCAACAGAGAAAGCTACTAGAGAAACAATCGACGTTGACCAACCTCAGTCGATGTTGACAGCCCCTGTTGATGTCGAGCCCTCTGTCGACGTCGGCCCTATCCAAGCGCCTGCCCCAAAGTCGACCACTGTACTCGACGTCAACTCCCTGTCAACGTCGACCATCCTTCATCGACACCGAGGGCTATTCCTGCTACGAAATAAAAAAAGTCGCTTCCTTTTCTCTCCAAATCATTAGGGGACCCTGCGGACCTAAAGTTCAAAAGATTTGTGAAGGTACTCCAAGGCCTAAATGTTACCATACAATTCACAGAGGTCCTTCACGAGATGCCATCATATGTTCGGTCCTTAAGAACATTCTAAGCAAGAAGCGATCGATCGATGAGATCGGAGAGGAGTGCAGCAAGATAGACTTCCCGGAGAAGAGAAGCGATCCGGGGAGATTTGCCATCACAATTGGACTAGGCCAACACCGCTAAAAGGCATGGTGCAACCTAAGGGCTAGCATGAGCCTCATGCCTTTGTCCATATGGTCAAAGGTAAGTATTTGAGCCTTGGAGCCTGTGGATATGAAGTTATACATGGCCGATAACACTTTTGTAAAGCCCATAGAAATTACTGATGATATCCCGTTAAGGGTGGGCAAATTCTATTTGCCCACAAACTTTATTGTGCTAGATATGGTAGAGGATACAACATGCCCCATCATCTTAGGGAGGTTGTTCTTAGCTATGGCCGATGCCAATATTAGCGTACGAAAGGGACTCTTATCATTTAACATTGGTAACGAAGTAATAGAGTTCCCCTCCAATCCTACTATGAAGGAGGTGAACCGAATGGAAGTCAAGTCCTTACACTTTATTGTCTTGCATATTTTAGCAATTTGGCAATTTTAGCAATAGAGTTTAGCAATTTGGCACCAAGTCGATGAAGAAGAAGAGACTGAGATAACAGTCAATGTCGACAGCCCCCTGTTGATGTCGACCACAAAAGAGCCATTATTGATGCCAGAAGCTCAGTATAGGGTCGAAGTTGAAGATTGCATCGAGATCGACCAAGTTCAGTCGATATCAACTGGACCCACTCGATGTCCACTACCCTATATCGACCTACCTCCATCGACTACACCTCTAGAAGGCAAGAAAGATCTCGACGTCGACCTAAATAGTCGATGTCGACCACTCTCTCCAAACATAGATAACTCAAAAGTAATCCCAGGTAAGAATCTTTATCCTTTGGAACCTATAGATAATGTCCCTATGAAAAAGGGACCTTCGTTTGTACCGCTTACTAATGCTGCAGGAAAGACAACAAGAGAATACAAGGCGGGCGATAAGGTATTCATGGATCAATGTAATATAAAGGGACACAAAAGGAAGGTTGGAAGAAAAGGCGGAGTAGTGACCATTCATAAAGTCTATCCAGGAAGGTTGAAGCTTAGAGATTAAAAAGGAGTAATTTTCAAAGTTGAGCCCAAAAGCCCCAAAGAGGACGCTTGACCCATATGGTCCCTATATGTCCTAACCTGGATAGGAGAGCGGAAGATGTCGGCCTAGCGACTCTAAAATCTAGAGCTTGTACATAAACTTATTTTTGAATAGTTTTGTTTTTAGGGTTTTGAATTTTTGGTTTTGGATTTGAGGTTTTTAAGACTTTAAAGATTTTAAGGTTTTTTGTGGACGCTAACGAAAATGCAGATGCAAAGAAGCTGCGAAGGCTCTCGACGTCTACCATACTGCTCGATGTTGGCCAAGCATGTCGAGAGGTTGTGATCGATCTTGGATCACACTGAGCTTAGTGGATGATAACTCCACTCCCTTGATGAAAATCGGAAATGATTTCAAAGGCTTTGACACAAAGCTTGTATCAATGGTCTTGAAGCCAAAGCTTTATTGATGAAATTCAAAACCTGTATTTTAGTTATTATCTTATATATATTATCTATATATGGTTTCCGAATATTATTATACATATGTTATACTAACCATACAGCAAAGATTTCGAAGAAATCTCCTTCTTTAAAGCTGAAAGATATGAAGATCAAATCAGATGGATTGTGGCTTCGCAGTTTCCCGGAAAAGAAGATTGCGAAGATCCTTCCTAAGCCATGATCTCAAGTAGCCGTTGGGTGAAGATTCTTGTTTCTAATGGCGCCGATTTGATCGAGTATAAAAGGATATGAAGAAGAGAGAAGAGGTACATGAGTTGAACACTGACAATCATTGAACTACAATGCACACTCAGCCCTCAAGTCAATCTTTCCTCTACGTGTACTCTCTGCTAGGTGTTAAGAGTCTTATCTTTTATTTCAAAGCATTTGAGAGTTACACAATGAGCTTATAGGATATATTCTGAGAGAGTGTTATACTCGAGAGTATATATAACTCAGGAAGTGTGCACTAAGTTATTGATTCACGAGTGTAAGAGGATTGTACTAGATAGTTGAGAGAGGTGGGGCTCTTCTAGATTGGTCTAGGACTCCAAGGGAACAAGAGTTGACTAGATTGCAATTGTATATGAGAGAGGCTTCTCGGTGAGCTATTAGGATCCTAAGCTTTGTGAATCAATAAAGCCTGTTGAATCCTAGGGTTGTGGAAGAACCCTAGGTGGGGACTAAGCCTTAAAGGAGCCGAACCTCGTTAACAATTCATCGTGTTCTTTACTTATTGCTTTACCATTATTTCCGCACTTGTTTCGAATTGTATAACTTTGTTGTGCTTCAGGTATCCCAATCGAAAGAATTGAGTTTACTCCCAAAGGGTTTGGAAAGCGTTTCAAATGTCTTGAGATTGTCAAAGAAAAGTTGGCATACTCTATTCAACCCCCCCTTCTAGAGTATCTTTATTCTACTTTGTTATACTTTATCGAACCTTCAGTGGACACAATTGAAGTCGATCGACCCAGTTGATATCGACTGGTCCTGTTGAGATCGACCACTCATGTAGAGCACCTGTTTTGAGCCGATGTGATAATTTCTAGTAAGTTTTCTTTTTACTCTACTCCTGATTTTCTATTTACAGCGAGGACACTTTATGATTTGATTATGGGGTGAGGAAAAACCATGCTTACATATTTTGCTCAATTTATCTTTGTCAGTTTATCTTTATTAGTTTAATAAGTCTTGTTTTGCATACATGGTTAGATCTTATATCTTAGGCATCATCTTTGGATACATATCATGTTTTATGTACTTAAAGTTTATAGTTCAATGAAATTTTTGAGAAAAATCACCCCGATTGAAAAAATTGAAAAGTGTCATGGAAGTTTGAACAATACTCGACGATGCAAAAGTAGATCCATTAAAGATAAAGCAATGAAATTGCCTAGTAATGGGAAGTCTCAATGAAGTGCGTTTTTAGAGAAAACCATGAAAAGAGGTAAATTTTGAATTTGCTTTTGACATATGCATGATAAGAGGACGGAGGACTTTATTTTCCATTTGATCATTATTTGCCCTAACCATTACCCGTGCTTATTAGCCTTTACATCATATTCTAAACCATATGTGCTTATGTCATATTTGCTACACAAATGCGTAAATTGCCCATTTTAATACCTTTTTACCCATTCCAGGATCATGTTGTGAAATGGAAGTCATATTATGGATATATTATATGGTTCATATGTTGTGAGATTATTATAAAGTTGATGGCATGAGAATTTTTAATGGAAAATTTAATGAGAGAAAGAAAATTCGGTCACCTAGGAGTTAGGTGGATCGACCTTGCTTGCGGAGGATAAAATTCACGCGAGATGGGATACAAGGTGAGGAGTCCGAAGTGCTAAGTATCGGGGGCCATTCATGACACCCATGTTTGCGACTCGCGAGAAGGCAACATTAAGGTTAGAGAGGTAAAAGCAATATAAGAGAAAAAAAAACAAAGAGTTTTATGAGAGGAAAATAATGTGGAAATAACAAAGGAGAATGTGCATCAAGGAAAGAAAGTTTGAAAGTTTCTCCCCGGATTAAGCACCAGATTGCCAAATATAGCTCACCATTATACCTTTTACCTTCCCTTCACCATGCACTTTAAAAGTCCTCTTGATTATTAATACTATATTACAAATTGTATTTTTTTGCATAACCCTCCTTTTGTGTGAGATGTTGCTTTTCATTCATAGGCATAAATTTGAATGCGATAGTACCTGTGCGAGGATGGTAATTGATTGTAGGGTTATATGAGAATGGATCTATGATGTTGAGAGTTTAGTCATTCCTAGTTTGACCATTAAAAGTATTGCTTGGGGATAAGCTATCTTAATTATGGGGTGTTTGATGTACGCCTGTTTCACCATGTTTCATGCTTACATTTATTCCATTTCTTATGCATATTTTATACTTTTGGTTTGGGAAAGTAGTGAATTTGGGTAGTTTATGTTTATTAGCAAGATATAGAGGTTTACACGAGTTTTGGTTTAATTTTGCAGGAATTTGAACGTTTTAGAGCATAGACAAGACACTGGAAGAGCACTCGATTTCTAGCAGATCACTCGATCTCGACCTAAGCACTCAATTTTGAGCAAGGCACTCAATCTCAGGGAAAGCTCTCGACATCGACTGAAGTTTACCCGATGTCGACTAAAGAAAAGTGCAAATCAGAGACAAAGGCAAGAAGGAACAATGTCGACCGAGACCACCCATGTCGACCGATCAAGAGCACTCAATGTCGATTGGTTCAGTCAACATCGAGTGGAGCAACAAACGCGTAGAAGATGCGTATTGGGCTAAATCTTTGGGAGATTGCTTAGCCACATCATTTACTTATCATCTTCCAAAGATACTTTTATCCTTATTGGTATATTCTTATTTATCCTAGGGAATGTTATTTTAGATAGATTTCATTTTAAGTAGGATTTATCATTTAGATAGATTATCTTATTTACTAAGTTGATTAGGATTAGAATTTCTTTCCTTGGCTAGCAAGGATTAGGAGCCTATAAATAAATCCCTTCGGGTTGACTTTTCAACAATTCAATCCAAGAACACAAACAATTATGTGCCCACAACAAAAAGATCTAGTTGAGTAGAGAGAGAGAAGAAGGTGGTGTTTGATTGCAAATTCTGAAAGGTTTAGTTTTTATGCAAGTTGTTTATTTTATTTCTATGATGTTTTCCCTAATCATGTGTGAGTAGTCATCCTACTTCTAGGGTCAGGTGGGCCCAGCAATAGCCATGTAGTTATGCTTAAATTCCTAATATGCTTATGTGTTTTTTTCTTCTATTCCGTGCTTCATCCATTATGAGAATTTGAAGAGTCGTAATAGGTGATGTAAATAGAATAGAAAAACTCTAGACAATTTTTGCAATCTTTTTGTAGAAGAAACTTCAAGGCCTTGAAATGGATTTCAAAGTCTTGGACCGGATGTCAAGGTCTTGAAATGATTCCAGAAACTTGTTCAGCTGTACGAAAATAAAACTTATCAAAGTATAATGCGGAAATTAAATATAAAGGTAAAGCAAAGGACACACAATATGTTAACGAGGTTCGGCACAAACTTTGCCTACGTCCCCGCCTAGGGTTCTCCAACACGTAGGATTCAAAAGCACTATTATTCCACTTCTTATGGATCCTCGATACAACCGAGAAGATCTTTCCTTCTTCTAAACACTCGAAGCCTCATCCACTTCTATTTAGTCCAATCAGATCCCTTAGAGTCCTAGAAATAATTTAGAAGAACAACCATTCTCTCCACTCGCAGCCTCATCAGCTACTATCTAGTCAACCCAAAACACTCGTGAAATAATAGCATAGTGAATACGTTTGAGTAGATGTATACTCTTAGTATAACACTTTAGACTTGTACAATGAAGCTCTAGAAACTCTCAAACTCTCAAAAGATAAACAAGAACAGCAATGGAGAAAGAGAGAATCAAAGATGAAGATCGATTGCAGTGGAGAAAGCTTGGTTGATGATCAGCGCTTGGAGATCGTCGGATCATCTTCTCTACTGCAATTTCTTCTTATATAAGCGAAGGGGTTCAAAAACGCTGCTTGAAATAACCTCATTAATTGTTGAATTTATGCTGTTGAAATATTTCAAAAAAAAAGCTCCACAAAATTCACAACCAATAGAGCAGCCGTTTGCACCAAAGAAGCTTCTAGAAAGTCAACCCCCGATCTCCAACAACCGAATCAAATCCTGCACAAAATCTCCAACAACTATTTTGAAATTAAATCCCCAGATATAAAAAGCTTCTAGAAGAAACCATATTTTAACGCAAATAAATAATCAATATTTTCAATAAATAAAACAAATATAACTGCACAAATAAATAAATATATTCGCATAAATAAACTGATTGATTTTATTTGTCTTCCATCATATAAAAATATATCACAGATATGTATATCATCAAGGTAGAATCAACATAATTTACGATAATTACTTATTTACCTTATATGACGCGAAAGTGGATTATTTGTGAATTTGGATAGTAATTAGATTTTGTTTGTGAAAGTTGAATAAACCCTAATTATTAAAACGGATAGAAACAATTAGATATTTACGCAAAAGCCTCTATATCCCTTTTTGGTGATTACAAAAGTTGTCATAAGATGATAAAAACATAAAATTTTATGTGGTTAAATGTGTATACATGCATGATTATTGTTGTGGTGAATCCCTACCTTGGAAACTTTTAGTTTATATAAGTTAAAAACCAACAAAAATATTTGCTTTTATTCTTCTTTTATTTTTTGTTTTACTTTCTGTTTTCTATTACGACATTGCATCTACACTCGAGATCGACCTATCTAGTTAAGATGGACCTCCCTTCTACTGAAGAAATTGAGTCGACAGTCTTTTGAGTCGACCGACAGGTTTAAAGGCACTCGACATCGACCGAACTAGTCGACGTCGACCTCTCTGTTTTACAGGTTGTGCAAATCGAGAGCATACTCTAGGAATCGACAAGCTCTGTCGATATCGAATAAACTAGTCGATATCAAGGCTTTTGGTTGAGATGTACATGAACTTTTCAAGGCTACACAGGAACCGCTGACTTGCCTCCTCGAGGACCGATCCTGATTCCCTACTACTGCATCGGGAGGGAGTCTTGAAATTTATTTGCTAGGACAAGGAGTTGGTTTATTTACATATCTAGATTCCCCTCCTAGCATAAAGGAAGAGCATCAAGGGAGGTAAGGAAAAACAATGTCGAAGATAAAGAAGAATCGCGGAGCCAGAGGGGCGACGCCCACCGCTTTTCCATCGGCGCCAGCCGGTTTCGCAGATTTCAGGAATACGATTTCGTTTGAATCTATTTTAATTAGTTTATTATTATTTTACTTTCTAGGGTCAATAAGGTAGACTTCTATCTCATATAGGTTGATTCTACTCGGGTTATAGAGAAATCATACATCATAAACATATACTTTTCTATTGACTTTCTTTTAGGCTATGAGTCGCTAAAGTCACAGTTTCGCATGTGATTCAAAGACATGGTTTGTTGAATTATGAGGATTTGATTTCAAATTGTCATTCATGAGTTATTTTACTATCATTTTTCTTATTGTTCTTATTTGTACATGTTCCATCTTGATTGATCACCTTGATAGAATTTGCATCTTTGCTAGTGATTGAAGATTTCATAAGAATAGTTGATCCATGGGAGCATGCAATAGGTACATGTTCCCATGAAAGCATCAATTATCAATGCATGATAGTAACAGTTGATTAAATATCAGTTTTTTTGACATTAGGGTTAAAGGCGTTAGAGCCTTTGACAATCTATTTGATTAGGGGGGTCGGTATTGCCAAACAGCCATGTACTTTGAGATTTTATACTACTATGTATATTAAGAATCCAGTTAGGGTTGCATATAGTGTAAGGGATTGGTAAGCCTGTAAGGGATATCAATCTCTGTAAACCAAAGACGGAATAACCGTTGAGAATAACAATGAAATCAATCCAAGGATCATGAACCACAACAATTTTCAAGAATTGCAGGTGAAGCGCTTTACTCATATTGATATACTTTCCCATCATTACTACTTTTATTTATTTGTTTGCTTTATTCATCTCAGTCTTATTTTTATTTTGCTCTGAATCATTTTTAGAAACATGAATCAAACTTCTCTGTGTGTTCGACCTCTACTAGTTTGCTATACTAATCTTTTGTTTAGCTTGAGTTAGAGATATTTATTGCATTTGGGGACCAGGACAAATGATACATCACTCATCCAGTGCCACCAAAAGCCCACATCCTTATTTCCGAGCAACCAAACCGAGCACCTCAGCCACCAGTTTCTCCTCTTTTTTTGACGAGCGGCAACTGCAGTATCGGCCCTCATTTCCCTCGACGTAGATGACTCCCAGCAGCCGCCAGGAGCACCATTGCCGAGCCCTTCTCCTCTTGTTCCCCCCTGTTTTCCATCCAACACAACCGGTGAGATCTCTTCTCCTTCTCTCGCTCTAAAATGATATAAAGGCTCACCTTTATAACCCCCTCTTCCGACCCAGGCCAAGCGAGCACTAATTCCACCTACGACGAGCGTGAACGACCCTTGAAGAACTTCATGTGAGCCCTCGGAACCTTGGTGAGCACTCCTCCTTCTCCTTCCCTTTTTTGCTCGTTTTCTGGCCTCTAGTATTAGGTTAGTTGGTCGGAATGATATTGTTTCCAGCGAAGCACTCTCCTTCCCCTTCCTTTTTCCTGATTGTTGAACAGGTCTTTTAAAGGAAATTGTGAACAGTAACTATCGGTTTGGTTCACTATTTTCTTTTGCCTTGGCCAGTTCACTATTTTATTTAAATAAAATCGGTGTAAAAATGTCTTCAAAAGAAAGAGATATAGGTTTTGGTCTCTTGGGATCCAATTTTTAATAATGGATTTTGGGCCTATTTTGAGCTAAATGTGTTAAGATATAAAATGAGTTTTAAGGATTTATATATTTAAGTGTATATATATATATTAAATTGATCAAATATTATATTATACAATATTATGGCCTTTTAAATTGTTGGGATTTAAAATATAATATTTGGACTTGAATTTAGAAAAAGGTTTTCAAAGGTCGGAAATTGGTTTAATAAATTAAAAAGATGAATTTTGGAAATGTCCTAACCTTGTCGGATATATTTTGATAATAATAAGTTGATTAAAGGGTAATGTTTTATAAATGGATTTTGGGACAAGTATAAATGGAGAAGGTGTTTTGAATAATATATTTATCTATCTTGAGATTTAAAGAGTTTTGGAAAATCTAGGGAAATTGACTTACCTTGTCTAACTTGTTGAATGGCTTGATAACTTGTATGTGGGTAAATTACGAAAAGCATGTTATGATGTATTATGATATGATTTATGATTTATGATGAGATCTTAATTTAATATGCATGAAGCATGATGTGAATATGAGTTGATTATAAGGCATGATGTAGTGAATATGAGATTTATGGATGATATATGAATATTATAATGATGATATGATGTTGATATAAGTATTAAGTATAAATTGTGAATGTTTTATATATATATTCTTAAGTATGAGATTATGATATTTTGTTCTATGCAAGCATGATATGTTATATGATGATGTGAGCTATGAATATGACCTATATACGAGATGTTACTAAATGTTGTGAATTGATGTGATGATGAGATATTGTATGATGAGATATGGAATGATACAATGATGAGATGGTATGAGAGATGGTCCATGATGAGTTGAATGATGATGATGAGATTGGAGGGATATGATGAGATCTTCGATTATAGGAACTTATATGGGAATTATTTATGCTTGTGTGTTTGAATGTAAACTTATATGTTTATTATACTAACTAGGTGACCTTAATCTATCTTACTGCTACCTTGTTGTTTTGCACCTCCAGGTAAGTTCCCTAGGGGGCTTACTCCAGTTGGACTCTCATGCCTGTTGTTGCATCGTATTCTAGGTGTTGCATATGCATATCGCATGATCATACAGTATCCGACTTAGGTTGCATAGTTGAATTAGCATCTGTTTACTCAATGTATTTGGTAGGACAACCATTAAATGTGAGTCTTTGAGTGTTTTGCTAGGGTCATAGGACAACCCAGCTCCATTGGGTTTGTTCCTCTCGAGTCATGAGTCATGATACTATATTTTGAGAAAATGTAATGAGAAACCAATATGAGAAATGAGCATGAAATATGAATTATATGGCGAGTTTTGCTATAGTTATGAGCTCAGTCGGCATCTGCACTAACGAGAATGGGTGTAGAGGTAAGAGAAGGACATGCCACTTGGCATTCTATAAGGGTACCCTTTATTTACAATATTATGCTATATATATATATATATATATATATATATATATATATATAACTGCTAGCATGCTTGATTATTTAAAATTCTTGTACTGCATTAGACGCATCTTTATTAGGAATAGTGCAGCCTATATGGCCTCAGTGAGGACTTCCGATCCGCCTTGCATGGCTCGGCTTGACTCCCTTCCCTATTCTTCATTTTAGGTGTATATATATATATATATATATATATATATATATGCATACTTGAGTTAATGAATGATCCATGCTGATATGACGATGTTTGCTATGGGCGTACGTAGAGAAAGTAACTGTGGACTCTAGTATTTTGAGATTTAAATTTGTAATGTTCTGGTTTTGACCTGGCTCTTCCGTGGCACCTTGTATCGGATTTATATTGGTTTGAAACTAAAATGGTTTATACAACTTAGAATATAGGACATGTATAGGTGTGTTAACACCGGGTACCCAATGGACTTCTCCAAATTTAGGGTAAGAAATCCCTTCTTTTTCACTAATCCCTTGTGTTGAAACCTTCAACCCGTACTTGGATTTTAAGATCCAAATGAATGTATCCAACCTTGAAAACATAACTTGGGTTATATAACTCTGGCCGTTAAATACACAAGTTTTGGTTTAATTTAGTAGAATTTGGAGACAATTGGAAGCAATTACAAGAAGTAGATCGCTGAAAGAGAGAGAGCTCGAGGTCGACTAGATCCATGGTCGACTAAGGATTTCAAAAAGTGACTCTATATTGGGGTAAAGAATGGTCGAAATTTAGAGATTACGTCGACCACGGCTCGGGATCGAGTGAAGCAAAGGAGTTCTCGACATTGATAACTCGACTAAAAGTTCACGCAGGAGATGCGGATTGGATTAGGCCAAACATCTGGAGGATTAATTTACCATGAGATCTTTATCCATCCTTCCATATATTTCATAAACCTCTATAATAGATAGGATTTAGATATATTTATTATTTTATCATGAGTTTTACATAGAGAGCAAGTTTAGGTTTTACTATAAACAAAGGCATTAGGCCTAGGGTTTTAGAAATTTCCCGCACTTGAGCAATCAAGCTTAGTTAGAGAGAAAGGATAGCCGAGAGTGGTGATGTAGAAAGACAAGATTGGTGTTTGCTTTTTTTTGGTTGTAAATTTATTCTTTATAAAAGTTTCATTTCCATGTCTATGATATCTTTCACTGCGATGATGAGTGAGTAGTCGTTCTACTTCTAGGGTCGGGGTGAGCCCGACGATAGCCGTGTAGGTATTCTTGAATATATGATACTTATAAGTGATTATAATCTTCTATCTTGAGCTTACTTTCACTGTGAAAGTAGAGAAAATTCTATATTTGCAATTATGAAGCGAAATTGAATTGATTGTGAATTTCGATAGTAATTAGGATTGATTTGCGAAAGTTGATTAAACTCTAATTATAAAAAGATAGAAACAAATAGGTTTTTATGCAAGATCATGGATTATCTATTTGTCGAGTGTGTGAAAGCTTCTCTTTTGATGATAAAAGCATGACCATTTTTATGATTCTCGTTGTTGCATGCATGGTTATTGTCGTGGTAAACCCTAGCCTTGAAAGATTTTCTTTATATTGTTTAAACTTTAATTTTAGCCATTCCGTTGTCTTTGAAATCCAAAAATAACCCTTTGATATTTCTGAACATCGCATCCTTAATCATCCTTTTGTTCTTCGACCCCTTATCGACAAAGTTACTGTTCTTTTGTTTTTGTGATCGACATCGACTACCCCTCAGTCGATGATGACTGCTTTTTCCATTGCTCTTGTCTTGGTCTAAGGTCTTCTGTTTGGATCTATTGTTGTGACTAACTCAACATCGACTACTCTAGTCGTCGTCGAGCTCTTTGTTTTTTGTTTGTTGTTCTGTGCAAGTTTGTTACTCGATGTCGACGTCTTTTGTTCGAGATCGACCACATCTGTAACCTGCTACTGCTTAAGATCGACTATTCCTGTCATGATAGACCACTTCTGGTCGACATCAGGCACTTTTGGTCGACAACAGAGAACGTTTTCAAGACTACTTTGGAACCACTAACACGCTTTCTCATGGATTGATCCTGATTCCTCTATACTATAACGGGGATTTTTGTAATTTATTTTTGCTTAAATGAGTTGGTTTGGTTGTATGAAATTATATTTTATATTTATTTACATAGCAAAACTTCGTCAACACCGATCATCCTTAAAGCAGAGCTGTAGTCGACGTCGACTACACCCTATCGATGTCGACTACTGGGCAACAGATGAAGGCACCTATTCTGGTTTCTATGCTTATTCTAGTGAGTTTCTCCTTTATCGCATTTTGATTTTCTATTCACAGTAAGGAAACCGTATTGTTCATGTATGGGGTGGGGGTAAAACTTCTATTTATGACTTTGGTGTTGGTCGTTTGGTTGTATTTTCTTGAATTGCTTTGACCTGGTTAAACTTTTGTATGTTTTGGATATTAATATTATTAATGCATATTTTAGATAGGCATTAGAGGTAGTTTTAGGTGTATTTAGATAGGATTTTTACATGTTTTGCAGTTATTTTGTATAGTTTTCTATTTTAGCATTCGAGTTCAGAATCGACACCATTTTCTGTTTATTATGCAGTTTTACAATTTGAGCTTGGATGGAGTATTAAGATGTCTAGAAGAGCTGATTTTGGATTATAAAAGAGGCAAAGGAAGAGTATCAAGAGAGATAAGGAAGAACAACATCGAAGATAAGAAAGAATCGCGGAGCCAGAGGGGCGGCGTCCGCCGCTTTTCCACCGGCGCCCACCGGTATCGCAGATTTCAGGATTATGATTTCGTCTGAATATATTTTAATTAGTTTATTATTCTTTTACAAAGACTCATATCTTATATAGGCCGACTCTATTAGGGTTATAGATCAATCATACGTTAGAAACACATACTTTTCTATTGAATTTCAATTAGGTTGTGAGTTGTTAAACTCATAGTTTTGCCTGTGATTTGAAGACATGTATGGTTGGTTGAATTGTGAGGATTTGATTTCATATTGTTATTCATGAGTTATTTTACTATCCTTATTCTTATTGTTCTTATTTGGACATGTCCCTCTTGATTGATCACCATGAGGGGATTTGTATCTTTGCTAGTGATTGATGATTTCATAAGAATAGTTGATCCATGGTAGCAAGCAATAGGTAGTTTTTCCCATGAAAGCATCACTTATCTATGCAGGATAGTAACACTTGATTAAATATCGGTTCCTTTGAGATTAAAGTTGAAGGGGTCAGAGCCTTTGACATTCTAGTTTATTAGGAGGGTTGGTATTGTCAAACTGCCATGTACTCTTGGATTTTATGTTGCTATGTATATTGAGAATTCAGTTAGGGTCACATAGTGTAAGGAATTGATAAGCCTGTAAGGGAAATTAATCTATCTAAACCAAAGACGGAATAACCGTTGAGAATAACAATGAAATCAATCCAAGGATCATCAACCCCAACCATTGTCAAGAATTGCAGGTGAAGCACTTTACTTATATTAATACACTTTCCAATCATTACCACTTTTATTTATTTGTTTGCTTTATTCATCTCAGTCTTATTTCTATTTTGCTCTAAATCACCATTAGAAACATGAATCGAACTTCTCTGTCGGTTCGACCTCTACTTGTATGCTATACTAATCTTTAATTTGTTTAGTTGAGTTAGGGATATTTATTGCATTTCGGGACAGGACCAATGACACATCATTTTTGTAGTGCCTCTAATTATCTTTAGATATGTTGTTTGCTTTTTTGTGCTTAATGTTTATGGTCCAAAGGAAGTGTTAAAGAGAATTGTTAATGACACACCCCGATTATGAAATCAAAAGAAAAGTGTAATGGAAGCTTTGATAGGACTCGATGATGAAAATGTGGATTCCGTTGGAGATATTGCAATCGAATTGCCTACTAAAAGGAAGTTTCAATTATGTGCAGATTTTTTTGAGAAAACCATGAAATGAGGTAAATAGATCTTGTTTTTTTTTATATATATGCAAGGATAAGAGGATGTAGGACTTTATTTTCCATTTGAGCTGAATTTTTCCATCCTACCCATGTTTATTGCCCTCATAAAATACCCATATATGAGTCTTATATCTGGTTCATTTGATAGCTCCACAAGAATCATAAATTGCATATTTTCTTTACCTTAAAACCAATCCGGGGAATTATGTATAAAAGTGGATGTTATGTCATGGAGATGAGTATGTGATTATTTTGTGTTGTTATGGAAATTATATTGAAGTTTTGATGGCAGGATGAAGAGGAATGATGGAAAATTTATTGAGTGAAAGAAAATTCGGTCACCAAGGAGTAAAGTGCTCGACCCTGCTTGCTTGAGTTGTTAGTTCGAGCAAGGTGGGACAACAAGGTGAGGAGTCTGAAGCACTATGTATCTGGGGCCATTCATGACACCCATGTTTACGACTCGCGAGAAAGCAATGCTAAGGTTAGAAAGGTAAAAGCATAAAGTGAAAAGAGGAAAGAGCGATATTAAGAGAGGATGAGGGATGTGAAAATATCATATGAAGTTGGGAGAAAGAGCATAAAGCTTATAAGAAAGTCTAAGAAGTTTCAATCTCCATATATTGAGCACCACATAGCCAAAAATCATCCCACACCTATGCCTTTTACCTCTCATTCCTCTATGAGCTTGCATAAAGTCCTCTTGATTATTGTTGCTATGTCGTATGAAATTGTTTTTACATAACCCCCTTTTGTGTGAGATGTTACTTGACGTAGGGGAGAATTAAATTTAAATATATAATATAAACTATGCAATCAACTCAAGCCTATCAAATAAATTACAAGACTCCCCAGTTGTAGTACAGAGGAATCTGGATCGATCCACGAGGAAGCGTATCAGCGCTCGACAAAGTAGTTCGCAAATGTTCTCTGTATCGACCAAAAGTCAGTCAATGTCGACTAAGGATTCATTCAATGTCGAGCGAGGCAGTTGATTTCTAGTAAATCAGCAACTCGATAGCAGATAACAGAAGCTCTCAATGTCAATCAGAAGACCTCGACGTCGAGTAAAACCTGCAATAACAAAAACAAGAAGTCGACATCGACTAAAGCAGTCGATGTCGAGTAAGTCCAGCAAGCAGTCGATAAAAAAACCGTTGACTAACATAAACACAATCACAAGCACAGTCGATATCGATGTCTACTAAAAGTGGTCGACATCAAACACAGAAACATAACAGAAACAACATCGATAAAGAACGATCGAAGAATAAAAGGATGGTTGAGGGCTAAATGATTAGAAATAGCAGAGGGTTTGTTGCTTCAATCACTTCACACAAAAGACTAGAACTTAGGGTTTCGAACAATATAATAAAAGCTTCCATGGTTAGGGTTTACCACGATAATAACCATGTATGCAACACACACGAATCATAGAAAAGATCATGCTTTATCATAAAAAAGATAACTTTCGCAATAAAAAAATTGATCATAGAGACTCTCGCATAAAAACCTATTTCTTTCTATTTCTTCATAATTAGGGTTTAATCAACTTTGACAAATTAATCCTAATTACAATCAAAATTTAAAATTAATTCACTTTTGCTTCATAAATTACAAACAAGGAATTTCCTCTACTTTCGCAGCAGAATTAAGCATGAGATCGAAGCATCATAGATTCAAGCATACATGCATGGCTATTGTCGAGCTCACCCCGATCCTAGAAGTAGGACAACTACTCACACATCATTGCAAAGCATGACATTATCGATATGAAAAACATAAACATGAAATAAAACTTAACTATAAAACTAAAAATCAGTCTCTTTCTCTCCTTCTCTCAGCTGCCTTTCTCTCGATAACTAGGGCACACAATTGCTTATGTTCTTGGATGACCTAAAACCCTAGCCCTAATGGCTTTATTTAAAGTAAACTAATCTTGCTCTCTAAGTAAAATAAATTCTATCTAATATGGAAATATAAATCTTCTATCTAAAATTATATCTAACTAATTTAAATCCTTTGGGTAAAGTGGAAATTACCCATAAGGAAAGATAGGTAAAGATCTCGTGCAAGTCTATCCTCAAAAGATTCGGCCAGATCAAATCTGCGGGTGTAGCACATGAAATTCCTGTCGACATCGAGTTAAGTTGTCGACATTGAGTGCTCTACAGCTGCACTTGATCTCGAGCAGTAGTCAATGTAAAGCTTTAATTTCAACTGCTCCTCTTTTCATTCCAGTAGCTTGATTCTTCAAATCCTTTAGTCGACATCGAGGGCTTTCAGTCGACGTCGAGCCTTTCTTTTCGGTAATCTCGTTCTTGCAATCGCTTCAGTTAGTCTCCAAATTCTACGAAATTAAACCAAAACTTGTGTAGCTCTCCATATCTTGCAAATAATCATATCTTACACAAATTCTTAGTATTCCCAATCGTAAATGCAGATAAATGACAGAAATTGGAATAAGAAAAAGCACAAAACATGGTCAAATATGCGAACGTCATTGCTTTTATAAACATGCATTGATTTGATGGTAAAAGTACTTGGAGTTGTTATATGGAGTTTGTGGATTATTATTGAAGTTGTTGACAAGAATGAAACAAAGTTTTGAAATATGGAAAATTTAATGAGTGAGAAAAAATTCGATCACCTCAGGAGATAAAGGTAGATCGACCCTGCTCATTGAGATGTTAGTTTGGCGAGATGGGACACAAGGTGAGGAATCTGAAGTACTAAGTATCCAGGGCCATTCATGACACCCATGTTTGCGACTCGCGAGAATGCAGTACCAAGGTTAGAGAGGTAAAAGCATTATATGAAAAAAAGCATTGAGCGAAGAGTGAAAGGTGAGAAATCTTATGAACAAGGAATGTGGAATGGATTGGAAAGAAAGTTTCTTTCCCCGGATTTAACACCACATGGCCGAAAATTAGCCCACCTTTAGCCTTTTACCAATCTACTTCTCATAAGCTTGCAAAAGTCCTCTTGATTATTAATGTTATGTTGAGAAATTGTTTTATGCATGTAACTCTCCTTTTGTGAGTATGATGTTGCTTTATTCACAGGCATGGATATTGACATTAGTACCTTTAAAAGTATTGCTTGGGGACAAGCAAGCTTAAATATGGGGTGTTTGATGTGCGCGTAAATTGTCATATTTTCTATGCACATTTATGTCCATTTTAACGTTATTTGCATGCATATTTGTTGGGAAATCAAAAGATTAGTGTAGTTTATGCTTATTTGTCAAATATAGAGGTCTACACGAGTTTTTATGTGATTTTGCAAAAATCTAGATGAAAACGGATGAATTTGGACAAGTGAAGAAGAGAGGAAACAGAACTCGAAGTCTACGGATGAGTCGAAATTGACCTATAGACTTGACATCGAGTGAAACAGAGTACCAGGAATCGAGCAGATGAGAAACAGAGCATGTCGACATAACAAGGTCGATATCAATGTTACATGGTCGATATTGAGTGGTCGAGATCGAGTTTAAAGATAGAAGTCGAGTGCCAATCCGACTTTGAGTAGGACTGCTCGAGATACAGAAAGAGAAGAGGTCGATATCGACGTTTTTTTTGGATCTGTTCTGCTGCTGCAGAACAGATCCGACGCTGTTTTTGATAGAATTTTATCCGAAGTGTTCAAGTTTATCCTAAATTAGAGATCTTCTATCATCTACACCACACTTATCAGTTTCTAATATGTACCTAAGTAATTTAGTTATTTTACTTTATTAAAGTTTTATCTTAGGAATAAAGATAGAGTTTCGAATCCTTGGATAGCGAGGTTTGAAATCTATAATTAGAGGTCATTAGGGCTGAGTTTACCCACATGAAGTTTTACATCGAAGCAATCAGTTTTTTACATTATACACGCAGAGAATTAGTTAGAGAGAGAGAGCCGAGCTGAGTTGGAGGGAAGCGAGAGCAGAGAGTTGGCTTTGTTCGGTGTACTTTCTTTCTATGCAATTTTAATACAAAGTAGTTTCTTTTACATGATGATGATGAGTTCAATGATGAAGCACGAGTAGTCGCCCCACTTCTAGGGTCGGGGTGAGCCCGACGATAGCAATGTAAGTTTGTGCATCCAAGGTATGATTTTTATGCGATTCCGTCTTCTATCCTATGCATGATCCTTTGCGAGAGTTTAGGAGATTCCTTATTTGCATTATTGAAGTGAAAGCCACTCATATTGTGAATTTGGATTTCTCATGAATTGGATAGTAACTCTTAGGTTTTATGCGAGAGCCTCTAATAACCTAATAGTTGGTAACGAAAGTTATTTGACGGAAAGACATCAAATTTCATAAATTTGGCATAAAACTTGCATTATTATCGTTGTGGCATGAATCCCCGGCCTTGGAAGCTTTTAGTTTATTGAATTAATATAAAAGTTTGTGTTTTTATTTCTGTTCATCCTTCCATCATCATCCTACGTTCTTCAGACATCTTTTTCGATAAATTAGGTTCGTTTTACAGTTTCTGCTTGAAGGCTCGAAATCGACTACAGAGGTCGATATCGAGTGCTACCATCGATATCGAGTACCATCTCGACGTCGACTGCTTGCTTCTGTCTTCTGCAGGTACTTAGCTGGAAAATCGACCATAACTGAGGTTGATATCGACCAGACACCTCGATATCGAGTGGTCTCTTGGAGTCGGAATTTGATTGTGATTGCAAGCTTAGGAAGCGCTGACATACCTCCTCGTGGATTCGATCCTGAATTACCCTACCACTACATCGGGAGGGATTCTTGTATTTTATTTGCCTGGATAAGGGAGTTAGCTTAGTTTGATTTGAATATTTTACTTAAGCGGATACCCCTCCCCCCACGAACAGTATCTGCTACACATGCTCAAAGCATATGAAACATCTGATCGTGTACACACCATGGTATACATGATATATCCTATAGCAGAAGCATAAGGAATCTTACTCATCTTTTCTATCTTAGGAAGTCTCTTAGGACACTGCTTCTTGCTCAAATATACACCATGTTGCATAGGTAAAAACCATTTCTTGGAATCTTGCATTTTGAATCTATTAAGAATATTATCTATATAAGTTCCCTAACTCAATCCAAGCAATCCCTTAGATCTATCTCTATAGATCTTTATTTCAAGTATATACTCTACCTCTGCCAAGTCGTTCATTGAGAAACATTTCTTCAGTCAGTCCTTAACAAACTCTAGCATCGGAATGTCATTTCTAATAAGTAGTATGGCATCCACATACAAGACTAAGAAGACCACTTTACTCCCACTAAACTTCATGTATACACAAGGGTCCTCTTCGTATCCGATGAAATCAAACTCTTTGATATTTTCATCAAACCGAAAGTTCCAATTCTTAGATGCTTGCTTAAGTCCATATATAGACCTCTTAAGCTTGCATACCTTCCCAGCATCACTTGGATCTTCAAAACCCTCTGGTTGTGTCATGTACATATCCTGTTCCAAGAATCCATTCAGAAAGGCGATTTTGACATCCAATTGTTAAATTTCATAATCATAATAAGCGGCAATAGTAAGGATTATCCTAATGGATCTTATCATGACAACTGGTGAAAATGTCTCATCATAGTCTATACCATGAATTTGTTTAAAACCTTTAGCAACTAATCTTACCTTGTATGCATACACCTTTCCATCCTTATCTATCTTGAGTTTGAAAACCCATTTGCTCCCTGTTGGTTTTACCTTATCTGGCAAATCAATCAAGTCCCACACTTGATTTTCAAACATGGATTCCATTTCGGATCTCAAGGCCTCAAGCCATTTCTCGGAGTCTAGACCCGTCGTTACTTGGTTAGGGGTATTAGGCTCATCATGTTCTAATAGAAGAACATCAAGGTTTACATTCAAGATGAAATCATCATAACATCTTGGTTGTACCCTTGGCCTATCTGATCTACAAGTGGGTTCAACTAGTTCAACAACTGGAGTTGGAACAATTTCCACAACTGTTTGTGGATCTTCTTGTTCCGATTCTTGGATGTTTTGGGGCCCTAGGCCTTCCAAAACCATCAACTCATCCTCCACATCATCTATGCCATCATGTTGTTGAGTTTGTTGCTCTTCATCTTGAATTAGTTCAAGATGAATATTTCTCCCACTTGACTTGTTGGAAATAAACTCTCTTTCTAAAAAGACACTATCCCTTGCAACAAACACCTTTTGCTCAGTGGGATTGTAGAAGCAGTATCCAAAACTAGCTTTTGGATAACCTATAAAATAGCATTTATCTGATTTAGGGGCAAGCTTATCAGTTTGTAAACGTTTTACATAAGCTTCACATCTCCATATCTTCAAAAAAGACAATTTTGGAACCTTTCCATTCCATATCTCATATGGAGTTTTGTTTACATCTCTGGACGGAGTTCTATTTAGTGTAAGTGCGGCAGTTGTGAGGGCATATCCCTAGAAGGATACCGGAAGGTTAGCAAAACTCATCATTGACCGAACCATGTCTAACAAGGTCCAATTTCTCCATTCAGACACACCATTGAGTTGTGGTGTTCCTGGAGTAGACAATTGTGTTACTACCCCACTGTTTTTCAAATGATGATCCAATTCATGGCTCAATTACTCACCACCACGATCTGATCGAAGTGCTTTGATTTTCTTGCCAGTTCGAGTCTCCACCTCATTTTGAAATTCCTTGAACTTTTCAAGGATTCTGATTTATGTGACATAAGATAGATATATCCATATCTACTCATGTCATCAGTAATGTAATGAAGTATCCCTTTCATTTATTCCTTTGAAAGGTGACCTTGTGATCTTTCCCATCAAACATGACTCACATGTATCAATGGATTCACAATCCACGTCTTTTAGAAATCCATCTTTGTGGAGCTTCTTCATGTGGTCTAAACTGATGTGACCTACACAACAATGAATAGGTAGGCCTCACTCAACTTATTTTATTTTTTCCTTTTTGTGTTTATGCTATAAGATTATGTTTTAAGGTCAAATACAAGTATTCCATTAATATCTTGAGCACAAGCATAGAAGATATCTTCCTTGTGAATAACAATACCTTCATGTGTAGTGTCGAAATTAAAACCTTCAGAATAAATTACTGCAGCCGAAACAAGGTTCTTTGTAATGCTAGGAACAAAATAACAATTATCCAGTTCTAAGATTAAACCAGAAGGAAGAGATAAACTAAAATCTCCTACGACAAATGCAACAACACTTCACTACTAGAAAAATGCAATTAGACATCAGTTCACAACAGATGTCTTTCAAAAAATTTACGATCTCATAGTGCGTGTAGAAAAAGATCAACTTTTTTACAGCGGTTTTAGGCCGATGTCTTTTCTTGGTTAAAACATCTATTTTATTTTGAATATAGATATAAATCAGCCCCTCAAATTTATTTTTGACATGTTCACATATTGTTAAAGCCTCATTATTTTCATTTATAAGCTTTTAGTGATGACCACACCATGCCTATATTTTACATTTACATCACTATTTTTGAAATAATCAATGTATTAAAACAAAATAGACATCTTTTTTATTATATTGACTTTGTGTATATTAATTTCATATATATATATATATATAATTAGTGATTTTTTATTGTTTTAAAATAATCTATCGTATGAAATATGTACATAACTGATGTATTAATATGATATGGACATCATTATATATTTATATAAAGATGTTATTGTTAGTAATATATATCAATTTATATTAACATTGTGATGTAAAAATATATTTTACACATTGATCTATAATGATACTAACATCCGTTTTTATGTTATGGTTTCATTTCATAGTTATTCAGACACAACGTTTTTCATCTATAATCCTATGTTTTTTCATTCCATACACAACACCCTTTGTTCATATAATAAGATTTCACAAATGATGGGTACTTAATGAACATATACATTAAAATAAATGTGAAATCAACATTTACAAATGTTTTAAAAAGGATAGGTACTTGAAAGATAAACTTTTAAAAATGATGAGTACTTTTAAATGATGGGTACAAAGGATAGTTTGGTAGCCCTTAAGAAGACTGTCCTGGGCACACTTCCAAAAACTAAAACTATGTTGTTTGGGCACCCTACTCTAGCTCAAGCATATTTATGTTTCTAACTAAATTTTCATAATAGTCATAATGAGATATTGCCAAGCACCAACCTAAGCTATCATCCAGACGATCAGTGGAAGCTTATCTCATCCTTGATATTTTATATTATCCTTCAAGTGCTTCAGGTTTCCATCGTAAAACCTAAAAATTGCATGTGAAGAAGTGAAGTTCTGAAGATGAAACAAGTAAAGGTTATTCCAACTCCAAGAGCCAAGCATATTCAGAAATCCCTACTTACGTGAAGTGTCCTCTCTCTGACTACTAGCATATGCCCAATTAACCTTGATAGGCTGTCCAAACCTGCAAGCGTAATGATTAGATACAAGCAATGAATATATAGCATAATACCTGAATATAAAAGTTTGTGGCACCAACAATGATTGGCAGGTGATCTCATGAAATTATGTCTTTAATAAGATGAAAATATGCTAGATAATTGTAGTTACTAACACTATAGTAGAGCTATTCTTGATTCGTCTTAACATGTAATGACAAATGCATATCTGAAAGAAAGAAAGTAATAACAACAAAAGAATTAAAAAAAACTCAGGCATGGGGAAATCTCGGTAATCCATCACTTTGATTGTTACATCCAGAATTCCCTCTAATCACAGACCAACATAAGATCAAAAATCCTACAGATCACTAAGCTTCACATACCCTCACAAGTAATGGTTTTGACCTCATGCCACCAAACGTCAATTTAAGAGAAAAAAATCGAATGTACCTGCAAGCATACATGTAATATGCACACTCCACTAACCTTCATACCCTTTTATTTTTCAATTATTGATTTTGGGAAAATATCTATCCCAGAAAATGTATTGGTTTGAGGGCTTTGCAAAGAGAGAGAGAATCACAATGAGAAACCTTTCTGCTAAAAAATGTTGACTTTGGTGGATAGAACATCTAAGCCTTTCTAAACTTGCATCGATTCGACATTAATGATCTCACTCCAGCAGGCACTCCTTGACCAACTGAAATCACCATTACCTGACTGAAATACAACTTCAGCAGACACTCCTTGAGCAAACCACACATGCCATAGAAATAAAGGAACTTTGACATTCCCTACATCATGAAACAACAGACCAGTCTAAAATTTCTTAGATACAAGTGATAAAAGTACTTGAATAACATTGAAGGCATAAAAAGCAAAGACCTTATTGTTGTAATGGCTCGAGTTTATTAACCCGGGTTACGTTTTGAAGGTCGGATACCTTCGTTCGGATCTTGCGCACCAAGTACGGGTAGAAAGTTTGAAATTTGAATGTTTAGTGTTTAAAGGGGGATTTCATACCCAATGTTCTTGTGAGGTCTGTTGGAGACCCAGTGTTAACACACATATACTTGTCCTAAGTACTATGTCGGGAAAACAACTTCGCTTAAAGCAACAATCGCGTACATACAAGGTTCCACGGAGCAGCCGGGTGAAAACATGTTTATTATGTGGTTAATCTACTATATTGTTTTATATGGTCGAGTGGCAAGTCATTTCCAATGATTCCCTATGAATATCCCATGCCAAACAACTCACAACACTAAGTAGGATAATGCATATATACCTAAAAACGTTAAGGGGGCATAGGATCATAGTGAGGCCTACACTTTGCTGTTCCCCACATATAAGCACACATATACGCTAGTCATAATATCATGCTTCTAATGCGGGACAGGAATTTAAATCATGCAAGCATGCTAGCAGTTTATATATGCAGGAAGCGGTAAATGGGCCCACACAGAATACCAAGTGGCATATCCCTCTGGGCTCCTAAGGAATCATATAGCAACTCACTATCAAAGGACCTACCTCACCTCACGGTGCAGGCCAATCCCACGTAATGAGCCTACTAACCATGAAGGGGAGGCAAGCGACGACAACTATATAAGGCCTAAGGCTCTAAGAGTCCTTTGGCCCTTACTACCAAAAAGCCTATCGTATCATCGAGTGCAAGCAACTTTCTATACCAAAAAGCCTACTGCATCATCGAGTGCAAGCAACTTTCTATAATAAACACCAAATAAGATGATAAGAATGAAGAAAAAGGTCCCATCCCATAACACCTATAACGGCCGTTTTGTTTACAAACGCATGGAAAAGACAATTACTCATTCAATGGTGCAACCTAAGCAGGATACTACATGGCATGCTCTTATGCATATGCAACACCTTGTATATCATGCACAAATAAGCAGGGAGGATTTCTGATCAATTTGAGTAAGTTCCGGAGAAACTTACCTGGAGAAGAGCTGAATCCAAAGCAATCATAGCAATGTAAGCAAGCAGATCTAATCAAGTCATAGATCACCTAGCGAGTAATACATAATATGCATAAGTCGAAGTCTACTCACATAATGACCATTCACATAAATCACATAAGTCAAAGATCTTATTCCACAACTTAGGCATATTATCATCATCATCAACATCATCTCAATTCAACATATTATCTCATCATATATCATCATATAATATCTCGTATATCATCTTATCATTCCATATCATCTCAAACCGTCATATATCATCACATTCCATCTCATCAATTTCCATCTCAACATATATCATTTCACAAATCATTTAACATGTACCATCGCATCATATCTCATATAACATCTCATCATGCCTCTTAATCATTTTCATATCATATAACATCATGCTTTCATTTATATGAACACATCATAATATCATTTTTTAAGGACATATATCAACATTTCACCTCATAATTCATATTTAACAATTATAACACATCATAACTTGCTTATCAGATCAATATCTCATCAAAGATCATATATCGAATCATATCATGACAATATCGGCATACCATAATTTATATTCACACAAGTCATCAAATTTATTCATAAAGTTAGACAAGGTAAGTTAGTTTCCCAACATTTCCCAAAATCCATTTAGAATCTCAAGTTAGATCAATCTTTATTCAATCCAAAATCCATTTATAAAGCATAACCCTTTAATCAACTTATCATCTTATTTTATTAAAATAAATCCGACAATGTTAGAATATTTCCAAAAATTCCTCCTTTTAATTTTATTAATTCATTTCCATTTCGCAAATCAATTTCCAACCTCTTTAAAACCTTTTCCAAATACCTTTTTCCGATCTAAGTCCAATAATATATTTTAAATCTCCATATTTTACAAGACCATTATATATATACATATATATATATAATTACCCTTAACATATTTTATCAAATGAGAATCCAATTATTTTTATTTTATAAAATCCACCCCTTTTAAATGACCAAAAATCGCCCTTTGTTATATTACAAAACCAACCCTTACTTATTTCTTAAACCGGATCCCCTTTGTAAAAACAGGCCCAGTTCATTCTTCTTTTAACAGATTCAGCCCAATACTTCATTTTCCTTTTTAAACCCAAATAATCTGGTCCAAAAAATAGGCCCACATATCTCTTTAAAATATGGTTTTGTTATGGGCCAAACCGAACCGGTTTCATTTAAAAAAAATGACCCAAACTGAACCCTTTTTTTTTAAGTAGAAACCGAACCCATGACAGCATTGTTCACTCGTCCCCTTCAAAAGCCCTGGTCACACCCATGATCCCTCCTTCTCACCAGCTTGCTCGCTCTCGGTCATCCCCACCCTTTTCGTTCTCGTCGTTGCCTAAAACCGACCCTACCCTCTTGCTCTCCGCTCGCTCTTGCGCTCTCTGGTGCTTGCTTGCTCTCACTGCTCCTCACTTGAACTCCCCCCCCCTCTCTCTCTCTCTCTCTCTCTCTCGCACACTCGAGCTTGCCGGAGCTCTCATCACCGGAATCTCACTCGCCCTCTCCCGAGCTTTTTAACAAGAAAGGAAAGAAGAACCCAATCAAATCAAGAAAAGAAGTTGTGGGGCTCACCAAGAGGTTTTGAGTTCATCAGAGGTTCGTCGGAGTTCTTCGGGGCTCATCGGAGACTCGGGGAAGCTTTTCGGACCTAGATTGGAGTTAGGGAGTGAAAAGAGTGGAGCTTTCCTAGGTGTACGATCGGAAAAGAGGAAGGGGAGCTTACCAGGGTGTTCGGACGAAAATAGGGGAGCTTTCCTCTTTTGATTCGTTTAGCACACATGTACTTCTTCCGGTACCAACACCTCAACTACAGTTGGAGCACTTGATCCAATGAAATACTCTAACTCATGTGTCTTGTTTTTTCTTGTATCATCACAAGGTTCACCCAATTTTTTTAAAACTCTTTTTATCGCTTTCGATACAATATCTAGTCTTGGCAGGTCCCTTCCGACCAGCTGCATACAATTAAAAAAATCCATCCAGTTGCTTTGAAATTTCTTGTCCTTGGGGGCTAACTTTAGGAATCATCCACAACAACAATCTCTCAACACAATACACAACAAACAATTCAGTTTTAGTTTTAGGATTTATGAAGCTTTAGGGTTTTTGGCGCTTACGAGAGCCTACACTGAGATTTTGAAGCCTTCGGTTTGGTTTTATTTATGAAAGTTCATTTCTTTTATTCAATCATGTTCTCTTCTACCATGAGCGAGTAGTTGCTTTTCTCTTAGGGTCGGGGTGAGCCCGACGTTAGCCATGTGTGGTTGATATGGTTTGATGTTGATATTTTTTATGTCTTGATCTTCTCCTACCATTTTGTGTTTAGCCCTTATCGAAAAGAAAAGGAATTCATGCAAACAACATGGATCATAAACATAAAATAGGTAGAGACAATTGTGTTTATTTACGAAAGCTTATATTTCTATTTGTTGGTAATGGCGAAAGCTAGTTCCTTTGATGTGATAGCATAATTATCAGTCTTACTCTATCTTGTGCATGTGTGGTCAACATTGTGGTGATCCCTAGCCTTAGGAGTTTGTTTTCATTATTTTTTTACAACTTTTTAATCATTGCTTTAAACCCTTGATTTTCTGTTCAAACCATCTTATTCATCCTTACATTCTTTGGCCACCTTTGCCGACGTTTTCTCTCAATTTTAGTGATCGATATCGACTAAACAAGTCGAGATCGATTGCATCCCATCGATCGACGGTTTTCTGTGTCAATCGAACTCTATGACTAACTCGACATCGACTAATCTAGTCAACATCGATAACTTTTTGCCTTCTGTGTTTGCAGGTTAACACACTGGAGATCGATAGCCCCATCGACATTGACTATTCCAGTCGACATCGAGAGCTTATGGTCTACTTATGCAGAACGTTTGTGCAAACTACTATGGATCCGCTGACACGCTACCTTGTCGATTGATCCTGACCCTTCCACTACAATGGGGGAGTCTTGAATTTATTTGAGAGGCTAGGGTTGATTATTTGGCTCACATTTTATATATTTTTATAATCAATTCTCCCCTACATCAATAATATGCTTTTAACTTGTTGTGCGCTTATAATTTATGGTACTTGATGACTTGGGTGCGACAATTACTATCATTCTTGATGTGTTTGACTTATGCATACTTGTTTTGTTATTTATATCACTTATGATGGCAATTGTTTGATGCCTTTTAGCCCTTGGTTTTATGTGGAAATGAGATGAAATTATGAGAAGTTATGTGGTTGTAGCCGATGTTTTGTATTGGTTAGTTGGAAGCTTATGAGCTCAGGCTTGAGAACCTTACTCTAGTTGATGGAAAAGCTGAAGGTTTTGAGAACTGGGACATATTTGTTGATCCGAGAGCCATGATATTCTGACAATGAGACTTTCTAATTGAGTTAATGGAAATGCTTAGAAATGCTTGCATGATAATGTTTTCATAGAGTTAACACAAGTATTTTATATGGACGCTTGTAAAGTACTTGGTAAGACCTAGTAAGAATATTGTGATGATTTTGTAATGCTTATACAAGTATTTCATGGGGACGCCTATGTAATACTAGTAGGGGACACAAAATGCCTTGCTTATATGCTTATTTGAGATGTTTTGGCATGATATTGTCTCATGACCGATTTCGTTGATGTTTTACGTGCTCTACGTGATTAACTATGATGATATTGCTCCTTTTTGTGAATTCATTTCGAAAATAGGACCATCTGTACACAACTCGACTAAATGTGTGTGAATTAATGAATAGATACCACTCACATAGTAATGAAAATAGGAATGATCTTTAAAACGTAGACTCTGAGGCTTGTTTGAAGGGTTTTCTCCTCTTGAAAGGAAGAGATATATACTCGAGCTAACTTGAAAATTATGAGATTCGATGAGATAACAAGCTGACCTTTTAATTTACCTCCTTGGATTTCTTGGTGAGGTTTTTCTTTGGGGCCTTAGAGAACCCTAATAAATTTCTATGACAACTTCTTATCTCTCTTCAATACTCTTCCTATACCTTGCCGTCCTCGTTCCTTCTTAGTTCCTTTCATGTTGGTCGCCTACGTCCCTAAAGTTATGGGTCAAACTTGTTGCGAATTAGTATGTTTATGTTAGAAAGTTACTGTCTTGAGGTAGTACAACACAGAAAGGGGTCTTTATGAGTGACTCTTAGAAATCTGTCGGATGTCATCCTTTGTACCAAGAGTCTTTTGACGTCTTTGTTCACTCGGGGAAATTCGTTCGAATGTCTTCTTTATGGTTGGTGTCCACCCAAAAGTATATTGTGTATTTTTAAGAAACAAATAGGCTTCTTTTCGGAATGGATTATGGAATCTGTGGGGATGAGTCGATGTTGCCGTGAGAAACTTCTATTTCGTTATAATGGTAGTCTTGTCTGTGTTTCCATGTTTCGATGTGTTATTATGTTATATACATGTCTTATTCGGATCTACATTGGTATGTATCTATCCTATTGCACTTTCCATCCATGCCTTAGCCACATTATCTTAGGATCGTATTACCTTCTATGGTGCTTCTTTTGTGTTTCTCTTGCCTTGTTATATGATTGGTTTGACTTCGATGCATAGCCATGTTAGCTCCTATACATGTATATCATATGTTTATGTACCCGTGGCGTATTTGGCGTTACTAGTGTCATTAGGATCCATGACTTGAAGTGACATTACATTTAGTTACTTGTAATATTCATGCCTTGTTGACATGTATATGCATATCGTGAGGTTTTCTGTAACTTTAGGTAGTCACCACTGTTTCATGGTCGTGTTATTTCCTTTTACACCTCTCTCGTATTCTTGTTATGTTTTCAAATGATCACTTTGGCCTATTTTGTGCTATTGGCATGTATGTTGTTACATGCAACTTAGGTGCACTCCTATTGTGTTGTGTGCTACTAGTATCAATTATATGAACTCTACTTTCGAAGAAATGATTATTTAGTTTTATGCCCTAATTATAACATTGGTTGATTATTATTAATGCATGACTTATTATAGCTCGGCCCATGTCTTTTCTATATGTATCTTAGTTGGTATGCATATCTATATCATTATATACTATATATTCATGCTTAGTCATCACAATTTTCGATTTACAACTTTTTTATTATACTTCACCTACATTTCTGTTGTGTGGTTATATAGTTGTTTTGATTGGTTGTGTATCGTTATGTTAGTGGTTAGACCATAACTTCGTGTGCTTACACGTTACCATATGCTATTAACACTATTTAGAAATTAAGTATTTGAGAATATGATTATGTGATTTATTGCACTCTCCATATTATTTACTCTTATGATATGGTTGTGGCAGTATACATATCTTTCATACATGTTCTTTTGTAATATGGTCTATGTTATCCTGTTGAGCTTATGGTTTTATGTGGTATGGGTTGATGCATGCCTCAGTGACACAAGTGCATGAAGCACACACTTACACTTGTCTTTTTCTAGTAAAATGTATGTCATCTCTCTTGCAACTTTTAAGACATGTTGATACTATTCCTTACCTATTTTGTATAGTTCCCATACACCATAGTGGTATATAGGATTCCCTTCGGCAAGTACTAAAAATATTCAATTATATTCGGGTGTCAGATTGTGAGATCTATCTTATGTATATATGAATGTTGTACCTTAATAGAACTTCCTAGTCATCATTATAGGTGATATTCCTTGCTAGTGAGGATTTGATTGATAATAGTATGTAATGATATTGCTTTGATAATGTCATATTATTTACCTTGTACCATACCACATGTTACGATACTGACACTATAATCGTGTTACCATTGCCTGTTGAGATAGGATCATGTTAGTGTACAAGGTTACAACATTGTGTGTTTATGACTTGATGTGTTACATGATGATTTGAGTGATGCAATCGTAACCATATACGATCTGAGTCTATCTTCGTATCAGGAGGTAGTCGAGTGGTCCCTGAGTGTCTTATTCTTTCAATTCCAACTTGAGCCTAGCTTGGACTGGGCCCTGACTTCATGATCTTAATGGTGAGTGTGCCTTAGAGGCCTTTTTATCCATGAGTTGTGTTTCATTTGTCTAGTTCTGTGCTCGTCATGATACTTGGTTGTGCCCTTTCGGGTTGGTGGTGATATGTTGAAGTATGATGATGGTGATCTTTTCTGGGTGATGGCAATGTGTAGATTTCTGTGATTATACGAGTTGTCGATGATTAGATCTGATACGCTGATAAATTTTGATTTGTGAATGTTGATATGTTGATATCTTGAGCTTGATATACTTAGATTGATCTTGAGAAATGAACGTAGGAAGTGAAATTCGGGATTAGCCATTAGAGGTGGATAAACTGCTTCTTGAGTTTTTGAAATTTTGGTTGACTGATATAGGAAGAACTGGCTCGAGTTTCGAAAGGGGTTATGAAAAGGATTTTAGTCTCGAGGACGAGACTTGTTTTTAGAAGTGGATGATGTAAAGACTCAAAATTTTTAAATATTATTTTGTGAATTATGATTTAACATTAATTTGGATTCTATTTAAATTCTAAGAAGTTCGAAATATTTTGAAAATCCCTGTCCTCGAGAAATCTATTTTATTTTATTTTTTTCGAAGTGAATTCTGGCATAATTTTGAATTTTTATTTAAAAACAGATTTTATTTTCTTTTTTCTTATTCCGAGACCTGAAATCTTTTTTCTGATTTCATTATTATTCGGTTTTGAAGATTTATTTTGAATTGAGTCGGGATAAGGTCGAGAAACCGGGTTTTATGATTTATTTTTTTGGGTAATTTGACATCCACTTGGGACCACTTTGTTGTCTTATTCCTAACCCATTCCATCTTGTTCTATCTTGTTGGGAGGGAAAGACTTGAATAAGCAAATAAAAGCAAACCAATCCCTATCCAAGCAAATAAAATACAAGACTCCCTCCCACTGTAAAAGTATGGAATGATGATCGATCCACGAGGAAGCGTGTTAGTGGGTCCTGAATAGTGTTGAAATATTCTCTACAGTGTCGACCAGAAGCCTTGATATCGACAAAAGTGGTCGATGTCGATAAAGGTAGTCGATTTTCTTCAGCAAAACCTACAACGATAAAAACAAGTAGATCGACGTCGACTAGAGGTAGTCGATGTGGAGTGAGCACCAGCGGGGTAGACACAGCACACCGTCGACCTTCACACAACAGCAGCAGAAGGGTCAACATCGAATGGTTCAGTCGATGTCGATAGCAGTAACAGAAAATATGAAAAACGTCAAATTGTTCGACAAAGAAAGGTCGAAAGACTTAAAGGATGGCAAAAAGACACAATGATCAAAAAGGGTTCAAAGCTGGGATTTTTAGGGTTGTCAACTTATAAAAGAAAAGCTTCCAAGGTACGGATTCACCACGACAACAACCATGTATGAATCACACAAGAATCATAGAAAAGTTCATATTTTTATCATCATACGGTAGCTTTCACAATAAAAAAATAGAATTATAGAGGCTTTCGCATAAAACCTATTTGTTTCTATCCTTTTCATAATTAAGGTTTAGTCAACTTGCACAAACAAATCTTAATTACTATCCAAATTCAAAAAGTAATTCACTTTCACTTCATAAATTGCAAATAAGGAATTTCCTCTACTTTCGCAGCAGATTAAACATGGGATATACAATGATAAACATATAAGGAATCAATTATTCAAGTACGTACACATAGCTATTGTCGGGCTCACCCTAACCCTATAAGTTGAATGACTACTCACCTATCATCATGGCATACATCAAAATAATTATAAAAAACATAAACTTCCATAAAAATAAAACCTTTAAAAGTACAACTAAACTCAGTCTCGTCTTTTTAACACCTCACACTCGGTCGTCTCTCTCTCTCTCTCTCACTCTAACTCTCTATAACTTGATTACTCAAGTGCCAATGGGTTCTCTAAAACCCTAGCCCTAGTGGCTTTATTTATAGCTAACCAACTTGCAAATTAAGAAAGTATATTCTATCTAATTGTAAAAGAAAAAAATCTCCTAACTAAACTAAACTCCATCCATATAAAGTCTGATCACTACATGGAATGATAGAAGATTTCGTGCCTTGGATAAACCCTCAAAAGATTCGGGCTTATGTTAGGATATGAGGAATGTCATGTTCGAAACAAATATATAAAATAGATGCAAACCGAATCCTAGCCTATGCAAATAATTACAAGACTTCCTCCCATTGTAGTAGAAGGGTAGTCAGGATCGATCCACGAGGAAGCATGTTAGTGGGATCCTAGATAGTCTTGAAAAGCTCATGTCTTTTATCGACCATAAGCCTCGATCTCGACCAAAGTACTCCACGTCGACCTAGGCTGTCGATTTCTACTACAACAGAAAACCTGCAGAGACAAAAACGGAAGTCGATATCGACTAGGATGGTCGATATCGATGTCAGCAAATGAAATCGTCTGGCTCAGAAAATTTCTAGTCGACACAGGGCAGTCGATATCGAGTAGTTCACTCGAAATCGACCTTAGACCGCAACTACAGGAAGATCGGGATCGACACAGAAGACCGTCGATCTGGGCTTAGTGGTCGATATCGACTAGGGAGGTCGAAATCGACTGGTCCTGCAGAAGCGTTAGTTTGTGGGCAAAGAAGGCCGAAGACGAATAGGACGAAAGAGGAGCGATGGACAGAATAAAGAACAGATTTTTATGAGAATAAAGTATATAAAAAGCAACTCCCAGGGCCAGGGTTTTCCACAACGTTAACCAATGCATGCAATAAGGCAAATAAGATAGACAATTTAGCTATCTCGCCCGAGGGACATGCTTTCGCTATACACCAACTCTTATGAATACTCTTGCAAATAAACCTAATTGTCTCTACCAATTTTATGTTTAAAACTCAAGTTGTTAGCATGAATTCCTTTTCTTTTGATTAGGACTAAACATAGAATCATAGGAGATGATATAGACACAACAACATCAAAATCAAATACTTACCTTAAGCACGCATGGCTAACGTCGGGTTCACCCCGACCCTAGAAGCTCTGGGAAACTACTCGCTCTTCATTGCATGAAACACTATTGATGGAAAAGGGAAAACTTGCATTCATAACTTCAAAGCTTTACAACTCCACGTCGGCTCTCGCAAACGCCAAACCCTAAAGCTTCTTTCTAACTCTAACTCTATTGATTATATCTTGCTTGCTTGAATGAATAAAAACCAACCCCCTAGGGCTTTATTTATATGCTACTAATCCTTGCTATCCAGGGAAAGTAGATCCTATCTTCTATCTAAACTCTATCCCAAGAAGTAGGATAAATCTTTTATTTAAGGTAAATATAGAAAATAACTAAATAAACCTTTAGGGTAAAAAGAGAAATATCCCCAAGGTATAATCTATCTAAATAACAAGATAATCCGTGACTTATGTGATAAAACTTCAAATCCGCATCTTGAAAAGCGGGTCCAACCTGTGTTGAAATTCAGTCGATATCGACTGAAGCAATCGAAATCGACTTCTTCATTTCTGCTCGACGGGCTCTGCTTCACTCAATTTATGGGGCGTGGTCGATATCGACTCCATCTACTCGATATCGAGTGCTCTTCAGTTGTGGTCTTTGTGGTCTATCTTGATACTCAGAGTCCATGCCGAGGTCTTCAGTCGATATCGACCAGTCCTGTCGATATCGACCACTTTTCTGCTTTACTTGGTTTCTTCGTTTTGACTCCGATTCCGCTCCAATTCCTACATATTTAGAACAAAACTTGTGCAGACTCTATTTCTTGCACGTTAGCTCATTCTACACAAATTTATATCATTTTTCAACCTTTTCTTTAGGAATTCAATGAAATATGAAGTCAAAAGATGCAAATAAAAAGGGTACAAATATGTACATCAGCTTAAATATGTGTTTTCTGCGCGTCAGGCCAATCGACGTCGAGTGGAGTGGTCAATGTCAAGTGTCTCTGGCGCACTCGATCTCGAGAAGTGTGTTAGACTTTGATTGCTCATGTTTCCATTTCAGCAGCTTGAATCTCCACCTTTCTTGGAGTTGATATCGATAGGACTAGGTCGATGTGACCTCTCTACCAGCTTGTCTTCTTTTGCTTGCAATTGCTTCAAATTCGTTCCAATTTTTGCAAAATTGAACCAAAACTTGTGTAGACCTCTACATCTTGCAAATAAGCATATCTTACATAAATTCGTAGTATTCTCATCCGATAATGCAAATAAATGATAAAAAACGGAATAAAAAACAACATGAAATGTGGTCAATTATAAGCACATCAAATCACCCCATAATTAAGCTTGCTTGTCCCCAAGCAATACTTTTCATGGTCACACAGCAGAAGAAACAAAACTCTGAACATCATAGATCTATTCTTATATAACTCTAACAACCAATTACCATCCTCGCAAAGGTATTTTGCCTTTAAATTCGTGCATGTGAATGAAAACCAACATCTCATACAAAAAGAGGGTTATAAAAAAAACAATTTCTTGTGACAAAACATCAATAATCAAGAGGACTTCTAAGCACGTGGTGAAGTGAGGGTAAAAAGCATTGTGGCGGGCTAATTTAGGCAATGTGGTGCTAAATCCAGGGATAAACTTTCAAACATTCTTGATTTGGTTTGATGCACTTTCTCCTTTATGATATTTCCACATCCCTCTTCCTCTCTATATGCTCTCATTTCTCTTTTCATTGTAATGTTATTACCTCTCTAGCCTTAGTACTGCCTTCTCGCGAGTCACAAATATGGGTGTCATGAATGGCCCCGAATACTTAGTGCTCCGGACGCCTCAGCTTGGTGTCTTATCTCGCATGAATTTTATCCCCCGCAAGTAGGGTCGATTGATGTACATATTTTTAGCCTTTTTACTTGCGAGTTTTGATTTCATATTCCATTCGATTCATAAAGTAAAGGTTGAAAATAATGCAAATTTGTGTAGAATGAGCTAGCGTGCAATAAATAGAGTCTGCACAAGTTTTGGTCTAAATATGTAGGAATTGGAGCGGAATCAGAGTCAAAACGAAGAAGCCAAGCAAAGCTGAAGAGAGGTCGAAATCGACATGACTGGTCGATATCGACTGAAGACCTCGACATGGACTCTGAGCGTCGAGACAGACCACAAAGACCAACATTCAAACCACTCGATATTGAGTAGATGCATCGATGTCGACTTCACACTAGATAGAAGAGTTGAAAGGAATCTGTTGAGCAGAAACAGAGAACTCGATATCTACTGACGTGGTCGATATCGACTAGAATTCAAAACGGGTTGGACGCGCTTTTTGAGACACGGATTGCAAGTTCTATCAACATAGCCACGGTTTATTCTCTTAATTAGATAGAATATGTGTTAGGTTGTTTCCTTTTTACCCTAAGATGTTTATTTGTTATTTTAGATATTTACTTTAATAAAGATTGATCCTAGTTGTCAAGGATTTATTTTAGATAGAAGATTTGTTCTACTTTCCTTGGTTAGCAAGGATTAGTAATTATAAATAAAGCCCTAGGGGGTTGGTTTATATTCATTCCACAACACAACAATCAATAGAGTTAGAGATTAGAGAAAAGCTTTAGGGTTTGGCGTTTGCGAAAGCCAACGTTGAGTTGTAAAGCTTTGAAGTTTTAATGCAAGTTTTCCTTTTCCATTCAATGGTGTCTTCTGCGATGAAGAGCAAGTAGTTTCCCAAAGCTTCTAGGGTCGGGGTAAGCCCGACGTTAGCCATGCGTGTTTGAGGTAAGTACTTGATTTTGATATCGTTGTATCTATATCATCTCCTATGATTCTATGTTTAGTCCTATCGCAAGAAAAGGGATTCATGCTAACAACTTGAGTTATAAACATAAAATTGGTAGAGATAATTAGGTATATTTGAAAGAGTATTCCTAATCGTTGGTGTACAGCGAAAGCTTGTCCCTCGGGTGAGATAGCGCAATTGTCCGTCTTATTTGCCTTATTGCATGCATTGGTTAACGTTGTAGTAAACCCTAGCCTTATGAGTTTCCTTTTTATATAGTTTATTCAATCATAAAAATCTGTCTTTTCTGTTCATCTTTCTTCTATCATCCTATTCGTCTTTGGCCTTTCTTTGCCGACAATAACTAACTTTTCTGCAGGAACTAGTCGAAATCGACCAAAGCGGTCGATATCGACCTCACTGATCTAGGTCGACGGTTTTCTGTGTCTACTCTACTTTGTTCCTGTTGCCGAGGTCGATTTCGAGTGCTTTACTCGATATCGACTACCCTGTGTCGACTGGCAGCCTTCTAAGCCAGGTCAACTTCATTAGCTGACATCGATATGGACCACTTTAGTCGATATCGACTTCTTTTTTTGTCTCTATAGGTTTTTTGTTGCAGAACAAATTGACAGCCTAGGTCCACGTCGAGTCCACTACTGATTGAGGCTTCTGGTCGACACTAGAACATGATTTTTAGGATTTACTAGGATCCCGCTGGCTCGCTTCCTCGTGGATCGAAGCTGATTCCCTACTTCTACATCGGGAAGTCTTGAATTTATTTGATTAGGATAAGGGTTGTGTTGTTTTATATTTGATTATATTCTTCAATTCAATTCTCCCTACATCAAATTTTTGCCCCGTTGCAAGAGAAGCTATCAATCGCGCCCTAGTAGTCTATTTTCACGTTCTTTTTAAGATTTGCTTTATAGGTGTATGCGACGCGCTAATCGCACACCCGAATTCGAAGGTGTTAACGATCCTGAAAGCTATCTTCGCCTTCGCGCTAGAATTCAAACAGCCATGACGGACCAAGAGACCCAGGCTCAGTAGATTGAACGCCTAAGGAAGCAAGTCGAGGACTTCACAACTAGAGAGGCGACATAACGAGAGCGTGCTGATAGGGAGGAGGAAGCAAGAAGGCAAATTGAAGCCCAAATCAACGCCCTCCCTCAGAATGCCAAACAATACATGCACCCTGTGCTCTCAGTGCCTGAATCGGCCATTCTTATCCCTCATTCTAATTTTGAAATTGAACCTAGCTTCTTAACTAAAATTAGGCGACGTCAATTTGAGGGAAAACCTAACGATTGTCCTTTAGAGCATATTTCTTTATTCCTCGATTTATGTGTTATAATTGCTGATGGACAAAGCCTAGAGTACGTTAAACTAAAGGCTTTTCGTTGGTCTCTCACAGGGAAAGTACTAGCATGGTTGGAGAGCCTAGCCCCCAGATCACTCCGCACATGGGATGAAGTCAATGATGCTTTTCTCAACAAGTTCTTCCCACCATCCAAGACGGCGGTAAAACGCCAGAAGATCATGGCTTTCAAACAAAAGCCTCATGAAACCCTAGCGCAAGTGTGGGAGCGATTCAAGGAGCTGTTGAGGTCTTGCCCTACGCACAGGCAAGCACCCTACATCATCTAGGAGATCATCTACAACGCCCTGGACATAGCTACTAAGAAGAGGATCAACACCTACACCTCCTATAGGTATCTTGAGCTCATACTACAACAAGCTTGGGATACTATAGAGAGGTTGGTCGAATTTGACAACACATATGGGACTCCTGTGGCCTCCAACTCAAGGCCTGCCCCATCTATGCCACTCTATCAGCCCTTTAAGGAGATTGATCCTGACGTCAAAGATCAATTCATGCACGATCAACTCATGAGGCTTCAAAACTGAGTCCAATTCCTCTCCGCCAACCAACCTTGCGCCGAATGTGGCTCCGTAAGGTACATCACCACTGATTGCCCCCACATTGAGCAAGTACAACTAGTGGCAACTCACCAGGAGGCATGATACATTAGGAATCCCAATCACCAGGGGTATCAAAACTGGGGAAATCAACCACCCCAATACAACCCCAGGGATCCTCCACCTTACTGAGCTCCAAGCCATCTGGAGAGAGAACCACGACAAGATGATGTCCAACTCATCCTTGATGAGATGAGGCAAAACCATGCTGAGAATAAAGGAGCGCTCAACCATCTTACCGCCCATATGTGGGAGATGGACACTTGGAAGACCCAACTGGGTCAATTGGTGGCCCAAATACCAAAGCCACCCGGCAAGCTCCCTGGACAACCACAAGAAAACCCTATGGGGCAAACCGCGCACATTGCCGCTATCAACCTAAGGAGTGTACCTAAATTTCATGAGCCACAGAGCGAAGGAGAAGTCGCTGAAGACGCAATCGATGTCGATACCCCTGTCAACGTAGATCACCCAGTCGATGTCGAGCCCATTGCGAAGCACACAACGAAGCCAGAGAAGCACTCAATATCGAGTGATTCGGACGATATCGACCCCTACTCGATGTCGACCACTCTACAACTCGATGTCGATGTCAACCTGTTAAAAAAGCAAAAATTGACCACTTCGCCTCCAAAGCCATCTGACGCACTTCCTTATCCTTCCAAGGCGCTACAAGATCCAGTAGACACCAAGTTCAAACGCTTCATGAAGATCTTAAAAGGTCTCAATCTCACCATTCCACTCACAGAAGCGCTAAATGAGATGCATGCCTACATGAGGTTCCTGAAGGACATCTTTTCCAAAAAAAGGTCTATCATAGAAATCACCGGCGAATGCAATTCAATTGGGTTCCCTGAGAAGCGCGGCGATCCAGGCAAGTTTGCTATGACGGTAGGGGTTGGTAAGCATCAATTCAAAGCCCTTTGTGATCTTGGGGCTAGTGTTTGTTTGATGCCCTTTTCGATTTGGCAACAAGAGGGCGTAGGAGCATTGGAGCACGTCGACATAAAGCTTTACATGGCGGACAATTCCTTCGTGAGACCGACTGGGATTGTGGATGATGTCCCCGTCAAGGTGGGAAAGTTCTTCATACCCACGGACTTCATCGTGTTGGACATGCCGGAAGATCCTATTATACCTATCATCCTTGGTAGGCCATTCCTGGCAACAGCGGATGCCAACATCAATGTGAGCAATGGCACCCTTACATTCACAATTTGCAACGAGGTCATGGAGTTTCGCTTCAACCCTACAATGAGTGAAACAAAGCAGCTGGAACAAGTTGCCCTCTCACCTGCAATAGAGAAGCTTCATAAATTTTTGTTAACGGGGATGGAAACTGCAAATAGAGTCGAGATCGACTAAAATCAATCAACATCGACTGAACAACTAAAAATCGACCTCTCTGACTCAATAACGAGTGACTTAGATGACCCACCGAGTTGCCAGAAGCTTAAGTATGGGGTCTCTGACGTCGACATTGACTACCACCAGTCAACATCGAATTCTGCAATCAAAATCGACTTCCCTCTGTCAAGATCGACTAACCCTTAGCCCGAAGATCTCCGTTTCGAGCCCGAACAGGTAAGCTCAGGTATGATGTCTAACCTTCCTGTATCCATTACTGATGATTCAACTAATGGGAGGATCAAAGCTCCATGGTTTTTCCATATTTCTAAAGTTTGGGCAAGAAAGAGAAGGAAAGCATTCAACAAAGAGCCTGACGAAGAAGAAGCCTTGCTTACCGAACTTAGCGACAATCAAAAGGACCTAGATGATCTATGAGAAGGTGCAAGCTTGAAGGGTCTCTACCTTAAGGGTTCATAAATCATTGACGGAGAAGTCGGCCTAGCGACTCAAAAATCTAGAGCGTGTACATAAAACTTTTAAATTTTCGCTTAGATAGTTCTTAGGGTTTTAAATTTTGGATTTTGGATTTTGGAACTTTGATATACCATGGCTATTTCTTTATTATTCTAACAAGAATTTCAGGTTACAAAGCAAAAGGGACGACGATGAAGAAAAGAAGCTTCTACATAGGCAGTCGAAATCGACCACCCTAGGGTCGAGCAACTTCCTGAGATCGAGATCGATCATTGAGGAGCCAAACAGAGCACTAGATATCGAGCAAGCTACTCGATATCGACCACATTCTAGCGACCCTCAACTTCAACTTCTTCCTCGACATAGGTAGATGCAGTCGACATCGACCTACTTACTCGACATCGAGTTCTGGCATCGACTTAACCTGAAATCGACCTCAATCCCTAGGTTGCTCTGTGATTTTTTCTCTACCCTTGTTTTTCTTTTAATACAGTGAGGACATTGTATATTTTAAGTATGGGGTGGGGATGAAACGGGTCTTATGGTCACAACTTGGCTTTCTTTTATTTTTCCACCATTGCATTCATGTTTAAGTTTATGTTCTTAGTTCTTACATTTATAAAAATATAAAAATCCGAAAAATAGAAAATGTCAAAAATACAAAAAACGCATATTTACTTTTTAAGTTTATTTTTAAACCCTAGTTAGATGTCCTGTAATGAGAACTCAGTAGCTGATTTGATCGTGTAAAACCTATGTCATATTTGCATTATTTAGCCTAAGTCCTTAAAATGGTTTTATATAAATTGTGAACTTGTGATGAAATTGAGCACATATGATCCTAGGCTGAAAAGCAAAATCCAACAAAAATTGTCCTTGTGAGAATTTTGGCCTATAGGAAGAACATTAAAAAACTCTTTGCTTTTTTGAGTGTATCTACTCTTCCTACGCATCTCTAAATATTGTGATAGTTATTCAAAGTCAATACATACATATATATATATATATATATATATATATATATATATATATATATATATATATATATGTTTATGAGAATTAAATGACGGAGGCATCTTTTAAGCCATTTTTATCCTCTCTTTACCTACCCTTCATTATCTCTGCTTTAAGCCAGAATATTAGCCTGAGCCTTGTATTGCAAATTCCACAAAATTATCCCTAGCCGAATCGAGCCTTATATTGCAAACTCCACGAAATTATCCCTAGCCGAATTGAGCATGTCCCCCATTTTGGAATTGAGACTTAGAATGATTAGAATAATGCATTATGGAAAGAAAGGGCATAGTGTTAGTTTTGAGCAATGAAAATTTATGGATAGGTATATATTTGCATCTTGTCACATATTTTAAAAGAATTTTTGGCTCACCATATAAATGCACATTTTTTAATTTTCATTAAAAAAAAGGAAAAAAAGAAAAAATATCCGAAAAGAAAAGAAAAAAATTATTATAAATATTCAGTGCATGAGCCAATTATTCCTTAGTTTTTTATTTTATGCAAGATTTATATTTTTTAGAGCATATTCAGGTTTGAAAGGAGGTTGATGATCATTATGAAAAGCAAATTTAGTTGAGCATTATTTTTGGAGATATGGTTTGGATATAGTTGTGTTAAAGTTTAGGAGTCTTGATTCCCAAATTTTATAAGCACCACATAGCCAAATAATTCCATACCCTTTATTTCTTACCAAGCCCCATTACAACCCCACCGAATGGAGTCTTCTTTGAAGTCTTCCATTGAGCGAAAGTCCTCCTGATGGTTCTTATTGCATCTACATAATTGGTTGCGAAGTGGATTATTATAAATTGCTATGTTGATGAGTTTGTATATGGAATTGAGTTGAGAGTTGATCTTCATAGCCAAAACACATGAGAGTTGAATGCAAACACATTATCCCTGTGAGGTTTGACTTCATATTCCATTCGATTCCTAGGTTGAAAATAATGCAAATTTGTGTAGAATGAGCTAACGTGCAAGAAATAGAGTCTGCACAAGTTTTGGTCTAAATATGTAGTAATTGGAGCGGAATCGGAATCAAAACGAAGAAGCCAAGCAAAGCTGAAGAGAGGTAGAAATCGACATGACTGGTCGATATCGACTGAAGACCTCGACATGGACTCTGAGCGTCGAGACAGACCACAAAGACAACCATTCAGACCACTCGATATCGAATAGATGCATCGATATCGACTTCACACTAGAGATCGAGTGGAAAGGAATATGTCGAGCAGAAACAGAGAACTCAGTATCTACTGACGTGGTCGATATCGACTAGAATTCAACGCGGGTTGGACGCGCTTTTTGAGACACAGATTGCAAGTTCTATCAACATACCCATGGTTTATCTTCTTAATTAGATATAATATGTCTTAGGTTGTTACCTTTTTACCATACGATGTTTATTTATTATTTTAGATATTTGCTTTAATAAAGATTTATCCCAGTTGTCAAGGATAGATTTTAGATTGAAGATTAGATCTACTTTCCTTTGTTAGAAAGGATTAGTAATTATAAATAAATCCCTAGGGGGTTGGTTTGTATTCATTCCACAACACAACAATCAATAGAGTTAGAGAGTAGAGAAAAGCTTTAGGGTTTGGCGTTTGCGAAAGCCGAAGTTAAGTTGTAAAGCTTTGAAGTTTTAATGCAAGTTTTCCTTTTCCATTCAATGGTGTCTTTTGCGATGAAGAGCGAGTAGTTTCCCAAAGCCCAAAGCTTCTAGGGTCGGGGTGAGCCCGACGTTAGCCATGCATGTTTGAGGTAAGTACTTGATGTTGATATCGTTGTGTCTATATCATCTCCTACGATTCTATGTTTAGTCCTTATCTCAAGAAAAGGGATTCATGCTAACAACTTGAGTTATAAAATCGAATTGGTATAGACAATTAGGTTTATTTGCAAGAGTATTCCTAATCGTTGGTGTACATCGAAAGCTTGTCCCTCGGGTGAGATAGCGCAATTGTCCATCTTATTTGCCTTATTTCAGGCATTGGTTAACGTTGTGGTAAACCCTAGCCTTAGGAGTTGCCTTTTTATATAGTTTATTCAATCATAAAAATCTGTCTTTTCTGTTACACTTTCTTCTATCATCCTATTCGTCTTCGGCCTTTCTTTGTTGACAAAAACTAACTTTTCTGCATGAACCAGTCGATATCGACCTCGTTGATCTAGGTCGACGGTTTTTTGTGTTTACTCCACTTTGTTCCCGTTGCTGAAGTCCATTTCGAGTGCTTTACACAATATGGACTACCCTGTGTCGACTGGCAGTCTTGTGAGCCAGGTCGACTTCATTTGCTGACATCGATATCGACCACTTTAGTCGATATCGACTGCCGTTTTTATCTCTACAACTTTTTTGTTGCAATAGAAATCGACAGCCTAGATCAACGTCGAGTGCACTACTCGAGATCGAGGCTTCTAGTCGACATCAAAACGTGATTTTCATGCTTTACGAGGATCCCGTTGATTTGCTTCCTCGTGGATCGAACCTGATTCCCTACTACTACAGCGGGGAGTCTTGAATTGATTTGAACAGGATCAGTGTTGCGTTGTTTTATATTTGATTATATTCTTCAATTCAATTCTCCCTACATCATCGATCTAACATAAATCCTTCGTGATCGGATTTTCTTTCACTCGTTAAATTTTCCATATATTGTATCTCCCGCCATCAACTTCATAATAATTTCACAACATACAAAACCATATAACAACTCCATAATATAACTTCGATTTCTCAACATAATCCCCAAATGGGTCAAAAGGTATAAAAATTGGCAATATATGAACTTGGGGAGAAAATATAATGTGTAAAGCACATGTGGCTTAGATATGATGTGAGGCTAATGAACATGCGTATGATGGACAAATTCGGCACAAATGGAAAATAAAGTCCTCAATCATCTAATTGTGCATGTCAAAAGCAACTTCAATTTTCCTCCTTTCATGGTTTTCTCCAAAAAATTGCACTTCATTGAGACTTCCCTTTCGTCGAGCCTTGTTAAAACTTCCATGACGCTTTTCTTTTGAAAATGGGGGTGATATTTCATCTTTCAAAAAAATTTCTTTGGACCATAAACTTTAAGCACAAAAGAAAACATATATCCGAATATAATGTCTAAAAGATGAAAGAAATAACCATGTAATGCAATGCAAGACTTAACAACAAACAAGTAAATATTGACCACAGATAAATAAGCAAGATTTTCCGCCACCCCATACATAAATCTTACAGTGTCCTCACTGTAAAAAGAAATTAAAAAATGGAGTAAAAAGGGAACTTACTAGAAATAAGTGCATTGGCTCAAAATAGGTGCTTTTGTATGTTGCCAACAGTCAATAACGATAAGGTGGGTTGACATCGGCAACAAATTTCTCCCAATATTGAAGTCGATGTGATTGGCCTTCCGTAGGTGCAGTCAACATCGAGTGGTATGGTTCGACATCGAGTGCTCCCTTTTTATGCTCAACTCAGGGTCATCGAGATCGATTATAGTTCATCGTCATGACGTGGCATGGTCGACAACATGGTCTTGAGTCGACATCGAACAGCTTCACAGATTCTTCTTGCACCTAAAAACTTGTTAGCTCATAAAAATCCAAAAAATGCAAAGTTTCAAAACCAAAAAGTCAAAACCAAAACTAAAATCTTAAAAAACTAAGAACTATCCAAAAGGGGTCTATCTACATGCTCTAGACATTTAAGTCGCTAGGCCAATTTCTTCTGGGACTTTATCCAAGTAGGGACATATAAGGATCATATGGCTTGGTCCTCCTATTCGGGGCTCTCGAGCTCAACCTTGAAGATAACGTCTTTCTTATCACTGAGCTCTATTTTTCCAGGATAAACTCGGTGCACGGTCACTACTCTGCCTTTTCTTTCCCTTGTATCCTTCCGCTTGGATCCCTTGAATCAGGAGGATAGGGATCTTTACCTGGCCTTACCTCTTTGCTACTGAACGAGATGTCCTCTGTTGGGGGAGGGGGGTTTGACATCGACTAGTCGAGGTTGACATCGAGTGTAACTTCCCTCCCATTGGGGGAACTGATGGCACTGGATTCGATGGAGGCACATCGAGTATGGTGGGACGACATCGAGGGGATCGTCTACGTCGACCCCATACATAGCCTTTGGCATGTATCTAGGTTCTTCCTCTGTAGTGGATATTGACAGGGTGTCGTCGATGTCGAACTCTGTCTCAGTAGCTTCTTTGCCTTCTTACTGCCATGTCGCTAAGATCTCTTCCATTCGGGTCTCCATGACCCTCAGCTTTAGTTCTTCCATGGTCATAGTCCTCTTTGTGGGTTTCTCGATCACAAGGGATAACTCTTCCCCTTACATGTAGTAACTTGAGCTCCATTCGATTAACTTTCTTCATGGTGGCATTGAAGGAAAACTCAATCACGTCATTGCCAATTGTAAAAGATAAGAGTCCCTTTCTCACACTGATGTTGGCGCTAGCTATAGCTAACAACGACCTATCAAGGATGATAGGACATGTAGAATCCTTTGCCATATCGAGCATAATAAAATATGTGGACAAATAGAAGTTTCCTACCTTGATTGGGACGTCATCAATGATTCATGTGGGCTTGACAAAGTTGTTGTCAGCCATGTAAAGTTTCATATGCACATGCTCCAAAGCTCCAATATTTACCTTTGACCAAATGGACAAAGGCATAAGGCTCACTAGGCCCTAGATAGCAAAACGCTTTTTAGCGATGTTGGCCTAGCCCAATTGTGATGGCAAACTTTCTTAGGTCGCTTCTCTTCTAGGGGATGTCCATCTTGTTGCACTCCTCCGCGATCTCAACAATCGATCGCTTCTTGATTAAGATGTCCTTTAGGAACCTAACATAAGATGGCATTTTTTGAAGAGCCTCAGTGAAAGGTATGGTGACGTTATGGCTTTATAGCATCTTCATAAAGCATTGAAACTTTTTGTCCGTTGGGTCCCTTAAAGCTCAGGAGGGATATGAGAGCGTCTTCTTCTTCTTTAGAGTGGAAACATCCCGTGGAGTTGAGGAAGAGTGGTTGACATCAACCGGGGGGGGGGGGAGGGTTGATATCGATTTTTGTAGTCGACTTCTGGGCAGATCGCTGGATGGGGTCGACATCGACCAGGGGCTGGTCGACGTCAAGGGCAGTTTGGTCAAAATCGACTGTGGGGTTGACATCGACTGTTCCTCCAGTAACCTCGTCTTCTGGCTTGGGCTCAGGATTCTACAATTCCTTCCCACTCTTTAGGTTGATGGTGGTGATGTGAGCGGAGGATTTCCCCTTTGGATTGGCCTCTAGTTGGCCTAGGAGCGATCCGACTTTCCGTGGGATATTGGCCACCAATTGACCCAGTTGGGTCTCCACGCTTTTCATCCAAACATCTATCTCTCCAAGCCTTGAGTTAATGTCATATAGTTAGGTGTTGATGGCATTGTTTGCATGCTTAGTCTCCGATTGGTTCCTTTGTATCTCATCGAGGATGAGTTGCAAATCATCATTCCTTTCTCTATCCCGGTGGCCAGGCGCTTTATATGGTGGAGGGGTCCCTTTGGTGTTGCTGGGGTTGATGATAGCCCGAGTTTCCTTACTGGCCCCCATGGTTAGGGCCCCTCACAAACCTTGCTTCTTCGTGGGTCTCTGCTAATTGCACTTGCTCCATGTAGGGGCAAGCGGTAGTGTTGTGTTTTTGCGACCCACACTCCAAGTAAGCCTGGGTGTGTGTCAAGAACCTCAATTGCTTTTGTAGCCGCCTCACCTAGTCTTTCATGAATTGGTCTTTCACCTCTAGATCCACCTCCTTTGATGGCTCATATAGTGGCATGGATGGGGTTGTCCTCGCATCGGGGGCCACAAGAGTCTCATAGGTGTTGTCAAACTCCACTAGCCTTTCGATGATATTCCAAACTTGGTGTGGTGTAAGCTCGGGATACATATAAGTGGTGTAGCTGTTAATCCGCTCTCCTGTTGGCACGTCCAAGGCATTGTAGATGATCTCCTGGATGACATATGGCGGTTACCTATGGGTAGGGCAAGATCATGGTAAGAAAGTCCTTATAGTGCTCACAGACTTGTGCAAGTGTTTCTCCAAGCCTCTGCTTGAACGACATTATCTTTTGCCTTATTTGCGCCGTTTTGGATGGTGGAAAGAACTTGATGAGAAATAAATCCATTGCAGAGCCTTCCTACGTGCGACCACCTGAAAGCTTTTAAACGCATATATTCAAGATCGACACCGTCCGCAATGGTGTCACATAAATCAATGTAAGTAGATATGTGCGCCATAGGACATTCAGAGGCCTTTCCCTCGGAAGCATGTCTCTTAATCACTACAATAAAATTAGTTTTTATTTCAAAGGATACGGCAGGGAGGTGGTGGTATACGAATGTCGTTAGCTTTCCATTTGCCCAAATAAAAATAATATCCTAACTCAATGCTTAAATCAATAGATTAGTAAACCACAAAATTGATAAACCAATAGATTAGTTTATCGATGAAGTCCGGAGTCGAACCCACAGAGAGAACCTGTGAAAAGATAATATTCCTAACAATGCTTTCTAAGGACAATAGCAATAGTTTGTAGCAACTTAATGACAAAATAAAGTAAATAAGATCATAATTGTAAAGTATGGATAATAAGACTGAAAAGCATTTCACCAGTAATTCTCGACAATGGTTGAGGTTCATGGTCCTAGGATTGATTCAATAGTATTTATAAGATATATGTCGACCTGACTAAGGTTGATTATTCCACAAAGATACAATCTTGTTATTCAATATCAGTAAAGAATAGCATTAACGATTCAAGTTCTTAGACCAATTGGCACATCGATTCAATGCAAATAGAAGACAAGGGAACAACCCACTTTCCCCTATAAACACCTACTCGACATAGAGCAATCGATATCATCCACTAAAATAACATAGAAATATCACTAAATCAATGACTTCGTTTGCTATCGAGAAACCAACAACGGATTCATAGGATAGATGCAATTTTTAACATGGTGATCAATCATAGAAAAGAACATAAATTCAGCTCAATAAAAACAAAAAGAAAAATATAATTATAAATTACTAATTCAAATCAAATCCTCATAATTCATTCAATTATGTCTTCGAATCACAAGCAAAACTATCAGTTTAGCAACTCATAGCCAAAGTAACGCTCATCTCTCTCTTTCTATTGTACGGCAAACCTAAAATCAACACACTACTCTTGGCTGAATGAAAATAACCTAAATAGAGTCATGTAAAACCCTTGGGGAAATAATAATAATAATATAATAAAATAGAATCTTTGGAATAAAATCGGCAACCCCTAAACACGGGACACCGGTGGGCGCCGGTGGAATAGCGGCGGGCGCCGTCCCCAACAAACTCCTTCATTCTTCTTAGCTTCGACGTTGTGCTTCCTTGCTCCTTTGATTCTCCTTCCTTAGCCTTCATATGATCCTAAATCATCCATTTAAGCTCCTTCAAGATCCTATCCAAGGTCAGAATGTGAAACTACATAATAAACAATAAAATGGCGTAGATTCCGAACTCAAATACTTCACAAGAAAGATATAGAATTAGACTAAAACATATGCAAAACTCCTATCTAAATGCAATAAGAATTACCTATAATGCCTATATGAAATATGCATTATCAACCCCCCCCCCCCCCCCCCACACACACACACTTAAGCTCTCGCTTATCCTCAAGCAACCATGAAACATAAACATAATCAATGCATCCCACAAGAGATTTTTAACAATTCTTCCTCATCAAAAATCAACTTCAATTCATAGTGCAAATATGAACAAGGCATAAAAAATGTCATAACATATATATAGGCGATCAAGTAGTTTGCGTGCTTAACAATCCAACCTCACAAGGAAAAATATGTCATTCTCTCGCTCTCATGTGTTTAGGCTTTTAAGCATACACTCACCTCAATTCCATATACAAGCATCGAATCAAATATTGACATTTACACTAGTAGAAAAAAACGTTTTTAGCCCGGGTGCTTTTCATAATATAGCCCGGATATTGTCAATATGGGGTCCGGGCATCAGAGTGGTGTGATAATAGGTATAGAGCCCGGACCCCTTTCACACGCCCGGGTTATTAGACCTTGTTGGGTTTTTTCCCATGAAGATTTTAGAGCTCGGATAAAGGTAATATCCGGGTTATTTTGTAATAATATAACCCGGATATATAATATCCGGGCTATTGTAGCCATCAAAATACCCATAAAAACTATATTTTATAGCGCGGATGTAGATAATATCCGGGTTATTTGGTAAAAATATCCGGGCTATTTGGTCAACATTATCCGGGTTATTTTGTCCACCTTTGGATATAAAATCGATTATATATCCCGTATCTGAAGGTCCGGGCTATTATTTTTTCTTTTTGAATTACATTAAATACCCGATTTATTTTCTTATTAATCCACCTAATGTCCCGTATCTGAAGGTCCAAGTTTTTTTCTTCTGTTTGAATTGAAATATATCCAATTTATTTTTGATAGGAATCCACCTGTGCAAATTTGTAAACCAAACACAAATCTCCAGAACCATATTCAATCACATTCAACCAACACACACAATTTCCAGAACCAAATTCCACTAACACAAACAATTCCATCAGATGCATTATCATAACAAAATGAAGGTCACACTGATCATCCATAATAAAGTAAACTAGCTAGCTACTATGTTTTACCGATAATCCAAAAGCAAGTGCATAAGTTTTCTTCTAAAAGAGTACTTCCACAAAATGGCCAGCAACTAGCTAGCATGTCTTACCTAATCCAAAAGCAAAATGTTCTTACAAATGGGGACATAGTCAGCTGATATGTGCGCGCATTATAAAATGGCCATATCAACCTTTGCACTTAGGCACTGAAGTTCCATCCCACACATCTGATCAAGACTTCACCGACTAGCTGCTGGTGCAATCTGATTGCCCGCGTGCGTTGATACCTTGTAGAAAATTAAAGCATAGCTTGTAAGACAACAAGGCTAGGGAAAGTAGTATGACAGCAAACCAGGGAAAGGGTAGGTAATATTGCTGATATTTGCACAGATTGCAACTACGATTTGTGGGTGGTATGACAGCAAACCAATATAGGAGTATGACAGCAAAAGGGACTAATTTGAATGATAAAATATTATACACTTATACAATTTAAGACTAGCTAGCATCATTTTTTTCAAAATATACTCCATTCAATTTAAGCACCACATTTTATGCATTGAACCAAAAGTTTCAATAATATTAATGATTAATGCACCAATCTATTTGTCTTCATAAGTAGTTTATGGGAAATAAAAAAAATTAAAGAAAGAGGAGATATTATACATACATTATAATTGAGTACGTGGTAGACCAAAGTATTCATGATCAGTTCCTGCATATTTAGAACAAATATCAGCAACCTATGAATCACACAATGATGATTGATAAAATAAGCTAGACAATAACGATAACAATAACGTTGTAATGAATTTGTGCTTACATGATTAGATTGAACACATTATCCAACCACTGTCTTTGGATTTCTTCAATATCCTTGTTTTCATAAGTCGATTCGTCATTGAACCACTAAAACAGAAAACAATTATTTTATATGAAACTAAATGAGCTAATATAAAGTGCAAATCCATGTAAGAAAGTGATAAGCTATACCTTGTGCGGAATAATAGAAGATCCTCGAGCTATTATATCCCGAATAAACTTTAAAACGTAGTATCCACAATCATTTTTGGTAGCCGGTCGGGGACACTGAACATCATAGCACGTGTATAAGAATATAAAGTACACAATAACTTTCATGGTCATAATTTGAAAAAAAAAATATAAACGAATATATTCTTAACCTTAACTACATGCCACAAAGGTTCTTTCCTAGGAGTTTTCTTGCCCAACTTGAAATATTTCAGTTTATAGCTCCTAGAAAAAAAATATACAGAATTTAAAAAAAGTACACAGTTTATAGCTCCTGAAATATATATGATTGTTTATAATAAAAAAGACTTACATTGCAACTAATTTCTCGACATCTGGTTGTGTTTTCTGACCCAATGGATCAAGTCAATAGGCAGAACCCGTATGAGGAGTCATCACGATCAACACCCAGTGATGCCTACAAATACATGTTGTTGACTTTGTTTAAAAGTGTCCAAACAAATGCCCAAGTCTAAATATAAGAACTGATTGCTTACTTGGACAAATATGGGGCAAAAAAAGAGTTGACGCTTAACTTCGCCTTCCATGGCATTTGGAATATAACTACCCCTTTGTTCGAGGCTATGACCATGTGGTGATATTTGATTTGGGCATAGCAATCTGAACTGGTCTTCAACAAAAGTGTCAAACAAATATCTACACAAACGGCAAAATACGCATTATTTAGTTAGGGTAAAATATGAAATTGAATATGAAAAAAAAACATACTAACCTTAAATATAGAAGCACGTGACAAGGTTTTATGTCTTTCCTATTGAACCATATGTCAATATCATCCCTCCCAATGTCTACACCCGGTGATCATATTTGAAAACTTCAGCTAGAATGTCTACATGTCGCACTCGTTGTTCCGGGAATTCTTCAAACATCCACTCGTATGCCTCCAGAAACTTGGCACCGCTGAATTCACATAAATGGGGCAAATTCCAGATTCGTCTGTCAAGGTATTTCCCTTGACTTGCTTACTTGAGGATTGTGTGGCTTGTTTGGAGTGCTTTGAGACCTTATCAATCCAATAGTAACAAAAAACAAAGGGAAAAACATATATAAATCTAGTATAGTCATTTTTTATAAAATATGAACTGTTATTTATAAATCCAATATTAAAAAGGAAGAAGATGGACAACTTACATCACAACTCATCACAAGATGCTCTGGCCAGGCAATGAATTGTCCGACAACGTCTTTCACAAGGCTAGCCTCATCCGTTGGGCATGGCAACTTTTTCTCACCCATTATAGGTGTCACAATTGAGACCTTCACATAACCCTTCTCCAATGGTCGAGTATGAAGAAGACCCCCGCCTATGGAAGACCGATACACTTTCCCTATCGCCACCGGTTTGTCAACGTCCACACAGAATAGTTCACATGATTCACAACTCTACATTTAAATCAAAAGAATTTAAGGTTTTCATTCACATGTACATATCAACAGTCAAGTCTCGAGCATAATTGAATGTATTCAAATACTTACTTCTTTGTTCGATTCACTCGGAGTTGTCTTTAGGGTTGAATAAGACACTTTACCACTTTGGGGATTGGGCTGCGAAGTAGGTGATACCTGCACTTGTGGGAGTGGGTGACCTTGACTGACTTGTTGTTGGTTCTCCAACATCAACTTTTGAATTACCAATTCTAGTGTTTTGTTCTTTTCCCCCAAGTTGGTCTCCATGTCCTTCATTTTCGCTTTGAGTTCGCTAACCGAAGACCCATCCACATTTTCCTTTGGTGTAGCTTTACGCTTCCAATATTGAGTAATTGTTACATCTTGACCAACCCCCCTAATACGTCCAGGGTGCTCGAGCTTCTGTAATGCCAATGATAGCACATCTCTCTGTCCACTAGTAACAAGCTCTCCAGAAGCTTCTTATTCCATGTAACTTTGCTACATCGTACGAGTAGACCATTGCACCTTAAAAGACATGTATCAACATAACTTATAATCTGAAACCAGTAATATACACACATTACTTACTATTTTCTCAATTGCAAACTGTGATTTTTCAGCATACTCCCCATTTGATCCTTTCCTTGCCTCCATCCATAAGATTGCTCGTGGAACAGTGGAAGAAGGGTCCATGTTATGAGCAACCATCTGTAATTATCATATTTTTATTACCACAGAGATTAATATACTAATAGAAATGATGTGAAAAAAACTATACACCATTATCTAGTTAACTACTTTAGTGTCTACGTACATATTCATTCTCAATGCCTGCATACCCCTTTCGACCTCCCTTGTATGTGCAATCATTCTGGGATGAGAGTTGCCTAAACTTGTTGCTTTTTTCCTAAACAACTTTAAGAGATATGGTGACAAATATTATCTAGAGTTCTACTTGTCTATGAAACTGAACGCATCATCAGAAATAAATGTTTACCTTGAACTCTTTAGAGTGGCGTATTTGCATAAATTCTGTCCATTGCTCTTGAGTGATGTATGTGCCATACATGTCTGGTGGTTCTGTGAGAAGGTCTCCTGTTTTCTTGTCATGCATATGTAATCTCCCCAAGTCCTTTTTGAATGCCCTCCACATATCATTTGCTTTTTTAAGAACCCAACTCTTCATTTCAGATGGAATTACAAAGCCTCCCTGCAAACGAAAAATGCAACTAACAAATGAAAATCACAATGAAGATCTGTGCTATTCCACGAAAACAAGCAACAAAAAGATCACAATCAGAGATGAAAAAGAAGATCAATCTTTATTATATATGTATTGGATTAAGTATTTGGTTCTCTTGGAAAAAAAATGGATAATCAGTTGTGCATTGGTGGCATTACACTCAGCAATACTTCATCTTTTGCTTTCCTTCTAGCTTAGTGTGTCAAGAAATAGCCTCTTGTTATACGACTTGAATTCTAAGGATTTTCTTTGTTTTAAGTTGTAACTCAATGGATTTTATTTTATTTTGTAATGTTTAATGTTAAAGAGGAACTCTTAATTTTGTAAATTACAGTTGGTATTACATTTCATCCCTCTCCCCTTTTAGAAATCCTCCCTCCACATCAGTAGCTTCCTAATTTGGGGAGTTCTTTGTGATTTTAAAGAAGATTTTTTTTCCCTTTGCCTCCTACTTAATTGATAGTTAAGTACTACTCTATTTCATGCCAATTAAAGGATTGTACTGCTGCCTATTCCATGCCACAGAAGATGCCACAAGCAGTGATTTTTTTTCCACAAAAGATGCAACAATTAGAGAGTATATATGTGTTGGAGTACATAGTCAGATTTTATTTTTTCCAGAAAAACGTCTCTCCCTGTAAGATTCCAGAAAGTAAAGACAAACCTGTATAAAGCCAGAAAAGCAGAACCTGTAAGATTCCAAAATAGTAATCTCACTGCATAAGAACTTTATTATTCCAGAAAAGTAAAAAAAAACCTCTCTCCCTCGGAAAAGACAACTCCAAAACAGAGATGCCAAAGCTCTCTCTCCTAGAAGCTGTAATTTTCCAGCTTGATGCCAAACCTCCCTAAAAAAGACAACTAAAAACAGACTACCAAAAAAGCAAATAAAAACAATTGAAGCTGCCAATATATGTGATGCCAAACCTATCTCCCAACAGCTGCAATTTTCCAGAAAAAAAGCCAACTCAGAAATGAAAAAAACAGTAATACATAAAGATGCTAAAACAGAGATCTTCCTCTTCTGGACATGTATAAAAACCTCTCTCCCACAAGCTGTAATATGCACCCTGAAGCTAAGACCCTCTCTCCCTAAAACTTGTATCCCTCAATCCTATCTCTCTCAAGCAAATGGCTTCTTCCTCTCGCCACCGCCGCTCTTCCTTTGGCCACCCAGGCAACAACAACGCAGGCCAGTGATTGAGTGTTTTGGTAGTTCAATAGTAATTCGTTAGAAATTTTCCAATGCATGTGATTAAATGGGCTTGTTTTTGTTTGTCTTACAGCTTCCAACTTGCCCACTTACCAACCAGGGCTCTTCGTGGAGGTGATCGGAGCTCAAACTGGAATGTTAGGGTCATTTTATGAGGCGGAAATCATTCGCAATGTCAATCCCACCAACTATGAGGTGGAATTCCTAACTCTTCAAGCTCGAAGAGGGGGATGCCCTCTCAGGGAAGTTGTGGTGGTAGGCCGACTGCGTCCACTTCCGCCTCGGCCTCAGGATCACTATGATGAATATGAAATCGATGACCGAGTCGATTGTAGAGCCAATGATGGGTTTTGGTTGGATCGAGTCACAGGGGTGAGGTGGACAGGGATGGAAAGAGTTTACACGGTTAACTTCCCCTGACTGGGGATACTCAGCAGTATAGGAGCACCCAGATGCGGCCACACTTTGACTGGATTGCTTGCAACTGGTCTACCCAACTGCATTTTCGGTTCATGCTACCCTTAAACTTTTAGGTTATTTGTGTGTTGTGTTTGATCGTATGATGTTTTCTACCGTAATTGTTTTTATGTGTTGTGTTTGTTGGAGCCTACTATGGTCTATGCATTTCCATGTTCGCTACTGTTTTCTGAAGAAGAGGATTGACCTCAGAATGTAATGTTGTGACCCTATTTGTAATGTTTTCTAATCTACTGTTGTTCGCTTGTTACCATGTTGTATTATTTTCACTGTCAGAATGTAATGTTGACTCGTATTGGCTTCATATAATCTGATATTCTGTACCCTATATCATGAGGAAAAGGATGCCATATAAAACCACACAACAAAGACACATTTACTCAAATAATCACACAAATGAGTAGCACACAGCTCTTGGTCTAAGCCTCTTGTCAATACCATCAGATTCTGAGGTCTCTAGTATGATTTGAAAAGAACATAACCTTCTTTCTTGATACAAAATGTATAAACGAGTACCTACTAGTTACTGATCATCATACCGCTTTATAAAAATAATAAGAGAATCTTGTTAGAGCTTTCACAACTTTGGAAGGCATCACCCACTCCTCAGAATCTTGTCTTTCTACCTAATAATTTTTTGAGATGTTATTTAGTCATAACACATCAATGCAAGTCTAGGAAAAGACAAACATAGAAAGCACAAAGTAATCTGAGAAAACATAACAAGATCAAAAATAAACCACTATAAAATAATGGACTAACCTGGATATCTTCCCAGATAGCATCCTTCTCCTCCTCAGAAACCAGTTTCCAATTGTCTACGGTGATAGGTACCCATTTCTTCACGGTAGTTCCAATGAAGGTTGATAATTTTGCTTTATTTTTCCCAATAGGTTGCCCTCTGCTATTCAGTTCTATGGGTAATCGTTCACCCCCAGCTATGCCTTTCGCAATGTGCTTCATCAATGAAGCCCCTCTTGTCCTACGTTTCTTCTCAGGTGGATCCTTGTGGATATCCTCACGCAAATCCTCACTTGGTTTATCAGACACACTCTTACTCCGTTTTTTAGGAGGCATTTCAAATTTTTTAGGAGGCATTGCAGATTTTTTAGGAGGCATTTGCACATGTAAAAAAATAAGTCAACATTTGTATCAGTAAGGTCAATGGAAGTATATGAAATAGAAGATCATTACAACCACTAATAAAAAGCAACAGTTGTATGAGTAAGGTCAACATCGGAAACCACCCAAAAAAATTATCAGTTCCACATAACCAATAAACAGTACCAGCTACTCGACATTTATAATTCAGCACTATACCTAATAAAACTCCCATGATTATGAATTGCATCACTGACCTAGATTTCATCATATAAGTACCCTACTTTCTTATATGCAAAGGAAATAATATATCATACTAAGGAAGTAATAAGATGCAACCGCTTGTTACTACCTTAATTGTTATTTTTCTTTCGCTTCCTTGGTAAAAGAGGATGTGTAGACAAAGGGTTGTTTGGTAGTATCTCATCATTAACCCAAATCCCTTCTTCATGATCATCTCTAACATAATTGTTCTCCTCATTTTCATCTTCATTGGAGGAATTAGGGAGGCCTGCTTCGAATGAGCTACTACCCTCTTCACATAAGACTTCATTTTCTTCACCAGTTCCCCCCTTCGGTTTGAACAATACAATAGACCGGTTGATGTCCACAAGATCAGTGACATAGAAGACTTGTCTAGCTTGAGATGCTAATATGAACGGTTCAGTTTTATGGCCCACCTTACTAAGATCAACAGAAATAAACCCCAAATCATCAACTCGAACTCCATTGTTACTATCAACCCATTTACAATAAAAAACAGGGATCTTCAACTCTGGAGACTACACTAACACCCATATGTGCTCAATGACACCATAATATGACATACTAGCATATACAGGGTTTTTGTCTTTTGCACTTGCAATGTGCATTGCTTGTGCTACCACGGTCACCCCACTATTTTGTGTTGTGCTTTTTTCATCTCTTGATTTAGTGTAGAAAGTGTAACCATTGATGACAAAACCATTATAGATCAGTACTTGAAATTTTGGACCCTTAGACAGACATTTCAACGTAGATGAGACTTCTTCTCCAGATCTCAGCACCTCCAAAACTTTGTTCCGAAACCAATCAATGAAGGAGCGATTATGGTGCATTGTAATCCACTTTTCATTCTTTGAAAATCTTGGATTACTTCTTCTCAACTGCGCCATGTGCTCTTCAACAAAGGGCTGCACTTCTTGCATGTTCTGAAGGACATAGAGATTTGCTCTAGTCAAATCCTCACGATCAGCAGTCAAGACATGCCCTCCTAGAGTTCCTTTCCAGTTCAATTCTCCTTACAGTTTAGGCTTTGGAACACCGATGGATTCAACATCTGCCAAATAAGCTGTACAAAATTCAATAGCTTCTTCAACTATGTATCTTTCAACAATGCAACCTTCGGGGCGATTTCGATTCATTACATACCCCTTTAGAATTTTCATATATCGCTCAAAAGGGTACATCCATCGTAGATATACTGGACCACAAAGCTCAACCTCTCTAACCAAGTGAACGGTTAAATGAACCATGATATCAAAGAAGGAAAAGGGGAAGTACATCTCCAACTGAGAAAGAATGACTTCAACCTCTTTTTGCATATCAGGCAATTCACCGGGATCAATGACCTTACTGCATAACTTCTTGAAAAAAAAAACACAACCTAATGATGGTCTGTCTTACATGATTAGGCAATATGGAGCGAATGGCCACGGGTAGCAAGTATTGCATAAGTGCATGACAGTCATGAGATTTCAGCCCTATTAGCTTCAAATCTTTCATTGACACGAGGTTGCTAATGTTCGAACAGAACCGGTCTGGCACCTTGGTAGTACTAAGAAAGTTATAGACCTTTTTTTTCCTCCTTACAAAGCTTGTGGCAGGCAGGGGGTAAGTAAGTCCGTTTCCCTCTTTGTTGTGGTGCCAATTCTTCTCTGAGTTGCATTAATTTGTAGTCATTTCTAGCACTGATTCCATCTTTGGTTTTCCCAGGCATATTCAACAAAGTCCCAACCAAGCTGTCACAAATGTTCTTTTCAATGTGCATTACATCAAGACAATGCCTGACCTCAAGATCTTTCCAATACGGAAGGTAAAAAAAAATAGATCTTTTCTTAAACCCATCTAAATCATCATTCTTCGATAATTTTCCAAATTTTACATTCATGTCTTTGACAATTTCAAACACCTCTTCTCCACGCAGCGGTGACGGAGCTCTTTCCTCTTCAGAGCACCCATTAAAAGCTTTACGAAGCCGTCGATATCTGTGGTTCGGCGGTAAGAACCTTCGGTGGCCAAGAAAGACATTCTTATGACTACCCGGCAAGTATATAGAATAAGTATGTTTTCCACAAATAGGATAAGCTTCGTAACCTTTTTACTACAACCAGCAAGATTCCCCTACGCCGGAAAATCCCTTATAGTGCAAAATAACATGGCTCTAAGACGAAATTGTTCGTTACGATTGGCATCATGAACGTCCATGCCATTTTCCCACATGTTCTTCAAATCTTCAACAATAGGTGCCAAATAAACATCGATATCGTTACCTGGTTGCTTTGGCCCTGATATCAACATAGACAACATCAAGTATTTGCGCTTCATACACAACCAAGGAGGAAGATTGGAAATCGCCAACACCACAGGCCATGTGCTGTGAGTACTACTCAGAGTTCTGTGAGGGCACATCCCATCTGTAGACAGCGCAAGGCAAATGTTTCTGTCTTCATCTCCAAAATAAGGATACAACTCATTTATTTTTTTCCACTGTACAGAATCTGCGGGATGGCTGATGTGCGCGCAAATTGCCATATTTTCTATGCACATATGAATCCATTTTATTGTCGTTTGCATGCACATTAATGGGAAAACATGGGAATGGTGTAGTTTATGCTTAAATGTCAAATATATGGGTTTGCACGAGTTTCCATGTGATTTCGCAGAAAACAGGATGAAAATAAATGAATTCGAAATAGCGGAAAAAGAACTCGAAGTCTCCTGAAGGGGTCGAAATCGACTGAAGACCTCGACATCGAGTACATCAGAGACATAGGAATCGAGCAAAAAAAGGAAACAGAGCATATCGACACAGAAGAGGTCGATATCGAAGTCTGGGGGTCAATATCGAGGCTTCCAGATCGACCAAGTTGATAGAAGTTGAGTGCCAGTTCGAGTAGGAGAAGGAGAAGCTCGAGATAAGATTTTGGAGGGGTCGATATCGAGGTCCAAGGGTCGATATCGACCATGCCAGCAGAGGAATTCGACTCCGATTTTGATAGAATTATATCCAATGCTTGCAATATCTATCCAAAAGTCGAGATTTCCAATCATCAACACCAGATCTATCATGAGGAGGTTGATTTCACCATGAAGTTTTAGCTTTTACTTTGTTTTAATTTATCTTAGAGAATAAAGATAAGGTTTCGAGTCCTTATCGACATCTATAAATAGAGGCCAATAGGGCTGAGTTTAGGTATCCAATTTTCGCAGAGAATTTCAGTTGCAATAGAGAATAAAGAGAGAGAGAGAGAGAGAGAGAGAGAGAGAGAGAGAGAGAGAGAGAGAGAGAGAGAGAGAAGGCCGAGTGGAGTTGTAAAGCGAGAGTGGAGTGGCTTGTTCGGTTGTACTTTCTTTCGGGATTTTAATTCAAAGTAGTTTTCTTTCAATAACAATGATGATGATGTGCATGATGAGGAGCGAGTAGTCAACCCACTTCTAGGGTCAGGGTGAGCCCGACGATAGCAATGTGAGGTAAGTGCATCAAAGGTATGACTTTTATGCGATTCCGTCTTCTACCCCATGCATGATCCTTTGCGAAAGTTAGGGAGATTCATTATTTGCATTATTGAAGCGAAAGCCACTCATATTGCGAACTTGAATTGTTCATGAATTGGATAGTAACTCTTAGGAATTATGCGAGGGCCTCTAATCACCTAAGTGTTGATAACGAAAGTTATTTGACGGAAAGACATTAAAGTTCATATCTTTAGCATGAAACTTGGATTGTTATCGTTGTGGCATGAAACCCCGACTTTGGAAACCTTTTAATTAATTGAATCCTTCATAAAAGTCTTAGTTTTGTTTCTGTTTATCTTCCTTCTCCATTCTATTTTCTTCGGATCCTTTTCCGACAAATTGGTTACAAAAACAGTTTCTGTGACAAGCATCGAAATCGACCATAAGGGTCGATATCGAGGTCTAACATCGATATCGAGGTCTCTTCTCGACGTCGACTTGGTGTTCTGTCTTCTGCAGGAACTACGCTAGGAAATCGACCAGAACTGAGGTCGATATCGACCTGTATACTCGATATCGAGTGTCTGCTGAGGTCGAAAGCCTTGATCGTGAGTATAACAAAGGAAGCGCTGACATACCTCCTCGTGGATTCGATCCTGAATTACCCTACTACTACAAGGGAGGGGATTCTTGTATTATTTGTCTGGGACAGGGAGATAGTCTAGTTGTGCTTTATTTTATCCTCCTACTTTACATACACTCCCCGCATCCTCCTGCGAACAAATTGGCGCCGTTCCTAGCAACCGTCGATGCCAACATTAGCATGAAGAAAGGATTGCTCTCACTCACAATTAGTGATGAAGTAATAGAGTATTCCTTCAACAAGATGGTGCAAAGTCAAGGGCCAATGGAGATAAAAGCCATCAATGAAGCCCAAGTAGAGGAAGTTGAAGCAATCTTGAACGAATGAGCTCAACAGAACATCGAAATCGACCCAGGTAAGTCGATATCAACCACTAATGTTCAAGATTCTATGACAGGTCATAAGTATGGGGTCGACGGAGGAAAAGAGGAAGCATCGAAATCGGGGTCAAGGGTCGATATCGACCACACCCTATCGAAATCGACCACCATCAGCGCTGAGAAGAGAGGCAAGGAGACCTCGATATCGACCTCTGAGGGTCGAAATCGACTTGATCATATCGAGTCAAAACTCCCCAAATCGACTGATCCTCCAGGTGTACAACAGGGGTAGATATCGACCTCTGAACATCAACATCGACCTGAGCCACAGACTGAGAAGAAGGTAAGTCAAGGTACGGATTCCTCTTGTTCAATTACAATTAAGGACTTATCATTATTTGGAAGAGGTGTGCCTTGGCATGTGCGCTTATGTAGGGTATCCGATGATGATTCAAGCCAATATGAGATAGGAGACAAGGTCTATGTTGCCAAGTCTAAAGACCATTGGTTCCCTACAAGATTCAAGGATAAGAACTTAGGTCCATTCACGGTGAATCAAATCAATCGCGGCGGAATGCAGCTGCGGGACAAGAAAGGAGTGATATTTGAGGCCCAAGCCACATGGGCTCTGCAGATGCCACCTTGAGAAGCGCAAAGGAAGAAGTCGGCCTAGCGACTTAAAAATCTAGAGCTTGTAACAAAGACTTAGTTTTGGTTTTAAGACAGCTTTTGTTTTGGTTTTAGACACTTTATTGTTTTGCATATTTTGTGTTTAGTTTTCAAGTTGCAGGAGAGAGAAAAGCACACAGAAAGGCATCGAAATCGATGTCAGACATCGAAATCGACCTTAAGGTCGACATGGATAGGGTTTGTGATCGAGGCCGAATCACCCTGAAGCCTGAGCAGAAATCAAGAGAGACATCGATATCGATGTAAAGGGTCGATATTGACCTTCCCTGTTGTCTTCTTCAACTCCTGAAATTTGCGACGGTTTAGTAAGTTTTCTTCTTAACCCTAGTTCTAATACAGTGAGGACACTGTAAATTTTAAGTATGGGGTGGGGGAAAGGCTTACTTGCATATTCATACTTAGTTTAGGGTTCCATATTTATTTTAATGCATATAAAAAAAATGAGAAAAATGACCCCCATCAAAAATTTTGGAAAAGAAAGAGTCATGGAAGTATAAAAAAGAACTCTATGATGCAAAATTAGATTCATTAGAGATATAACATGAGATTGCCTAGTTAAGGGAAGTCCCAATGAAGTGCAAATTTTTAGAGAAAACCATAAAGGAGATGAAAATTTAAAGTTGCTTTTGACATGTGCATGATAAGATGATGGAGGATTTTTTATAAAAATACAAGCAAAGTTCATATCCTAGCCTTATCTACGCATATTCACAAAGCCATATATGAGACTTATCATGATCATTATTGCTCCACATATACACATATTGCACATTTTTTACCTTATACCCTATCCGGGGACAAAGTTTTTTTGAATGGATGTCATCTTTGGAGATATATGGAGTTGTGCATTTATAAAGTTGTTGGCAGGAATGATACAATATGGAAAATTAAATGAGCGAGAAAAAATCCGATCACCTCAGGAGATAAAGGTGGGTCGACCCTGCTCGCTAAGATAATAGTTTGGCGAGATGGGACACAAAGGTGAGGAGTCCGAAGTACTAAGTGTCCGGGGCCATTCATGACACCCATGTTTGCGACTCGCGAGAAGGCAGTGCTAAGGTTAGAGAGGTAAAAGCATTATATGGAAAAAAGCATTGAACGATGAGTGAAAGGTGAGACATTATGAAGAAGGAATGTGGAATATTTTGGAAAGAAAGTATGTTTCCCCGGATTTAACACCACATGGCCAAATATTAGCCCACCTTTAGCCTTTTACCAATCCACTTCTCACAAGCTTGAAAAAAAAAAGGGTCCTCTTGATTATTAATGCAATGTCGCTAAAATTGTTTTTTTTTTGCATATTACCTCCTTTATGAGTATGAAATTGCTTTTATGCACAGGCATGGACTTGGTTAACATAAGTACCTTCTCGAGGATGGCAATTGATTGTAGGGACATATGAAAAATGAATCTATGATGTTAAGGGTTTACTTTCTTCCCCTGAATGACCATTAAGAGTATTGCTTGGGGACAAGCAAGCTTAAGTATGGGGTGTTTGATGTGCGCACAAATTGCCATATTTTCTATGCACATATGAATCCATTTTATTGTCGTTTGCATGCACATTAATGGGAAAACATGGGAATGGTGTAGTTTATGCTTAAATGTCAAATATATGGGTTTGCATGAGTTTCCATGTGATTTCGCAGAAAATAGGATGAAAATAGATGAATTCAGAAGAGCGGAAAAAGAACTCGAAGTCTTCTGAAGGGGTCGAAATCGACTGAAGACCTCGACATCGAGTACATCAGAGACATAGGAATCGAGCAGAAAAGGAAACAGAGCATATCAACACAGAAGAGGTCGATATCGACGTCTGGGGGTCGATATCGAGGCTGCCAGATCGACCAAGTTGATAGAAGTTGAGTGCCAGTTCGAGTAGGAGAAGGAGAAGCTCGAGATAAGATTTTGGAGGGGTCGATATCGAGGTCCAAGGATCGATATCGACCATGCCAGCAGAGGAATTCGACTCCGATTTTGATAGAATTATATCCAATGCTTGCAAAATCTATCCAAAAGTCGAGATTTCCAATCATCAACACCAGATCTATCATGAGGAGGCTGATTTCACCATGAAATTTTAGCTTTTACTTTGTTTTAATTTATCTTAGAGAATAAAGATAAGGTTTCGAGTCCTTATCGACATCTATAAATAGAGGCCAATAGGGCTGAGTTTAGGTATCCAATTTTCGCAGAGAATTTCAGTTGCAATAGAGAATAGAAAGAGAGAGAGAAGGCCGAGTGGAGTTGTAAAGCGAGAGTGGAGTGGCTTGTTCGGTTGTACTTTCTTTCGGGATTTTAATTCAAAGTAGTTTTCTTTCAATAACAATGATGATGATGTGCATGATGAGGAGCGAGTAGTCAACCCACTTCTAGGGTCGGGGAGAGCCCGACGATAGCAATGTGAGGTAAGTGCATCAAAGGTATGACTTTTATGCGATTCCGTCTTCTACCCCATGCATGATCCTTTGCGAAAGTTAGGGAGATTCATTATTTGCATTATTGAAGCGAAAGCCACTCATATTGCGAACTTGAATTGTTCATGAATTGGATAGTAACTCTTAGGAATTATGCGAGAGCCTCTAATCACCTAAGTGTTGATAACGAAAGTTATTTGACGGAAAGACATTAAAGTTCATATCTTTAGCATGAAACTTGCATTGTTATCGTTGTGGCATGAAACACCGACTTTGGAAGCCTTTTAATTAATTGAATCCTTCATAAAAGTCTTAGTTTTGTTTCTGTTCATCTTCCTTCTCCATTCTATTTTCTTCGGATCCTTTTCCGACAAATTGGTTACAAAAACAGTTTATGTGACAAGCATCGAAATCGACCATAAGGGTCGATATCGAGGTCTAACATCGATATCGAGGACTCTGCTCGACGTCGACTTGCTGTTTTGTCTTCTGCAGGAACTACGCTAGGAAATCGACCAGAACTGAGGTCGATATCGACCTGTATACTCGATACCGAGTGTCTGTTGAGGTCGAAAGCCTTGATCGTGAGTACAACAAAGGAAGCGCTGACATACCTCCTCGTGGATTCGATCCTGAATTACCCTACTACTACAAGGGAGGGGATTCTTGTATTATTTGTTTGGGACAGGGAGATAGTCTAGTTGTGCTTTATTTTATTCTCCTACTTTACATACACTCCCCGCATCCTCCTGCGAATAATGGCGAAGCTTGCCATCTTTTTCTCTTCCATTTGCATGCAAAAGTAAATTCTTAGCATCTTCAAGGTTTCCGAAAAGGCGTCGAAACCTTGTTCTAATTGGAAAATACCATACCACCTTTGCTGGAGCTCCATTTGCCTTGTAGCGTGGTTCACCATAATCCAGATTTGGGCATTTATCCAAGAATTCATGCTCCTTTTGGTAAAGAATACAATCGTTTGGACAAGCATGTATCTTTACATAATCCATTCCCAAAGAGCGTATAAGCTTTTTGGCCTCGTAGGTACTACCGGGAAGGCAATTCTCAGCTGGAAACATTTCTCTCAAAAGCGGAAGTAACTCAGTGAAGCTCTTATCAGTCCATCCGTTGCCAACTTTCACGTGAAACAGCTTCAACACAACAGACAATCTGGTAAACTTTGTGCACCCACCATATAAAGGCTTTTGAGCATCATTCACAAAATTTTCAAACATTCCTGGACGATCAATATGAATCTGTTCAATATCATGAATCATATCTTCTACTCGATCACCTTCGTCGATGTCAACCATGTTGAAGTTTGATGTCCCACAACTAGTAGAATGGCTGGATGGCTTCTCTCCATGCCATATCCACACTTTGTAATCAGGATTTATTCCATCAAAAACCAGATGATCCATTATCTCGCTGACCTTCCACATCTTAGAGTAATCACACTTTGTGCAGGGACAAACAAATCTCGTCGGATCAGCACTATGCTCAGTTGCAAATTTTATAAACTGTTTTACCCCCTCCAAATATTCATCAAACATTCGACTAGCTGACATCCATGACTTATCTATCATTCTACATATGAACGAAAGAAATGAAGACTAGCTTATTCATATAATCCTAATTCCGAATCATTATAACAACATAGAACTATGCAAACTGTTTATATTGAAGAAATCATTAGATTAATTAATTGTTCATCATAGATTATACAACATAAGGCAACATTACAGTATGAAGCATCAAAGTAGATAACATGGAAAATGGGAAGTTTCAAGCAGAAGAATACATAAAAACACTAGTCTTGACCATTTACATGTTATACAAAGAAACCAATGGCATAAAGCCACAGAGAATCAAGTAATTAAACCATCCATCTATCTCCATCTCTCACACACACATACACAGGAAAATAAAATCAAAACTAACACCTTCCATTACTTACTTAAAGCCCTAAGTATGAGGAGGCTCTAGAAAAATCAGCTAAGGTGGTATGGTATTAAGGAAGAAACACCATAGCTGAACCTTAGGCATCAAAACAACTATAAAGTTTATTAAACTATATATTAAGGAAGAAAATGACATCCAAAAATAAGCAGATCAGAGAGTAAAATGTTCTTAAAACTACCTTTCACCCTTCCTCAAATTTATAATTAGTCTTCACTGCACAGAGAACAATAACACCTTTACCCTGGAAGGATTTCGTTATGAAATGTTAGAATTTGATAATCTTTTGTTCTATAACTATGAAGACAAAATCAACCAGGCTATATTTCCCGGAATTAACAACTTAACATGAAAGAAGGGTATATCTTCACCTTGTTTTTCAAGTTCACCAGGACCAATTGGTTGTCAGTTCCACTAGAGACAAGATCATACCCTTTCTCTGACAATGTCTGCAGAGATTTTTGAATAAATCATACTATACTTTTTCCAAGTTTATGGTTATTTCAAATGGAACCAACACAAGTAGGCAATGCATATTACCTGTGCAAACTTTCAGCAATTGCTACGAAATTGTTCTTGGTATGCTCTGTACTCGGGAGTCGTTGCCTGTATGACAACTATAACAGTATGAGACATGCATTCTAATATAAGCATAAGAAGTTGATATTTCTTACATATAAAGGATAGCTTTGGGGGATCTAGCACCCATAGTGACAGATCATTGAGCATTGAAACAACAATGACTTGCGGATTAATGGTTTTTTCGTACCTAAATAGTAGATAATAAAGACAACATGCTATTTCCCAATTCCAACTGCTTACTTCAACCTATTGATGGAAGTAACAATTAGAACACTTCAGAACGAACCTGCTTTAGGCCAACTGCGCGCTAAGCCAGTAATTGCATGGTTATGAGGACCATGCACCCTAAAGTCCGAGAAACATAGCTAGCCTGGTTGATTGACGACGAGGGGAGAAACGAGGGGAGCTCGAGAACAGGTGAAGACGGCAACCCTAGCCTTGGAAGCGGAGATGGCCACTGCAGCAACTGAGAGCTCGCGAAGGTGGCGACAGAGTGAGAACTAGAGATGGTGCACGCGGTGGCGAGATGGCGAGTTGTCTGAGAGCCGCTGATTAACGACAACAGCTAGCTAGGTGGTAGAGAGGTGTAAGAGATGGCGATTTGGGGCTCTGAATTTGGGGCTCTCTGAATTTGGGTTAGCTAGCTTGATTTGGGGCTCTGAATTTGGCAATTTGGGGCTCTGAATTTGGGGCTCTTTGAATTCAATTTCAATCCCTAACCTCTCAATTAATTTCAGATTGCGCTCCTTTTTTTCATTTCCCGCGCCCCTATTTTATATCCCGGATCTATCCTACGGGAAGTATTTGTAGATTGTTGGATCTAGTATAAAATAGCCCGGATATTTGTGGCTGACTACACGCCCGGGCTATTTTCACAACATAATATCCCGGATATTTTATCTCCGTGATATTTGATAATTGTTATCAAGTAACCCTCAATGTCTAATAGCCCGGGCGTGTGTCTATATCCGGGCAATATGCTCCTGAAAATTTAAGAAAAAAAAAAGAAAATACATTTAAACCATATTATAACCTGTATTTTTTACATCCGGGCTATTATGTAGCGGGTTAAATTCGCATTTTTCTACTAGTGTTATATCACAAAATCTCCATCGGATACATCAAAGCAAAAACAAGAACATTAAGAGGACTTTCCCTCAATGGAAACCTTAATAAAAGACTCCATTCGACGGGGTTTTAATGGGGCTTGGTAAAAACATAAGGGCAAGGAATAATGAATTTTTGTGAAGCTTACAATTAAAATAGGCTAAAGGCTCAAATTGGCTTCAAAGCAATATATACATAAGGTAGATATGGATAAAATATTGCTAAAAGCTTGCCTCTATCATTTGAACTTATCAAGCAATGATCATGTATATAATTGGCTTCGAAAATAGATAACCATGTAATACTCAAAGATAAATGCATAGGAAGAGTAGATAACACAATAAAGCAAAAGGGTATAGATGTAATCCCTTATAAGGCCAAAATTCTCACTAGGACAATTTTTTGTTGTTGGATATCAAACGTGCCTAAGATCTTAGATCATACATGCTCAATTACCTATGCCAACTCATATTCCTCATAAAAACAATTTTAAGACAAGGTCAAATCATTCCAGAATTCCATGGGATATGTAAGATCATGCTAGAATAAAATGGATAGGACAAAGTCAAACTTAGATGGGTATCTCTAATAACAAATATATATGCAACGCATGACAACTCTCTTTTTTTCTTCATTTTTTTCTGACATTTTATACTTTTTTTCGGTTTTCTATATTTTTAGGAATAACTAAACTTTAGACATGATGCGTGAATTGACAATAAAATTTAAACATAAATAAAATCAAAATAACTAATCAATTTTAAAATTAAACATGAAACATAAAATAAACATGAACTAAACTAACATAAATACTCCCCCCACACTTAAAATGTTGCATTGTCCTCAATACATAAACACAAAGAACAATGAAAACAAAATTGAGGGCGAAGGAAGCTAATGACTAACCTATCAATAAGAAGATGGGGTCTGGGATCCAGACCGCTGACGAAGATGACTGATTAGATTAAGGCAAATATTCTGAAGTTGATCAATCTTTCCTGTTAGGATCTCTTGTGCCTTAGCTAATTCCTTTAGTTGCATTGCCTGCTGCGTCTTAAAATCTGTCAGTCGATGCTCCAGGCATGTAATACGTGCACTGTCATGGACCACCGTTGGTGATAACTCAATCTGCATCTCCTCAATATCGCTCACGGGGGTTGTAGTTTGATCATCTGATTTCCATACTTTGTTATCAACTGCAATATGCGCCTAAAGAAATCAACCAGAGTGGGCCCCACAGGTAAGATGGTAGGTAGATACTGGTGGTGAGCACGCCAGGGTCTAGACAACCAGTGAAATCTCTCAATCGCATGCGGCAACTGCACCCTCGCAATCATATAGGCAAACACACGTGTATCTATGTCAAAAGTGCAAGAAGAACTCTCAAGCTGGATTGTACTCATATCAATCCCATAATAGAGTGCCGAAAATTTGATCATGCCTCCAAAAGGAATAATTGAAGGGTTGTCCTCATGGCAATTAGAGCGGGCCTTTTCACACATTCTTAGAAACATTTGTACCCAATCCGGGACTACTATAAACTCAGGCGTCAAGCAATAAATCAAATAAACCATGCCTATATGAACAACAATGGTGTCCTTAGCGTTGAAGAAGGTAAGGCCTAAAACCCGCAGACAGAGCCGAAGAGCGGGGTGTGAAATCATATCATCGGATCTAGTGCTCCCGAATTCCTTCGGTATTCCCGTCATGCTCCTCAACTTCTCTGCTGACTTTAAGGCGATCATAGCACACTCCCACTTTCTCGAACACTTCCATGTTATCCCAAGGGCACACGCAATTGTTGCATAAGTAGCATAGCACTCTCTACCCTTTAATTTGAACCGAACATCATTGTGTGATCGCACCTCCAAAGTGGTTAGGAATTCCTTGACTAGATATGGATAAGTTGGCGCATTCCAACATACAAAATCTCACATCCCTTCATATGCCATTAAAGTTATAACCGAATCTAGCAAACCGAATCTTTTCAAAGCATCCACATTGAAGAACCTAGTTTGCATGTAGATTCGCTTTCCAAGCTCATTCCAACAATCCTTCTCAATGTCATCAAAGTAAACCGGCATATCTATCCTAAGATATCCTTCCATGATGCACAAAGCAAAAGAAAAACGTGCAAGAACTCACAAGAAACGACAGAATATCCCTTCCTGCAGGGGGCGGCGGGCGCCGGTTTTTGGGCGACGGACGCCAGTTGGTGCAAAATCACGAATTTGAGTAAAAACATCGAAGGCTCAACGTCAAAACTCCTCCAAATTGATAATTGACGAACAAACTTTGTTTCAAGGTCTTTCTTTTGTGGTAGGGAGGATAATGGTGTGGAAAGAATCGAATTTTGATGGATGGATGGTAGTGATGGATGTGTTTGATCGTTTTTGAAAGAAAGGCTCTTGACTGAAACACAAGGCTTTAGTTTTTGGAATGGAGATTCAAGTAGGAAAATTAGGGTTCTTGTGTTTTACTTGGAGACAAAGGCTTTCATTGATCACAAAATAGGGAATGGAAAGTGTATGATTTTTGGATTTGGGAAGGGATCATCTACCAAACGGAAAATAAATAGTTAGATATAAAAGAAATAATATAATGGATATAATTTATTTAGATAGATAGATATTATATCCTTAAGGTAGATAGAAATATGACTAGATAGATATAATCCTAGATAAATAGTAATATATAGATAAATATAATTATTATATAGATATAAATAATATATATCGATGGATAAAATTATTCCTAAGATAGATATGAAATATATAAATATAGATAGATTAAAACTAACCTAAAACCGTAGATAAATACATAAATATGTATGCAGATAGATAGAATCTTTTGTTCCAATGTTAACAAAAATAAAAAAGCATCCAGGCAATAGCGATGGGCGTCGGTATTCAGGCGGCGGTCGCCGGTTATGGCAGAACTCCACTCCGTCATTTTGATCGAATAAATTTTCCTAACCAATAAGTTCTAACACAAAGTCATTCCAATATGTAGTAAAATAGACTAGTTCAACATTATTGAATTGAAAAACTAATGTAATAATTAAATAATATTACCTATTTTACCTTGGGTTGCCTCCCATAAAGCGTATTTGTTTCACCTCTTTGGCTCGACGTGTTGCTCTTCTTGATCAAGTTACCCCACCATGATCCTCCACCATTGTCCTTTTCTTGACAAGAGGGGGAACCTTAGGAATTTTTCCAATGTGTACATCCATTTCATCAATTAATTCCTTTTCCTTAGTATGCATTCCTCCTCGAGGTTGTCCTGAAATTGTAAAAACCTCAATATTGTTAGGAATCAATTTCTCATAGGGAAGAATAATAGATTCATTTGTATTAGACACATTTTCATGTGGTTCAAACAAATTTTAAATTTTAATTTCAATTTCATCTTTCCCTAATTCAAGTTTCACATTGCTAGAAAACTCATTATTCAAAAATTTATTATCATCAGAAGCATCTAACAAATCATTTGATTCATTCCTGCAATCAATATTATTAGCATCAAGAAGATCCAAAGAATCATTAGGAGAAAGAGTAATAGGCTCAAAAATAGAAAATTCAATCTTTCTACTGTCAAACTCTATGGTTAGGGACCTTCAAAGCAATCAATCTTAGTTTTGGCTGTTCGTAAGAATGTCCTTCCCAAGCTAATTGGGGTTTTAGGCGTACCCTGTTCCATATCTAATATAAAGAAATCAGCAGGAAATATCAATTCAGTAACCTCAACTAAAACATCTTCAACAACTTCTCTAGGCTTAATACTAGAACGATAGTGACACTAGTTTCCGACAAAGCATTGAGACCCAAAAACTTGTACAAATGGTATGAAATGACATTAATTGAAGCTCCTAAATCCAATATAGCTTTATTGAATTTAGTATTACCAATTACACATGGGACAGTGAACATACTTGGGTCTCCGCATTTTTCAAGCAATCGTTTCTGTAACATAGCGGAAACATTCTCATTCAAACTTACCTTTTTGTTTATTCTCATCCTTTGCTTTCTTTTCATAGTACATAATTCTTTTAAAAACTTAGCATAGTGAGGCACAATTTTGATTAAGTTCAAAAGCAGAATATTTACCTCACAATGAGCAAAGGTATCATATAGAATTTATTCATCCTCCCACTTACGATCAGGTTTTAAGGCATGAGGAAAGGGTGGTGCAGGTCTTGGAACCTCAAAAGACCACTTCTTCGATGATTTCTTCGCAGATGGATTGACGTCAAAAATCGGATCACTTACTAGTAATGGCGGCGGCCACCGGGTTTCAAGCGACGGGCACCGCTCTTTGAAGAATCTTGATTCCGAATTGTTTTCACCTTCTTCACCCACGTCAATCACCTCCTTAGGCCTTTCTTCTAGACTTTTAGTGGGCACTTTCACTTCTTTACCTCCTCTAAGGACCATGGCACTTATATTCTCCTTTGGATTGACTACCACTTGTGATGGAAACTTGCCCGAATCCTTAGCTCTAAATTCTCCAATCTCTTTAGCCATTTGACTCAACAATTTCTCCTGAACACTCATCTTGTCCAATAACAACCTTAAAGTTTGATCTTTGTCCTCTTGTTGAATGTTTCTTTGACGATTCTCATATTGGCCTCTTCCTTGATATGGCACTTGTTGCTGCTGGCCCATGCCGTTGAATCCGCTTTGATAGTTTGAATTGTAGTTCTGGTTGTATAAGTTGTTACCAAAGTTGCGGCGAGGTCCATAATCCATAGCATTGAGATCAGCAACGTCCTCTCGAATCAATGGGCACTTATCATTTGGATGGTTTAGATCTCTGCAGACACCGCATGGTTTAGGCTGTTGTGATTGATTTAGTTACATAGCCATCTTGTTGACGATCTCAGTAAGCCTATCTAAATCATCTATGTAGCTATCTCCAGAATTATCCAACTTATGTACTCCTTTTACTTCTTGGTGTTTCCCGTATTATTGCAATGCATTAGCTAAACCTTTGAAAATTTGCTTTGCTTCCTGACGTGTTTTATCCAAAACATCTCCTTCACTAGTAGAATTGATAACACTCCTATCCCTATCAAGCAAGCCTTCATAAAGATATAGCACTAAATCATCCTCGAGTATTCCATGTTGTGGGCAACTACCCTTAAGCCTCTTGAATCTCTCAACATACTTATAAAGACTCTCCGTAGGTAATTTCTCAGTAATAGATAACTCCTTTTTTAGTTTGCTAAGGCAGGTAGCAAGGAAATACTTTTGAAGGAAAGATTTCTTTAACTCAACCCAAGTAGTAATGCTTTCAGGGGAAAGGTACTATAACCAATCGCTAGCCGCATCTTTTAAGGTAAAGAGGAACACTCTAAGCATTAATTGGTCATCAATTAGGCCTTGGGGTCTAAGTCTGTCGAATACACTAGCAAAGTTTGCAAGGTGTTTGTTTGGTTCCTCCCCAAGCAATCCATGAAAATTGGGTAAAATAGTAGACCAATTTGATTTGTATTCAAATCTGGAACCCTTAGGGATAGCGGAAAGTCTAATTGCAAGCGGTTATGCATTCAAATTAGGTTCCTTAAAGCTTCTTAGGGTCCTTCTTGGCGGATTGATGATACCGTTATTGTTGTTTTTGTTGTCTGCCATCTCCTTGTTTTGATCAAAATCGAGCCTCCTTTTCAACCTAGAAAGAGACCTTTCAATACAAGAATAAGACAAACCTAAAGAAAAGAAAAAGGCTAAAATAAAAATAAAGATAAAAAATCAATGATATGAAAATTAAAGCAAACGCTTTTTCTCCCTGGCAACGGCGCCAAGAATTTGGTGGTCCACGAATGTCATTAGCTTTGGCTTCACCCAAATAATAATAATATCCTAACTCAATGTTTAAACCAATAGATTAGTAAACCAATGAATTGATAAACCAATAGATTAGTATAGCGATGAAGTCCCGAGTCGAACCCACAGAGAGAACGGGTGCAATGATAATATTCCTAACAATGATTTCTAAGGACAATAGTAATAGTTTGTAGCAACTTCATGACAAAATAAAGTAATTAAGATAATGAATGTAAAGTATTGATAATAAGATAGAAAAGCATTTCACCTGTAATTCTCGACAATGGTTGACGTTCAAGGTCTTAGGATTGATTCAATAGTATTTATAAGATGTATGTCGACTTGACTAAGATTGATTGTTCTGCAAAGATACAATCTTCTTATTCAATACCACTAAAGAATAGCATTAACTATTCAAGTTCTTAAACCAATTGACACATCGATTCAATGCAAATAGAAGACAAGGGAACAACCCACTGGACCCTATAATCACCTACTCGACATAGATCAATCGATATCATCCACTACAAAGACATAGAAGTATCACTAAATCAATGAATTCGTTTGCTAACGAGAAACCAACAACGGATTCATAGCATAGATGTAATTCCTAACACGGTGATCAATTATAGAAAGGAACACAAATTCATATCAATAAGAACAAGATGATAAATATAATTATAAATAACTAATTGAAATTAAATCCTCACAATTCATTCAACCATCTCTATCGTTCTATTGTACAACAAACCTAAACTCAATACACTTCTCTTAGCTGAATGAAAATAACCTAAATAGAGTCGTGTAAAACCCTAGGGGAATTAATAATAATAGAGTAATAAAATAGAATCTTCGGAATAAAATCGGCAATCGCTGAACAAGGGACACCGGCGGGCGCCGGTGGAATAGCGGCAGGTGCCATCCCCAACAGACTCCGTAATTCTTCTTAGCTTCGATGTTGTGCTTCCTTGCTCCTTTGATTCTCCTTACTTAGCCTTCATATGATCCTAAATCATCCATTTAAGCTTTTTTAAGAGCATATCCATGGCCAAATGTAAAACTGCAGAATAAACACTAAAAAGGCGTAGATTCCGAACTCGAATACTTCACAAGAAACATATATAGAATTAGACTAAAACATATGCAAAACTCCTATCTAAATGCAGTAAGAACTACCTATAATGCCTATATGAAATATGCATTATCAGGAGGATTATAGGAGATTCCGGCACTGCCAACGTAGGGCGCAAGTATTCCTTGGCATTTTTTGGGATCTAGCTAAGTATCTCCTGGGCTTCTCTCCGGGCATGGGTCTCGCGGTTGACCCTTGCCTCTAATCTTCGTTAGACCCAAATGCGTTCGGTGTCCCTCGTGTTAAACTCATCGATTTGCTTTCAAAGCCTTTCGAGCTCTTGTTGCAAGGTTTCTTCATTGGCCATGATCCTCTTTGCGCTTTCCTGTAGACGAAGAAAGCATTCCGGTTTGTCTAAAGCTTGATACTCGGGTGTGCGATCAGCGCGTCGTATACACCTTCAAAACATCATTAAAGTAGAACGTTAGAAAGACTAAACAGGGCATGATTGATAGCTTCCCTGGCAACGACACCAAAATTTGTTTGGAGGGAAAGACTTGAATAAGCAAACAAAAGAAAACCAATCCCGGTCCAAGCAAATGAATATAAGACTCCCTCCCGTTGTTGTAGTAGGGAATCAGGATCGATCCACAAGGAAGCGTGTCAGCGGGTCCTGAATAGTCTTGAAACGTTCTCTCCAGTGTTGACCAAAAGCCTCGATATCGATTGAAGTGGTCAATGTCGACAGGGGCACTCGATTTCATTCAGTAATACCTGCAATGACAAAAACAAGTAGATCAATGTCCACTGGAGGCAGTCGATGTCAAGTGAACACCAGTGGGGTCAACACAACAAACCATCGACCTTCACATAAGAGTAGCAGAGGGGTCGACAACAGTAACAGAAAATACGAAAAGCGGCAAATTATTCGACAAAGAAATGTCAAAAGAATTAAAGGATGGAAAAAAGAAACAATGATCAAAAAGGATTCAAAGCTGGGAATTTTATGGTTGTAAACTTATAAAACTAAAGCTTCCAAGGTAGGGATTCACCATGACAACAACCATGTATGCAACTCACAAGAATCATAGAAAAGTTTATTTTTTTATCATCATACGTTAGGTTTCGCAACCAACAAATAGAATTATAGAGCCTTTCACAAAAACCCTATTTGTTTCTATCCTTTCCATAATTAGGGTTTAGTCAACTTGCACAAACAAATCCTAATTACTATCCAAATTCACAAATTAATTCACTTTCGCTTCATAAATTGCAAATAAGGAATTACCTTTATTTCGCAGTGGATTAAACATGAGATAAAAGATGATAAACACATAAGGAATCAATGATTCAAGCACACACACAGGGCTATTGTCGGGCTCACCCCGACCCTAGAAGTGGGACGACTACTCACTCATCAACATGGCATACATCACAATAATTATCAAAAACATAAACTTGTATAAAAATAAAATCTTTAAAAGTACAACCGAACTAAGTCTCGTCTTTTTCACACCTCACACTCGGTTGTCTCTCTCTCACTCTAACTCTCTATAACTTGATTACTCAAGTGCCAAATTGATTCTCTTAAACCCTAGCCCTGGTGGCTTTATTTATAGCTAAGTAACTTATAAATTAAGAAAGTGTATTCTATCTAATTTGAAAAGATAAAAAATCTCCTAAATAAACTAAACTCCATCATTATAAAGTCTCATCTCTTCATGGAATGATAGAAGATTTCATGCCTTTGATAAAACCTCAAAAGATTCGGGCTTAAATCTGCATTTTCTACGCGTCAGACCAGTCGATGTCGAGTGGGGTGGTCGACGTCGAGCGCCTATGGAACATTCAATCTCGAGCAGTGTGTTAGACTTTGATTGCTCGTATTTCCATTTTAGCAGCTTGAATCTCCACCTTTCTTGCAGTCGATATCGATAGGACTAGGTCAATGTCGACCTCTCTTCCAACTTGTCTTTCTTTTGCTTGCAATTGCTTCAAATTCGTTCTGATTTTTAAAAAATTGAACTAAAACTTGTATAAACCTCTATATCTTGCTAATAAGCATATCTTACACAAATTCATAGCATTCCCATCCCATAATGCAAATAAATGATAAAAATCTTAATAAAAGACAACACGAAACATGGTCAATTATGCGCACAACATCTCTCCCCCTTTCGGTTTCAATATACCCCCTCCTCTAGCCTGTTCATTCCCCATTTTGGACTAGCAAGTTCGCCTCCCTCTTCTCCCCTGCTACCCTCTCTTTGGCAAATCCCCCAATAAACATCAGGCCAATTGCAAGACTCACCTTCCCCCTCCCTCTCTTTAGCAATTCCCCCAATAAACATCAGGCCAATTGCAAGACTCACCTTCCCCCTCTATTGATTTCATTTCAAAACACAGACCATTACCCCTTTTCTTTTGTCTGATTCATTTCAAACCCTCACCTTAAAAACACAACAACCCACACCCCCTTTCCATTGCCCTCTAACCCACCACGCCTATTGTAGCCAGGGGCGGCCCTAGGGTGGGGCGGGCATAGGCAGCCGCCCCGCCCTTTGACCCACGCGTCCCTGGACTTTGGAAAAAATATAAAAAATTATTTATATATATGGCAGTGTTGTGATAAGTAAAACCAGGATGAATATAAAATCAATTAATCTACTTTGTTTAGTTGGTTGGTGGGAAGGAAGGAAAGTAAAGTGAGACCAAAGGTTGAAGGTTCAATTCCTACTAGCCTTCTAGCTTTTTTTTCTTTGTTCAACTTGCACCACACTCTCTATATTTCTACCCACTTATTTAATTATATTCTCACCTCCCTATTAGATACAAATTATCTATCTATAACTAATTAAGCCCCATAAAATTGGTGAAATTAGCCTCTTTTTTATAAAAAAAAAAATTTCACCTCCCTCAAAAAAGTTTTTTTATTCTTTTTTCAACTTGCACCTGCTCTCTATGTTTCTATCCCCTTATTTAATTATATTCTCACTTCCCGAGCTCCCTATTATATACAAATTATCTATCTATAAACTAATTAAACCCCATAAAATTGGTGAAATTAGGATTTGATTATGAGAATAAATTTTGTGAAATTTTCATTAGAGTTTGTGATTTTGAGAATAAATTGTGTTTTAATTATTGTGTATATGTGATTTTGAGAATGAAATTTATTAAATGAATTTGTGAAGCTTTATGCAATATTTATATTTTCGTACCCTACATGTCTTTGGGAACCAAAAGATATTATAAAGTTGATGAGTTTACAATCCTAGATAATATGCAAAAGCCTTGAATTTAGCATGATTGAATTTCGATAAGTTTACACTCCTAAATATGACAAATGTCTGAATTTCAAATGAATGACGAGAAACCACTACCATAGCAATCTCCTTCCTCAAAACTCACCCCCGAACAGCTTACAAACACAACCCCACTTCCCTGCTTTGTCGATCCCAACCTATACACTACCCAGCCCCTTCCCTTTTGGATTCAAAAGCTTCGAACACCCCCCTTGTTCCCCTGTTTGGATCAACCAAGCCATACAAACAGCCCCTTCCCTGGGCTCCTTGCCACCCCACACTTTCTCCCCTGTTCAACATGCTCGAACACCTCCGACATCACCCGATGCAACCAGCACCTCCATGGCAGAAGCGACGCGCCCGTGCTTCTCGGATTGAAGAGGAACAAGCGTGAACAAGCTTTGATCAAGCCATCCGAATGAGCTTCCGATGAGGATCGAAACCACATTAACTCGGTGAGCTCTCTACCCTTTAAAGATCTTTCTTTTTTCTTCTTTTCTACACCTTAGGAGCCTTGGGTCTCAAAGCTTATCTATGTTACCCTGAGAGCGGGAGAGAGAGAGATAGAGAGAGAGAGAGAGAGATGGAGCAAGGGCCAAGCGTGAAGGAGGGAGGAGACGACCAATGTGTGGCCCGCCTCGATTTTCTGATTGTGGGGCCCTTCCGTTTATTTGGTTATTTTTATTTTGTATTTGCCAGGAATCTGAAGGAGAAGAAACCTGGGCTCTTGGGCTGGGATTGGAACGTTTTGGGCCGATTCCGATCAGGAGGGAAAAGAAAAGAAATTTGGGCCTTAAAATTTCTTTTTTGGGTTAAAGGAAATTGGTTTGGTTCAGTTTCCTAAAATTACAAAGGGGTCCGGTTCGGGATAAATTAATATGGGTCTGGTTTTGGGGATTTGTTTTATTTATTTATTTATTTATTAAGTGTCGATTATTTATTATTTAATTGTTTGGTTGATTAATTTATTTGTATTTAAATAGTTTGATTTAATAATATTTGGAAATATAAATCAAATGTCAAAAATCATTCAAAATATCACGATAAAGGTCTTTAGATATATTAACCTATGCTGGGTTATTTTAATATAATATTGTTAAGGTGGTTTAAAGGTTTAACTGTTTTAATATCGGAATTTGGCAAAGTATTATTTTATAATGAGTATTTGGTGGTTAAATGTTTTATATGTTGTTGAGATGATTATATGTTTAGGTGAGTGATAATGCATATTTCATATATGCATTATAGGTATTTCTTATTGCATTTAGATAGGAGTTTTGCATATGTTTTAGTCTAGTTTCATATCTTTCTTGTGAAGTATTCGAGTTCAAAATCTATGCCTTTTTAGTGTTTATTTTGCAGTTTTACATTCTGACTTTGGATGGGATCTTGGAAGAGCTTAGGAGACATGTTTTGGAGCATATGAGGGCTGAGGAAGAGGCTACGAAGGAGCAAGGAAGCACAACATTGAAGAGAAGAAGAAAGTCGTCACTACGTAGGTGGCGCCCGCCGTGCCTTAGGCGGCGCCCGCCGTGATGCCGCGTTCAGCAATCCTGATTTGGATCCGAATATTCTATTTCCTATTATATTATTATTATATTTCTAGAGTTGTCCACGACTCTTTATAACGTTAATTTCTGTTATTCCAGCCGTGTGGTGGTGGTGGTGGTGTTGTGTGGTGCATAGAGAGACAATGAACGCTTTGAGAGAGAAAAGAGGATTTTGGCCTATGAGTTGCTAAACTCATGGTTTCGCATGTGATTCGAAGACATGGTTGAATAGATTATGAGGATTTGATTCTATTTAGTTATTTATGAGTTTATTTATCATCTTGTGTTTATTGATTATATATGTGTTCCTTTCTATGATTGATCACCATGTTAGGAATTGCATCTAGGCTTTGAATTCATTATTGTTTTCTCGATAGCAAACAAAGGTATTGAAGTAGTGATATTTCCTTGTCTTTGTAGTGGATGATTTCGATTTGTCTATATCGTTAGATGTTGATTATGTCGATTAGGGTTGTTCCGATTGTGTCTTAATTGCATTGAATTGATATGCCAATTGGTCTAAAAGCTTGAGTAGTGATATTGAATAAGGTGATTGTATCCCTGCGGATCCTTCAACTTTAGTCAAGTAGACATATGCTTATGAATAATTGATGAATTAATCATAGGACCATGAATCTCAACCATTGTCAGAGAATTATAGGTGAAATGTTTCTTCTATCTTTATTATCAATCGATCACTTGGCAATCATTAGTTTTATTCACTTTACTTTGTTATCAATTTGTCACAAGTCATTGCTTTTGTCATAAGAGTCATTGTTAGAGATATTACATAGTAATTTGCTTCTCTTTGTGGGTTCGACTCTGAACTTCATTTCTATACTAGTAGTTGTTTGGTTTATCAATTCATTGATTTACTAATCTATTGGTTTTGAGCATTGATTTAGGATATTACTACTATTTGGCAAAGGGCAAAATTGCCAACGATGTTCGCCCCGCACCAAATTTTTGGCGTCGTTGCCGGGGACAAGAAAAGAGTTTGCTTTAATTTATTTCTATCATTGATTCTCTTTTATTTTTTGTTTTTGTTTTTGTTTTTCTTTGAGTCTTTTTTGTCATTTTATGGTTCAAATTCGATCTTCTAATTCATTGCCTTTGTCTTTTGATCCCGAGACTGAAAGATCTCTTTCTAGGTCAAAAAGGAGGCTCGAATTTGACCCCAAGGCCTTACCGATGACCAATTGATGTTGAGAATGTTCCCCTTTACCTTGAAATATTTTGTGAGCGATCGGCTTTATTACCTACCCCCCGAAAGCATTACTACATGGGTTGAATTGAAGAAAACTTTCCTTCATAAGTACTTTCCTGCTACTCGCCTCAACAAACTCAAGAAGGAGCTATCTAATATTGAGCAATCACCTACGGAGAGTCTATATGAGTATGTTGAGCGGTTCAAGAAGCTTAAGGGTACTTGTCCACAGCATGGTATACCCGAGGATGATCTAGTGTTATATCTTTATGAGGGCTTGCTTGACATCGATAGGAGTTTTTATCAATGCTACTAGTGGAGGAGATATTTTGGATAAGACACCTCAGGAAGCAATGCAGATTTTCGAAGGGTTAGCTAATGCATCGCAACAATATGGGAAACACCAAGGAGTTAGAGGAGTTCATAAGTTAGATAATTCTAGAGATGGCCGCAATGATTACTTAGATAGGCTTAATGAGATAGTGAACGAGATGACTATGCAAATGAATCAACCTCAACAGCCTAGACCTTATGGTGTCTGTGGAGATCCAACCCATCTGAATGATAAGTGTCTTTTGATTCAAGAGGATGTCGCTGATTTGAGTGTTATGGATTATGGACCACGCCGCAACTTTGGTAACAATGGTTATAATCAGGGCTACGATTTGAATTATTAAAGTGGATTCAATGGCAGAGGTCAGCAGCAACAAGTTCCTTATCAAGGAAGAGGACAATTTAAGAATCGTTAAAGAAACACTCAACAAGAGGATAGAGATGATACATTGAGGTTGTTTCTGGATAAGATGAGTGTTCAAGAGAAATTGCTGAGTCAAATGGATAAGGCGATTGCAGAATTGAAAGCAAAAGATTCGGGGAAGTTTCCATCACAAGTGGTAGTTAATCTGAAGAAGAATGTGAGTGTCATGATCCTTAGAGGTGGAAAACAAGTGAATGTGCCCACTAGGAATGTTGAAGAGAGGCCTAAGGAAGTGATTGATGTGGGTAAGGAAGACAACAAAAGCTTGAAGACGCACACTGTTGATGACGGCGCCCGCCGCCCTTCAGACCGGCGTCCGCCGGCACCTCAAGTCCCAGATCCGAATGTTGACGTTGTGCAATCCCAAGGAAATCATCCAAGGAGTGGTCTTCTGAGGTTTCAAGACCTGCACCACCCTTTCCTCATGCCTTAAGACTTGATCGTAAGTGGGAAGATGAACAAATCCTTTACGACACCTTTGCTCATTTTGAGGTAAATATTCAACTTTTTAATTTGATTAAAATTGTGCCTCGCTATGCGAAATTCTTGAAATAGCTATGCACGATGAAACGCAAGCAAAGGATTCGACAGGAACGGAAAGGTAAGTTTAAATGAAAATTTTTCTGCTTTGCTAAAAAAAAGATTGCCTGACAAGTGCGGAGATCCAAGTATGTTTACTATCCCATGTGCAATAGGTAATGCTAGCTTCACAAAAGCTATGCTAGACCTAGGTGCTTCAATCAATGTGATGTCATATAACTTGTGCATGTTTTTGGGTCTCAATGCTTTGTCTGAAATTGGTATTACTATACAACTCGCTGATCGTTCTAGCATTAAGCCTAGAGGAGTTGTTGAGGATGTTTTGGTAAAGGTAAATGATTTGATATTTTCAGCTGATTTCCTTATATTGGATATAGAACAAGGTACGCCTGAAACCCTAATTATCTTGGGAAGGCCATTCTTGCGAACGGCTAAGACTAAGATTGATTGCTTTGAAGGTTCCCTAACCATGGAGTTTGACGGTAGAAAGATTGAAATTTTCTATATTTGAGCCTACTACTCTCTCTACTAATGATTCTGTGGATGTTCTTAACTCTAATGATAGTGATCACAGGAATGAATCAAATAGTTTGTTAGATGCTTCTATTGAGAGTGAATAATTGCTTATTGAGTCTTCTAACAAAGAGAAAGTTGATTTAGGGAAAGATGACTTTGAAAGGAAAATTGAGAATTTGTTTAAGTCACATGAGAATGTGTCTAATTAAAACGATTCTATTATTCTTCCCTATGAGAAATCGATTCCTAAAAATGTTGAGGTTTTGTAATTTCAGGGCAACCTCTAAGTGAAACTCATTTCAAGAAGGAATTGATTGGTGTAACTAATGGATACATTGGAGAAATTCCTAAAGTTCCCCCTCTTGTCAAGAAAAGGACAAGTGTGGAGGATCATGATGGGATAACTTGATCAAGAAGGTGGATCAGACCTAATTACCCATATCTACTCCCAACCCTCTTTACCTCCGACGTCAAAAAGGGGCTTAACTGCCTCAACATACCCCACCGCAACTCATAAAGCCTGTCGTGGAGGCTGACAGCGAGGAGGACGCCTTCCTTCGAGGAAAGGACGCTAACAACTCCCCCAACAACCTTCAGGTGCAAGTCATCAACCCTAGCCAGGATGGCCTCACGAAGCGAACCATGAGCCTCGCCATGTGGAACTACAGGCAAGACAATCATGATCCTGCTATTGCGAACAATCGTAACTGGTGGTACGCGTTGTACCATAACTGGAATGACTTTGTCGATGAAAACGGGTTGGTTGAAGGTAGTGTCATTCAAATTTGGTCATTTAGAATCAATGGCAAACTCTATTTCTTCATTTACAAGGTGGCTTCTCAGTAAGCGGAAGGTAGCATTAGCAACAGTGGTGATAAGAGCGTCATCTTGGATGGCTCGAGTTCGAGTGGTAGTAATAACAATGGAAGTGGTGATCAAGGTAGCATTAAGAATGGCAGTGAGGAAAGTGACCTTAGATGAGATCTTGGAAGAGCTTAGGAGACATGTTTTGGAGCATATGAGGGCTGAGGAAGAGGCTACGAAGGAGCAAGGAAGCACAACATTGAAGAGAAGAAGAAAGTTGTCACTGCGTAGGCAGCGCCCGCCGTGCCTCAGGCGGCGCCCGCCGTGATGCCGTGTTCAGTAATCTTGATTTGGATCCGAATATTCTAGTTCCTATTATATTATTATTATGTTTCTAGGGTTTTCCACGACTCTTTATAAGGTTAATTTCTATTATTCCAGTCGTGTGGTGGTGGTGGTTGTGTTGTGTGGTGCATAGAGACAATGAACGCTTTGAGAGAGAAGAAAGGTTTTTGGCCTATCAGTTACTAAACTCATAGTTTCGCTTGTGATTCGAAGACATGGTTGAATAGATTGTGAGGATTTGATTCTATTTAGTTATTTATGAGTTTATTTATCATCTTATGTTTATTGATTATATTTGTGTTCCTTTCTATGATTGATCACCATTATAGGAATTGCATCTTGGCTATGAATTCGGTATTGTTTTCTTAATAGCAAACAAAGGTATTGAAGTAGTGATATGCCAATTGTGTCTTAATTGAATTAAATCGATATGCCAGTTGGTCAAAAATCTTATGTGTTTAACGCTATTCTTTAGTGATATTGAATAAGGTGATTGTATCCCTGCGGATCCTTCAAATTTAGTCAAGTAGACATATGCTTATGAATAATTAATGAATCAATCATAGGACCATGAATCTCAACCATTGTCAGAGAATTACAGGTGAAATGTTTCTTCTATCTTTATTATCAATCACTTGGCAATCATTAGTTTTATTAACTTGACTTTGTTATCAATTTGTCACAAGTCATTGCTTCTGTTATAAGAGTCATTGTTAGAGATATTGCATAGTAATCCACTTCTCTCTGTGGGTTCGACTCCGGACTTCATCGCTTTACTAGTAGTTGTTTGGTTTATCAATTCATTGATTAATAATCTATTAGTTTTGAGCTTTGAGTTAGGATATTATTACTATTTGGCAAAGGGCGAAAGTGTCAACAACGTTCGCCCTGCACCAGTGACATTTATGACAATTAAGGTTTTAATATTTTAAGATGTATTATTATGCTATTTGACCTTGAGCTTTAAGGGCTTTTGGAAACTTTGGAATTGACATACTTGGATTTAACTTGGTAAATTGCTTGATGGATCTTACTTGTGAAATTTTGCGATTTATGATCTGATACAAATATAAGTTGCAACCATGAATTGATATGTGGAATTTAAGTCGATTTATGAAAATGGATAAGGAAAAATGATGAGAGGATATATGAGATGTTATAAGATGATATATGATGAAAATATGTGATTTGATATGAGCAGGTATAAAATGTTATAAAATGGTATGAAATGGTCTGAGATAAGTTGAGATGATGTTAATGATATGAGATGGTCTGAGATGATTTGATATGAGCAAGTATAAAATGATATGAAATGGTCTGAGATGATATGTGACGAAATGCGATGGTTGAGATAATGATGATGATGTTATGTAATTGAATCATTTCTGTTTATATGAGTCATTGCCATTATATGAATTAGAGCATATAAGTACGAGGAAATCCAGTTCTTATGTACAAATATAAAGATATATAAATATAAACCGACTCCTAGCCTATGCAAATAATTACAAGACTTCCTCCCGTTGTAGTGGAAGGGTAGTCAGGATCGATCCACGAGGAGGCGTGTCAGCGGGATCCTAGTAGCATCGGAAATCTCACGTCTTTCTTTGACCAGAACCTTTATCTCAACCTTGATGCTCGATGTCGACCTCGGTTGTCGCTCTTCTCTGCAACAAAAGACCTGTAGAGATAAAAACAAGTATTTGATATCGACTAGGGTAGGTCGATATCGATGTTAGCAGATGGAATCGACTAGCTCAGAAGACTGCTAGTCCATACAGGTGGTCGATATCGATGTTGGAGGGTCGATATCGATCTCAGTAACTTGGCAGGGATGATCGTCATCGACTCAGAAAACTGTCGACGAAACTCAGTGGTCGATATTGACGTCTGGGGTCGATATCGATGTCTTCTCCTGTAAAGTATTAGCTTTTTGTCGGAAAAGAAAGGCCGGAGACTTAAGGATGAATGAGGATGCGATGAAAAGAATAAAGAAAGTTTTTGATGAATATAAACTATAAAAAAAGCAAATCCTAGGATTAGGGTTTACCACAACGTTAACCAATGCATGCGATAAGATAAATAAGACGGACAATTACGCTATTGCACCCGAGGGACAAGCTTTCGCTGTACACCAACTCTTAGGATTACTCTTGCAAATAAACCTAATTGTCTCTACCAATTTTATGTTTATAACTCAAGTTGTTAGCATGAATCCATTTTCTTTCGATTAGGACTAAACATAGAATCGTAGGAGATGATATAGACACAATGATATCAACATCTAACACTTACCTTAGGCACGCATGGCTAACGTCGGGCTCATCCCGACCCTAAGAGCTTTGGGAGACTACTCGCTTCTCATAATGGAACTCATCATTGATTGAAAGGGAAATTGCATTAAAAACTTCGAAACTTTACAACTTAACGTCGGCACTCGCAAACGCCAAACCCTAAAGCTTCTTCTAACTCTATTCAATGTAATTGAACTCTAAAATTGGATGATTGAATGCCAGCCACCTAGGTCTTTATTTATACCCACTAACCCTTGCTAGCCAATGTTCGCTAAGGGGGTGGAGTAGGAGATTCAAATATCTAAATAATTCAATGCACAACTAGGCTAACTCCCTGTAAAAAATAAATAATACAAGAATCCCCTCCCTTGTAGTAGTAGAGCAATTCAGGATCAAATCCACGAGGAGGTATGTCAGCGCTTCCCTTGTTGTACTCACGATCAAAGGTTTCAACCTCAGAAGACACTCGATATCGAGTAATCTGGTCGATATCGACCCCAGTTCTGGTCGATTTCCTAGCGCAGTTCCTGCAGAAGACAAAAGCAGCAAAGTCGACGTCGAGCAGAGACCTCGATATCGATATTAGACCTCGATATCGACCCTTAAAGTCGATTTCGACGCTTGTCACAGAAACTGTTTTCGTAACCAATTTATCGGAAAAGAGTCCGAAGAAAATAGAATGGGAAAAGAAGGATGATCAGAATCAAAACTAAAACTTTTATGTTGAATTCAATTAATAAAAAATCTTCCAAAGTCGGGGTTTCATGCCACAACGATAACAATGCAAGTTTTATGCTAAAGCTATGAAATTTAATGCCTTTCCGTCAAATAACTTTCGTTATCAACACTTAGGTGATTAGAGGTTCTCACATAGTTCCTAAGAGTTACTATCCAATTCATGAGCAATTCAAGTTCACAATATGAGTGGCTTTTGCTTCAATAATGCAAATAATGAATCTCCTTAACTTTCGCAAAGGATCATGCATGGGGTAGAAGACGGAATCGCATAGAAGACATACCTTTGATGCACTTACCTCACATCGCTATCGTCGGGCTCACCCCGACCCTAGAAGTAGGTTGACTACTCGCTCATCATCATGCACATCATCATCATTATTGTTGAAAGAAAGCTACTTTGAATTAAACTTTGCCAAAGAGAAAGTACAACTGAACAAGCCACTCCGCTCTCGCTTCACCAACTCCACTTGGCCTTCTCTCTTTTTCTCTACTAATTCTCTGCGTGTATATGTGTTTGAATAACTGAAAATGAATGCCTAAACTCATCCCTATTGGCCTCTATTTATAGATGTCAATAAAGACTCGAAACTTTATCTTTATTCTCTAAGATAAAACTTAAATAAAAGTAAAAACTAAAACTCTATGGTGAATCAGCATGCTCATGATAGATCTGGTATTGAAGATAAGAAATCTCGACTTTTGGATAGACGTGCAAGCTTTTGATAGAATTCTATAAAAAATCTGAGTCGGATTCATCTGCTGGCATGGTCGATATCGACCTTAAACATCGATATCGACCCCTTCAAAACTTTATCTCGAGCTCTCCTTCTCCTACTCGAACTAGCACTCGACTTCTATCTTTTAGCTCGATCTGGCAACATCGATATCGACCTCTCTGTGTCGACATGCTTTGTTTCATTTCCTGCTCGATTCCTATGTCTCTGATGCACTCGATGTCGAGGTCCCCAATCGATTTCGACCTCTTCAGAAAACTTCGAGTTCTTTTTCCGCTCTTCCAAATCCGTCCATTTTTATCCTGTTTTCTGCGAAATCACATAGAAACTCGTGCAGACCCATATATTTGATATTTAAGCGTAAACTACACTAATCCCATGTTTTCCCATTAATATGTATGCAAAAGGCTATAAAATGGACTTTTATGTGCATAGAAAATATGGCAATTTGCGCGCACATCAAACACCCCATACTTAAGCTTGCTGGTCCCCAAGCAATACCTTTAATGGTCATTCAGGGGAAGAAAGTAAACCCTCAACATCATAGATTCATTTTTCATATGTCCCTACAATCAATTGCCATCCTCGATAAGGTACTTATGTCAACTAAGTCCATGCATGTGCATAAAAGAAATTTCATACTCATAAAAGGAGGTAATATGCAAAAACAATTTTAGCGACATAGCATTAATAATCAAGAGGACTTTTGCAAGCTTGTGAGAAATAGATTGGTAAAAGGCTAAAGGTGGGCTCATATTTGGCCATGTGGTGTTAAATCCGGGGAATCATACTTTCTTTCCACATTCCTTCTTCATAATGTCTCACCTTTCACTCATCGTTCAATGCTTTTATTCAATATAATGCTTTTACCTCTCTAACTTTAGCACTGCCTTCTCGCGAGTCGCAAACATGGGTGTCATGAATGGCCCCGGATACTTAGTACTTCGGACTCCTCACCTTGTGTCCCATCTCGCTGAAGTAACATCTCAACGAGCAGGGTCGACCTACCTTTATCTCCTGAGGTGATCGGATTTTTTCTCGCTCATTAAATTTTCCATAATTCATAATTCTTTCATTCCTGCCAACAACTTCATAATAATGTACAACTCCATATAACTCCAAAGATGACTTCCATTCTTAACATTGTCCCCGGATAGGGTATAAGGTATAAAATGGGCAATATGTATATATGTGGAGCAATAATGATCATGATAAGGCTCATATATGGCTTTGTGGCTTTTGCAAATATGCATAGGTAAGGCTAGGATATGAACTTGTATAAGTAAGCACTTGTGTGGAATTTTCATAAAAAGTCCTCCATCATCTTATCATGCACATGTCAAAAGCAACTTCAAATTTTCATCTCCTTTATTTTTTCTTCTTTTTGCACTTCATTGGGACTTCCCTTAACTAGGCAATCTCATGTTATATCTCTAATGAATCTAATTTTGCATCATAGAGCTCTTTTTTATACTTCCATGACTCTTCCTCTTGTCAAAATTTTTTTTTTTCGAAATAAAAACTAAATATGCATAACTAAATATGCATTAAAATAAATATGCGAATCTAAACAAATAAATATGCAAGTAAGCCTTTCCCCCACCCCATACTTAAAATTTACAGTGTCCTCACTGTATTAGAACTAGGGTTAAGAAGAAAACTTACTAAACCGTCACAAATTTCAGGAGTCGAAGAAGACAGCAGGGATGGTCGATATCGACCCTTAACATCGATATCGATGTTCATATCGATTTCTGCTAAGGCTTCAGGGTGATCCGGCCTCGACCACAAACCCTATCTAGGTTGACCTTAAGGTCGATGTCGATCTTGGACATCGATTTCGATGTCTTCTAAGTGTGCTTTTTCTCTCTCCTACAACTTGTTAATAAACATAAAACCAAATATGCAAAACAATAAAATGTCTAAAACCAAAATAAAAGTGTCTAAAAATTAAAACTAAGTTTTTGCTACAAGTTCTAGACTTTTAAGTCGCTAGGCCAACTTCTTCCTTTGCGCTTCTCAAGGCGGCATCTGCAGAGCCCATGTGGCTTGGGCCTCAAATATGACTCCTTTCTTGTCACGCAGCTGCATTCCGCCGGGATTGATTTGATTCACCGTGAATGGTCCTAAATTCTTGTCCTTGAATCTTGTAGGGAACCAATGGTCCTTAGATTTGGCAACATAGACCTTGTCTCCTATCTCATATTGGCTTGAATCATCATCAAATACCCTACATAAGCGCACATGCCAAGGCACACCCCTTCCAAATAATGATAAATCTTTGATTGAAATGGAACAAGAGGAATCCGTACCTTGACTTACCTTCTTCTCAGTCTGTGGCTCAGGTCGATGTCGATGTTTAGAGGTCGATATCGACCCCTGTTGTACTCTTGGAGGATCAGTCGATTTGGAGAGTTTCGGCTCGATATGATCAGGTCGATTTCGACCCTCAGAGATCGATATCGAGGTCTCCGTTCCTCCCTTCTCAGCGCTGATGGTGGTCGATTTCGGCTGGGTGTGGTCGATAACTTTGATAAATCTCTAAGGTAAAAAGTAAGTAAAACTTCAGCTGCCATCTATCTATAGTTACAAGATAATTCGTGCTCCTTGAAGATAGAATAGCCAATTCGTGTCTCGAAAAACGTGTCTATCTTGTGTCGAAGTATGATCGATATCGACCAGGAAAGTCGATTTCGATGTCTCTGTTTCTGCTCGACGAGCTCAGCTTCTCTCGATTCATGGTTTCAGGTCGATATTGATGTATAGAGGTCGATATCGAGTGCTTTTCTTGGTTGGGTTGTGTGGTCTATCTTGACACTCAGAAGTTGTGTTGATGATTGTAGTCGATATCGATGTTGATGGTCGATATCAAACTTTGCTCAGCTTCACTTGGCTTCTTTGTTTTGACTCTGATTTCAATCCAATTCCTGCATATTCAAACCAAAACTTGTGCAGACTCTATTTCTTGCACGTTAGCTCATTCTACACAAATTCCTCTTATTTCCAACCTTTATTTGAGGAATCGAATGAAATATGAAGTCAAAACTTGCGAATAAAACAGGTACAAATATGTACATTAAAATACCCCATACTTAGACTTGCTTGTCCTCAAGCAATAACCAAGCAATAACCAACACCTAAAACACACCCTTCAAGTCTCCGCCCTTGTCAAAAGATCACAGGGATAATGTGTTTGCACTCAACTCTCATGTGTTTAGGCTATGAAGATCAACTCTCAACTCAATTCCATATACAAACTCATAAACATTGCAATTTATAATAATCCACTTCGCAACCAATTATGAAAATGCAATAAGAATCATCAGGAGGACTTTCGCTCAATGGAAGACTTCAAAGAAGACTCCATTCGGCGGGGTTGTAATGGGGCTTGGTATAAATAAAAGGGTATGGAATTATTTGGCTATGTGGTGCTTATATAATTCGGGAATCAAGACTCCTAAATCTCAATACTTACAATATTCAAACCATAACTCTTCAATGTTGCACTTTCCAAGCTCAATCTCCCATAATGCTCTTTCCAAACTCATCTTTCCATAATATGCTCTAATATGCTCTAAAGATGTAGACCATAATATCAACCCTTCTTTCAAACCCTTAATATGCCTCTCAAAATATAACTCTTGTATGAAATAAATAAACGACTTAAGGACTTTGGCTAATGCACTATGTATATATATCTCTCTCTTTTTTTTCTTTTTTTTTCGGATTTTTTTTGAACAAAAATAATAAATAAATACTAAAAAATACGTGCATTTATATGGTGAGCCAAAAATTCTTTTACAAAATATGAAAAGATGTAAATATATACCGGCCCATAATTTCCTTGCTCAAAACTGGACAATATGCACTTTTCTTTCCACAAGGCATTAGTCCACCATTCTAAGTCTCAATTCCCAAATGGGGGTCAAGCTCAATTTGGCTAGGGATAATTTTATGGAGTTTGCAATTTCAGGCTCAGGCTAATTTTCTGGCTTCAAGCAGAGATAATGCAGGGTAGGTAAAGAGATGATAAAAATGGCTTAAAAGATGCCTCCATCATTTAATTCTCGTAAACATAGACATATTTATGCATTGGCTTTGAATAACTATCACAACATTTAGAGATGCATAGGAAGAATAAATTCACTCAAGAAAGCAGAGGGAGTTTTAATGTTCTCCCTATAGGCCAAAATTCTCACAAGGATAATTTTTTGTTGGATTTTCTTTTTAGCCTAGGATCATATGTGCTCAATTTCATCACAAATTCACAATCTACATAAAAATTTTAAGGGCTTAGGCTAAACCATCCAAATATGCCATAGGATTTACATGATCAAGTCAGCTATTGAGTTTTCATCATAGGACATCTAAGTAGGGTTTAAAAATAAACTTAAAAGTAAACATGCATTTTTTTGTCTTTTTGACATTTTTCTTATTTTTTTTTGGATTTTTTGACATTTTTAGAAAAGTAAAACTAAAAATAAAAATTTAAACATGAATGCAATGCGAAGAAGAAAACCAAGTTATGACCACAAGACATATTTTTCCCCCACCCCATACTTAAAATATATAGTGTCCTCCCTATATTAAAAGAAAAGCAAGGGTAGAGAGAAACTCACAGCGCAACCTGCGGATTCAGGTCGATTTGAGATTAGGTCGATGCCAGAAGTCGATATCTATGTCAGTGGTCGATGTCGACTGCATCTATCGAAGTTGAGGAAGAAGGTGAAGTCGAGGGCTGCCAGATTGGGGTCGATATCGATGATTATGGTCGATATCGACCTTTGCTTTCTGCTCCTGAGTCCTCGTTGTCGACTCCAGGAGATGCCTTGACCCTGGGAGGTCGATTTCGACTGGCCTGGTCGATTTCGACTACCTCTGCAGAAGCTTCTTTTCTTTCTCATCGTTCCTTTTGCTTGATAACCTGAAATCTTGGCTAGATGTATAGATAAAGCCACGAATTATCTCAGTTTAAAAAGTTTAAAATCCAAAATTCAAAATCCTAAAAACCATCTATGAAAGAAAATCATGTTTTATGTACAAGCTCTAGAGTTTTGAGTCACTAGGCCGACTTCTCCGTCAATTCTTCACGAGCCTTTTATGTAGGGACCCTTCAAGCCTGAGCCTTCTCTTGGATCATCTAGGTCCTTTTGGTAATAGCTAAGTTCGGCAATCAAGGCTTCTTCTTTATTAGGTTCTTCTTTAGTGGGCTCTTTCCTTCTCTTTCTTGACCTAACTTTTGCGATATAGGTAAACCATGGAGCTTTGACCCTCACATTAGTTGAATTATTAATAATCGACAGAGGAGGGTTAGGAGTTATACCTGGGCTTACCTGTTCAGGCCCGAAACAGAAATCTTCGGGCTGAGGGGAGATCGATTTTGACCAATGGGGGGTCGATTTTGAGTGTTATGGTTGATGTCGACATGTAGGGGTCGATATCGACATCTGTGACCCCATACTTAAGCTCCTGGCCATCCTTTGGCTTACTTGACATCGATGATTTCTGGTCGATTTCGAGCTTTTTAGTCGATTTCGACTGGCTCCAGTCGATGTCGACCCTGCTTACTCTTTCCGTCCTCGCCAACAAAAACCTTTGAAGCTTCTCCTTAGCCGGCGAGAGGACAACTTGCTTCAGATGCTTCGTTTTGCTCATGGTCGGGTTGAAAGAGAATTCTATCACTTCGTTCCCTATAGTAAAGGTTAGTAATCCTCGACGTACATTGATATTGGCATCAACAGTAGCTAAGAAAGGCCTACCAAGGATAATAGGTACTAAAGGATCTTCAGGCATCTCCAATACAATGAAATCAGTAGGCACAAAGAACTTACCTACCTTTACCGGAATGTCATCAACTATACCTGTGGGTCTGACGAAGGAGTTGTCAGCCATATAAAGTTTCATATCCACAAGTTCAAGTGCTCCAATGTTTACCTTTTGCCAAATAGAAAGAGGCATAAGACTTACGCTTGCCCCTAGGTCACATAGGGCCTTGTAGCGATGTTGGCCAAGCCCCAAGGTGATTGTAAACTTCCCTGGATCACTCCTCCTCTCAGGGAAGTCCATCTTTGAGCACTCCTCTGCGATCTCTGCCATGGATCTCTTTTTGCTAAGGATGTCTTTGAGGAATCGCACATAGGCGGGCATCTCGCTTAGGGCTTCTATAAGAGGAATGGTAACGTTAAGACCTTGAAGAATCTTTACAAAGCGCCTAAACTTACCTTTGATGGGATCCTCCAATGCTTTGGATGGGAATGGCAACGTCTTCTTTGGCGGAGAAGCCAAAACGGTGGTCGGAGGGGCCTGCTGAGTGTCGATGTCAACTGGGTTCTGGTCGATATCAATCGGGATGGTCGATGTCGACCTTTGTTGTGGCTCCAGAGGCTCTGCAATGGCCTCGACGTCGACCTAGGAGTCGACCCGGGGGTCGATATCGACTTCTGGCTCGACATCGACTAGTCTGTCGATGTCGACAAGATCTGTTGCTTTCTCCTCCGCTTCCGTTTGTGGCTTTTGTACTTTGTTGCCACTCCTTAGTTGCATGGCTACAATGTGGCCCGACCCGGATTGTCCCTTAGGATTTGTAGTTGGTTGCCCAGGGAACGTTCTGGACGGTCTAGGGATTTGTGCCGCCAATCGACCCAGTTGGGTCTCTACATTCTTTTTCCATATATCCATCTCCCCAATCCTTGTGGTAAGGTGATTGAGTTGAGAATGGATTACATTGTTGGATTGATCATTCTTAGCTTGGTTTCGCCTTATCTCATCCAGCACAAGTTGTAGATCATCCTTCCGTTGGTCTCTCTCCGGGTGCCCAGGAGCTCTATAGAGTGGGGGGTCCCTAGGGTTAACCGGGTTCTTTTGCGGTTGTTGGAACCTTTGGTCTCCCTAATATTGGTGATTGGGACCCCTCATGTAGTTGGCTTCCTAATGAGTCTCCGCTAGTTGCACTTGATCACGGTGGTGTGTCGCTGCGATCCACATTCGATGCAGTCTTGGTTTGCTGAAAGGAACCTCACTTGCTTTTGGAGCTTTTGAAGTTGGTCTCTATGGAATTGCTCCTTCACATCTGGATCGATCACCTTAGAGGGTTCATATAATGACATAGATGGAGCAGGCCTCGACGATGATGATGTGTTGGAAGCCTCAGGAGTCCCATATGTGTTGTCGAACTCCACCAACCTCTCTATGGTGTCCCAAGCCTCTTGTGGGGCGAGTTCAAGGTAGCCATAGGAGGTATAGGTCTTGATCCTCTCCTTGGTTGCAGTATCAAGAGCATTGTATATAATCTCTTGAATCACGTACGGTGGTTGGTCATGCGTCGGACATGATCGTAGTAGGTCCTTAAACCTTTCCCAAACAGTCGTTAGAGCCTCACCAGGCTTTTGTTTGAAAGTCGTGATTTTCTGTCGGATCAACGCCGTCTTAAAAGGAGGGAAGAACTTATTGAGGAACGCGTCCTTGACTTCATTCCAGGTGCGGAGTGATCTTGGGGCTAAGCTCTCCAACCGTTGCAATGATTTTCCTGTAAGCGACCAACGAAAAGCTTTTAGTTGGACATATTCAAGACTCTGTCCATCGGCAATAGTATCACAAAGATCTAAGAAGGTTGATATATGTGCCATAGGGCATTCATTAGGTTTTCCTTCATATTGATGCCTTCTTATTTCAGTAAGGAAGTTAGGCTTAATTTCAAAATTAGAGGCAGGGATAAGAATCGCCGATTCAGGCACTGACACCCCGTGGTTCATGTATTGCTTGGCATTCCGAGGGAGGGCATTGATCTGGGCTTCTATTTGCCTCTAGCCTTCCTCCTCTCTATCTGCACGCTCCTTAAGGGTCGCCTCTTGATGAGAGGGTTTCTCCACCAAATAAATTTGTAGCCAAGACCCCGCTATGGCATAGGGAGTCAGGATCGTCCACAGGAGAGAGTTAGCGTTTCTTATTTAGTTGCTTTGTCGGGTTGAAACTAACAAAAGAGATGGAAGAGAGATGGGTGGTGATAAAAGAATAAAATATGAATTTTAATTAATAAAAGGGAAAACTTCCAAGGCAAATGATCGCCACAACAACAAACACATGGGAAAATCAATGAATCACATAAAAGGTCATGCTTTTATCATCAAACAATTGAGTTTCATCAATCAACAAGTAAATCCATTCACTTTCGCATAAAAGACCTACTTGTTTCTACCTTCTCTTAATTAGGATCTTTTAACTTTCATTAGAAAACCCTAATTACTATCAAGTTAACAATTTCCTCTTTCAAGTTCAATTGCAACTATGAATTCCTTAAACTTTCATCAAAGGTTAAGCACATAGGTAGAACACAATAAAAACATCACATAATTATAGATTCATCCATCACACACGTGCCTATTGTTGGGTACACCCCAACCCTAGAAGGAAGATAACTACTCAAACTTGACAATGGAAAGCATGAATTTAAGAGAAGAAAACATAAACCAAACTTGCAATAATATAAAACCTGGAAATAAGCGTTCAATCGCAACAACAAACGCCCAAGCTTTCGCCCAAACGCCAAACAAAAACCCTAAAACTCGTCCTACAGCTGCTGCGCGCAGCCCTGCGCTGTGTGTCGTCCTCTCCTCAAATCAGCCCCTAATAGCCTTTATTTAAAAGATAAAAATTAAGACTTAATCCCCAAGGAAAATATATTTTATCTTAGGAAAATAATAAATTCCATCTAAGGAAGGATAAAATATCCCAAGTCTATCTAAGCAAAAGATCCTAAAAGAGATTCAGATGAAAATCCTAATTAAAAAGCCCATTAAGTAATAAAATCAGCCCGCAGAAACTTCTCCTGGTGCGCAGGTACTTTGGCGCCGAGGGTCAAGGTGTCGGCGCCGAGGGTCTGTTTGAATGCAGTAGCCTCTGTTTTTCTCCAGCTTTTCGATTCTGACTTCAAACGCACTTTTTCGAGTCCTCGTTTATCCGATTAACGCATATGAATATGCGTTGGAAAGCTCTTTTCAAGGACTACAACTCTCATGAAAGCTCCAGAACTTGAATCGAAGTGATGGATGGCGAAAATAAGGCTTTTCTCCAGCTGCATCACTTTTTGCTTTTGCTTGGCATCTCCATTGCCTTCATGATTTTTCATTAAGCTCTAAAGTGCGTCCAAACTCCTTCAAATCAGCTTCAAAACCTAAAAAAAACACCACCAAAGCTTGTGTAGACTCCATATCTTGAATAATACGAAAACTAACACAAACGACACACTTTCCCAACACAAAAGCAAATAAAATGACTTAAATGAGATGAAAACATGATGCAAAATATGACTAAAAATGCGGACATCAAAATACCTCATACTTAGACTTGCTTGTCCTCAAGCAATAACCAAACTATGACCGAAACCCTTAACATGCCTTCAAGTCTTCGCTTTAGTCAAAAGCAACATCAATTTAGCATAGTGCAAATAAGAACAAGCATTGAACCATCATCACATATATTTAGATAACCTTAGGCAAAGCAACTAGAATCCAACCACTCAAGGGAAATATTGTGTTTTCACTTCCTTTCAAATGTGATTAGGCTTGAAGTACATATCTCAACTCAATCCTTTATGATATTAAGCTACACAGAAATTGCAATTAATATCACTAATCGATTCACCGAGATGTCAAAACATGCATTAACCATCAAGAGGACTTTGGCTCAATGGCCTTCAAAGAAGGACTCATTCGGCCAGGTTGTAACTTGGCTTGGTAAGAACATAAAGGTAGGAATCATTTAGGCTATGTGGTGCTAGAAATCCGGGAACCAAAGACTCCTAAATTTCCAACTCAACTCAACCAACAAAACTTCATCAATTATAAACACTTCCAAACTCATCTAATATGGCACACCTCTTCAAGAACCCCAAAATATCCAATATATCTCACATAAAATAAATAAGGATAAATTTGGCTCAAGCACAACTTCTCATTTATTCTAAATTTTTTTCTTTTCTCCCTTTTTTTTATTTTTCTTTTTTTTTCTTTTCTTTTTTCTCTCTTTTCTTTTTTTTTCGAACTCTCTTTTTTATAATCTCATGTGCATTTATTTAAATATAAGAGCCAAAAATACCTTTTACAATAGATTAAGTGGCGAGAAAATAAAATACCCACCCAAAAATGTGTCCCACACTTAAACCAAATCATAGGTCTCTAATCCTCAAACATCAATCTCTACCAATCACTAAGTCCTAATTCCCGGATAAGGAGGTAAGGCTAATCATTGGCTAGGATAGATTTTGTGAAGTTACAAGAATAGGCTATAAGGCTCAAAGTGGTTACAAGCAAAGGAAACATATATAAGGTAGGTAAAAGAGGATTAAAAGTGGCTAATAAAGAGTACCTCTATCATTTGATCAAATTATGCAATGACTAGCTATCTCATATTGGTTTCAAGACTTAGATATACACCGCAATATCAAGAGGTAATGTATAAGGAGAGTAATACACACATCAAAAAGAAGGAAAAATATAAAGATCAATTCCTCATGAGCCAAGTAACTTACTAGGACATGTTGGATTCCAATCACCTAAATCCCAAAGTTATATATGCTCAATTTCATTTGCAAGTCAAATTTCACATAAAAAAAAACATTTTGTGCGACTTAGGCTAAACCATCCAAACTATGCCTTAGGATATTACATGATCAAGCTCAATTATTAGATTTTATCATTGGACCTCTAAGTTAGGTGTTCTTAAACTAAACTAAAAATAAAAAATCAAACTAAGACAAACTAAAACAAATATAGCGAATTAAACATATATTTGTGTTTTTTTTGACATTTTCTAATTTTTTTTTGGATTTTTCAGTTTTTTATAGACTCTAAATACAAGACAAAAGACCCAAATAAGCAAAACAAATAAAGACAAAAGACAAAAATATGCAAAGCTCGGTCATGCGACTTTCGAATCTCCCCCACCCCATACTTAAAATTTCAGTGTCCTCACTGAATAAAATAAAACAAGGGAAAGGGAAAAAGAAACTCACATGGACAATGATGCAAAAATGGAGCAATTTGAAGAAGTTAAAAAATCTGCACAGGTGTCGACGTCGACAGGGACTGGGTCGACGCCGATACCTCTCAGCACATCTACTTCCTTCGTAGCCCGTTTCTTCTCGATCCTGAGCAACATGGTTGATATTTGGGACCTATTCTCTCAACAAAAACAGTAGGTCTTGAGCTATCTAACTCCTAACTAAAAATCAAACGCAAAAAGCAAGAAAAGAAAGCAAGGAAGCGGGTTGCCTCCCGTAAGCGCTAGGTTTAAAGTCTCTAGATTGACCTACTTCCCTTTTTTTCTTCAATCCGGGTCAGGAGGAGGTGGTGGATCCGGTGGTTTCGCTGGTGGAGACGGTGGGAGAACTTCCTCCGGTGGTACATCGGGATAGATTGTCAAGTGATATGGCTCTTGCTCCTTGTACCTTTTTATGCCTCTCTTCCTTTCCTTATGGATGAGCTTGAACCTTCCCAAGTGGACACTCCAACATTCCACCCATTCATCTCTCTTGGCTCTAGCTAGCAACCGTCTTGGAAAGCACTTAGCAAATGTGTGTTCCTCATTTGCGCCTCTCTTCCTCTTCATGGTATGTCTTTGATTTGTTGCCCCACCATCGTACACAAATAGATGTACTTCATTGTTGAGTTTGGTGTACAATGGTGGAGGGGGAAAAGATTCCTCCACTTCTTCTTCTTCTGCCTCATCTTCAACATGCCACTTCGCGAGTACCCCATACTTGAATGCGAAAGGCAGTTGTTCGAGATCGTCGGGAATTGCCTTCGCCGTGAATGGCAAAGGTAGCAGTGTAGTGCATTGAACAACAACTTCTATCTCATTTTCTTCTTCTTGGGGTTTCTCACATGGCTTCTCTAGAAACAAGGGCAGCGGCATTGGGATCGGAGTAAAAATGGCGCTGAAAATAAGCTCGTCCACCTTAAAAAGTTGCCCTTCAATTTGCCCTTCAAGAGGGGGGGTCGACATCGAGGTGCAGGGGGTCGGCGCCGAGGCATCTGTAGCTTTCCCAACTTTCTGCAGTGACTTTTCTCTGCACAGGAGGGTCAACGCCGAGGTAGGGGGCGTCGGCGCCAAGGTATCTGTAGCATTTTCAGCATTCTTCAGAAACTTTTCTTTGTCCAGGAGGGTCGGCACCGAGGTGGCAGGGGTCGGCGTCGAGGCTTCTGCAGCTTTTTCTTCCTCCATTCGACGCGATATTGGACCGTCAGGAGCCTGGGTCGAGTCAACACATGTGTATGTGGACTTGTTCGGGATAGGTAACAACTCCTCCTCAGGCTCTTCTTCACCTACAAGCTCGCAAAAGATAATGTTATCATATGAACCAACCTCATGCAGATATGCCGTCTCTATCAGTTGGGGGGCTACGTCTTCTGAAGGTGATTCTGACAAGTCCTGTAACTTATTCCATGCGTCTAGCTGTTCAAGCATGATTGTGTTGTACTCCCTTAGTCGTCGTACTTCAGCGGCTTCAGCTTCTATCTGGTGTCGTGATTCCGCCATCTCAGCCCTCATTTGCTTGTTGGTTTCATCATCTATGGTTTGCCTACACTCTTTAGCATCGACCTCTAGTGATGGTTTATACATGTTTCCCCAAGATGGCTGACAAGGCCAATAAGGGTCCCTAATCGTATTGAGCATAATGCCCCTCCTCTGGTTGATAGGACCCATATGGCTCTTGGTCTTTGGTTGAATCCTCGGCGGACTTCTTTGCTTTCCAAGTATCAAAATCAATGAAATCTTCATCATCCTCATTAACCTCGGCTAGATAGCTCACAAACTCCTTCTTCCTTGCTTGTCATCTTTCCTCTTCGGCCATTGTTTCGAAATAATCATATGCGTACTGCATCTTATACCTAATCTTGAAAACTCAAACAGGACACAAATCAAATAGCAAGAGCTCAGCACCAAGTCGATACCGATGAGGTGAGTGGTGGGAAGTGTTAAATATTTTTTTCGGATTTATAAAAGAAACTAACTAGAAAAAGAAAAAGAAAAGAAAATGGAATATCAACAAGAAATAATATCTATAAAAGAAAAGGGATGGACTATTCCCACACCCTAAAAACAACTAAATAAGGCGCGATTGAACTCTCCCCGGCAACGGTGCCAATTTGATGAGAGGGTTTCTCAGCCAAATAAATTTGTAGTCAACACCCCACTATAGCATAGGGAGTCAGGATCATCCACAGGAGAGAGTCAGCGTTTCTTATTTAGTTGCTTTGTCGGGTTGAAACTAACAAAAGAGATGGAAGAGAGATGGGTGGTGATAAGAGAATAAAATATGAATTTTAATTAATAAAAGGGAAAACTTCCAAGGCAAAGGATCGCCACAACAACAAACACATGGGAAAATCAATTAATGACATAAAAGGTCATGCTTTTATCATCAAACAATTGAGTTTCATCAATCAACAAGTAAATCCATTCACTTTCGCATAAAAGACCTACTTGTTTCTACCTACTCTTAATTATGATCTTTTAACTTTCATTAGAAAACCCTATTTACTATCAAGTTAACAATTTCCTCTTTCAAGTTCAATTGCAACTATGAATTCCTTAAACTTTCATCAAAGGTTAAGCATATAGGTAGAAGACAATAAAAACATCACACAATTATAGATTCATCCATCACACACGTGCCTATTGTTGGGTACACCCCAACCCTAGAAGGAAGATAACTACTCAAACATGACAATGGAAAGCATGAATTTAAGAGAAGAAAACATAAACCAAACTTGCAATAATATAAAACCTGGAAATAATCGTTAAATCGCAACAACAAACGCCCAAGCTTTCGCCCAAACGCCAAACAAAAACCTTAAAACTCGTCCTACAGATGCTGCGCGCAGCCCTGCGCTATGTGTCGTCCTCTCCTCAAATCAGCCCCTGATAGCCTTTATTTAAAAGATAAAAATTAAGACTTAATCCCCAAGGAAAAGAGATTTTATCTTAGGAAAATAATAAAATCCATCTAAGGAAGGATAAAATATTCCAAGTCTATCTAACTAAAAGATCCTAAAAGAGATTCAGATGAAAATCCTAATTAAAAAGCCCATTAAGTAATAAAATCAGCCCGCAGAAACTTCTCCTGGTGCGCAGGTACTTCGGCGCCGAGGTTCAAGGTGTCAGCGCCGAGGGTCTGTTTGATTGCAGTAGCCTCTGTTTTTCTCCAGCTTTTCGACTCTGACTTCAAACGCACTTTTTTGAGTCCTCGTTTATCCGATTGACACATATGAATATGCGTTGGAAAGCTCTTTTCAAGGACTACAACTCTCATGAAGGCTTCAGAACTTGAATCGAAGTGATGGATGGCGAAAATAAGGCTTTTCTCCAGCTGCACAACTTTTTGCTTTTGCTTGGCATCTCCATTGCCTTCATGATTTTTCATTAAGCTCTAAAGTGCGTCCAAACTTCTTCAAATCAGCTTCAAAACCTACAAAAACACCACCAAAGCTTGTGTAGACTCCATATCTTGAATAATACGAAAAACTAACACAAACGACACACTTTCCCAACATAAAAGCAAATAAAATGACTTAAATGAGATGAAAACATGATGCAAAATATGACTAAAATTGCGGACATCGATCACCTCTCTAGTTGTTAAGTCCTCAACTTAATTCCTTAGTTGCTCAATTAACTCAGCCTGGTTTGCATTGTCTTCCATGATTCTTTGAGCTTGATCTCTTAGATGGAAATAGCGTTCAAGGTCATCTATTCCTTCAAATTCAGGTGGGCGATCAGCGCATCGCATACACCTGCAAGGCCAAACTAGATAGAACCGTGAGATAGACTACTAGGGCACGATTGATTGCCTCCCCGGCAACGACGCCAATTTGATAAGTAGGAGGAAATCGAGTTCTTAAGTATAAATATAAAGATATATAAATGTAAACTGACTCCTAGCCTATGCAAATAATTACAAGACTTTCTCCTGTTGTAGTGGAAGGGTAGTCAGGATCGATCCACGAGGAGGCGTGTCAGCGGGATCCTAGTAGCATCAGAAATCTCACGTCTTTCATCGACCAGAAGCCTCGATCTCGACCATGATGCTCGATGTCGACCTCGTCTATCGCTCTTCTCTGCAACAGAAGACCTACAGAGACAAAAACAAGCAGTCGATATCGACTAGGGTAGGTCGATATCGATGTTAGCAGACGGAATCGACTGGCTCAGAAGACTGCCAGTCGATACAGGTGGTCGATATCGATGTTGGAGGGTCGATATCGATCTCAGTAACTCGGCAGGGATGATCGTCGTCGACTCAGAAAACTGTCGGCGAAACTCAGTGGTCGATATCGACGTCTGGGGTCGATATCGATGTCTTCTCCTGCAAAGTGTGAGCTTTTTATCGGTAAAGAAAGGCCGAAGACTTAAGGATGAATGACGATATGATGAACAGAATAAAGACAGTGTTTTGATGAAAATAAACTATATAAAAAGCAACTCCTAGGATTAGGGTTTACCAGAATGTTAACCAATGCATGCGATAAGATAAATAAGACGGACAATTGCGCTATTTCACCCGAGGGACAAGCTTTCGTTGTACACCAACTCTTATGATTACTCTTGCAAATAAACCTAATTGTCTCTACCAATTTTATGTTTATAACTCAAGTTGTTAACATGAATCCATTTTCTTTCAATTAGGACTAAACATAGAATATTAGGAGATGATATAGACACAATGATATCCACATCTAACACTTACCTTAGGCACTCGTGGCCAACGTCGGGCTCACCCCGACCCTAAGAGCTTTAGGAGACTACTCGTTTCTCATCATGGAACTCATCATTGATTGAAAGGGAAATTGCATTAAAAACTTTAAAACTTTACAACTCAACGTCGGCTCTCACAAACGCCAAACCCTAAAGCTTCTTCTAACTCTATTCAATGTAATTGAACTCTAAAATTGGATGATTGAATGCCAGCCCCCTATGGCTTTATTTATAGCTAATAACCTTTGCTAGCCAAGGATTGTAACTTCTATCTAAACTATGAACTCTATCCAAACAATTAGGATAGGTCTTTTATTTTGATAAAACTCTAACAACTTTGATAAATCTCTAAGGTAAAAAGTAAGTAAAACTTCAGCTACCATCTATCTATAGTTACAAGATAATTCGTGCTCCTTGAAGATAGAATAGCCAATCCGCGTTTCGAAAAGCGTTTCTATCTTGTGTCGAATTATGGTCGATATCGACCAGGAAGGTCGATTTCGATGTCTCTGTTTCTGCTCGACGAGCTCAGCTTCTCTCGATTCCTAGGTTCAGGTCGATATTGATGTATAGAGGTCGATATCGAGTGCTTTCTTGGTTGGGCTGTGTGGTCTATCTAGACACTCAGAAGTTGTGTCAATGACTGTAGTCGATATCGATGTTGATGGTCAGTATCGACCTTTGCTCAGCTTCACATGGCTTCTTCGTTTTGACTCCGATTTCGATCCAATTCCTGCATATTCAAACCAAAACTTGTGCAGACTCTATTTCTTGCACGTTAGCTCATTCTATACAAATTCCTCTTATTTCCATCCTTTATTTGAGGAATCGAATGAAATATGAAGTCAAAACTTGCGTATAAAACAGTTACAAATATGTACATCAACTCGTGTATGTTATGTGATACTCGTTAGGTGATCTATGACTGATAATGCATATTTTATATAGGCATTATAGGTAGTTCTTATTGCATTTAGGTAGGAGTTTTGCATATGTTTTGGTCTATTTCTATTTCTTTCTTGTGAAGTATTCGAGTTCGGAATCTACGCCTTTTTAGTGTTTATTCTGCAGTTTTACATTCCGACCTTGGATGGGATCTAGAGGAGCTTAAATGGATGATTTAAGAGCATATGAAGGCTAAGGAAGGATCATCAAAGGAGCAAGGAATCACAACGTCGAAGCTAAGAAGGATTACACAGTCTAATGGAACGGCACCCGTCGCTATTCACCCAGCGCCCGCCGGTGTTCCGTGCTCAGCAATTGTCGATTTTAGTCCAAAGATTCTATTTGATTATTATGTTATTATCTTATTCTCTAGGGTTTTGCACGACTCTATTTAGGTTTTATTCATTTTATTTTCAGTAGTGTGTTTGTTAGTGTGTGTGTGTTAGTGTTTTTAGATAGAGGTTTTAAGAGAGAGATGAGCGTTACTTTGGCTATGAGTTGCTAAACTCATATTTTCGCCTGTGATTCGAAGATAAGGTTGAATGAATTGTGAGGATTTGATTTCAATTAGTTATTGATAAGTATATTTATCATCTTGTTCTTACTAATATGAATTTGTGTTCCTTTCTATGATTGATCACCATGTTAGGAATTGCATCTATGCTATGAATTCGTTGCTGGTTTCTCGATAGCAAAAGAAGTCATTGACTTAGTGATATTTCTATGTCTTTGTAGTGGATGATATCGATTGATCTATGTTGAGTGGATGTTTATAGGGCCGAGAGGGTTGCTTCTTTGTCTTCTATTTGCATTGAATCGATGTGCCAATTGGTCTAATGAACTTGAATAGTTAATGCTATTCTTTAGTGATACTGAATAAGAAGCTTGTATCTTTGCGGAACAATCAATCTTAGCCAAGTTGACATATGCTCTATAAATACTGTTAAATCAATCCTAGGACCTTGAACCTCAACCATTGTCGAGAATTACATGTGAAATGCTTTTCTATCTTGTTATCAATACTTTGCAATCATTATCCTATTTACTTTATTTTGTCATTAAGTTGCTATAAACTATTGCGATTCTCTTAAGAAATCATTGTTAGGAATATTATAATTGCAACTGTTTCTCTCTTTGGGTTTGACTCCGGACTTCATCGCTATACTAATCTATTGGTTTATCAATCTATTGGTTTACTAAACTATTGGTTTGAGCATTGAGTTAGGATATTATTACTATTTGGACGAAGCGAAAGTTAATGACGTTCATCGAGCACCAAATTCTTGGCGCCGTTGTTTGGGAGAAAAAGAGTTTACTTTGATTTTTCTATCATTGATTTTATTTTATCTTTATTTTTATTTTAGCTTTTTATTTTTCTTTAGGTTTGTCTTACTCTTGTATGGTTCAAACTCGCTCTTCTAATTCATCACCTTTATCTTTTGATCTTGATTGAAAGATCTCTTTCTAGGTTGAAAAGAGGCTCGATTTTGATCAAAACAAGGAGACAACGAAAACAACAATAACGGCATCATCAATCTGCCAAGAGGACCTTGAGAAGCTTGAAGAAACCTAATTTGAATGCACAACCACTTGCAATTAGACTTCCCGCTCTCCTTGAGGGTTCTAGGTTCGAATACAAATCAAATTGGTCTACTATTTTACCTAATTTTCACGGATTGCCTGGGCATAAACCAAACAAACACCTAGGAAACTTTGCTAGTGTATGCGATATACTTAGACACCAAGACCTAACTGATGACCAATTAATGCTTAGTGTTCCCCTTTACCTTAAAAGATGCGGCTAGCGATTGTTTATATTACCTTCCCCTCGAAAGAATTACTAGTTGGGTTGAGTTAAAGAAAGCTTTCCTTCAAAAGTATTTCCCTGCTACTCGCCTCAGCAAACTAAAAGAGGAATTGTCTAGTATTGAGTAATCACCTACGGAGAGTCTTTATGAGTATGTTTAGAGATTCAAGAGGCTTAAGGGTAGTTGTCCACAACATGGTATACCCGCGGACGATTTAGTGCTAAATCTATATGAAGGCTTGCTTGATAAGGATAGGAGTGTTATAAATGTTATTAGTGGGGGAGATGTTTTGGATAAAACACCTCAGGAAGCAATGCAAATTTTTGAAGGTTTAGCTAATGTGTCGCAACAATATGGGAAACACCAAGGAGTAAGAGGAGTATATAAGTTGGATAATTCTGGAGATAGTCGTAGAGATGATTTTGATAGGCTTACTGAGATCATCAACAAGATGGTTATGCAATTGAATCAATCATAGTAGCCTAGACCATGCGGTGTCTGCAGAGATCAAAACCATTCGAATGATAAGTGCCCATTGATTCAAGAGGACGTTGTTGATCTCAATGCTATGGATTATGGACCTCGTTGAAACTTTGGTAACAAAATCAGAACTACAATTCAAACTATATAAGTGGATTCAACGGTAGGGACCGGCAGCAACAAGTGACATATCAAGGAAGGGGCTAATATGAGAATCGTCAAAGAAACACTCAACAGAAGGACAAAGATGAAACTTTAAGGTTATTATTGGACAAGATGAGTGTTCAGGAGAAATTGTTGAGTCAAATGGCTAAAGAGATTGGAGAATTAAAAGCTAAGGATTCGGACAAGTTGCCATCGCAAGTGGCAGTCAATCCGAAGAAGAATGTAAATGCCATGATCATTAGAGGAGGTAAAGAAGTTAAATTACCCACTAAAAGTTTAGAAGAAATGCATAAGGAGGTGATTGACGTGGGTGAAGAAGGTAAAAATAACTCAGAATCGAGGTTCTGTAAAGACGGCGCCCGCCGCCCTCAAAACCGACGCCCGCCACCCCTGTCAATGAGTGATCCAATTTTTTACATTGATCCATCTACGAAGAAATCGTTAAAGGTGTGGTGTTCTGAGGTTCCAAGACCTGCACCACCCTTTCCTCATGCCTTAAAACCTTATCGTAAGTGGGAGGATGAGCAAATTCTATACGATACCTTTGCTCATTGTGAGGTAATTATTCCGCTTTTGAATTTAATCAAAATTGTGCCTCGCTATTCTAAGTTTTTAAAAGAATTATGCACTATGAAAAGAAAGAAAAGGATGAGAAGAAAGGAAAAGGTAAGTTTGAATGAGAATGTTTCCGCTATGTTACAGAAAAGATTGCCTGAAAAATGCAGACACCCAGGTATGTTCACTGTTCCATGTGCAATTGGTAATACTAAATTCACTAAAGCCATGTTGGATTTAGGAGCTTCAATTAATTTCATGTCATAAAATTTATACATGTTTCTGGGTCTCAATGCTTTGTCAGAAACTGGTGTTACTATACAACTCGCTGATCGTTTTAGTATTAAGCCTAGAGAAGTTTTTGAAGATGTTTTAGTTAAGGTTAATGAATTGATATTTCCTGCTGATTTCTTTATATTAGATATGGAAAAGGGTATGCCTAAAACCACAATTATCTTGGGAAGGCCATTCTTGCGACCGGCTAAGACTAAGATTGATTGCTTTGAAGGTTCACTAACCATGGAGTTTGACGGTAGAAAGACCGAATTTTCTATTTTTGAGCCTATTACTCTTTCTCCTAATGATTCTTTGAATGTTCTTGATGCTAATAATGTTGATTGCAGGAATGAATCAAATGATTTGTTAGATGCTTCTAATGATAATGAATTATTGAATAATGAGTTTTCTAGCAATGAGAAATTTGAATTAGGAAAAGATGAAATCAAAATGAAAATTGAAAATTTGTTTGAGCCACATGAAAATGTGCCTAATCCAAATGAACCTATTATTGTTCCCTATGAGAAATTGATTCCTAACAATATTGAGGTTTTTACAATTCCAGGACAACCTCTAGGAGGAATTCATACTAATGAAAAGGAGTTAATTGATGAAATGGATGAACACATTGAAGAAATTCCTAAGGTTCCCCTTCTTGTTAAGAAAAGTAAAAGTGTGGTCTTGATGGGGTAATTTGATCAAGAAGAGCAACACGTCGAGCCAAAGACGTGAAACAAAGGCGCTTCTTGGGAGGCAACCCAAGGTAAAGTAGGTAATATTATTTAATTTTTGCATTAGTTTTCCAATTCAATAAAGTAGGAATAGTCTATTTGTTGTATATTAGAATGGCTTTGTGTTAGAACTACTGGTTAGGCAAAATTTATTCGACCAAAATGACGGAGTTAGAGTTTTGCCATACCAGCGCCCGCCGCTATCGCCTGGACGCGTTTTTTTTTAGAAACATTGGAACGAGAGATTCTTTCTATCCTTATATTTATATTTATATATCTATATACGTTTTAGCTTGGTTTTAATTCCATCCATCTTTATATTTATATGATCATATATATCTATCTATATTAGGATTTATTTATCTTATGTATAATTATATCTATCTATCTATGTATTATCATCTATCTATATTTATATCTATATAATATATATATTTATCTATTCATGTCTCTTTCTATCTTTGTAGAGAAAATATTTATCTACCCAGAAAATTATATCTATTATATTATTTCTTTTATATGTAATTATCTATTTTCTCTTTTATAGATGATCCATTTCCAATTCCAAATATCATATACTTTCCATTCCCTAATTTTTTATCTACCAAAGCCTTTGTCTCCAAGCAACACAAAAAGCCAAATTTCCTACTTGAATCCCAATTTCAAAAACCTAAGCCTTGTGTTTCAATCAAAAGCCTTTCTTTCAATCACCCATCAAACACATCCATCACTACCCTTCATCCATCAAAATTCAATTCTTTCCACACTATTACCATCCCTACCACAAAAGAAAGACCTTGAAACCAAGTTTTGTTCGTCAACTACCATTTTGGAGGGAGTTTGGACATTGGACCTTTAACGTCTTTGCTCGGATTCGTGATCCTGCACCGCCGACGCCCGCCGCCCCAAATACCGGCGCCCGTCGCCTCTGCAATGAGGGTGATTTTCATCGTTTCTTGTGAGTTTTGGCATGTTCTTCGTTGGTTTCATTCATCTTGTCTATTGTTCCCGCTATGGAGAAGCCTTTCTACCTGACGGAAGAGTAGGAGGATCGTTGGATCAATCTTGGGAAAAGGGAATACCGCTCTACGATGTTCTTTGATCTAGCGACCTTGTATTGTTTGGGATTGTTTCAGCATGTTTCTCGGCTTCTAGAAAAAGGTGGTTTCGGTGATTTCATGGATCTAGTCGCGTTCACTTATCCTGTGTTGGTTATAGAATTCCTGGCTACTCTGGACTACCGTTCTGATTTGGAGATTCATTTCTATATGAGGGGTAAGGAGTTTGTGGTGACTAAGGACTTTATTACACAAGCTTTTGAAGTCACCAAGATGCCTGCAGATGCATGGGAATTTGAACTGGCTGCTTTGCATGCGCGTGATACTTGGAAGGTGGATACTGCTCGATCTTATGGGTCGGGTGGTAACTTTTTTGACTATATGATTACCAATCCTGCTTTGAGTTTATGCTACAGGATATTGTGTACATCTTTCTTTGGGATAGTTGATCCTAAATTGATCACTATGAGAGCCTTGAGTTACACTTATTATTTGACCCCTGATGCATTGCAAATTCCTGACTGGTTCAGTTATTTCTGGGAATTTGAACTGAGATGATTAGGGATACACATGTGAGATCTGATCGTACTATTGCTTTTGGAGGTTTGGTGTCGATATTGCTCGACACTTGGGAGTTCATTTTAATGATTTGCGCCTTCTTGATGGTGACTCGGTCTACAATATTGCTGCTCTAAACTGGTGTGGAATTATTATAGCAACTCGGCGTCCCAGTGCAGCGGAGTTTTTCAGATGGATAGCAAGAGATCATTAAGAGCATCATCTATACCTTCCTACATAGCTACCTTATTGTTATAGATCGGCTGATTTCAACGTAAGCCATAATAGCTTTCCCTTGCCACTAGAGCCACTTGAGGATGGTTCTGAGGGACATGGTCTTGAGGAAACAGATTTGGTAGTAGGGGAGGAGCAGAATGAGAATGATGAAGAAGAAGAGGATTTCATTGCTAATGACGATGACCCTATTTATGCTACTATGGAAGATCTTGAGCGTCAATTTGCTGATTTGGAAAGGAGAAATGTTGATAAGCTCGCGAATATTTCTGAAAAGATTACTGGTCTTCAGACAGTGCTGTTGTGCATAATGGATAGTCTTCGTCAGTGGTCGGGTTCCCAGACCCCATCTTCACATTGATAGGTTAGTTATTCGCTTCCTTCACCTCAATTTTATTTTCATTGTTCTTTTTGTTTATGGATTAAGGACAATGCAACATTTAAGTGTGAGGGGAGTGGTTTATGTTAGTTTAGTTCATTTAGTTAGTTCATGTTTATTTTATGTTTCATGCTTAATTTTAAAGTTATTTATTTTGATTTTATTTATGTTTTTAGTTTTATTTTCAATTCATGCATCATGTCTAAAGTTTATTTATTATATAAAAAAACAAAAAACCAAAAAAAAGTATAAAATGTCAAAAAAATGAAAAAAAAAAGAGTTTGTCATGCATTGCATATATATGTGTTATTAAAGATACCCATCTAGTTTCAGTTTGTCCTATCAACTTTATTCTAGCATGATCTTATATATCCCATGGAATTATGGAATGAGTTGACCTTGTCTTAAAATTATTTTTATGTGAAATATGATTTGGCATAGGTAATTGAGCATGTATGATCTAAGTTCTTAGGCATATTTGATATCCAACAAGAAATTGTCCTAGTGAGAATTTTGGCCTTATAAGGGATTACATCTATACTCCCTTTTGCTTTTGTTGTGTGATTTACTCTTCCTATGCATTTATCTTTGAGTATTGACATGGTTATCTATTTTCGAGGCCGATTATATACATGATCATTGCTTGATACGTTCAAATGATAGAGGCACCTTTTAGCCACATCTTATCCATGTCTATCTTATGTTATATCTTGCTTTGAATCCAATTTAAGTCTTTAGCCTATTTTATTTGTAAGCTCTACAAAAAATTCATTATTCCCAGCCTATGATAAGCCTTACCCTTTCCGGGGGAATTAAGATTTAGAGTTGGTTATGTAAATTCATTTGGAGTTATAGGAAAGAAGCTTAATTGTGAGATTGTCATGATTTATGGTTTTGGAGAAGATGTAATATTATGTGCTTATAGTTTCCCTCATATTATGCTATATTGTATTATTTTCTGCTTAATAAAAAAAATTAGAAATGCCGAAAGAAAAAAAAAGTCATTTAGGAGTTGGATTGATGTTTGGTTGAGAGTTACTTGAGTTGGGTGTTGTATATGCATATTTGAGCATATTTTGAGATATTTGAGATTATTGGAGTTTATTGATATATTTATGAGTTATGTTATTTGTGAGAGTTATGAGCAAATTGCTATATTTTGAGAGTTTTGTTATATTGTGAGCTTGATGTATTATTAAATTTGGAATTAAAAGCAAAATTACTACACAAGGAGACCATTGCCTTTTAAGAAAGCTTTCCCATTATGTATGATGTACATATTTAGAGTCATTTTAATTGGATATTTGACTTCATATTCCATTCGATTCCTAAATTAAAGGTTGAGAATAATGCAAATTTGTGTAGAATGGGCTAACATGTAAGAAATATAGTCTGCACAAGTTATTGTCTAAATGTATAGGAATTGGAGCAGAATCAGAGTCAAAACAAAAAGCCAAGTGAAGCAGATAAGAAGTCAATATTGACCAGACAGGTCAAGATCGACTTGACAACTCGACGTAGACACTTAGCGTCGAGCCTAGACAACATAGAGCTACTGGAGGGCAATCAACATGACTTGAGATCGGGTGATGATATCGACATCGACAGGCCACCAGAGATCGAGTGAAGTCAAGACACATCGAGCAAAAATGAAGCACTCGATATCAAGTGACTATGTCGATATCGAGTAGAAGTTTACACAGATTGTACGCGGTTTGAAGACGCAGAGTTGAAGATCTATCTTGGAGACACGGTTTTATCACATATTTTTAGATAGATTATGTCCTAAGGATTGTTTCCTTTTCACCCTAGGATATTTAGTTTTTACTTTAATAAAGTTTTATCCTACTTGTTTTGGGATAGAATTTACAATAGTAGTTTTAGTAGGATTATAACTACTTTCCTTGGCTAGAAAGGATTAGTAGGATATAAATAAAATCCTAGGGGGTTCGTTTTTATTCATTCCACAACACAACACATTAAAAATCAATAGAGTAGGGAGTAGAAAAAGCTTTAGGGTTTGACATTTACGAAAGCCGGCGTTGAGTTGTAAAGTTTTAAAGTTCAAGTTTATACAAGTTCTTTCTTTTCCATTCAAGATGTTTGTTGTGATGAAGAGCGAGTAGTTCCACAAGCTCTTAGGGTCGGGGTGAGCCCGACGTTAGCCATGCATGCTTGAGGTATGTACTTGATGTTGATATCGTTGCGTGTTGATCATCTCCTACGATTCTATGTTTAGTCCTTATCGTAAGAAAAGGGATTCATGTTAACAACTTGGGTTATAAACATAAAACTGGTAGAGGCAATTAGGTTAATTTGCAAAAGTATTCCTAATTGTTGGTGTACGGCGAAAGTTTGTCCTTCGGATGAGATAGCGCAATTGTCCATCTTATTTATCTTATGCATGTTTTGGTTAACGTTGTGGTAAAACCTAGCCTTATGAGTTGTCTTTTATGATGTATCTTTATTCATACAAAATCTATGTTATTTCTGTCCATTCTTCGTTTCTATCCTATCATCTTCGGCCATCTTTGCCAACAAACTAACTTTCTGCAAGAACCACTCGATATCGACATAGTAGGTCGATACCGGCACCCTTTGTTTACGTCAACGGTCTTTTATGTCGATGCCACTAAAGCCTGCATCTAAGCTCGATATCGAGTCCCATACTCGACATCGAGTGCCCCTATGTCGACCGACAGTCTTCTGGGTCGGTCGATGTAGCTACTGACGTATCGAGATCGAGTTCCCAACTCGATATCGACTGCTTGTTTTTGTTGTTACATGACTTCTGCTGCACTAGGAATCGATAGCCCCTATCAACGTCAAGTAACCTACTCGAGATCGAGGCTCCTGGTCGATACAGACGTTATTTTTCGACTATCTAGGATACCGCTGACACGCTTCCTCGTGGATCGATCCTGATTCCCTACCACTACAGCGGGGAGTCTTGAATTTATTTGAAAAGGCTAAGGGTTGCATTATTTTATATTTTACTATATTATTCAATTCAAGTCCTCCCTACATCAATATGCCAAATGCAAAACCAATGAGTAATTGTGTCAAAGACTTGAGATATAGCCTTTTTCATTCCAAGATCCTTGTCATTGATCATACAAATAGGCTTATGACCACACATTGCTTCTAAAAATTTCTCAAATAGCCATACAAAGCTCTTTGCCTTTTCTAACACAAGGAATGTAGCTCAAAACGTAATGCAAAGTCTATGGTTGTTAGTGCCAATGAAAAGGGAAAAAATCATTTTGTACCGGTTAGTATCATATGTCATATCAAACAACACAATATCACCATACAACGCATAATTTCTTCTTGACACACCATCAGCCCAAAATACACGCTTCAATCTGCCATCATCATGAACTTCATAAGCAAAATAGAAGGACGAATTAACCTCTTTTTTCCTCTTGAAAGTATCAATGAAGATCTGATCATTAGAATCCTTGATGAAAGTCTTTAAATCCCTTTGACAATTCTTTAGATCTTGCTGGCTACATCCAGCGTGCTGGAATCCACCTACTTGCTCCTTTATGATGTGATGTGCTCTACTAGCACTAATATTTGAACTACTATATGACTTGAACAATGTTCCACGAACACTACTCACACTCTGATTGGATCTTAGCATATGATGCTTTCTAGGAGTGACAAGCACATGCGCATGTGCCTCACAAAATTTGTACAACACATATTTATTATCAATAGTCCTTTTAAATGCCATTAAAGCATTGCACCCTTCCCTTGTCAACTTCCTCTTTCGAAGTTTTTCTTAACCCTATGAGTTGTTTGTATCTTCCTTAAATCCTTCTTTTGAGAAAACAAAATATATTTACTTGATCTCACCTTTTTTTTTATACAAGAAGACTTTCTGACACTAAAACGAACATGATGAGCATAGGTTTTGTAAAATTCCTCACATTGTTTCAAATCTTGAAACTCCATCCCTTCTTCTGGTTTCAAGTCCTCTTCGCAATTCGGAATCGATTCCTTGACAGCAATCGTGAACTCTTTCTCCCGTTTCTCTAGTGTTTGATATTTCACTCCATTAATTTCACCATCAATACAATCTAGTGAAAAACATCACCTTTAATTTATATTCGGTTTTAGAAACTAAGAAAAACATATATAATTAGAAGAGGTTAGTAAGAAACATACCATTATGATTAGGACTTGCACTTAAAACCGAAACTTCAATTGAAACGAGGATTTCACTAGAAATTTTGATTTCACTCGAACTAAATTTTTCATTGATATCCATCTTCACAATACATACATCAAAATTGATAGGAAAGAGGATGATGATATCGTATGCAGGAAGGGTAGAAAGATCAAACAACTACCATGGTAGAAGCGATTTGAGAGTGAGAGGTATGTGAGTAGTACATAGGTCTATTAATTATTTATTATTATTATGGTAAAATCTATTATACAATGGCTCTAATTGCAAAAATGCCACCAGATTACTAATAGCCATCGATCTTAATTCAATGATTAAAAAAATGAAATTAGTATTTTAAGAAGATTAGGGCTGACAACACTTATTATGAATGAGAGAAGAGAGAGGAGCCGGAGCCGAGAGCGTCGATCAGGGGTTGGAAGGTCCAGTAAACCACCGGACCCGAAGCAAAGTCCGGAGAAGGAAGCAGAAGACCAAGAGGAACATAAGGAGACAAAGCATTCGCACAAGAGGGTTTGTAGGGAATCCCCCAATCCACTGACGGAGCCATCTTCTCTGCTGCCAAAACCGATGTTCGGAGCTCCCATGCCCATTGCCAACTATATGGCTAATCCATCGTTTCCCAATCTGAACGAGGTTATGGGGGCCAAGAACGGAGGGGGGGGGGGAAGCTATCGACGAACACTTATAAAGGGGTCAGGGGAAAGCTTCATGATCTAGAGGGTCAACCCAACATTCCAAGAGGACGAAGGAGATGAGGGCTACGACACTGATGATGACATAACACCAGCAGAGGATGACCCAGAATGCCCTACAATTACCTTGAATGCAGATGAAAAGAGAGAGCTCTAGCGCCCATGGAGAGACACTCTCATCATCAAACTTTTCGAGAAGGGCCCGGGATACATGCAACTTCACCGTCGTCTATCCCAAAAATGGGCATTCATTGCAGCCTTCAGCTTGATCGATATTGGGAATGACTATTACATTGCCAGGTTTGCCAACAAAAGGGACTACGATCATGTTCTAATGAAGGGCCCGTGAATGCTGGGGGATAATTACTTAACCATCAGAAAGTGGTCTCTAAGGTTCGATACGCAAACGGACGTGATTACCAGGTTGACAGTTTGGGTGAGGATCCCTGGCCTAAAAATAGAGTACTTTGACCAGAGATTCCTTCGGATGATAGGGAGGAAGATCGGTAAAGTTCTTCGTATCAACAACACAACAGCGTCGGCGGAGAGAGGCCAATTCGCCAGAATGAGTGTGGAGGTCGATTTAACCAAACCATTACTATCAAAGTTCAAGTTGAATGGCAAAATATGGCCTATTCAATACAAAGGCATAAGAATGATCTGCTTCATGTGCGGGAGAGTGGGCCATGGCTTCAAGGACTACGAGAAGTCAATAGAGCTGGCAAACAAAGAGGTTGCAGGGAAGCAATTGAACTAGGTCTAAGCAGTCCTGCCTGAGAAGAAACACGGGGAATGGATGTATGTAGCAAAACCGGTGAGACGTCCGGATACCCAGTCAGGAGAAGGGAAGTCCCACACACCCCCAGCAATAAAGCCGGCGGTCAACCATGATTCACACCCAAAGGAGAACCAGAGAGAGAAAGTTGTGAACCCCGCTGATGATGCCACACCAAATCCCGAATCTGCAGGGTTTGCCCAATCTTCGCGATTTGCCGCGAAAAAACCACCCCAACCAAGCACCCGTGAAGCATCTAGTCAAGCCATCCCAATCCAATAGCTCAAAGTCCACAACAAACAACAAAACGACTATCCCTCTGAAAAAGGATGAATACAGGGGTGGAACTTATGAGTCCCAACAAGAAGAAGCTTTCTCCTCTCAAACCGCCGGACGGGTCCAGTTCTAGCAATGGTGCCGAGACTAGAAAACCGGATGTTTATCGAGTTCCTTCCGATAATAACGGAGTCAATGATGCTGCTATGTCGGGTGTCAACCCCCCAATTCATCAATGATGCGCTTGATCGAGTAGAGTCCTTAGGACCGATTCTTGACCAAGAAACTTTCTTTCTTTTTAACCAAAGATTAGCAATGTTAAACGGCCTAAGCATTTTCGTTTGGAATACCTGCGGAGCAGGAAGCAATGAATTCATGAATGCATTACAAGAACTCATTCGGCAACATCAACCTAAGGTCCTAGCACTAGTGGAGCCGAGGATCAGTGGAGCAACTACCGAGAGAGTTTGTAATGGGATTGGTTATGACAGTTGGAGAAGGGTGGAGGCTGAGGGTTTTGCGAGAGAAATTTGGCTTATATGGAGAACAACGGAGGTAGTGTTCACTCCTATAGTGCTACACCAACAACATATTAAAGTGGAAGTATGTCGGAGGGGGGAGGAACCATGGATCCTCTCGGCTATCTATGCCTCTCCGCATCCGTCCATGGCTTCTCACATGCAATTTTAATGCACCTCTCAATGCCTAGGAGAGAACTCAATCATCAGTGGGATCGAATAGAGCATCTCAGAAGTTCAGTGCAGCAGTAGAGGATTTACAGCTGATCGATATGGGGTTTTCGGGGTGCCTTACACTTGGTGGAGGGGCAGAGAGGCCCACATCAGAATGACACCCAGGCTTGATAGGGGTCTTTGTAACGGGGCTTGGAAGGGATATGAGGGAATCTAATCAAGCAGTTTTAGCTAAGCTCTGCTGGAGATTACTCCAACAGCTGGAGTCATCATGGAGTTAGGTGATCTGGGGCAAGTATTGCGAAGGAAGGCTCGATTTCGATATATTTAATCGAACGCGAGGAAGCTCGAACACTTGGAGAGTGATCGTCTATGGGGCTGAGCTGCTTTTACCTGGTCTCCGTGTGTCTATAGGGAATGGAGAAACGACATTCTTTTAGCTTCACCCTTGGCTGACCAATAAGCCTTTGGCCGATATTACGACGACGTCAATGTTGGAAGAAAGTCTGGGTTCAACGGTGTCTGAGTTGTGGCAGACAGATGGTTAGAATTGGGAGGTTCTTGCTCAGTTGGTCCCGGCTAACATCTTGTTAAAGTTGCAGGCAGTAAGGATTTCACACGATCCAATAGATTTTACTGGGGCCATACAACCTCGGGAATTTTTACGACAAGTTCAGCGATCAGGCTCTTACAAGGGGAGGAAGACGCGGAGTCCGGGCCTAGATGGAGGAGAATTTGGCAGCTCCTTGTGCAACAGCGGGCGAGGGCATTCGTGTTTCTCATAGCACACAATGGTATTCTCTGCAATTCGAACAGAGTGATACGTCGCCTATCAGATTTTCTGGGCTGTCCGCGTTGTGGGCAAGAAGAGACAGCCTTGCACCTCCTTAGGGACTGTGACCCCATGAAGGAAATTTGGAAGAAATTGTCTCCGTTGGCTTCCCTCCGCAATTTCCTTTCAATCAACGACATCAAGGATTGGGTGTTCTCAAACACCAGCAAAGACACTGAGTGGGGTGCTACGTTCGCTTATATGATTTGGTACACCTGGAAAAATCGGAATGGCCTGGTTTTTAAGGGTAAGGATAATGTGGGTGGCCTTGTAGAGGAAGTGAAAAAGCAGGTGAGGATCTAAAAAGAGGTCAGCCTCAAGCCCCCCTTGCTCCATCTTATGGCTGCTGGGCAAGATTCCACATCCCCGATGGTTTGGTCGCCACCACCACCGACTTGGGTGAAGCTCAACATTGATGGAGTGTCGACGGGGAACCCGGGGAAGGCTGGGGGAGGAGGTATCATCAAAGGGTCAAAAGGGGAGTTTATTCGTGCATTCACATTCCAATGCGGTGTATGTTCGGCTTTAAATGTGGAATTCTGGGCGGTTCTTCATGGATTGGAGTTGGCTAGTCGGTTGGGGTTCCTTCGTGTTATTATTGAGTCTGATTCAGCTTTAGTGTGTGATGCCTTAGTGTCGAGATCGTCTGACCCCTGCCCATATTTCCACTTGATCGACCATTGTTGAAGATTGATGGACAACACCAACTGGGAAGTGAAGGTCAGCAAAATAAGATGCCAAGCCAACGCTTCTGCTTATGACTTAGCCAAGTGGTCCCTTCATAGGCTTGCAATAGCGTTTTAAGCATCCACCACTAAAGATCATGCACACAACAAAAATCATGAGGACTTTTTATAGTTATCATGGGGCCAAAGTAGAAAGGATGAGGTATGGACAATTTCACGGGCATGTGGTGCTGAAATCCTAGAACAAGAGCAAAAAAAAAAGCATCCACTTCAAATGACTCACACCAAACCACCTTTACAACTCCATCACATTAGCATTTCCGTTCTCAACTTTTGTATACCACATTTTTTTTCTTCTTTATTTTTTTTCGCTCTTTTCTTACCTCTCTAGCTTTAACACCGTTTTACGCGAATACAAATATTTGTGATGAATGCACCCGGTTACTAAGTGTCTTAGCTTCCTTGCATCTTCCTCCTTGTGTGAATTTTATCCTCCACAAGGAAGATCGGTTACTAACCGTATTTTGCTCTTCTTGACTTTTACCCCTGAGTGAATTTTATCCTCCTCAGGTCCCAAGGAATCTCACTATCAAGAGGATCGATACAACAAAACCAACCATTTAAACATTACCACATACTTCAAGCATATCCACACACACAAATAAGCTCTATTTCTCCCTAATTCTCGGATGGGTCAAAGGTCAACAGTTGGCTCTGGGAGGTCTTTGTGGAGTTTATGCATTAGGCTCAATAATGGCTTCAAGCAGAGGATCGCATATAGGACTAGGTTGGTAACAACATGGTTAACAAGAAGCAATGCCTCAATCATCTTTAAGTCATGCACACGAATCATATAGCGTAGCTTCAACAAAGAGTCTAAAGCAAGTTCTGAAGATTAAGCAAAAAATGAGTTTCTCGCATCAAATGAATGAAGTGATTCAAAATAAGTCGACAATCAGACTCAGAACCTCACAAGGCTTTTGGCTATGAACTTAAAGATGCATGCTCGTTCAATAACTCTGTGCTAGGTAATTCATCTCAAGTCATGACACATAGAGGTTTAGGGTGAATACTAACATCATAGACATCAACCCTATTGTTAAGATCTTGCATAGTATACTAAGGGTACATCCACCAACGACACTATACCAAGCTATCAAAATACATCAAAATGACAAGACCCTAAAGACTCAATTATACGACACTATGACCGAAGAAACATAGAAATAGGACATAACTAGGACTCCAAATATATATATAAAAACTCAAACTAGTAAATAAGTAGACTTATATGTATATCATCTAACCCCATACTTAGCTTATGCATTGTCCCCAATGTAGAAAAAAAATAAAAGATAAGAGAACACTCACAATGACATTCTACTCTTGTGATGGTGGTGGAGGGGGAGGGTACTGGGCATATGGATCGAAATGTTGCCCATGAAGATGATAATAGTTGCGCTGGGACATCACCAGAATCTGATGCAGCTGCATTTGACCTTGCTGCTGCTGACTCTCCCATGAAGACAACCGTTGAGAGACACTAGAGAAGTGTTCTGCTGTCTGAGCCTGCAAGGTAGTCATCTGCTCCTCAAGGGCAGTCTAGCGAGTGGTGAGTGCGGACATCTGGGATGTCAGACTGTCAAACTGACCCTTAAAATAGGACATGTCATCAGCAGAAAACTTCCTAGAGCCACCCGAGGTACCTCAATGATCAGAAGCACGAGGAGGCTCAGCGTCAGGAAGGGAGTCTTGTATGCCGTTCGATAGGCCTAGAGTGCATCATATAGCTTCATTTCCCAATCTTTGTGAGATCGGGACACAGTTTTTTCCAAGATGCTCTTAATCTGCCTATTAGACACTTCAACCTGACCACTAGTCTGCGGATGGTATGGTGTCGCTACCTTGTGGGTCACCCCATACTTGCTTAAGAGTGCTTTAAAATTATTCTCAATAAAATGCGAACCCCTGTCACTAATGACAACTCGTGGGGTACCAAATCTAGGATAAATTACCTTGTTGAAGAATCTAGAGACCACTCTCGAGTCATTCATTGGAGATGCAATGGCTTCAACCCACTTTGAAACGTAATCCACCGCCACTAAGATGTACTTGTTATTGGACGATGGAGGGAAAGGACCCATGAAGTCGATTCCCCATACATAAAAAATCTCCACCTCTTGGATTATGTTCAATGGCATCTCATTCCCTCTAGAAATGTTTCCTGTTCTATGACAAGCATCACAAGAAACAATGAAACGGTGAACATCCTTGAACAAAGAAGGCCAGAAAAATCCAAATTGTAGTATCTTGGTGGTGGTTTTTGAAGAGCTCATATAACCACAGCAAGGGAGAGAATGGTAGTGGCGTATGACACTCTCCACCTCCTCTTGTGGAATGCAACGCCGATAAACCCCATCACCACGCATTTTGAAGAGAAAAGGTTCATTTCAGAAATAGTGTCTCACATCTGACATGAACTTCTTTTTCTGTTGAAATGATAAACCACTGGGCAACTCATGACAAACAATATAGTTCACAAAATCAGTATACCATGGTACCTCAAAAGTGGCGATATTCAAGATCTCAGCAGTGATCCTAAGTAGATGTTCATCGGGGAAAGAATCATCGATGGGAGGCTCAGTTATGGTGTGCTCTAATTGCTCTGACGGTAGCCTGGATAAATGATCAACAACCAGATTCTCAGCCCCTTTCTTATCCTTGATCTCCAAGTCAAACTCTTGGAGGAGGAGGATCCACCGAATGAGATGAGGTTTAGCATCCTTCTAATGCAGCAGGTACTTGATCACAACATGATCAGTATACACAATTACCTTGGCACCCACCAGATATGACCGAAACTTTTCGAAAGCAAAGACGACAGCAAGCAACTCTTTTTCGATAGTAGCATAATTCCTTTGGGCTTCATCCAAAGTCCTGCTAGTATAATAGATTGCATGGAGTTTGTTGTCCTTCTTTTGGCCCAAAACAGCCCTAACTGCATGATCACTAGCATCATATATGATCTCAAAAGGGAGATCCCAATCCGGCGACTGCATTATGGGAGCTGAAACCAATGCCTGCTTTAACCTGCAAAAAGACTCAAGGCACTCTAGAGAAAAGTTAAATGCAACATCCTTTAGAAGTAAATTGGTAAGAGGTTTTGCAATCTTTGAAAAATCTTTAATAAACATCCTATAAAACCCAGCATGACCCAAAAAACTCCTAACTCCTTTAACTGATGTAGGAGGTGGCAATTTTTCAATGAAGTCTATATTAGCTCTATCCACCTCGATACCTCGATTAGACACTAGATGGCCCAGGACAATCCCCTCCTTCACCATGAAATGACATTTCTCCCAATTTAAAACCAAGTTGACCTCTTCACAACGCTGCAAAACTCGAGACAAGTTAGACAAGCATTTATCAAAAGAAGATCCATACACAGAAAAGTCATCCATGAAAACTTTCATTATGTCCTCTATGAAATCAGAAAAGATGGCCTTCATACAGCGCTGAAAAGTAGCTGGGGCATTACACAGGCATCCTCCTATAAGCGAATGTGCCATAAGGGCACGTGAAAGTGGTCTTTTCCTTGTCATCCGGATGGATGAGAATCTGAAAGAACCCATTGTATCCATCCAAATAATAGTAATAAGAATGCCTAGCTAATCTTTCAAGCATCTGATCGATGAAGGGGAGGGGGAAGTGATCCTTTCGGGTTGCAGCATTCAACTATCGATAATCTATGCACATCCTCCACCCTGTGACAGTCCTAGTGGGGATTAACTCATTCCTATCATTCTTTACAACTGTCATCCCACCTTTTTTAGGGACTACATGCACAGGACTCACCCAATTACTGTCAGAAATAGGAACAATAATGTCTGCATCTAACAATTTTAGCACTTTCTTTCTAACAACCTCTTTCAAGTTTGGGTTAAGTCTTCTTTGATGCTCTATGGAGGGTTTATGATCATCTTCCATTAAGATTATGTGCATACACATTGAGGGGCTAATCCCTTTCAAATCATCAATTGAGTATCCTATGGCCTTTCTATGCAATCTAAGCTCATGCAACAACTTCTCAGTTTCATCAACACTCAGACTAGCACTCACAATCACAGGATAAGTAGCATTAGGGCCTAAGAACTCATATCTCAATATGGATGGAAGTGGTTTCAACTCCACATTTGGTGCTCCTTTAGCTTCACCCTCCGTCATCTTCCTTCAAGACCTCAAAAACCGCTTCAGGGTCATCCTTAGCAGCTTCTAAATCCTGAACTACAGCAGCAAGTAGTTCATCTTCATCGTCCTTGGTCACACTTTCTGTTAGACAAAGCTCTAGAGGCTCTTGGTCAACCACTACCTTCATATCAACCTGAGTTCCTTCATCTAACACATCAATCCTTTAACATTCATCCTCAAAAGCAGGTTGTTTAATAGCATTAGAGAAATTGAACTCAAGTTTTTCATCTCCCACAGTGAAAGTAAGAACAACATTCTTGACATCTATATTAGTACCTGTAGTAGCTAAGAAGGGTCTTCCTAGTATAATAGGTACAGGACAATTTGCTTCAATATCAAGAACTATAAAATCTACTGAGATGAAAAACTTACCAACCTGAATAGGGATGTCTTCCAATATACCTGATGGATGTCTAACCAACCTATCTGCCATGCATAGCGTCATTCAGACTGGTCTGGGGTCTCCCAACCCTAGCTTCTTGCAGATGGAAAGGGGAATGATGCTAACGCTGGCCCCCAAATCGCATAGAGCATAGTATGTGAAGTTTCCCATAGTGATAGGGACACAAAAGCTCCTCGGATCTTCAAGCTTATGAGGGAGCTTGTTCTGAATGAGAGCGCTACACTCCCAATTTAACGAGATAGTCTGACACTCTTCAAGTTTCCTCTTGTTTGACAAGATCTCCTTCAGGAACTTTACATACGACGGCATTTGTGATAGAGCATCGGTGAAGGGAATGTTGATGTAGAGCTTCTTCAACACCTCCAAAAATTTCCCATATTGCTTTTCGATTTGAGCCTGAGCCCTTCTTTGTGGAAAGGGAAGGGGTGGCTTGTAAGCGGGAGGAGGCACATATATAGACTACTTCTCTGGCTCATGATCCTTTTCCTTCTCTATTTCAGCATTCTCCTGAGCTTCTCTTGGCTCTGTAGGCTTCAACTCTTCTGGTTGTTTTCCATTCCTTAGGGACACAGCAGAAATCTGTCCCTTAGGATTATCTTTAGTACACCTTGGAAATTGACCATTCGGTCTAGGGGCATTGTTGGCCTGTTAAGCTACCTGTGTCTCAAGCATCTTCTGGCTCTTACTAAGGTTTTGTACTTCACCAGCTAGATTCTGAACAGTGCCCATAAGTTGTTCCATCATCAACTCCATCTTATCTTTCTGAGGTGAAGCCTTTGGCGAAAATCCAGGAGGTGGCGTTTCTGCAGCTTGCTTATTAGCATATGAGAATCCGGGGTGATCCCTCGCTCAAGGGTTGTAATTATTGAAGTTCCTGTTGTAACCCTGACCCCTATTGAAATTCCCCATGTAATTTGTTTCCTCCTCTTGACTCCCGATATTTTGAGAGGCATAAATCTGACAGACTGATACGGTGTGATCCTGAGCTCCACAAAACTGACAAGGCACAAGTTTGGAGTTTGTAGCACTCACTTCTTTGATAGAGAAAGATTTCTCTAATGTTGAGCTCAGACGTTTGATTTCAAAAGCCAATGCATCATATCTAGCTTCCTTGAAGGTTTCAGCACCCACTTCATAGATCACTGAACCTATTTAGCATTAGAAAGAGCCCTAGGTTATGAGTACTTCCCACATTGCTTAGCAGTCTTCTCAATAAAGGCCCATGCATCATCAACTTCCATCTCCAAGAACTCTCCTCCAGATGAGGAATCTACTAGCAACCTCGTGGAGTCGTCAAGGGCTTTATAGAAAATCTCTAGCAAGTTCAGTATCGGCATTCCATGATGGGGACACTCAAATAAGAGATCCTTGAATCTCTCCCATGCCTCATGAATGTTCTCCCCATCGGCTACCAAAAAAGCATTAATCCTCCTTCTCATCTCAGCAGTTTTCGCAGGCGGGAAAAACTTATTCAGAAACTCAGACGATAGCGCATCCCATGTAGTGATGGTACCCGCAGGGATAGAGTTATACCAGTGCTTAGCTTTCCCGCTTAAAGAAAAAGAGAAGGATCGCATTAGAAGTTCTTCTGGACTGACACCTTGAATCTTCACTGTGTCCAGCAACTCTTTAAAGGTAGCGATGTGTTGATGGGGGTTCTCAGCGTGAAGACCATTGAAGAGATTCTGTCAGATCATGTTCAGTAAAAAATCTTTTAGCTCAAAATTGGCGGGTGTTAGTGCAGGAAGAACTACACCCGGTTGTGGTAGGTACTGAGCCGGATCCATACGCTCTCCTAGAGTTTGTGGCCCCTGGGGTTGTGGTAGAGGATTCGCCACAATTTGTCGATTAGCAAGCTCCTGTCGTAGGGTAGCATTTTCTAGATCTCTCTGAGCCATCAGTCTCTCGAGTTCGGTTAAACGGTTAGCGTTTACGTTGTCACCCATTGTTTGATTTCTAGCAATGCGTTGTTCAGCTCTCCTTCTACGAAAGGTGCGTTCAGGTTCAAGATCAAAAGGGGTTAGATTACTAGAGCTTTTAGCATTTTGCATTTAGAGTAAAGCACAGCCTCAAACCAACGACAAAAGGAAACAAATCAAAGCAGGAATAGAGACTTAGCAAACCAGTTGTCAGGAAATGATTGTTACTAGCACCAGTCCCCGGCAACGGTGCCAAAAACTTGATGTTGCTAAAACCAACCCCACAAGAATACGGTGTCGATTGTAGTATTCAAGTGTCATATCACAAGGACTAGTTGAGTATCAATTGCTAGTGTTGAACCAATTTAACCAAGCCCAAAAGTAACAAACAATTTAAGAGAATCTATAATTGAAAGTGACAAATATCGATAGAAATGATGAGAAATATATAAATGAGAGGCATTACAGGGCTAGGGATTCTATGAACGATGCTTCCTAAATAGACCAAAGTGTAATCTCACCCGAATCATTTCCACTTATATGTGAAGGTAGGTTATCTAATGTAATTGCAAATCTCCTTTCGGTCTCAATGCAACCAATTTAGACTCTTTCAGCTCTTAGAATCTAGGTGATACTCATATCAATTTCTCCTTTTGGTCTCAATTCAATATCAATATAACCTAAGATTTCTACGACAACCTATAGATCCTCAAAAAGCTTAATTCACTTTCACACAATTAAACTTTAGGTTTAATCCTATAATTCCGATGGATCGTATCACCTTTCGCTATCAATTCACCATCTAAGTTCCAATTTAGGGTTATCTTCTTTCGATCTCAAACCCTAAATCAGGTCTAACCAATTCACATCGATTAGATTGAGTACAATAAGATTAAATCACAATTCAAATGAGAAATCATTCGGGCGATATGAAGAGCAAGTCTATTTTTGCATCGTCGGGATTATCCCTAACCCTAGAACAAGGAGAACTAGCCTAGCATGGAGATTTTCATATTCAATTCAATTAGACTAAGCATAGAAATCAGAGACAAACAAAAGATAACAGAGAAAGTACCAATTCTGAATTGAAATGATTCGAATCTCCGCTTAGGGTTCTCACAAGATTCTTCAAAGAGTAAAAATTGAACGTGTAAAAGGAGAGGGACCTCAAAGATGTCCTCTCAGCCCTTAAATAGTCTAGGAAAAAAACATAATTAAATAATAATAATTAATCCCTAAAATAATAAAATGAACTGAAGTCAGCATAAGCCAACAGCGTCGTGCACGACCGTGCACTTCATACCGCACGCCCGTGCAGATCTCTCTCTAAGTGCGTCGTGGCTCGCATGCCCGTGCACCAACACTCAGTTGCTGGTGGCATTGCTGAGACATGCACACCTGTGCACCATTACCTGCACGTCCGTGCATTTCTCTCTGTGAATGCGCCTCAGCACGCACGTCCGTCCTCTTGTTCCTCGGCGCTTGGTTCCGCTCTCATCATCCTCACTAGGCACGCTTCCCCATGAGAGTTCAAGGCGGTCCGATTGGCTCCCAAAAACACCTGAAAACACAATCACAACGGGATTAGACCTCTAATCTAAAAACTATACGGAAAACAACCAAAAACACACCTAACAAATCATAAATAATGCGAAACCTATTCTAAATACATGACCTAAATGATATAAAATACAATGACATCACTTACTAATGCATTTTTTGAACATAATTATTTACCTAGTTTCATTTCTTGCGGACTATACCCAATTTTGGGGATTGGAACTATATTTCTAATACACCCTACGTCTCAAAATTTAAGTCATTTTAGATTAATTTAGTTGTATCAAAATATATGTCATTTGAGGTTTTCTAAGTAGGGGATAATAATGATTTGTATTGATTTATGTGTTGTTGACCTTTTTAAAGATTTTGATTGGTTAAAAAATGTAGTGGGTATTAAAAAACAATAAAATTTATGAAAAAGTTAGTGGAATGATGATATTGATTGAGGGGTGAGTGTTTTATTAAAACTTATGCACATTGGCTTACGCACCAAAAAAAAAAGTAGGCAAAATTTGATACGTTTGAAATACCCGATCCTTCGCCTGTGGGCTCAAGATCAAGAACCACGCCGTATATTTGCCCGATCTTGCAATGTTCTTTGATATCTCCTGATTTTGGAACAAATTAAACAAGTGAATAAATTCTGATATAGCAACGGTTTTAAACTTGGTCAAAATTCATCAAACTTGGAAATAGGGAATAGCGACAGAAAGGCAAGGCACAGCGACGGAGCGCCTGGACGCAGCGGGGATGCCGCGGGATGGCAGCGGCCGCTGCAAAGGCAGGGGCGGCCGCCGCCTGTACTGGTGTGAGGCTTCAGCGACGGTGGCTTCTCTCCTTCTGCGACAGCTCCTCCTTTGTTTCAGCGACGATTTCTACAGCTTTGTAGTTGGTGTTTATGGGTTGTGTTTGGGGTTAGGTTTTCGAAAGGCAATTGTTGGGGTGATTCAAAGGATGAATAGCAATCTGAAATTATGAATCAAAGTGTTTGGATTGAAGATTGAAGAACCCTTTAGCCAAAGGGTTTCCTCAATTCTATATTTCAATCTGACTTTTCCTAAAGACTCGAACCTACGTTAAATAGAAATTGATAAGCCATCCTCACCTTGCAAAGGATTAGCATGGCTGACTAATAATAATAATAATTAATGAAAAACCCTAGATTTAGTTTGAAAAGTCAAACCTTCGTGTTTAAGGCAGAATCTAAGTAGATAGACTTTCCTTTTTACCTTATATATCTAATATGACATAAATACAATAAAAATAGGTAAAATTCTAAAAATTCCCACCAGCCCTAAGAGTAGGCACAAAATGGGCCTCATGGTGGATCGGGCCTCGCCTTCATTAGCTTGGTCTGAGGTCGCAAGCTCAATTCTTGGACTGATGGTCTGGTTTTGGGCAAAGCGACCCAAGGTGGCTTGAATCCTTGCTACATAGCTCCTTGGCAACGAATGATAAGCGCCTTGTTAGCATTTTGCATCTTCTTGGCCTTTGCACGAGTGATCGGACCATCAAAGGCCACCTTAACGTTGTCCTCAATGTCACCAGGAGTCATCACCATTTGCATTGCATCATTCTCCTCCAATTGAACACGATTTGTCCTCAAATCATCGGTGGAGTCATTCCCAAGAACCATCTCCTGCTGGGGCTGATAAAGAAGTGTCCTCTGTTCAACGGAGCCCTTAATGGAAGTAGATGGGGCCTTTGCCAAAGTGGAAGAAGGTGAAGACGATGATGCAGAAGCTGCGGCCGCGGGATCAAGTGCGGTGGCCGCCGCCTGTGGTGCAGCGGCCGCTGCATTGGATGCAGCGAGTTCCTCCTCGCGGGCAGCAGCTTGTTTCTGGGCCTTTTTCTGAGCGTCCTGGTGTTGTTGCTTACGTACCTGTTCTTTCAAAACAGCTTGAGGAGACAAGGGTAGGAGAGTAACTCTCCTCCCATCAAAAGTGAAAGAATAGGTATTCGCACGACCATCATGCAACACAGAACGATCATAAAGCCAAGGACGACCAAGTAAGATATGACTACAATCCATCCTAGCGACATCACATAAAATTTGATCATGATAGGAACCAATGGCCAAAGAAACTAAGCATTGTTTAGTAACCATAATGTCGGAACCATCATTAGTAATACCAGTAAGACCATAATGAGTAGCCCTAGGAGTAGTAGTCAAATGAAGATGTTCTCCCTTTGATCAGCCATGGGAGACTAACTTTGATGATCCACTAACTTTTCAGATCAGCATTGCACTCGTGAGATCCACTAACTTTTCATTGATGAGGTTGCAGCAACTTCCTCTATCGATGATGACATTCAAGGTAGCCTCGCGAACCACACACTTTGTGTGGAAGATATTCTCCCTTTGATCAGCCATGGGAGCCTCCTGAATGTGTAGAACTCTGCGGTTGATAATGCAAAGAGCCTCCTGAAAGCTTGTAGGATCAATCTCCACATTAGTCGAGTCCTCCTCCACTTCACCTGGAGTTATGGGGTCTACCTGAATCTCATCCTCATAGTAGTGGTCTCCCAAATCATTGAGGAGGACCTTCTTTTTCTAAGGACAGTCACGAGACACATGGCTAGAACCCCCGCAAGTGAAGCAGCAAAGCTCCTTTGTGCGCTCTTTAGGAGGTGGTGCAGCAACTCTTCTAGACTGGACCTCAAAACCCTGTGTAGGTGAGTTGGAAACTCCCGTTTGCTGCATAGGTGGGTTAGTAGAAGGTCTGGATTGACTAAAAGAAGCAAAGGGAACAAACCTGTGACCTTGGGAGGCCTGATCGATCCTAGTCCTCTGCTATTGCTGCTGCTGCTCATATAGAAGTTGTGCCTTATGAGATAAAGTGTTAATATCCCTAATAGAATGAATAGCCAAAGGATTTTTAATAGAGATATTAAGCCCAGCAAGAAATTAAGTACATAAAGCACGCTTAGTAAGATAAACATTAGCCTGATGAGCAAGTCGTTCAAGCTCGTCTCTGTATTCAATGGGTGAGCGAGCTCCTTGGCGACAAGAATCTAGACGCATCCTCATGGTTTCTGTGTATTCCTCAGGCACGTGGCGTTTCTTCAACAGGTAGCGAAGTTGGGGCCAAGTTTCAACAGGTTGCTTACCTTGACGACGGCGGATCTCACGAGTGCGGAACCACCAAGTGCGAGCCGTACCTGTCAAATGTAATATAAAAACTTCCAACTTCTCTGTTTCCTCATAGCGCAGATGTTCCAAAACATAGTTAGTATAATCTTCCCAAACAAGATAAGCTTCAGGATTATTAGTACCATCAAAAGTTTCCAATTTTATTTTAATATTGTGCCTTTGGATAGCCTGTGCATTATCAAATCTAGGACGACCAAAATTAAGGTTAGGTAAATCATCAAAGTTAGGATCTACCTCTTGGTAAGCATCCTCCAAGTGGGGCATGTCGTTCAGATTAGCATTGCTACGACTGTCGTCCCAGTTGGCTCTAACGAACAGAGGATTGGTGTGAGCCTGGTGAGGTGGTTGGTACTGCTGTTACCGCCCATGTTGCTGATGCCGGGGGGTATGGTCTCGGCGTACACCATTACCGTTAAAGCCAAATAATGGATCATTGTCATTCTCTCCTACAAAAGGGTTAGGCGTAGCAGATCGCAGTTTAAAGTGTAGTTGACCAGACGGGGGTGGATTACCTGATGGGGGGTATTACCTGAGGGAGGTGTATGACCTGTAGGAGGCGGCTTACCACCAGAGGGAGGTGTAGATCCAGAAGCCTCATTCTGTTTCCTTTCCTCAAGTCTCCGATCAATGGCTTGGTTGATCTGAGCCGAAAAGTCAGCACGGTCCTGGGCCCTTTCAATGGCCAAGCGATTGGTCAATTGGGCAATTTTAGTCGCAATAATGGACTATACGTTGGCTGCAGTAAGTGGTGCAGGAGGGGTAGGGGAAGAGTTTGGGTTGTTTCCGTTCGACATGTTCCTATAATATCAGAAGAGCAACAAGTAAACGGAGCAAAGACCAGAAACCAAGTAATGCAAGCCCTTTTGATCCTAAGAGTGATTCAGTTTTAGAAATAAAAGAGGCGAGAAAACAAGGCACTCAATTCAAGTAATCTTCCCTGGACACAGAATTTTGCAATATTGAAGATAGCAAGTAGAGATCAAATTGCAAAAGAAATCAGCCACAAGTTAGATAGCAAGGATCGCAATTATGAACAAGCGGCTAATATAGAAGAAATAAAGCTACTATGTGATGCACGAAATATCAGCAAGAGATAGTAGTAGGAATGATGCAATCACAAGGGCAATCAAGTGCACACACTACGTCAACTATTATCTAACGGTTGCAACACGGTTCAGAGAAAGAGGGGTGTGACCAAGGCTCCAGTGTCGGCACAGCACAAAATCACAAAAAAGTAGGGTTCTTTGTAATGCTTTAAACCAAATAGATCATCTAACATGTAGCAAATAAAAGGAAAGAACAAGATGCAATGAGTTACTAACTCAATCAAAGGTAAAGATGAATGCTTTTTTTTTTAAGCTCTCGGCTTTTCTTTTTTTTTTGAATAGAGCGTCGCTGTAATAGGCTGGAGAAGCGATGGAACTAAAGAGAAAATTAAGAAAAATAAAATAACAAAGCTACGATGATCTAAAAGTAAGCAAAAAATAATGAAAAAGGGGAAATTGGCTAGAAATCTGGAAAATTAGGGTTCTTTAGTAGTGCAAGTTCATATAATGCTTTTTAATCCAAGAATCACAGTCATAGGCATGATATGTAGCAAAAAGGAATAAAAATCAAAACTTGCAATCAACAACTCAATATCTTCCAAATTAAAGATCCAACAAGAAAATAATTAAAATAAAGTGCCAATTTTTAGGGTGAATAATAAAGAACTAAAATTTATGCAGCGGGAATGGTGAAAAAGATGGCACGAAAATAAATCACTCAAAAAGGAATCAAGAGAGTAAAGAACTTGCATAAACCTGAGAACCCGATACCACTTAATACGTTTGGGATACCCGATCGTTCACCTGTGGACTCAAGATCAAGAACCACGCCGTATATTTGCCCGATCTTGCAATGCTCTTTGATATCTCCTGATTTTGGAACAAATTAAACAAGTGAATAAATTCTGATATAGCGACAGTTTTAAACTTGGTCAAAATTCAGCAAACTTGGAAACAGGAATAGCGACAGAAAGACAAGGGAAAGCGACGGAGCGCCTGGACGCAGCGGGCATGCTGCGGGATGGCAGCGACCGCTGCAAAGGCAGGGGCGGCCGCCGCCTGTGCTGGTGTGAGGCTTCAGCGACGGTGGCTTCTCTCCTTCTGCGACAGCTCCTCCTTTGTTTCAGCGACGGTTTCTGCAGCTTTGTAGTTGGTGTTTATGGGTTGTGTTTGGGGTTAGGTTTTCGAAAGGCAATTGTTTGGATGATTCAAAGGATGAATAACAATCTGAAATTATGAATCAAAGTGTTTGGATTGAAGATTGAAGAACCCTTTAGCCAAAGGGTTTCCTCAATTCTATATTTCAATCTGACTTTTCCTAAAGACCCGAACGTACGTTAAATAGAAATTGATAAGCCATCCTCACCTTGCAAAGGATTAGCATGGCTGACTAATAATAATAATTAATGAAAAACCCTAGATTTAGTTTGAAAAGTCAAACCTTAGTGGTTAAGGCAGAATCTAAGTAGATAGACTTTCCTTTTTACCTTATTTATCTAATATGACATAAATACAATAAAAATAGGTAAAATTCTAAAAATTCCCACCAGCCCTAAGAGTAGGCACGAAATGGGCCTTATAGTGGATCGGGCCTCGCCTTCATTAGCTTGGTCTGAGGTCGCAAGCTCAATTCTTGGACTAGTGGTCTGGTTTTGGGCAAAGCGATCCAAGGTGGCTTGAATCCTTACTTCATAGCTCCTTGGCAACGAATGATAAGCGCCTTGTTAGCATTTTGCATCTTCTTGGCCTTTGCACGAGTGATCGGACCATCAAAGGCCACCTTAACGTTGTCCTCAATGTCACCAGGAGTCATCACCATTTGCATTGCATCAAATTGCATAAAACCACCCTTTAAATAGGGTGTTTTGCGGAAAATCACCCCTTAAAACAAAAATTGCATAAAACCACCCGTTAAAACCATTTTCTTTGCACAGTCACACCCGTCACCCAATTTTCATTAACTAAAAGTTAAAGTGTGTGGAAATTCAATTATATTATTTTACTCAATTCAATTGGTATTAGTTGATATTTAACTTTTTGACATGTTTTTCAAAAGCAAAAAACACTATAAAATATCAAAAAGATATTTTTTTAAAAAAAATAATTTCATACATAAAAATTTTTTTATAAAAATTTGATGTGTAATTTATGTTTTATACATATAAAAAAATGTGTAATACTAGGGCTACTTGAAGAAAAGATTTTTTTAAAAAAAAATAATGTTTCATATAGTTTTTATTATTCTAAAAATATATGTGGAAAAGTGAACATATTTTTAGAATAATAAAAACTATATGAAATATCATTTTTTAAAATTTATTTTCTTCAAGTAGCCTTTTAGTAATATACACTTTTTAAAATATATAAAACATCAATTATATCTACTTTTTATAGAGTGTTTTTACTAATAAGTGTGAAATCATATATAAAAATGATATTTTATAAATTTTTTTACTTTTGAAAAAACATGTTAAAAGGTAAAAATTAATTAATACCGATTAGATAAAGTAAAATAATAATAAAAACAAGTGATATAATTGATTTTCACGCACTTTAATAATCAATTAACGGAAATTTGTTGATGGGTGTGACTTTGCAAAGAAAACGGTTTTAACGGGTGGTTTTCTACAATTTTCGTTTTAAGGGGTGGTTTCACACAAAACACCCTATTTAAAGGGTGGTTTTCTGCAATTTTGCCAAAAAAGTATTATAAGATGAGTGAGGCTAGAGGCAAGATGCCCGAATGGCTATTGACAAGATAAGTTCAACTAAATTACACAAAAGTCCTTTTGATTTTTTTTCAAACAATTGCAAATAGACTCAAAACTCTTTCATCTACGAATCAGAGTGAATTGAAAAAACCTAAGTGCGTTCATCCAAATACTGCATCTTTTGAACAAACTTTTAGTAAATTTATCAAGGAATGAATTGATCGATACTTATTTCGGTATATAAATCATTTCGGATGATTATCGAAAGACTTTCGACTATTATTCTTGGTTGTCGTTTGAAAATCTGTCGAAGCTCTGAGAGGATGAGCTAAATAAGTAACCTCGACTCTATTGAATGAGGTTAATGAGGAAGCTCAGTGGATAATGGTGAGGTTATGAAGGGAGCTCGACTTGTGTTGTCGAGGGTACGAAGTAACCTCGGTGACAGAAATTAAGCCTCCATCATCACCTTGGTGACAGCAACTGAGCTCGACACAAACAACAAGGAATTCACGAGATTTATATTTGACAGGAACGACATCAAAAATCGCACCTAAATCGCAAACAAAACGACCGATTTTTTCGTTTTTGTTTCAATTTATACTCATAAATCAACTCAAACAACACTCAAATCAACAATGATCAAACAAAAGACACAAACAACAACCAATTTCATCAATTTTAATTCTAATTTTAAACCCTAAAACACAATTTTAATTCTTATCTTTCGTGAAAGGAAGAATGGGTTAGAGTTTCATTTTGGTTGGGAAGGACTTTATATGCAATTTTGTGAAAATAGTCTTGACAATAGCCATTTTTCCATCTTGTCTAAAGCCCTTATGTTATAAGATTATTATAATAAGAGGAATTACCACCGAAGGATGTAGTGATGCTAACTGGAACGCGTCCCCTAATTCCACCACAAAAGATTTTGGGTGGGCACCCAAAACCCCGGAAATTGAGAGTAGGTGCCCCCTAAAAATGTAAGGGTAACTGGGGGATTAATTTATACCTTATGTATTTGAAACACGGGAGTTGTAAATAGAAATTGTACTTCTGTTTTTGAAAAACGAGAGTACAACTTTTATTTTTGCCTTCCGTTTTTAAAAAACGGAAGGCAAAACTGGGTTGTACTTTTATATTTTAAAAACGCTAGTACACTTTTAATTATACCTTCCATTTGGGTTGTACTTTTATATTTTAAAAACGGAAGTACACTTTTAATTATACCTCCCCCCCTTTCAAACACGGGAGTACAATTTTTAAGGCCTTTTTGAAAGATTTGGGAGATTTAGGTATAACTTTCGTTTTTAAAAAACGAGAGTGTAAAAGCAAGTATAACTCTCTTGTTTTTCAAACAAGAGTACAACTATTTTATGCCCCTTGTTTTTTAAATACGGGAGTACAATTTTTAAAGTAGAAAAAATAAACAAGAAGATTTTAACTTGTTTTTTTTAAAAAAAAATTGAAAACCCACATAACTTTAATAAAAAAATTGTAACGGTTACCCACGCGCAAGACGGTTACCCACGCCCTTGTGCGGGGGTAACCGGTGTGGGTAACCGTTACAACATTTTGTATTTATAACACGGAAGGCAAAACAACATTTTGTACTTTCGTATTTAAAACACGGAAGGCAAAAATATGCTTTATACTTCCGTGTTTCAAAAACGGGAGTTAAAAAGCATATCTGTACTTTCGTTTTTTAAAAACGGAAGGCAAAAAGTAACTTTTAACTCTAGTGTTTTAAAAACGGAAGGCAAAATACAGCTTTTACCTCTCGTGTTTTAAAAATGAAATGCAAAATACAGATTTGACCTTTCGTGTTTAAAACACGAAAGTTATGTATAATATTTTAAAAAAAAAATAAAAAGAGGAAATAAATAAAATGACTTAACTTCCGTTTCCAAAAGACGGAAGTACATTTTATTTTTGGGTGCCACACCCAATTTTTTGTAGTGCGATTAACACCGCCCAACTGGAACCTCCCTCTCCCCCACCACCCTCACTATATATATATATATATATAGGCAAGAGTTCTAGTGAAACAAAGAATACGGTGAAACGAATGAATATTGTATTATATTAATGTGAATATGACATTATGTGGATATGAATATGTGAATATTGTGGTGTGTGGATATGAATATGGTGTTATTCACTTTATATTATTTGAATATAAATAATAACATATTCATATACCCATATTTAAATCATATTCATATTCACACAACATAATATTCATATTTATATATTCATATAACATAATATTCATATGAATATGACCCAATATTCATTCGTTTCACCGTTACACCGTATTATTCGTTTCATTAGAACCTTTCCCTATATATATATATATAGGGTTGGGTTCGGATGAGAAGGCACAGTCCGTAAGAAGGAAAGAAGTAATTTGATTGGTCAGGATTAAAATAATCTGAAAAATTACGTTGAATCCGCGCTCAACATTGAGCATCTCCCGCGTGCTAGGCAAAATCCCACTCGCAGCCTTCCAGCTCTCCGCGCTTGCACCACATGCTCTTATAATGGCATATGCAACGCACGCTGGGATCGAACCTTGGCCTTAAGTACAGAATACAGCACCTCACCCAATTTGCCAATTGGTTTAACTTGTCATTAATTGCATCTACTAATATTTATTAGTTAGTGAAATGCCTCAAAATCGATTTTTCAACTTTTAATATATATATTTTTCTAATTATAATTAAAATGTTTACACATAAATTTATTAATTATACGTTAAGATACATATTAATATATATATATATTTAATAATAAAAAATCTCATTCTTTTATTTTCTTTTAATATTTATTTTTTAATTATTTATTTGTTTGTTTTTAAAATAAAATGGTTCATGAACCAATATTATTTATTTCATGAACCAATACTCTTTATTTCATGAACCACTACTATTTAATAATTGTAAAATTTGTATTCTTCTTTTATTTTCTTTTAATGTTTATTTTTAATTATTCATTTATTTTTTTAAGGTTTATTTCATGAACCAAAACTATTTATTAGATGAACCACTACTCTTTATTTGATGAACCACTATTTTTTATTTCATGAACCACTACTATTTTTTTTAATTATTTATTTATTTGTTTTTAAAATAAAATGGTTCAAGAACCAATAATATTTATTTTATGAACCAATACTATTTATTTGATGAACCACTAAAACATTTTTAATGTTTATTTGTAATTATTTATTTATTTATTTTTAAAATAAAATGGTTCATGAGCCAATACTATTTATTGTATGAACAATACTATTTATTTGATGAACCACTACTCTTTATTTCATGAACCATTAGAATTTATTTCATGAACCACTACTATTTAATAATTGTAAAATTTTCATTCTTCTTTTATTTTCTTTTAATGTTTATTTAGTCACTGAACCAATCTCTATTTAGTCACTGAATCAATCTCTATTTAGTCACTGAACCACTCTCTATTTAGTCATTGAACCACTCTCTATTTAGTCACCAAACTAATCTCTGTTTAGTCACTGAACCAATCTCTATTTATTCACTGAACCAATCTCTATTAAGTCACTGAACCAATCTCTATTTAGTCACTAAACTAATCTCTATTTAGTCACTTAACCACTCTCTGTTTAGTCACTGAACCACTCTCTATTTAGTCACTGAACCACTCTCTATTTAGTCACCGAGCCACTCTCTATTTAGTCACCGAACCACTCTTTATATAATACTAAACCAGTTTCTATGTAGTCACTGAACCCCTCTCTATTTAGTCACTGAACCAATCTCTATTTAGTCACTGAACTAACCTCTATTTAGTCACTGAACCAATCTCTATTTAGTCACCGAACCACTCTTTATTTAGTACTGAACCAATCTTTATTTAGTCACCGAACCACTCTTTATTTAGTACCGAACCAATCTCTATTTAGTCACTGAACCAATCTCTATTTAGTCACTCAATCACTCTCTATTTAGTCACTGAACCACTCTCTATTTAGTCACTGAACCAATCTCTATTTAGTCACTGAACTAATCTCTATTTAGTCACGGAACCACTCTCTATTTAGTCACTGAACCAATCTCTATTTAGTCACTTAACCATTCTCTATTTAGTCACTGAACCAATCTCTATTTAGTCACCGAACCACTCTTTATTTAGTACTGAACCAATCTCTATTTAGTCACTGAACCAATCTCTATTTAGTCATTGAACCACTCTCTATTTAGTCACTGAACCAATCTCTATTTAGTCACTGAACCAATCTCTATTTAGTCACTGAACCAATCTCTATTTAGTCACCGAACCACTATAATTTATTTTATAAACCACTACTATATAATAATACTTTTTAAATTTTTTTAATGTTTATTTTTTAATTATTTATTTATTTGTTTTTAAATTAAAATGGTCTATAAACTAATACTTTTTATTCCATCAACCACTATAATTTATTTCAGAAACCACTACTATATAATAATTGTAAAATTTTAATTCTTCATTTATTTTTTTTATGTTTATTTTTAATTAATTATTTGTTTGTTTTCAAAATAAAATGGTTTATGAACCAATATTATTTATTAAATGAACCAAAACTATTTATTTGATGAACCACTACTCTTTATTTGATGAAACACTAGACTTTATTTAATGAACCACTACTATTTAATAATTCTAAAATTTTCATTCTTCTTTTATTTTCTTTTAATGTTTATTTATTTATTTGTTTTTAAAATAAAATGGTTTATGAACCAATACTATTTGTTTCATGAACCAATACTATTTATTTGATGAACCACTACTCTTTTATTTTCTTATAATGTTTATTTTTAAATTATTTATTTTTTAAAATAAAATGGTTCATGAACCACTACTCTTTATTTCATGAACCACTCCTATTTATTTCATGAACCATTATTTAATAATTGTAAAATTTTCATTCTTCTTTTATTTTCTTTTAATGTTTTTTTAATTAATTATTTATTTGTTTTTAAAATAAAATGGTTCATGAACCAATATTATTTATTTGATAAAACACTACTCTTTATTTGATGAACCACTACTCTTTATTTCATGAACCGCTACTCTATATTTCATGAACCATTAGAATTTATTTCTTGAACCACTCTCTATTTACTTTATAAACCACTTCTATTTATATGTGCTGAATCATTTGGTATAAAAACCCTGAACCACTTGATATAAAAACCTTGAACCACTAGAATTTATTTCATGAACTACTCTCTTTTATTTTCTTTTAATGCTTAATTTTTAATGATTTTTTTAAATAAAATGGTTCATGAACTAGTAAATTTTATTTTTTTAAAAATAAAATAGTTTATAAACCAATACATTTTTATTTTTTTAAATAAAATGGTTCATGAACCACTTGGTATTAAAATCCTTAAATCACTTGATATAGACCTCTGAACCATTTGGTATAAAACATCTGAACCACTTAGTATAAAAGCACTGAACCACTTATTATACAAGCCTGAATCATTTTATTTTTGCATTGCTTAATGCCGAATCATTGAATGAAGTTGATCAGGACAAGACAAATGAAGATCGGCCACAAAAGCAATTACTTTGCTATGATTATTTGTTGTTTAGCACACAAAATCAAAACTAAACACTCCAGTTGTACTACTAGTTAATTTGATAAAGTAAAGAAAAGTAGCCTCTCTGTACAATCTCGATCTCAGAGTTAGAAATTTGCCCCAAATTAGCGCACTAGCTAGTTCTTCTGTTGTGGAGCCACCGGATGAACAAAACATAGAAAGCGATCAGATTCCAATCCATGACATGTTTTCTTCTTCTCCCTCACGGGGGCCTTCTGATTTCCGCTCCAGTGCCAAACGAGAGCTCTAAATTGCCACCGTTCTTGATCGGTCCCTCTCATATTCCAGTTCTTGAATCGCCTTCTTCTTCGTCTTCTTTCCCGGATCCTTCCGATTTCCGCTTCCACAACCTAGGTATGCTGCAATGGAAGCAATGTGAAATACCCCAAATTATTTTGGGGCTATTTCTTATTTAATTAAATAAATCTATATTAAACTATAGTATATATCTTGTAAATTTGGTCATTTAATAAATTCACATAAGATATATGGTATGAATTAGAATAATTAAATTATTCTAAAGAGTGTTAATATAGGAGTTGATTTAATTTCATAAAAACCCCTAAATACTCTTATTATTTAATTTATAAAGTTAAATTAAATAATATTCATCCTTCTAGGCTTCTGCCTCCATCTTTATCCGCTTCTTTTATTTCTTTTCCTGAAAATTTATTTTTTATTCCTAATCTCTATAAAATCTATCTCTATCTTTTATCTAACCTAATTCAGCATTATAGATAGACGTCAAATCCTAGGTTCCACAAATAAAAAAAATCACAAGCCCTCACCCGCCCTCACCGTCTCTCCCATCACCGTTCTCCGATTCAACCCGTCACTCCCGTGAGCCGAACTCCCCTGAGCAACCGCCGGCGACGTGAGCCACGAGCCATCCCTGCCTGACCATCGTCCGAGCCACCGCAGTGCAGCCCTTCCCCGGAGACGCGCCACGAGCCAAGGCCGAGAGTCCTCGCTTGCGCCGCTAGCCATTGCCGCCAGAGGAAGAGCCGCCCCTGCCGCAGTCCTTCGCCGCCGAACCGCCGAGGAAGAGCCACCCGATCGCTGCCCTGCCGCAGTCCTTCGCCGCCGAACCGCCGAGGAAGAGCCACCCGATCGAAGACCCATTGCCGCCGGAGGAATTCCTTGTCCTCCTCTGTACGTGACTTCAAAGGGGAAAGAAAGATCTGAGATTTTTAATCTCTTTTGGTTAAATTACAGAAACTTCCCTTGTTTTTATTCTATTTTCGTTTCTGACCCTAAATTAATTACTTATTAAATTAAGCGGCCAATATTTCTGAACTTTTCCATTCTTGCCCGTTTCAACGACATCAAAAAATCTCGAAGCACCCACGCCGGATCCCGCTTCCCGAGGAATTTATATTGGTATATAATATTTAACTTTATAGAATTAATTCAATTTCAAATTGAGTTAAGTAAAGTTAATTTCATAAAATATCAATATTGATATTCATTTTTCCGTTGGATCCAATAGGTGCTAAGATCTCGTCTCGTTGCCATCAACCGATCAACAAAGGTTAAGGCAAGTGATTTCGTTCAATGCCCTTTGCATGTTTCGTGATTTTCTTTTGGCGTGCCTTTTCATTCTTCTGTGTCGAATGCGGCCCTATGGCCAATTTCCTTGCCAGTTTCGATAAATTGCATATCTGTCTGCTTGATGTAATTTATCTCCTTATTCATAAATTGGCATGAGTATTAATTAAATGGGCAATTATAAATATAAATATATAATTGTATATATTAAATATGTTGTATATATATAACTTGAGATAAGTGAAAATTGTCCATTTTCATCTTCCTAATTGCATGAATTTCTGCTGGTTTCTTTCATGCAAATTAATAGCATGTGATATCAAGATCATTTGAAATACCCGTGCTTGTACGTCCTTGTTGGTTTAATGTCGTGATTATGTTTACCTAGTATTTAATGTTAAAGCTGTTATAGTTAAAGTGTGCATCTCACGTGGTGCGGATTGACTTAAAGTCAGTGCGAGGGCTAGCTCGCAGGTTGAGAATAGTGTAAAGCCCAGTCTAAAAGGTTCCATAGAATATCTAGACTTCAGACAGTCTCAGGTCGCAGTCCCAGTTGAGTCTGGACCCGTGTCCCTACGTACGATTAGACTTCAAAGTCTCAGGTCGCAGTCCTAGGTGAGTCTGGGCCCGTGTCACTACGTTTTATATTGTGTTATATACATATTTACATTATGATTATTATTATTGAGATTATTAATAGGTGATCAATTCAGTTATATTATACTTCAGTCTTATTCGGGGTATAATTCCATTTCTTATCATACGATCGATCACTATGATCATCCGAGTCATGTTACGAATCTTTATTTCTTATTCAGTTTTCACTTTAAATACTCGCGTCTTTCCCTTAACCTATGTCATACCGTTTTATGGTCACTGTATGGTTAAAGTCTGAACATTTTCCCTATCATTTGCTAGTCTTAATTGTACTAACCATCATATTTATTGGATGGCTGGTGTCCTTTGTTCTCACGAAACACCAGACCATATTCTACAGGTTTAGTACGAGCAGTGGAGCAGGAGAGAGCTAAAGAGAGGACTATCAACCATGGATTTTTAAACTGCAGTTTTTGAACCTTTAAAGTTCCGCATCGCTACGTTGGATTTAGCTATTTTTGGGGTTTATTTATACTTTATGGTTGGTATTTTGGCTATATTGTTGTGATTGGATATTTCAAACTTTGATATTTAATTTACTTCCGCACTCTTTTAATCAACTGTTCGAAGTACCGTCTTGTTTATGGGAGCATGGTGGCATGTCCCTATAAGCCTCATGTGAATGCAAAGACATTAAAGTCTACGGATTCACTGGCGCTGTAGCGCACCCTTGGGGTATAAAAGGGGTGTTACACAATGCCTCTCAGTGGTGGAGCCATGGCAGTGAGTCTTCAAGGTACAGTTGTTGACGGTCTCGGTGGCGACGCCACTGGCATCGGAGCCGGAGGACAATGAAGGCTGTGAAGAGGTGGACGAGGCAGAGGTGACGAGAGGGGATCGACGAGGCAAAGGGAAGAGGATCTCTGGACTGTTGTTCAATTGGAATACCCGGGCGTCGACGAGGCAGAGGTGACGAGAGCTTGAAGAGAGAGGGAAGGGGAGCAACTGTGAAAGGAAAAGAAAGCGCGTGTCTATCAACGCTTCTCACCTTCCTACCGGACCGGTTACTTCTAACTTCAAACCTCCCCTATATATATATAAACACCGTTATTGTGAAAACAAACGGCGTTTCTTCTCTCCCTTGGTTCCCCCAAAAGTCCCCACGTTCACATGGCTATTTCTGGGGATGCTCACAGGTCATCATCATCAATTCTCCTGCGCTAGCTCAGCCCCTTTCCCTTTCCTCTCTCGCGAATTTTACTCCGATTCTCCTCTGCAAATACTCTGTGCTTCCTGCTTTCATGGCGGTATGTCTGATTCTCCTTCTCCTCTGTTCTCCTTTGCAGTTTCGATTTCACCTTCCTTTTCCTTTTTCGGTTTCCGGTTGTCCCTAGATTGATTGGTCGATGATTTACTGTGCTTCGAGTTTATGGAATTGCTTGATCGGTGAGGTGTCTAGGTCGATTTTTGCATCTCTATGTCTTTTTAGTGTTTTCTGCGTCGAGCTGGATGATTTGATTTCTTTGATCAGGGAGGACTGTGGTTTGAATTGCGAGCATCTCTTCTTTCTAGGGGTTAAACTTCGCTATATTGTGGTTTCTGTTGTCGATTTTCTTTTGAATTCGAGGACGTTCGTGGAGATGGAAGAGCTAGTTTTGATGATTGGGTTGAGGTCATGAGGGTTTGCTATCTCGATCATGAAGGATTGATTTTATAAGCTCTTTCTTAAATTCAAGTGCTTGAAATGGGTTCCTCCACTACTAATATGTTGTTGGTTATTGATGGAGGTTTACTTATTGTATCTTCTCCCGCATTAACTTCCTTATTTGCTGGGTTTTCCTGGGTTCTTTATATTTGGTTGATATTCTTGTATATTGATGGGATGTACCAAGTGAATGCTTGTTCATTTCATAGCGATTATGGCTCCGTGATGTGTACTGTTGTGACTGGTAGCTCATTACTATTGGAGCTACCACAACATTTTCTGTAAGATTTGAATATGTATATTGGCTCCATTTGGTTGGCCTAAACAATTCTTTTGTTAGATTTCTACTTGCAAAGCACTTCACAGGGGGCGTTATGAGGAATGAGAACGAGTAATTCCCAGCCTAAAGTGTGTTTAACTTACAAGGCAATTAGCTTTGGTCTAGAACTGTTATATACTACTCATACTTGGGGGTGTGTGCTACTATTCTGTGGGGATTAGGATTGGAAATGAGTGATTCCCAGTCTAACGAGTTTTCAGCATACAAATTAATTCATTGTGACCTAGACCTGTTATATATTAGGGGTGTTTGGCACCATTCCATGGAGATGAGGAATGAGAATGATTTATTCACATCCAAATGATGAAGGCTTTCATTACCTGAATATATGCGAGGAATATGTTGTTCCATAAATACATAATCTGCTCTCCTCTCTCCATCATCCCTGGGATCGCACTGCATCCTTGCAGACTGCCTTTCCCTTCATTTCAGTGTATGTGATGCTTCTGTTCGTCTTTCCCTTTCCCCTTGTGGGCTGCTGCTGCTGGGCATTTTTATTCTGTTGTTACCATTGATTTTGTTTAACTGTTGTTGTATTCTTCTTTCAATTGGGTCCTAGAACTTCATCAAGCTTACAGAATCTTTGATTTGAACAATACAGGATAAGGGTAGACCATTGCCCAAGTTTGGGGAATGGGATGTAAATGACCCTTCTTCAGCAGAGGGATTCACAGTCATTTTCAATAAAGCTCGAGACGAGAAAAAGACTGGAGGTAACCAAGATTCCCCTGGAAACAACAAACCCAATGATGCTAAGTCTGGGATGGATCATGCTAAGACACAGCCTGTAAGTTAACCAAGTATTTTACGTGCCTTTTCCTTTGGATGCTCATCTCCAAAACTATCTAATTATTTAGGCTTCCTGGTCCTTATTCCTTGATCCTGAAGCAGACAGAAATAGATTATTCCTAGAGTTAACTTACTGATCATGATCATAGATAACATATTGTAGCACTTCATATGCACAACATCCACCGCTCTATGTGTATGTGGTGGATTCAATATCCATTATATGATCCTTATCGATGCATATTATACATTATCATCTCTTAATCAACTACTTGTTTGAAATCGATATATTGCGCCAAATGCACCCTGAACTTAAGCACACCACACAGATTCAATGAAAAAAAATTTGCTTTTAATTAATTGGTCCATGATACATTTACACTAGGTGTAAAACTATACCTTCCATTTAAATAAAATATATAAACAATACTACAAATCGGAAATTACACTAGGTGTAAGACCGATAATACAGTACTACAAATCCCTATAGAGGCTCTTCCTCTTCCTCCCTCATGGGTGGTTCACTGATTCGCTTTAATCGGATATTAAAATCAATTCAAATCCCATTGACTGTTGAGTGTTTGAGGTTCAAAGAAGCTCATAAGTGGGATTTGGGGGTTGAGCGAACAAACAAGAGCCACGGGAGATGAGCTCTTCGGCTCTGTGTTGGCATTAATGTCGGCATCTCAAACGGTGATTGAGGTTATGGTAGCTGCAGATAGCGACTTCGGCTGCTCTTCTATGAGCACGTGCGCACACGAGAGAGTCTCCGTCTTTGGTCAGCTATGCACTATGATCCGAGATCAAGAGCAAGACCACATGAAAGTGAGTGTACGAGGGAAGAGGCGACGTCAATGGCCTAGATCTGAGAACGAATGTGAAACGGCCCAGCCGTTAATGGCAGTCGACAGAGGATAGAGCCATGAGAGGTCTCTTAGACCTAAAAAGTGGGGATGGATGAATTTAATTGTGTTTTCTCATTGAAATTTTTTAATTCACTTTTATTTAATCTTTGAATCACCTTCTTTAATTTTTTATTTTATTTTATGGAATCTTTTTTATTAGTGGTAATAATGCAATTTAATTGGAAGTGTAAAATATCAATTTTTACACCTAGTGTAAGGGTAGACTTTATCTAATTAAATACGATCTCTCTTATTGGCCCATATGTCACTTTTTTTTTTGATGTTGAAACTAGTCTAATTGATACTTGTGTTATGTTCATTAATGGACTTGGACTTGCTTTACCTTCACTAAAAGCTGAAATAAGATGAGTTTGCTTCCTAATTTATGATGAATTTGCTTCCTAATTTATGCTATTGAGATTGACAGATGAAATATAAAATATAATGTGCAGAGTGGACAATCATTTAGAGGCTATATGTCGGGGTTCTTTATTTGGATATTGGTCCATTGAGTTGACTCGTACATGATAATGATACTGATTTGTTATTGTTTGCACTTGCAGAAAAAGTGGTTGTGCTGCGTGTCTGCACCTGATGTGCAATCATGATGAGGGACCTCTTGTTTACTGGAAGAAGGGATCAATAGGGGTTTTCCAGTTCAGACCATATCAACTTATTTTCCTAGAACACAAGTCGTTGAAGTTCTTGTGGGTGTACCTAACGGCTATGTGCGTTTTGTGTTGTAAGAATGAGTTGTTTGGAGAAGAATTGTGAAAAGGGAAATCAAATCCAAGAAAACCTAAAAAAAAAAAAGAGAATAGTGTATTCATATGTACCGACTTGTGAGATCATGTTATTGAGTTAGGGATTCCCTTTGTTTCCCCATCTGGCCACTTGCTCTGTTTCAACTTTATCTCTTAAATTGTTCTTTTTTTTGAAACTAAAGGGTTGTTTGTGAGTTGTGTAAGATCCTACGCTTTGTTGGTTATGCACTGGAAGATCACCTTGCGTCTTTACGGATGTTATTTTTGTTTATAATCTTAGTTTTAATGGGACTTTTTTAAAAGTTTTGGTCCAAATGCGCCTGATGTACTCCTTATATGAGACCACCTTCCAATAACTCCATTGTAAATTGTAATCCACCATCATATCAACATTCTCAATAACAGAGGTGCCATGTTGTCCTGTCTTGTTTATCCCTTGCTGATTTAGTAGCCCTCGCATGTTCAACCAATTGAATTGGGGCTTTAAGCAAACTTTGTTAATTGATAAAGTAGTTTTGGTTTTGATTGGAACAAAGTGCGAAATTTCGAGTGTTTAGTAGTAATGTAACTTGCTTATAAGTAGGTGATAATGGGCAAATTGGTGAATAGGATTTTTCCAATTTAGCACTTATCGGAAGCTTGTCTGACACCTCCCCTTTCTGACGAACCTTCCTCAGCGAAACACCATAGTGCTATTGAAGTCTGCCGTCCGCTGGGACTAGTGACCGCGTGAGGTTGTGTACAGAGGTGCACATGCGAACACTTTGGTCTCATCACATCTTTCAATACTTTACCGTTTTAATACCATACTGAAGTCCGTTGGGAGTCGTGTGCATATGCGCTCAACATGCGCTCATGAGCTAATAGTCGAGCACATAAGTCGAGTGATGTTCATCCTAAAATCAATTGGTAGATGAGTGACCCACTAACTTATATACTAAGGCTTACTTGTTCATATTTTTAATACGAGACTTTCTGGTCTTTTCACATATCTCAACAAGTGCCTACTTTTGAAGAAATATCAAAATGCTAATTTCAGTTTTAATAAAAGAAAATAACAACCATTCTTTTATTAGGTTGTGTAAAAAAAGGCAATTGAATTGAGAGGTGTTTGTGAGTTACACCCTCCATTTCAAATATCAAAACCTATATAAACTCATAGTATTTCATTTTTTATAGATCCCAATCCAAAAACACAGAGAGAGAAAAGCTTATAGTTTATAGCGTTAAACAGAGAGAAGCTTTTGAGATAATTTTGAGCATAAAATTCTAGGGTGTAATTGGGGTGAGTGTTGTAAACACATTTTGTATCTTTACCTTTCTAATAAAAGTTTTGCAGACGTGTTAGAAACAAACACGTGTGTGTAATGTATTATTTATTTTCATTCTCACCAATCTTATAAATCGGAATAGTTCCGGTATTTTCCCTAACCATTGGTATCAGAGCGAGGTTGTGGACAATCTAAAATGGGAATCAGATTTGAGTGGGAGCGATGACGGCAGGCAATAGAAAGGTGAAACTCAACAAGTTCAATAGTGCAAATTTCGGATTTTGGAAGATGCAGATCAAAGATTATTTATATCAGAAAAATATTTAACATCCTCTCTCAGAAAAGAAGCCAAAGGGCATGAAGGATGAAGATTGGAATGTTCTTGATAGACAAACCCTTTGAGTTATCCGACTGACGTTATCACGCAATGTTGCCTTCAACATAGCAAAGGAAACAACCACGACGAGTCTTATGTCAACCCTATCTAATATGTACGAGAAGCCATATGCCTCTAACAAAGTTCATTTGACGAGGCAATTATTCAATTCGCGGATGATAAAAAGGCGCATCGGTAGCTCAACATCTCAATGAACTCAACACAGTCACAACCCAGTTGAGTTCAATTGGGATTGAATTTGATGAGGAAGTATGAGCCTTGATACTTTTGTCTTATATTCCAGATAGCTAGAATGCTATTGTCATGGCTGTGTGTAGCTCATTGGGAAGCAATAAGTTAAAGTTCGATGATGTTCGTGATCTGGTGCTCAGTGAAGAGATCCGACGAAGAGGGTCGGATGAATCATCAACCTCTTCAGCTTACGTACAGAGTCAAGAGGGAGAAATTCAACCGGAGGAAATGGACATGGAAGATTGAACAATCAAGCTAGATTAAAAGATAAGAGGTTGAGGTCAAGAAATCCCAATAATTCCTCTAGCTCGAAGACCATCGAGTGTTGGAATTGTGGGAATACCGGACACTATAAAAACCAATGCAAGAGCGCTCCAAAGAAACAAGAGATGAAGGTAGAGGCTGTAAAGACCAGAATTTTAAATAAGTATTTAATTTCTAAAATTGGAAAGTTTCGAAAAACCCGTCATCGAGCAAATTTCTATAAATGGAAAGTCTTTGGAAATCATCCCGGCATGTTTTAAAACACAGAGCATCGTGCTAAAGTCCGCTATTATATTTGAATTTAAAAAATGGAGTCTTGTGAGTTGTTTAAAACGAATTTCAAACTCGAGTCGGATTTCGGGATAGGTAGTCGGGACTTAAAGTCCTCATAAAAATCTAACCCTAGCTTAGCCTCCATCCTCTCTCTTTCTTCATCATCCATTTCAAAATCAAAAACCCTAAAAAATCCAAAGTTCCAACTTTTATCCTCTTCAATCCATCTCCCTCACTCTTCACTCTTCATTTCTTGTTTATCCTCCACCAAATAGCTCTAAAACACCCTCAAGAAGACCTCTTCTCAAAGATCTAACCCAAAAATTAGAGTCGGAAAGCAAATTCAATTGAAAAACCAAGTTTCTGTCCATTTCGCCACCGCGAGTTCTAAGTCACCGCTGCGAGTTCCTGGTCGCCGCCATGAAAGCAGAGCCCAGAAGGAGGAAACTCATCCTTGCGGCTACGAGTGCCCATTTCGCCGCAGTGACTGGAGCCCAGTTTTCGTCGTTGGCTCGGTAAATCGACTCGTTCTCCCTCATTTTAACTCCATTCTCTTCCCCTATTTTTTAGCAAGGTAAACTTTCCTCCTTCCATCCTCTTGTTTTGGATCTATATCTTCGTAAAGGTTCTCTTTTAACCAAGATCTATCCCTCCTAGGCCTTGTTGTAGAAATATCTCATTGAATCAGAGCCCAAGGACTCACTTCTTTCAAGGTTTTTGAAGAAAGCCTTAAGAAGGCTAGGTAATTCTTCTTCCGCTCTCCCCTCTAGTCCTCGTTTGAGTCATATATGATTGTTTGGTGTCAGTTTTGTGTCAAAAATGTTTTGAAACAAGTTTGAGTTAAAATGGATTTGAATTGAGGCAAAATGAATGAGATTTGAAAAAAAAAACGAGCAAACAGGTTCAAATCTCGTCGTGGCGAAACCATGGTCGCCGCGGCGAGTTAGAACACAGACAGAAGAAGAAGAAGAAGGCTCTCGCGGATGCAACCGTGGGTTTCGTTGCGGCAAAAACCCTACTTAGCGATCAACGGGCGCCTTCTCGTGGGAGCATTGGATGGCTTTCGTGGCCACGAATGGCCCTCTCGCCGCCGCGAAAACCACCCTAGAAGCTTTGGCCGAACTGCTCCTTGACCCCTTTGGCTTGAGTTTTTGGTTTTTGATTCCAATCTTTTTTAATCGCATCTGAGTTTGAGATTATTTTAGAAATGGGATTTTGGAATATTAATGATTATTTTAATATTAAAAAGGGGACTTTGAAGGAATTTAAAATGTCAGATTGAATGTTTGGAAAATGTTTTGAAAGCTTTGTTTCAAGTACCGGGATTCTTAAACTTGATTAAATGATGGACAATTGGACTTAGAAATGGACTTGAGTATTATAGAATTGGCTTGTTTGGATGATTTGGCTTTTGAGGTTTCCGCTTTGAGAATGATTTGAGATGGTTTGAAATGATTGGACTTCATATTGGTTTTGGAAATGGTTTTGAGACATGGTCCTTGTGTGTATGACTAGTAGTCATGCGCCTTATTGCTTTTATATTAATATCATAGGTGCTTGTTGATTGAGTTGCTTGAGTGGATTCTGGTTGTGCTACGCTTTGCTGTTCGGATTATCAGGTAAGTTCCTTTATGTACTTACTCAGACTGATCAGACACACTCTCCTACATGTAATTGTATGACATACTAGGTGTTACATAAGCATTGAAGCATACCATGTAGTATCATGCTTAGATTGCACACTTGAATACTTATTGCGTATGAAAAAAGAACGGTCATGATCTGTGTGCCCTAGATTCGTTGCTAGGGTCATAGGACGACCCAGTCATATCAGGCTTGTCCTCCATTGAGTCAGATTAGAGTTGAGCTTGCGGGCTCTACTCACCATATGAGCATGATTACGAGACTATTGATGCGTACATATACCATTTGCGGAGGGCGATTGCTATGCTACAACCCGAGCTGGCCAGTGTCCACCCTAACGGAAAGGGGGGTGGAGGTAGGAGAGGGATATTCCGCACGCTTACGTGTTTTAATATTCCGCACTGCATTAGAAGCATCTTTATTAGGTATAGCGTATGTATATGCCTGCTTGTGGGAATAGAGTGCGAAAGGGCCTCGGCCTAATCTCATGCCCTGCATATATTTTTTTAGGTTTGTTTGCAGATCATGTATACTCCATGCTTCTATGGCGGGGAAATTTCTCGAGCGATCGAATTGAACTCACCTTATCACATGGCTTAAGTGTTTCGCATGTCAGAGATTTCATGTTTTGTTCTGACCCGGCCTCGCCGTGGCAAGTTGTACTCTATTTTATGTTTCCGCTGATTTATGCAAAACGAATTTAGCGATATAGTCTCACAGGATAGGTTAAGGGTACCCAACGACCCTACGATTGATTTGGGGTTCAAAATCCCCATTTCAAATGCTCTCACTTGAGGTTTTGAAACCTTGACCCGTACCTGGATTGTAAGATCTGAACGAAGGTATCTAACCTTTGAAATGTAACCCAAATATTTAATTTGGGCCATTACAAAGTAGCTATCAGATCCAGGTTGTGCGATTCGGGTACCAAAGGGTCGAGTGTTTGTGTTGAAAATCGCCCATGAATTTCAAATGGTTTTGATAAAGTTTTAAAAGGGAAAAATGAATTTAATATGGTAGAATAAACGAACTCAACCTAATGAACTTGACTTAGGAAAATAAAATTTGGAAAGGGAACTCGAGTGGGTAGAAAGGTGTTAGACCATCCCTATTGGATGTAGACTTTGGGAACAGGTAGGCAAAATTAGATTAAACTTTACCGATGGGCCTAGAAGACTCCAAGGAGTTTGCACCGTGGTGGTTGGAGTAGCGGGGTAGGACATAGAGATCCGGAGGTAGTTTCCCCCTTCCGGTTAGTCACTCCTCGAAGAGCGGCTTCTAGATAGCTTGTGTGTTATATATAAACTGGGCCCGAGTGCAATCCCCCTCTAAGGGGATCATTATAATTCTCGTTGAGTGCTTCTATGTTGAGTGTTAAACTAATCCGCAGATATGCAACAATTATGGTCGACATGGTCGTGGACCTTTTCGGGGTGGGGGCCCAGCACGTAGGGGCCGAGGACAACCTCGCCGAGCTATGATGGATGAGAGAGACGATGAGGTTCAGGTCCCCGAGAGAGTGAAGATTCTGGCTCCTCAGTCGAAGGACATACTTAGGCAAATGGATCGAGCGACACTGATCGAGATGCTGAGAGGACTTGTTGGATACCCTCCACTAGAGGCTCAGATTCCCGTTGAGCAGCCAGCTAGATCGAAGGTCGAGATCCTCATCGGACAGCCAGCTGAGCCCATTGTCGTGGATGCACGCCCTGAGAAGCGCGTCGATTGGGTATGAGAATTAGGACATCGTGACCCACCCCACTTCCTTGGAGTGACCGGAGAGGACATTGAGGCTTGGCTTAGACAGATCGATAGTATTTTCAACTTCATTGGCGCTTCTACTTTCGAGCGAGAGAGGCTGTCCGCAGGACTTTTGCGGAAGGACGCCTTCGATCGGTGTTCGTAAGGGGGGGGGGATCGCTAAATAAATATTCAATATATAAAAAATATCACAACTAGATCGAATCCCTTGTCCAAGCAAATAAAATACTAGAATCTCTCCTGATGTAGCGGTAGGGTAATTTAGGATCGAATCCACGAGGAGGTATGTCAGCGCTTCCTAAGCTTGCAATCACGATGAAGTTTCGACTCCAGAAGACCACTCGATATCGAGTAGACTGGTCGATATCGACCTCAGTTCGGGTCGATTTCCAACTAAGTTTCCTGCAGAAGACAGAAGCAACAGGTCGATGTCGAGATGGGTACTCGATATCGATGTCAACACTCGATATCGACCTCTGCAGTCAAAATCGAGTCTTCAACAGTAATAGAAAACCAACCTAATTTGTCGAAAAAGACATCCGAAGAAAGTAGAATGATGAGGGAAGGATGGACAGAAATAAAAACACAACTTTTGTTCGCTAGCGGGCGGGGAGTGGTAAAGTAGGAGATTCAAATATTTAAAATAAAACAAAGCACAACTAAACTATCTCCCTGTCCCAAACAAATAATACAAGAATCCCCTCCCTTGTAGTAGTAGGGTAATTCAGGATCGAATCCACGAGGAGGTATGTCAGCGCTTCCTTTGTTGTACTCACGATCAAGGCTTTCGACCTCAGCAGACACTCGATATCGAGTATACAGGTCGATATCGACCTCAGTTCTGGTCGATTTCCTAGCGCAGTCCCTGCAGAAGACAAAACAGCAAGTCGACGTCGAGCAGATACCTCGATATCGATGTTAGACCTCGATATCGACCCTTATGGTCGATTTCGATGTCTGTCACAGAAACTGTTTTTGTAACCAATTTGTCGGAAAAGAGTCCGAAGAAAATAGAATGGAGAAGGAAGATGAACAGAAACAAAACTAAGACTTTTAAGTTGATTTCAATTAATTAAAAGGCTTCCAAAGTCGGGGCTTCATGCCACAATGATAACAATGCAAGTTTTATGCTAAAGATATGAACTTTAATGTCTTTCCGTCAAATAACTTTCGTTATCATCACTTAGGTGATTAGAAGCTCTCGCATAATTCCTAAGAGTTACTATCCAATTCATGAGCAATTCAAGTTCACAATATGAGTGGCTTCTCCACTCGGCCTCCTCTCTCTCTCTACTCTCTATTGCAACTGAAATTCTCTGCGAAATTGGATGTTATTCGATCTGAAATTGAATTCCTAAACTCAGCCCTATTGGCCTCTATTTATAGATGTCGATAAGGACTCGAAACCTTATCTTTATTCTCTAAGATAAACTAAAATAAAGTAAAAGCTAAAACTTCATGGTGAAATCAGCCTCCTCATGATAGATCTGGTGTGGATGATAGGAAATCTCGACCTTTGGATAGATATTGCAAGCTTTGGATATAATTCTATCAAAATCGGAGTCGAATTCCTCTGCTGGCATGGTCGATATCGACCCTTAGACATCGATATCGACCCTTCCAAAACCTTATCTCGAGCTTCTCCTTCTCCTACTCGAACTGGCACTCGACTTCTATCAATTTGGTCGATCTGGCAGCATCGATATCGACCCCCAGACGTCGATATCGACCTCTTCTGTTTCGATATGCTCTGTTTCCTTTTCTGCTCGATTCCTATGTCTCTGATGTATTCGATGTCGAGGTCTTTAGTCGATTTCGACCTCTTCAGAAGACTTCGAGTTCTTTTTTCGCTCTTTTGAATTCATCCATTTTTATCCTGTTTTCTGCGAAATCACATGGAAACTCGTGCAAACCCATATATTTGACATTTAAGCATAAACTACACTATTCCCATATTTTCCCATTAATATGCATGCAAAAGACAATAAAATGGATTCATGTGTGCGTAGAAAATATGGCAATTTGCGCGCACATCAAACACCCCATACTTAAGCTTGCTTGTCCCCAAGCAATACTTTTAATGGTCATTCAGGGGAAGAAAGTAAACCCTCAACATCATAGATTCATTTTTCATATGACCCTATAATCAATTGCCATCCTCGAGAAGGTACTTATGTCAACCAAGTCCATGCCTGTGCATAAAAAGCAATTTCATATTCATAGAGGTAATATGCAAAAAATAATTTTAGCGACATAGGATTAATAATCAAGAGGACTTTTTTTCAAGCTTGTGAGAAGTGGATTGGTAAAAGGCTAAAGGTGGGCTAATATTTGGCCATGTGGTGTTAAATCCGGGGAAACATACTTTCTTTCCAAAACATTCCTTCTTCATAATGTCTCACCTTTCACTCATCGCTCAATGCTTTTTTTCAATATAATGCTTTTACCTCTCTAACCTTAGCACTGCCTTCTCGCGAGTCGCAAACATGGGTGTCATGAATGGCCCCGGATACTTAGTACTTCGGACTCCTCACCTTGTGTCCCATCTCGCTGAACTAACATCTCAACGAGCAGGGTCGACCTACCTTTATCTCCTGAGGTGATCGGATTTTTTCTCGCTCATTAAATTTTCCATATTTCATAATTGTATCATTCCTGCCAACAACTTTATAAATGCACAACTCCATACAACTCCAAAGATGACATCCATTTAAAAAAACTTTGTCCCCGGATAGGGTATAAGGTAAAAAAATGGGCAATATGTGTATATGTGGAGCAATAATGATAATGATAAGTCTCATATATGGCTTTGTGAATATGCATAGGTAAGGCTAGGATATGAACTTTGCTTGTATGGAATTTTTATAAAAAGTCCTCCATCATCTTATCATCCACATGTCAAAAGCAACTTCAAATTTTCATCTCCTTTAAGTTTTTTTCTCTTCTTGCACTTCATTGGGACTTCCCTTATCTAGGCAATCTCATGTTATATCTCTAATGAATCTAATTTTGCATCATAGAACTCTTTTTTATACTTCCATGACTCTCTCTTTTTCAAAATTTTTGATGGGGGTCATTTTTTTCTCTCTTTTTTTTTTATTTTTTATTTTTTTATGCATTAAAATAAATATGCAACCCTAATCTAAGTATGAATATACAAGTAAGCCTTTCCCCCACCCCATACTTAAAATTTACAGTGTCCTTACTGTATTAGAACTAGGGTTAAGAAGAAAACTTACTAAACCGTCACAAATTTCAAGAGTCGAAGAAGACAACAGGGAAGGTCGATATCGAGCCTTTACATCGATATCGATGTCTCTCTTGATTTCCGTTCAGGCTTCAGGGCGATTTGGCCTCGATCACAAACCCTATCCATGTCGACCTTAAGGTCGATTTCGATGTTTGACATTGATTTCGATGCCTTTCTGTGTGCTTTTCTCTTTCCTGCAATTTGAAAACTAAACACAAAATATGCAAAACAATAAAGTGTCTAAAACTAAATCTAAGTCTTTGTTACAAGCTCTAGATTTTTAAGTCGCTAGACCGACTTCTTCCTTTGCGCTTCTCAAGGTGTCATCTGCAGAGCCCATGTGGCTGGGGCCTCAAATATCACTCCTTTCTTGTCCCGCAGCTGCATACCGCCGGGATTGATTTGATTCACCGTGAATGGTCCTAAGTTCTTATCCTTGAATCTTGTAGGGAACCAATGGTCCTTAGACTTGGCAACATAGACCTTGTCTCCTATCTCATATTGGCTTGAATCATCATCGGATACCCTACATAAGCGCACATGCCAAGGCACACCTCTTCCAAATAATGATAAGTCCTTAATTTTAATTGAACAAGAGGAATCCGTACCTTGACTTACCTTCTTCTCTGTCTGTGGCTCAGGTCGATGTCGATGTTCGGAGGTCGATATCGACCCCTCCTTGCCTCCCTTCTTAGTGCTGATGGTGGTCGATTTCGATAGGGCATGGTCGATATCGACCCTTGACACCGATTTCGATGCTTCCTCTTTTCCTCCGCCGACCCCATACTTATGACCTGTCACAGAATCTTGTACATTAGTGGTCGATATCAACTTACCTGGGTCGATTTCGATGTTCTGTTGAGCCCCTTCATTCAAGATTGCTTCAACTTCCTCTACTTGGGCTTCATTGATGGCTTTTATCTCCATTGGCCCTTGACTTTGCACCGTCTTGTTGAAGGAATACTCTATTACTTCATCACTAATTGTGAGTGAGAGCAATCCTTTCTTCACGCTAATGTTGGCATCGACGGTTGCTAGGAATGGCCTACCTAAAATAATTGGACAAGCAGGGTCCTCCGCTATGTCAACAACTAGGAAATCAGTAGGTACAAAGAATTTACCTACTTGTACTGGCACATCCGTCACTATCCCAGTTGGAATCACTACCGTATTGTTAGCCATGTATAATCTTGCATCCACGGGCTCCAGAGGACCTATCTTTACCTTGTGCCAAATGGTTAGTGGCATCATGCTAACGCTAGCACCCAAGTCAACTAAAGCATTAAATTTGAATTGACCTAGACCTATAGCGATAGAAAACTTACCTGGGTCTGCCCGCTTTTGTGGTAGCTCCAACCTGTTGCATTCATCTGCGATCTCAGAGAGCGATCGCTTCTTACCCAAGATGTCCTTAAGGAACCTTACATAAGATGGCATCTCGTGAAGTGCCTCTGTGAATGGTATAGAGACATTAAGCCCTTGGAGCATCTTCACGAACCGTTGGAACTTCTTTTCCGCTGGGTCCTTAGTCACCTTTCTAGTTGGGAATGGCAACACCTTCTTCCTTCCCGCGGCTGCAGTGAGGTCGATATCGACATCAGTAGGGTCGATATCGACTGGAGGAGTCGATTTCTGTGGTGACGCAGAATTAGGGTCGACATCGACAGGAGGGTCGACATCGATGTCATCTTTGTCGATATCGACAGGGGGGGTCGATATCGACGTCTGTTCTGGCTCCTTCTCCTCCGCTTTTTGCTTGGGCGTTTGTAATTGACGCCCACTCCTTAGGTTTACTGCCGCAATATGACCTGTGGTTTTGCCCTTTTGGTTGGGCACAGTGGATCCAGGGAGTGATCCTGACGCCTTGGGCATTGCTTCCGCCAATTGACTCATTTGAGTCTCCATGTTGCGCTTCCAAATGTCGATCTCCCCAAGTCTAGAATTGATGCCCTGCAGCTGAGTATAGACAGAGTTATTGGCTTGTTTGAACTCAGCGTGGTTCCTCCGCATCTCATCAAGGATGATTTGCAGGTCATCTTTCTTATTCTCCCGCTCAGGGTGCCCTGGTGCCCTATATGTTGGGGGATCCCTTTGATAGAACCTTTGATCACCCCAATTTTGTTGATTGCCCCCTCCATAGGGGCCTCTCGTCCATTTGACCTCCTCATGTTGTTCCGCCATGGATACTTGCTCAGTATGTGGACAGGCACTGGTGTTATGCCTTATTGAACCACACTCCTGACAAGGTTGATTATTGCTCAAGAACCTTACTTGCTTTTGAAGGCGGCGTGTTTGATCGTTATGGAATTGTTGCCGCACTTCAGGATCTATCTCCCTTGGAGGCTCATATAGTGGCATAGATGGGGCAGGCCTTACATCATAGGCCGCAGCAGCCCCATAGGTGTTGTCAAAGTTCACTAGCCTCTCAATGGTCTCCCATGCCTCCGTTGGTGTAAGCTCAATGTACCGTTAAGAGGTATATGAATTGATCCTCTCCTTATTCGGCGCATCAAGGGCGTTATAAAAGATCTCTTGGATGACATATGGAAGTTGTCCATGCGTCGGGCATGATCTCAGCAAGTCTTTAAAGCGCTCCCACGCCTGTGCTAGGGTTTCACCTGGCTTTTGTTTGAAAGCCGTGATCCTTTGTCGTAGCATCGCCGTTTTAGAAGGTGGGAAGAATTTATTCAAGAATGCATCTTTCACCTCCGCCCATGTCCTTAGCGATCGTGGAGCAAAACTTTCAAGCCATTGTAATGCCTTTCCTGCCAAAGACCATCGAAAAGATTTTAGTCGCACATACTCTAAGTTTACTCCATCAGCAACTGTTTCACATAAGTCGATAAAAGTAGAGATGTGTTGCAGGGGGCATTCATTATGTCTTCCTTCAAAAGTATTTCTTTTAATCTCAGATAGGAAGTTAATTTTCAATTCATAGTTAGAGTGAGGAATTATAATGGCAGATTCAGGAACATGAAGCGGCGGATGCATGTATTGCATCGCCGTCTGTGGATACTGATTTAGCCGCTCTTGGGCTTGTCTGTGCGCATCCTCCTCCCTATCAGCACGGGCTCGCTCAGCAGCAGCAGCGGCCCTTTCAGCAGCGATTGTAGCATTGTGGTCCTCGATCTCCTTCCTCAACCGCTCTATGATCTCAGCCTGCGTCTCGTTGTCAGCCATGATGCGTATTGCTTTGTTGCGAAGATGGTAGAAACGTTCAGGCTCGTTAATTGGTTCCAGGATAGGTCCGCGATCAGAACGTCGCTAAACCTGCAGATTAAGCTTAGAAAAAGATCGTGATTTACTTAGGTGACGATTGATTGCCTCCCCGGCAACAGCGCTGATGTACACATTTGCACCTTCTTTTATTGCATCTTTTGACTTCGTATTTCGTTCGATTTCTAAAGAAAAGGTTCAAAAGAATATAAACTTGTGTAAGAATAGGGCTAAAATGCAAGAAATAGAGTTTGCACATGTTTTGAGCTAACCATGCAGGAATTTGAGCGAAAACGGAGTCAAAACGAAGAAGCCAAGTGAAGCTGAGCAGAGGTAGATATCGACCCTAGACCCAGATATCGACCTCTGGGGTAGATATCGACCTTCAACATAGATATCGACCGCAACGAGTGAAGCTGAGAAGAGGTAGATATCGACCTTAGACCCAGATATCGACCCCCAGTGTCGATATCGACCCCCATATCGACCTCAACATAGAAATCGACCAGAGCTGAACAAATCGAGCAGGAACAGAGACCTCGATATCGACCTCTGGTGTCGATATCGACCCCTTATCTCGACAGAAGATAGACTCCATTTCGAAGGCAGATTGGAACTATATCTTCAAGGAGGCACGGGATTATCTCATACTTTCAAGATAGATGGCAGCTGAAGTTTTATTCATCTTGTACCTTTAAGTTATTAAAGTTTTTTATCAAAATAAAAGACCGATCCTAATTGTTCGGATAGAGTTATTTGTTTAGATAGGAGTTACAATCCTTGGATAGCGAGGATTAGTAGCCTATAAATAAAGCCCTAGGGGCTGATTTGTTAGATCATCCAACAAGACAATCAATTAACAAGACATAGACAATAGAGTTAGAGTTAGAGAGAAGTTTTAAGGTTTGACGTTTGCGAAAGTTGACGTTGAGTTGTAAAGCTTCGAAGTTTATTTTAATGCAAGTTTCTTCCTTTCAAACAATGATGAGTTCCATGATGAGAAGCGAGTAGTTCCCCAAAGCTCTTAGGGTCGGGGTGAGCCCGACGTTAGCCATGCGCGCTTGAGGTAAGTATTTGATGTTGATATCGTTGTGTCTATCTCTCCTCCTACGATTCTATGTTTAGTCCTAATTGAAAGAAAAGGGATTCATGCTAACAACTTGAGTTATAAACATAAAATTGGTAGAGACAATTAGGTTTATTTGCAAGAGTAATCCTAAGAGTTCGTGTACGGCGAAAGCTTGTCCCTCGGGAGAAATAGCGCAATTGTCCGTCTTATTTATCTCATCGCATGCATTGGTTAACGTTGTGGTAAACCCTAATCCTAGGAGTTGTTTTTACATATTTATACACACCAAAACCCACTGTTATTTATGTTCATTGCTTCTCTCTCCATCCTTAATTCTTCGGCCTTTTCTTTGCCGACGAACAACTAACACACTGAAGGGAGACATCGATATCGACCCCAGACGTCGATAACGACCACTGAGTTCGTCGACAGTTTTCTGAGTCGACGACGAACATCGCTGCGGAGATTTGCTGACATCGATATCGACACCAGACATCGATATCGACCCTTCTGTATCGACTGGCAGTCTTCTGAGCCAGTCGATTTCGTGGACTAACATCGATATCGACCCCCACCAGTCGATATCGACCACTTGTTTTTGTCTTTGCAGGTCTTCTGTTGTAGAGAACATCGACAGCCGAGGTCGACATCGAGTACTAATTTCGAAATCGAGGCTTCTGGTCGACACAGACGTGAGATTTTCCAAGGCTACTAGGATCCCGCTGACACGCCTCCTCGTGGATCGATCCTGACTGCCCTTCCACTACAACGGAAGGAGGTCTTGTAATTATTTGCTTAGGCCAGGAGTGGTTTACATTTATTTACATCTTTATATTTGTAATTACTTGACATATCAAACCTCCTGCAACAACAAATTGGCGCCGTTGCCGGGGAGGCAATCAATCGCGCCCTAGTAGTCTATATCACGTCTCTACCTAGTTTGGTCTTGCAGGTGTATGCGACGCGCTGATCGCCCACCTGAATTTGAAGGAGTAGACGACCCTGAGCGTTATTTCCATCTAAGGGCCCAAGCTCAAAGAATCATGGCGGAAAACGCGAACCAAGCAGAACTTATTGAACAACTAAGGAGGCAGGTTGAGGACCTAACGACTAGAGAGGCGGCACTTAAGGAGCGTGCGGATAGGGAGGAGGAAGGCCGGAGGCAAATAGAAGCCCAAATCAATGCCCTCCCTAGGAATGCCAAGCAATATATGCACCCCGCTCTCACAGTGTCTGAATCGGCAATTCTTATCCCTGCCTCTAATTTTGAAATAAAACCTAACTTCTTAACTGAGATTAGAAGGCACCAATATGAAGGAAAACCTAATGAGTGCCCTATGGCACATATTTCAACCTTCTTAGACCTTTGTGATACTATTGCTGATGGACGAAGTCTTGAATATGTCCAACTAAAAGCCTTTCGATGGTCTCTTACAGGTAAGGCATTGCAGTGGTTGGAGAGCTTAGCCCCAAGATCGCTCCGCACCTGGAATGAAGTCAAGGACGCGTTCCTCAACAAGTTCTTCCCTCCTTCTAAGACGGCGTTGATCCGACAGAAAATCACGGCTTTCAAACAAAAGCCTGGTGAAGCTCTGGCGACTGTTTGGGAAAGGTTCAAGGACCTTCTACGATCATGCCCGACGCATGGCCAACCACCATATGTAATTCAGAAGATCATATACAATGCTCTTGACGCTGCAACAAAGGAGAGGATCAACACCTACACCGCCTATGGCTACCTTGAACTCGCCCCACAAGAGGCTTGGGAGACCATAGAGAGGTTGGTGGAGTTTGACAACACATATGGGACTCCTGAGGCTTCCGACACATCATCATCATCGAGGCCTGCCCCATCTATGCCCTTATATGAACCCTCCAATGTAATCGATCCAGATGTGAAGGAGAAATTCCACAGAGATCAACTTAGAAAGCTCCAAAAGCAAGTGAGGTTCCTTTCAGCGAACCAAGATTGCATCGAATGCGGATCGCAGCGGCACACCACCATCGAGTGCCCACATGCCGAACAAGTACACCTAGCAGAGACTCACCAAGAGGCGCGCTACATGAGGGGTCCCAATCACCAATATTGGGGAGACCAAAGGTTCCATCAACCACAAAGGAACCAGGTCAACCCTAGGGACACTCCGCCTTATAGAGCTCCTGGGCACCCGGAGAGAGACCAAAAGAAGGATGATCTTCAACTAGTACTGGATGAAATCAGGCGGAACCAAGCTAAGAACGATCAATCCAACAATGCTATCCACTCTCAACTCAATCACCTTACCACAAGGATTGGGGAGATGGATATATGGAAGAAGAACGTAAAGACCCAACTGGGTCAATTGGCGGCACAAATCCCTAGGCCCGTCCGGAACACTCCCTGGGCAACCCACCACAAATCCTAAGGGACAATCCGGGACGGGCCATGTCGCAGCCATACAATTAAGGAGTGGCACCAAAGTACAAAAGCCAGGGACGGAGACGGAGGAGAAAGCAGCAGACCCAGTCGACGTCGACAGACCAGTCGATGTCGACCCAGAGGTCGATATCGACCACCATTTCGACACCCTGGTCGATGTCGGTGACACTGCAGAGCCATCAGTGCCTCAACAGAGGTCGAAATCGACCATTCCAGTCGATATCGACCACATTCCAGTCGATGTCGATGTCCAACAGGCCCCTCCGACCACCGTTTTGGCCCCTCCACCAAAGAAGACGTTGCCATTCCCTTCCAAAGCATTGGAGGATCCCACCAAAGGCAAGTTTAGGCGCTTCATAAAGATACTTCAAGGACTCAACGTCACTATCCCTCTAACAGAAGCCCTAAGCGAGATGCCCGCCTATGTGCGATTCCTGAAAGACATCCTCAACAAGAAGAGATCCATGGCAGAGATCGCAGAGGAGTGCTCAAAGATGGACTTCCCTGAGAAGAAGAGTGATCCAGGAAAGTTCGCAATCACCGTGGGACTTGGCCAACATCGCTATAAAGCCCTATGTGACCTAGGGGCAAGTGTAAGTCTCATGCCTCTCTCTATTTGGCAAAAGGTGAACATTGGTGCCCTTGAACATGTGGACATGAAGCTTTATATGGCTGACAACTCATTCGTCAGACCCACAGGTATAGTTGATGACGTTCCGGTAAAGGTAGGTAAGTTCTTTGTACCTACTGATTTCATTGTGTTGGAGATGCCTGAAGATCCTATAGTGCCTATTATCCTTGGTAGGCCTTTCTTAGCTACTGCTGATGCCAATATCAATGTACGTCGAGGGTTACTAACATTTACTATAGGGAACGAAGTAATAGAATTCTCTTTCAACCCAACCATGAGCGAAACAAAGCACCTGGAGCAAGTAGTCCTCTCGCCGGCTAAGGAGAAGCTTAGAAAATTTTTGTTGGCGAGGACGGAAACAGCAAGCAGGGTCGACATCGACTGGAACCAGTCGATATCGACTAAAAACATCGAAATCGACCCACCTTGGTCGAAATCGAGTATGCCAGATCGCTGCCAAGAGCTTAAGTATGGGGTCATAGAGGTCGATATCGACCCCCACATGTCGACATCGACCACAGCACTCGACATCGACCCTCCTTGGTCGAAATCGACCACCCCTCAGCCCGAAGATTTCTGTTTCGGGCCCAAACAGGTAAGCCCAGGTATGAATCTTAACCCTCCTCCGTCCATTATTGATGAATCAATTAAACCCATTATTGATAATTCTACTAAAGAGAGGGTCAAAGCTCCATGGTTTGCCTATATTGCTAAAGTTAGGTCAAGAAAGAGAAGAAAAGCGCCCAAAGAAGAACCTAACATCAAAGAAGCCTTGGTCGCCGAACTTCGCTACTACAAAAAGGACCTAGATGATCCAGGAGAAGGCTCACGCTCGAAAGGGCCCCTACATAAAAGGGTCATGAAGAATGGACGGAGAAGTCGGCCTAGCGACTCAAAAATCTAGAGCATGTACATAAAACATTTAAATTTCGCATAGATGGTTTTTAGGACTTAAGTTTTGGCTGTTTGAAACTTTTAAAACTGAGATAATTCGTGCTCCTAACAAAGATTTCAGGTTATCAAGCAAAAGGAACGACGAAGAAGAAAAGAAGCTTCTGCAGAGGCAGTCGAAATCGACCAGGCCAGTCGAAATCGACCCCTCCGGGGTCAAGCCATCTCCTGGAGGCGACATCGAGGACTCAGGAGCGAAAAGCAGAGGTCGATATCGACCCTAATACTCGATATCGACCCCAATCAGGCAGCCCTCATCTTCATTTTCTTCCTCGACTTCGACAGATGCAGTCGAATCGACCACTGACCTAGATATCTACTTCTGGCATCGACCTCACTTGAAATCAACCTGAATCCGCAGGTTGCACTGTAAGTCTCTCTCTACCCTTGTTCTTCTTTTTAATACAGTGAGGACACTGTATATTTTAAGTATGGGGTGGGGGAAAGACATGTCTTATGGTCATAACTTGGTTTCTTCTTCGCATTGCATTCATGTTTAAATTATTGTTCTTAAGTTTTACTTTTATAAAATGTCAAAAATCCAAAAAAATAGAAAAATGTCAAAAATACAAAAAAATGCATGTTTATTTTTAAGTTTATTTTTCTTTAATCCCTACTTAGATGTCCTATGATGAAAACTCAATAGCTGACTTGATCATGTAAACCCTATGGCATATTTGGATGGTTTAGCCTAAGTCTTTAAAATTTTTTATGTAGATCGTGAACTTGTGATGAAATTGAGCACATATGATCCTAGGCTAAAAAGCAAATCCAACAAAAATTGTCCTTGTGAGAATTTTGACCTATAGGGAGAACATCAAAAATCCCTCCGCTTTCTTGAGTGAATTTACTCTTCCTATACATCTCTAAATGTTGTGATAGTTATTCATAACCAATGCATATATATGTTTATGTTTACGAGAATTAAATGATGGAGGCATCTTTTAAGCCATTTTTATCCTCTCTTTACCTACCCTGCATTATCCCTGCTTGAAGCCAGAACATTAGCCTGAGCCTGAATTGCAAACTCCACAAAATTATCCCTAGCCGAATTGAGCCTGACCCCCATTTGGGAATTGAGACTTAGATTGGTTGGAACTAATAATGTCCAGTTTTGAGAAAGGAAATTATAGGATGGTACATATTTACATTTTGTCATATTTTGTAAAAGGGTTTATGGCTCAACCTATAAATGCACATAGCTTTAGTATTACTTCCGAAAAAAAAAATACGAAAAAATATATATTTATATAAAGTGCATGAGCCAAAATCCTTAAGTTTTTTATTCATACGAATGTTATATTTTTGAGAGGTATATTAGAACTTGGAAGAAGGGTTGATGGAATGCATCTTTAGAGCATTATTGTGAAGAGTTATGGTTTGGGTATTGCAAGTGTTGAGATTTAGGAGTCTCGATTCCCGAATTTTAAAAGCACCACATAGCCAAATAATTCCATACCCTTTATTTCATACCAAGCCCCATTACAACCCCGCCGAATGGAGTCTTCTATGAAGTCTTCCATTGAGCGAAAGTCCTCCTGATGATTCTTATTGCATTTTCATAATTGGTTGCGAAGTGGATTATTATAAATTGCAATGTTTATGAGATTGTATATGGAATTGAGTTGAGAGTTGATCTTCATAGCCTAAACACATGAGAGTTGAGTGCAAACACATTATCCCTGTGAGGTTGGATCAAAATTGCATATACCTATGGATCACCAAAATATGTGCTATGACGTTAAATTCACTTGCTTTGCTTTGCTACCGCTTATGATGTTGCTTTTGATAAAGGCGAAGACTTGAAGGGTGTGTTGTAGGTGTTGGTTATTGCTTGGTTATTGCTTGAGGACAAGCAAGTCTAAGTATGGGGTGTTTTGATGTACACATTTGCACCTTCTTTTATTGCATCTTTTGCCTTCGTATTTCGTTCGATTTCCAAAGAAAAGGTTCAAAAGAATATAAACTTGTGTAAGAATAGGGTTAAAATGCAAGAAATAGAGTTTGTACATGTTTTGAGCTAACCATGCAGGAATTTGAGCGAAAACGGAGTCAAAACGAAGAAGTCAAGTGAAGCTGAGCAGAGGTAGATATCGACCCTAGACCCAGATATCGACCTCTGGGGTAGATATCGACCTTCAACATAGATATCGACCGCAACGAGTGAAGCTGAGAAGAGGTAGATATCGACCTTAGACCCAGATATCGACCCCCAGTGTCGATATCGACCCCCATATCGACCTCAACATAGAAATCGACCAGAGCTGAACAAATCGAGCAGGAACAGAGACCTCGATATCGACCTCTGGTGTCGATATCAACCCCTTATCTCGACAGAAGATAGACTCGATTTCGAAGGCGGATTGGAACTATATCTTCAAGGAGGCACGGGATTATCTCATACTTTCAAGATAGATGGCAGCTGAAGTTTTATTCATCTTGTACCTTTAAGTTATTAAAGTTTTTTATCAAAATAAAAGACCGATCCTAATTGTTCGGATAGAGTTATTAGTTTAGATAGGAGTTACAATCCTTGGATAGCGAGGATTAGTAGCCTATAAATAAAGCCCTAGGGGCTGATTTGTTAGATCATCCAACAAGACAATCAATTAACAAGACATAGACAATAGAGTTAGAGTTAGAGAGAAGTTTTAGGGTTTGACGTTTGCGAAAGTTGACGTTGAGTTGTAAAGCTTCGAAGTTTATTTTAATGCAAGTTTCTTCCTTTCAAACAATGATGAGTTCCATGATGAGAAGCGAGTAGTTCCCCAAAGCTCTTAGGGTCGGGGTGAGCCCGACGTTAGCCATGCGCGCTTGAGGTAAGTATTTGATGTTGATATCGTTGTGTCTATCTCTCCTCCTACGATTCTATGTTTAGTCCTAATCGAAAGAAAAGGGATTCATGCTAACAACTTGAGTTATAAACATAAAATTGGTAGAGACAATTAGGTTTATTTGCAAGAGTAATCCTAAGAGTTGGTGTACGGCGAAAGCTTGTCCCTCGGGAGAAATAGCGCAATTGTCCGTCTTATTTATCTCATCGCATGCATTGGTTAACGTTGTGGTAAACCCTAATCCTAGGAGTTATTTTTACATATTTATACACACCAAAACCCACTGTTATTTATGTTCATTGCTTCTCTCTCCATCCTTAATTCTTCGGCCTTTTCTTTGCCGACGAACAACTAACACACTGAAGGGAGACATCGATATCGACCCCAGACATCGATAACGACCACTGAGTTCGTCGACAGTTTTCTGAGTCGACGACGAACATCGCTGCGGAGATTTGCTGACATCGATATCGACACCAGACATCGATATCGACCCTTCTGTATCGACTGGCAGTCTTCTGAGCCAGTCGATTTCGTGGACTAACATCGATATTGACCCCCACCAGTCGATATCGACCACTTGTTTTTGTCTTTGCAGGTCTTCTGTTGTAGAGAACATCGACAGCCGAGGTCGACATCGAGTACTAAGGTCGAAATCGAGGCTTCTGGTCGACACAGACGTGAGATTTTCCAAGGCTACTAGGATCCCGCTGACACGCCTCCTCGTGGATCGATCCTGACTGCCCTTCCACTACAACGGGAGGAGGTCTTGTAATTATTTGCTTAGGCCAGGAGTGGTTTACATTTATTTACATCTTTATATTTGTAATTACTTGACATATCAAACCTCCTGCGACAACAGGCGCCAATTTGTTCGCTAGCGGGCAGGGAGTGGTAAAGTAGGAGATTCAAATATTTAAAATAAAACAAAGCACAACTAGACTATCTCCCTGTCCCAAACAAATAATACAAGAATCCCCTCCCTTGTAGTAGTAGGGTAATTCAGGATCGAATCCACGAGGAGGTATGTCAGCGCTTCCTTTGTTGTACTTACGATCAAGGCTTTCGACCTCAGCAGACACTCGATATCGAGTATACAGGTCGATATCGACCTCAGTTCTGGTCGATTTCCTAGCGCAGTCCCTGTAGAAGACAAAACAGCAAGTCGACGTCGAGCATATACCTCGATATCGATGTTAGACCTCGATATCGACCCTTATGGTCGATTTCGATGTCTGTCACAGAAACTGTTTTTGTAACCAATTTGTCGGAAAAGAGTCCGAAGAAAATAGAATGGAGAAGGAAGATGAACAGAAACAAAACTAAGACTTTTAAGTTGATTTCAATTAATTAAAAGGCTTCCAAAGTCAGGGTTTCATGCCACAACGATAACAATGCAAGTTTTATGCTAAAGATATGAACTTTAATGTCTTTCCATCAAATAACTTTCATTATCAACACTTAGGTGATTAGAGGCTCTCGCATAATTCCTAAGAGTTACTATCCAATTCATGAGCAATTCAAGTTCACAATATGAGTGGCTTTCGCTTCAATAATGCAAAGAATGAATCTCCCTAACTTTCGTAAAGGATCATGCATGGGGTAGAAGACGGAATCGCATAAAAGTCAAACCTTTAATGTACTTACCTCACATTGCTATCGTCGGGCTCACCCCGACCCTAGAAGTGGGTTGACTACTCGCTCCTCATCATGCACATCATCATCATTGTTATTGAAAGAAAGCTACTTTGAATTAAAACTCCGAAAGAAAGTACAATCGAACAAGCCACTCCACTCTCGCTTTTCAACTCCACTCGGCCTCCTCTCTCTCTCTACTCTCTATTGCAACTGAAATTCTCTGCGAAATTGGATGTTATTCGATCTGAAATTGAATTCCTAAACTCAGCCCTATTGGCCTCTATTTATAGATGTCGATAAGGACTCGAAACCTTATCTTTATTCTCTAAGATAAACTAAAACAAAGTAAAATCTAAAACTTCATGGTGAAATCAGCCTCCTCATGATAGATCTGGTGTGGATGATAGGAAATCTCGACCTTTGGATAGATATTGCAAGCTTTGGATATAATTCTATCAAAATCGGAGTCGAATTCCTCTGCTGGCATGGTCGATATCGACCCTTAGACATCGATATCGACCCTTCCAAAACCTTATCTCGAGCTTCTCCTTCTCCTACTCGAACTGGAACTCGACTTCTATCAATTTGGTCGATCTGGCAGCATCGATATCGACCCCCAGACGTCGATATCGACCTCTTCTGTGTCGATATGCTCTGTTTCCTTTTCTGCTCGATTCCTATGTCTTTGATGTACTCGATGTCGAGGTCTTTAGTCGATTTCGACCTCTTCAGAAGACTTCGAGTTCTTTTTCCGCTCTTCCGAATTCATCCATTTTTATCCTGTTTTCTGCGAAATCACATGGAAACTCGTGCAAACACATATATTTGACATTTAAGCATAAACTACACTATTCCCATGTTTTCCCATTAATATGCATGCAAAAGACAATAAAATGGATTCATGTGTGCGTAGAAAATATGGCAATTTGCGCGCACATCAACTTTTTATATGAATCAATAAACTAAAAGCTTCCAAGGTCGGGGATTAATGCCACAACGATAACCATGCAAGTATTATGCCAAATTTATGAAAGATGATGCATTTCCATCAAATAACTATCGCTACCAACACTTAGGTGAAGAGGCTCTCGCATAAAACCTAAGAGTTACTATCCAATTTCATGACAAATCCAAATTCACAATATGATTGGCTTTCGCTTCAATAATGTAAATAATGAATCTCCTCAACTTTCGCAAAGGATTATGCATAGGATAGAAGACGGAATCACATAAAAATCATACCTTTGATGCACAAACTTACATTGCTATCGTCGGGCTCACCCTGACCCTAGAAGTGGGTTGACTACTCGCGCTTCATCATCATTGAACTCATCATTGTTGAAAAGAAACTACTTTGTATTAAAACTTGCAAAAGAAAGATTACACCGAACAAAGCCAACTATCCGCTCTTGCTTCCCTCCAACTCCACTCGGCTCTCTCTCTAACTCGCTACTACTGTAATTTAGTGTAAAACTGATTTTCTTGCTGTATATTCAATGCCTAACTCAGCCCTAATGACCTCTAATTATAGATCTCAAACCTCGCTATCCAAGGATTCGAAACTCTATCTTTATTCCTAAGATAAAACTTAATAAAAGTAAAAAACTAAAACTCTAGATAAACATCATAAAGGATGAAATGTCTGGTGTAATTGGATAGAAGATCTCGAGTGCAAAGCTTCGGATAGAATTATATCAAAAACAGCATCGGATCTGTCTGTAGCAGCAGTCGATATCGATCATGAACCTCGATATCGACCTTATCTCTTCTCTATCTCGAGTAGTCCTACTCGACCTCGGATTGGCACTCGACTTCTATCAATTATCTCGATTTTGGCCACTCGATATCGACCTTGCAACATCGATATCGACCTTGTTGTGTCGACATGCTCTGTTCTCTGCTCTACTCGATTTCTGGTGCTCTGTTTCCACTCGATGTCGAATCTTTAGGTCGATTTCGACTCTTTAGTACACTTCGAGTTCTTTTTCCGCTCTTCTTCTCTTGTCCAAATTGATCCATTTTTGTCTCGATTTCTGCAAAATAACATAAAAACTCGTGTAGACCTCTATATTTGACAAATAAAGCATAAACTAAACCAATCTTATGATTTCCCAACCAATATGCATGCAAATAACGACAAAATGGACATAAATGTGCATAGAAAATATGGCAATTTGCGCGCACATCAAACACCCCATACTTAAGCTTGCTTGTCCCCAAGCAATACTTTTAATGGTCATTCAGGGGAAGAAAGTAAACCCTCAACATCATAGATTCATTCTCATATGTCCCTACAATCAATTTCCATCCTCGAAAAGGTACTAATGTCAACAATATCCGTGCCTATGAATAAAAGCAACATCATACTCACAAAAGGAGGGTTATACGCATAAAACAATTTCGTAACCTAGCATTAATAACCAAGAGGACTTTTGCAAGCTTATGAGAAGTAGATTGGTAAAAGGCTAAATGTGGGCTAATTTTTGGCCATGTGGTGTTAATTCCGGGGAAATAAACTTTCTTTCCAACTTCATTCCACATTCCTTCTTCATAATATTTCTCACCTTTCACTCTTCGCTCAATGCTTTTTTCACTATAATGCTTTTACCTCTCTAACCATGGTACTGCCTTCTCGTAAGTCGCAAACATGGGTGTCATCAATGGCCACGGATACTTAGTACTTCAGACTCCTCACCTTGTGTCCCATCTCGCTGAACTAACATGTCAACGAGCAGGGTCGACCTACCTTTATCTCCTGAGGTGATCGGATTTTTTTTCACTCATTAAATTTTCCATAATTCAAAAATTTGTTTCATTCCTGCCAACAACTTCAATAATATGCACCAACTCCATATAACAACTCCAAAGATGACATCCATTCTCAAACTTGTCCCCGGATAGGGTATAAGGTATAAAAATGGGAAATATATAATATATGTGGAGCAATAATGATAAGTAAGGCTCATATATGGCTTGTGAAATTGCAAATATGCATAGGTCAGGCTAGGATATGAACTTGAGCATATGTATGGAAAATATAAAGTCCTCCATCATCTTATCATGCATATGTCAAAAGCAACTTCAGATTTTACCTCTCTTTGATGGTTTTCTCTAAAAAATTACACTTCATTGTGACTTCCCTTAACTAGGCAATTTCATGTTATATCTCTAATGAATCTACTTTTGCATCGTCGAGTTCAATAATAGATTCCATGACTCTTTTTCTTCATTTTCAAAATATTTATTGGGGGTAATTTTTTTTTCGAAATGCATAAACTATGTATGATGCATAAAATAACTAATGCTTAAAGATACATATGCTTAAAGATAAAAGTAACTAAATTAGCTAAGTATAAGTATGCATAAACATGTAACTAAAATATGAAAAAATTTAAAAACATGCTAAAAAATGCTGAAAATATGTAAGTAGGCCTTTCCCCACCCCATACTTAAAGATTACAGTGTCCTCACTGTATAAAAACTAGGGTTCAGAAAGCAACTTACTAAAAATTCACCAAAATCAGGAGCCGAAGATGTCTGCAGAGGAGGTCGATTTCGGGTGGACCAGTCGATATCGACCTATCTCACTCGATTTCTGGTAGTTCAAGCTTCAGGGTGATTCAGCCTCGACCACAAGCTCCTCTAAATCGACCATTTGGTCGATATCGAGTGGCTGACCCGATATCGAGTGCCCTACTCGACATCGACTGTCTGTGTCTGTTTTGCAGGAAGTTTTGTTGGAAATCGACTGGAACTGTAGTCGATATCGACTGATCTACTCGATATTGAGTGATCTGCTGAGTCAAAATTGAACGTGATTACGAGCTTAGGAACCGCTGACATACCTCCTCTTGGATTCGATCCTGAATACCCTACTACTACATCGAGAGGGTTTCTTGTAATTTATTTGGTTGGACACGGAGTTGGTTTAGTTCTTATTTATATTTATTCGACTTGTTTCCCTCCTAACAGTAGGAAACCTAGAAATTAGGCGTTTTCTGAAAGTGGCTTCAAAGGAGAAATTTGTAAGGCTCCAGGCCAGAGATAGAGATGCGGGAGTGGGAGAGGGCTTAATTTATACAAAGGGTACCTGAGGACGATCTTCCCTGAACACCCCAAGTTGCAGAAAACCCTAGAAATTAGGCGCTTATAGAAATGGTCCCCAAAAGCAAAATTTGTAAGGATTTGTGGTCTAAGGGGGTCGAGGAAGCTAAAGGAGGAGGGAATTTGGAGAAAGAGAACTGAAGAAGGACCCTCTGAAGAGAAAGCACTCCAAGGATAATGTTCATCACTCAGCTTGATGGCCTCAGAAAACGAGGGATTTGAAACTTTGAAATTTTTGTGAAATTTTAAGAAGGGGAGGAGGATTGGAGGAGAGGATACCGGAACCGGAGGGTTTTCTGGCCACCGGAGGTCAACCCCTGAAGGGTGAACCGGCTGTTATTTTTTTTCTAGCTCAACGGTCAACTAACGTTTAAAACATTTGAAATTTCCGACCGTTGCTTTGTAACAGTTACCTGCCCGTACACGACAGCTCACCTTGGACCTTTGGTTTTAGTGGAAAAGTTGGGATTTCCGGCTCCGGTGATGAGCGCCTTCACCGGAGAAGGGGTAGAACTGTCAAGGTCATTTGAATTTGAGGTAGTTTGGACGTGGAGATCCCAAAGAAACAAATTAAAACTCCTTCCCTAGCAATAACTCAGGTGGACCATAATAAATGCAGCATTAATGTTGTCGGTGCAAGCAGGTTGGCGGCGGTGGTTTGTTTAATGCATGGCCAAAGTGTCGTCTATGGTTATTTGATTTTGGAATACTTTTTGTCAGAGGAGCCTAACAAGAAGGAGGATGAGAGCCAATGGTGAGGCCAATAAGTTCACGGAGCAAGTAATGTCACCGGAGAACCAAACAACTAGTAACCGGACCTTGCCTAGGCAAGGGGGAAGACAAGAAGGATTTCCTTTCTTTGAGAGTTTCTCTCTCTAACCACGCGCTTTAAATTCGCATAGATATTTACCTCAAATCTATATTAAAATGTTCATGAGGTTAATAGTGATGCTTTATATCAGTATAAAAAAAAGAGGCAGACAATTGTATATAAACGTTCACAGAAAGGCCTAGAGCAGAAAATTGCAATGCACTAAATTTTCGAATTCTACATGAATTCAGATTCGCAAGATAAAGACTTCCATCCCGTTCCAAAAAATCATTTAGGAGTTCCAACATACCTAGAAAAAGGAAAGTCCTGCAAGCAACAAAGCTAGGTTCTCACTTACATTCTTCAAAAGAGAAACCAACAATAGAAGAAACCATGACTGGGCAGATTTTTGCAATCTGGTGATATACATGATTATTCGACTACATTGATGTTTAAGCTACAGAAGTAAGATCAAGAATATAATAGATTCATAACCAATTGCTTGTTGTGTTAATAACCCATCCAAACTAAAGTGAATAACAACTAAGCATATGAGATAAAAAAGAGCATCAAGTAATTAAGAAATTGCCAAAAAAAAATCACTAAGTCATATCCTTGATTTGGGCAATTAATCCTTTGGAGTTATATAACAGCAAATTAATACGATACCTATTCAATTTACTCAATTCAACTCAATCCCACCAATTCCACACTTGATGATCTTCATTTAGGCATTTCATCGAACACCTAGTGTTCATGCGATCAAGCTATACTTTGAAAGTGATAAAATCATCCATCTGCTAAAATTAAAAAAACGAGATGATTTGGAAAATCCCCATACCTCAAAAAGTACATGTGGTGGGCTTGTTTTACCAAGTGTAATTGTGTCATTGGTTCTGGTCCCCCAAATACATATTATATCCTAACTCAATGCTAAACAAAAGATTAGTATAGCAGAAAAGTAAGGAGTCGATCCCACAGAGAAGACTGATTCGTGGTTCTTAAGATGATTATCTAAACCAGTAGCAATGCAGTTGTTGCAAACAATTGAAATAAGTAAATAGGCAAAAGAAGTATTAATTGTAGATTAATGGTTGGAGTTCATGGTCCTCGGATTGATTTCATTGTTATTCTTAAAGCTATGCCTACTTGGTTTTGATAGATTGATCTAGCATAGTCAATCACTTATTCAAGTACCACTACAATGAATAGCATGAATTACCTAAGTACATGGCCACATAGCAATATTAATTCAATGCAATTAAGAGTTACAAGCTAGGTTGCCTGTAGTAGATCTTCAAACCCTAATTTCACCAAATCAATACCAACTAAAAGTCATCATTCTATAGAGCAATCGATATCCTCACATTCTCGATTTTCCTACTTGCTACAAAGAAACCAATCTAGAGATAGGAATCGCTGGCAGAGATACAATTTCTGTCTAGATGATCAGTCATAGAGATAACATGGGTAAATATTAAAGCAATGAAGAACAAAGATGACAAATAACTTATGCATAACAATTATAAAATCAAATGCTCATAATTCATCCAACCATGTCTTTGAATCGCAGGCGAAACTATGAGTTTAGCAACTCATAGCCAAAGTAACAACAATGTACTTTCAATCCCTAATTGTCTCTCCTCTTCTTACTTTTGTAGTTATAAATAACCTAAATAGCGTCGTTCAAAACCCTAGGAAATAAAATAATAATAAGATGTTCGGACGACATTGTATCTCTGATTGTGCAAGACTGACGAGCACCGGTGGAATAGCGGAGGGTGCCGCTATTGTAATACCACAATTCTTCTTTGTCTTCATTATTATGCTCCTTAGCTCCCTTGATGCTCTTTTGTTAGTTTCTCTTATGCTCCAAAATCATCTTTTCTGGATCTCCCAAACCTCCATTCAAGCTCAGATTATAAAACTACAGAATAAATAAAAAATAGCGTAGATTCCGAATTCGAATACTCCAAATGCAAGACAATGAAAATAAGACAAAATATATGCAATATGAATATTTAAATGCAATAAAACCTATCTATAATTCCTATCTAAAATATACATTATCACTGAGTCTAAGGCAAGAGGAGGAGTGTCGACTACTACCTACCCAAGGTCGAACAAAGTTGAAGCCTTTGATGTCGACATGTACATTCACGGTAATTAAGAGTTACAAGGTCGCCTGTAGTAGAGCTTCTAACCCTAATTTCACCAAATCAATACCAACTAAAAGTCATCATCCTGTAGAGTAATCGATATCATCACGTAGTCTATTTACCTACTTGCTGCAAATTAAAACAATCTAGAGATAGGAATTGCTAGCAGAGATGCAGTTTCTGTCTAGATGATCAGTCATAGAGAGAACATGGGAAAATATTAAAGCAATGAAAAAAAAATATGATAAATAACTTATGCATAACAATTATGTAATCAAATCCTCAAAATTCATCCAGCCATGTCTTTGAATTGCAGGCGAAACTATGAGTTTAGCAACTTATAGCCAAAGTAACAACAATGAACTTTCAATCCCTAATTGTCTCTCCTCTTCTTACTGTTGTAATTGTAAATAACCTAAATAGCGTTGTTCAAAACCCTAGGAAATAAAATAATAATAAACTAATAATAAGCTCTTCGAACGAAATCGTATCTCTGATCGTGCAAGACCGATAGGTGCCGGTGGAATAGTGGCGGGCGTCGCTATAGCAGTACCACGATTCTTCTTTGTCTTCAACGTTATGCTCTTTATCTCCCTTGATGCTCCTTCTGTAGCTTCTCTTATGATCCAAAATCCTCTTTTCTGGATCTCCCAAACCTCCATTCAAGCTCAGATTATAAAACTGCAGAATAAATACAAAATAGCACGGATTCCGAACTCGAATACTCTAAATGCAAGACAAAGAAAATAAGACAAAACATATGCAATATGAATACTTAAATGCAATAAAACCTATCTATAATACCTATCTAAAATATGCATTATCGAATCCCCCACACTTAATCTCTTGCTTGTCCTCAAGCAAATGAAGAATGAATATAAATCAATGCATTTCATAGGAGATTCCTTCACAATTCTACTTTATGAAAAGCAACATCAAATCAAAGTCAAAATATGAACGAGGCACATAAACATCATAACATGTGTATAGATGATCAAGTAGCCTGCATGCTTATCAATCCAATCTCACAAGGGAAAATATGTGTTTCTCTTACCCTGATGTGTTTAGGCTTTAAGCATACGCTCAACTCAATTCCATATGCAAACATCAACTCAAATATTGACACTTATATCACAAAATCTCCACCGGATGCATCAATGCAAAATAAGAAACATCAAGAGGACTTTCGCTCAATGGAAACCTTCAAAGAATATTTCATTCGGCGGAGTTGTAATGGGGCTTGGTAGAACACAAGGGCAAGGAATTGTATTTGGTCATGTGGTGCTTTCAATTTCGGGAACTAAAATTCCTAAAATTTCCAACATAACTGAAAACAACTTCAAAAGATATCAAGCTTTCATAAAAACATAAACTCTCAAAGATATAAACAATAAGCTCTCAAAATAAATAAACTCTCAACCACCCATTTATCCAACTCTCATATGCAAATGAATAAATAAGGCTCTTATTTCTTTTCTTTTCTTCTTCTTTTTTTTTTCTCTTTTTTTTGACATTTTATTTTATTTTTCTTGATCCATATGCATGAAATACAACTATGAGGAAAATAAATACGTCACATTACATCTCACTCAAAACCATAAACAATATGCACTCACTTTAGCTTTTCTCTCAAAATTCAAAATAACATCCGTAACCAACTCTAAATCCTAATTCTCGGATGCTTATGACTTATCATAGGCTAGGAAACATGAATTTTGTGGAGCTACAAAGAAAAGGCTAAAGGCTCCAATTGGCTTCAAATAAAGACATACCATAGGGCAGGTATGGATAGAATGTGGCTAAGAACATGCCTCTATCATATGCAACTCATAAGCAATGATCATGTATATAATTGGTCTAAACAATAGATAACCATGTCAGTACCCATAGATAGTTGCATAGGAAGAGAAAACATACAATAAAAGCGAAAGGAAACTATAATTGTAATCCCTTATAAGGCTAAAAATTCTCACTAGGACAATTCTTGTTGGATTTCAATCATGCCTCGGAACTTAGATCATACATGCTCAATTACATATGCTAAGTCATATCTCACAAAAACAAATATCCAAGACAAGGTCAAATCATCCAGAATTTCATGGGATTTATATAATCATGCCAAAATGAAATAGAGGACAAAATAAGCTAGATAGGTATTTGAATTAACACATATGTATGCAATGCATGATATTTTTAGATTTTTGACATTTTTCAATTTTTTTTTCATTTTTGACTTTAATAAGAACAATAAACCATAAACATGATGCATGAAACAACATACTCAAATTTAAACATAAACATAAACAACTTACACAACTAAACAAAACATAAACATGAAACTAGAATCATAAACATGAACTAAACTAACATAAACCACTCCCCCCACATTTAAATGTTGCATTATCCTCAATGCATAAACACAAAGAACAATGAAATAAAATCAGGGTGAATGAAGGGATACTAACCTATCACTGGGGAGGCAGAGGGTGGGATCCAGACTGATGGCGAAGATGACTCAAAAGTTGAAGCCAAGGGCTCATAAGACTGTATGTATCTCCTCTAGTTTCTTCTCCAGCGTTGTCTGTTGACTTTTCAGATCCTAGAAGCATTGTGCTTGTTGTCCTTCCAATTTGGCCAGGCGGCGGTCAATATCTCAATAAGCCCAAGCACGGGGTCACATTTCATAGGCATATCAAAATCATCATCATGAGGATCATCTCCCAGTAGCGCCCTATTTGCTGAAGATGTGTCCAGCATCAACCCTTTTTCCGGAGAAACATGACTGATATGAAAAGCAGCCATAGTAGGTCCCAAAGGTAGAGAGGTAGGAAGATATTAATGGTGCTTCCCTCTAGTGCCTGACAATCAACGGAAAATCTCATTGGCATTTGCGATAAATACCCTCGCAATGATGTGAGTGCTTAATAGGGTAGACATGTCAAAGTACTGAGGTTACAGTGACCTCGTAAAAAAACTCTAAAAACTAAGATGTCACCAAAAAAAATTGTCACTGCATGTGTCACCACTAATAAAGGTGGTGACACTAATCTCGTAAAAAAATGTCACCAAAAAATTTGTTTATCACCATGTGTCACCAAATTTGTGTAACCAAAGTAATTGACCTTGACCGGCCAATGGTCAAAATAAAAATGGGAAGAAAGGAAGTCAAATTAAAAATGGGAAGGAATGGCAAAAATGTCATAATGGACATTTTGGAAAAGGGGATATGAAAGTGGACATTTTGCAAAATGTCATCTTCAAAATGGACACTTAGCAAAAAAAAATCCAATAATATTTGTAATACAATGTTCTTTGAATTGTTCTGTATATAATGTTAAAGATATATCATGTATTTTCTAGTACCAATTTTGATTATGTAAGCTATACGAAATAATTGTATTTATATCTTATATTTTTATAACAATTTTTTAAAATTATAATGGTATATATGTAATAATTTATCTTTTGGATTAAGCAAAAATAGACATAATCAAACGAGTAAAAATCATCCTATTTCCCATCTCACCCAATAGTAATGAATTAATTGGATATGAGTCCAGATATGGATTGACGATGCCATGAAAAATAGCCCTCTCAATTAATAAGGGTATGACGTCATAAATGGGTGTCACAACGCAAAAGTTATATCTGTGACCCAATATTTTAAGCATCGCGATCCTCATTTCCCCCCTGTAAAATCCACAAACCCTTACCTCCAAAGACAGATCTTCTGAAATTACACCTTGATCGCGATGAAAGCTCTAGCATGTCTGAAACTTTCTAAGTAAATAGCAATCAGCTCGCTGGCGAAGCACCTCTCCGCTAGTATCGCCATGTGTAGCTACCCAAGACCGTTGGCATGGAGGCATGGGCTACACGTGTCCCCTACAAGAACCACGAGTTCACCAGCCAGCTGCTCGCTTGATAACACTATAAATACCTCTCTAAGAACCACAAGAAAGGGATCCAAAAAGAGAGATAAGAAAAGACAAGAGCTCTGCAATCTTCCGTGAAGTAAAATCCTCGGGTTTGGGCTCATAAGATCCTTGAATAGGAGAGAAGCCTTTTTGGAATAACACGTCATCAAACAAACTTCCTCTAAAGACAATAATTGAACAGTAAATCATCTAAATCGCGAAGCTTAAGTGGTCATAGCAACCACCTTGACTAATAAAGCATCATTAGTCCGCGCGGTCAAGAACCCTCTTTTTTTTAGCATAGCAGGTAACAAAGGAATTTTGTCATCACCTTGAGGTAATAAGTATAGGTAAAATTCTAGAACCACTGTGGGTACAGGCCCCCACCTAGGGATGTTCCGCGTGCTCCAGAAGCAAGGTCATCTTCGAATAAATCCATGCATTCTCACCGCGATGATCAAAACCTACCTCCCCCAGATGGATGCATCAATACTATCGCAGGAGGACCTTCCTCCTCTGGAACTAGTAACCAAGAAAGGAAGAATTACGAAAGAGAGGCCATGCAACCCCATCTGAATCCAGCGTCAAACAAGCATCCACGAAACACGTTGTACTAAATTTCTACTTTTCTGACGCCCGCGATCTCAGAATGCCCCATTCGGATCTCGTGGTCATTCATGTGCAGTTGGGAACAAAGACTGTCAAACGCGTTTTAATCGACATAGGTTCTTTAGTAGATGTCCTATACTGGAACGCGTTCGACCCGTTAGGCATCGCAGAGAGCGCTTTGCGTTGTTACTCGGGAAAACTCATCTCTTTTTCAGGAGACGAGGTCGAAGTGGCTGGAACTATAGAGCTCGCCTTAACCTTAGGAACTCCTCTGAGCCGAAGAACTCATATGGTCGAATTTACGGTGGTTCGTCTGTCGTCCATCTACAACGCCATCATGGGCCATGTAAGCCTTTTTAGATTCAAAATATCTTGCTTTGTTTACCATTTTGGCATCAAATTCCAATGTGCAGAAGGAAAGGTCGGGGAAGCCCGTGGGGAACAATCAGAAAGCAGGGTCTGTTATCTTGCTTCATTAAAGAAAAGTCACAGTTGAGTGTTTGCGATCAACGGCCCAGGCCAAGGATCATTATAATCAGAAGCAACCGAAAAAAACGACCTAGAAGCCACCTCCAGCCTCATCAAAGCCGAACTAGAAGTACAACCAGAAAAAACCACGGATAAAATCATTGAAGAAAAAGTGGCTTTTTCCCCTTCGTCAACAGCGCGGAAGCTCTTTAACATGGGCACAGTCTAGAGACCCCCATTTTGGATCGGGTCAAAGATATTCTGAAAAACGTGAGAGATGTCTTCGCTTGGTCCCCTCAAGACCTCAAGGGTCTTCCTAGTGAAACCATATAACATTCCTTGAGACTCACTCACAACACCGTACCTGTATGCCAAAAGAAGAGAAAAATGGCGGCAGAGAAAGCTGAGGCAGCAAAGAAAGAAGTAGACAAACTTCTACAAGCAGGATTCATCCGCGAGATCAACGATCCAACGTGGTTATCAAATGTAGTCCTCGTTAAGAAAAGCAGTGGGAAGTGGAGAATGTGCGTCGATTTCAACGATTTAAACAAAGCATGCCCCAAAGATAGCTACTCTCTCCCTTGACGAACTTGTAGACACCATAGCAGGTCATGCTACTCTGAGTTTCCTCGACGCTTATTCTGGATGTAACCAGATCAAAATGAGCCCGCATGACGAGAAAAGCACCACGTTCATCACCAATCAGGGCACTGTTTGTTACAAAGTAATGCCTTTCGGACTAAAAACGCGGGCGCCACCTTCCAACGAATGATCGAGAAGGTTTTCAAGCCACAATTTGGGAGAAAAATGACAGTTTACATCGATGACATTGTGATAAAAAGTTTGACCAAGGAAAACCACCCTTCTGACTTACAAGAAACCATCGACGCTCTCCAATGAATCGCATTTGTTTGAACCTGGAAAAATGCGTATTCGGTGTGGATTCGGGAAAATTCTTAGGCTTCATGATCAGCCACCAAGGGATAGATGTTAATCCTTCAAAATTACAGACCATACTCGATATGACCCCTCCCAGGACATTGAAGGATATTCAAAGGCTCAAAGGCTCCATGGATCAATCAACTACCTGAGCCGTTTTTGCTTGTGACTGGCGGATCATTCCTTGCCCTTGTTTGAACAACTAAAAAAGAAAGGCCCAGTTGAGTGGAGTTCAGAACTAGACAAAGCTTTCAAGGGCATGAAGGAGTATCTCGCGACACTCCCCACCCTTCATTATCCCCGAGAGCATGAAACATTACAAATTTATCTTGCGGTCGGGTCAACTACTATCAGTACCGTCCTCACAAGGGAATCCAAATTCCCTGTTTACTTTGTCAGTAGGGTATTACAAACAGTAGAGTCCAGGTACACCTCCATCGAGAAGATGGCTTTATCTATTATTTTCGCATCAAGACGACTAAGACATTACTTTTAAGCCCACACCATCGAGGTCCTCTCTAATCTACACCTCCATCAGATCCTTCATTCACCATCGCTCTCTAGTAGGATGGTAAAATGTGCTGTGGAATTATCAGAATTTGATATACATTTCAAACCCCGGAAATCCCGCCTGGCTCAAGCATTGGTTGACTTTGTGGTGGAAGCCACTTTTTCAGAAACTCAAGATCACGAGGGAGAGGATTGGGTGATCAATGTCGACGACTCAGTTTCTACTAATGGTTGCGGAGCAAGAGTAACGATATCAAGTCCAAGCGGTGAAATCACTGAGCTATCTTTCCAACTCCTTTTTGAAGCTACCAATAACAAAGCAAAATACGAAGCATTAATCGCAGGAATTGAAAAAGCATTGGTCAACGGTGCTCGCCAGTTTCAAATATTTATAGACTCGCAAGTAGTCGCTCAACAGGTCAAAGGGGAATATGAAGAAAAGACAAGAATGCTACTCAAATACCTCACTCGAGTGTAAACCCTTACAGTTGCCGTCGGTCGTTGCTCAATCTCATCTATCCCCCGCGAACAAAATGGACGTGTCGATATTCTAGCCAGAATAGAGGCTACATTACCCCTTGATTTGAGTGATCGTGTAGTAATTGAACATAGAGAAGCTCGGGGAATTCACAAAGGTGTTTTCACAGTATCTCACTCAGATTGGCGAGAACCTTTTCTAGAATATATCAACAACGGACCAACTGAAGAGGCACGTAGCCAAGAATATCAAAGGATAAAAAAGCAGGCTTCTCGTTTTCGAGTCAGGGATGGTCATTTCTACAAAAGAGGTTTTTGCCTCCCCGACCTTCTTTGCGTCTCTAACCCAGAAGGCCGTGCCATCATCAGAGAATTGCACGCGGGCATTTGCGAAAACCACCAGGGGTGGAGAGCCATTGCTTCGAAAATCACACGATTAGGGTATTATTGGCCCAGCCTCAAGGTCGATACTCAAATGGCCATTTTAATATATGATCCCTGCCAGCGACACGCCTCTCTCAAGCATCAGCCTCCCCACCCCCTCAAATGTATATCTGCACCCTACCCATTCGCGATGTGGGGAATGGAAATCCTTGGCCCTTTTCTGCGAGCCCCGAGGCAATTGCGATTCATCCAAGTGGGTGGAAGCTGAAGCCATGGCTTCGATCACCGCAGAAAAAGTACGAAAGTTTCTTTTGAAAAATATGATATGTTGTTTTGGAGTTCCGCGAGCAATCATTACTGATCACGGATCACAATTCGATTGCGAAACCATTCGAGATTTCTGCGTTGGGCTCCACATAGAGCTCTTTTTTTCGTCTGTAGCATACCCCAGTCCAACGGTCAAGCTGAAACTACCAACAGACAAATCCTGAGCGCACTCAAGAAAAGACCGGGGCTCGCAAAAGGCGAGTGGACAGAAACTTTGCCTCTAGTCCTCTAGGCTTACCGGACTTCTGCCAAAAGTCCAATGGGAGAAACACCATTCGCTATGACTTTTGGCATAGATGCGATCATTCCAGCTCAATTATTGGTCCCCTCGGCCAAAGTTTTCGATTTCAATAAAGATACCAATGACGAAGCACTAGAGTTGGAGCTACACTTGTGAGAAGAACGAAGGGAAACAGCTTGCCTCAAAGCAAGTGAGTATCAACGCCAACTCACTCAAAGATACAACAAGTGCGTGTTTATACGCCCGCTACAAATAGGGGACATGGTTCTCTGACAAGCCACGGAAGGAGGGAAGCTTAAGCCTAAGTGGGAGGGTCCTTATGTCATCCACCAAGAAGTAGGTAGAGGATCTTTTAACCTTCAAAATTCGGAAGGAGCTATCCTTGCGAAGGCATGGAACACAAAGAACCTCAAAGCATACTTTGCTTAAAATTTACTTTTTGTGTAAAAGGAAACCTGATGACTTAGAATTTTCCCTGTATAGGAAGTCTCGGGGATCCTGAATGGGCACACCACTTTATAAATATAAATGAAAGTTCCATGCCCTATTTAAATCCGATATTGTAAAAGATAAATTTAGCAATCGCGTGTCTTTCGAACACGGATATGCAAGCAAGCCTCTACGGAGAATAAATTTAGCAATCACGTGCACTTTAGGCACGGATATGCAAACAACCCTCTACGGAGAATAAATTTAGCGATCGCGTCTCTTTCGAATACGGATGCGCAAGCGAGCCTCTACGGAGAATAAATTTAGTAATCACGTTCACTTTAGGCACGGATATGCAAACAAGCCTCTACGGAGAATAAATTTAGCGATCGCGTGTCTTTCGAACACGGATACGCAAGCAAGCCTCTACAGAGAATAAATTTAGCGATCATGTGTCTTTCGAACACGGATGCGCAAGCAAGCCTCTATGGAGAATAAATTTAGCGATCACGTGTCTTTGGAACACGGATACACAAGCAAGCCTCTACGGAGAATAAATTTAGCAATCACGTGCACTTTAGGCAGGGATATGCAAACAAGCCTCTACGGAGAATAAACTTAGTGATCGCGTGTCTTTTGAACACCGATATGCAAGCAAGCCTCTATGGAGGACAAATTTAATAATCGCATGTACTTTAAGCACGAATATGCATCCAAACATCCACGAAAAATAATTCTAACAACCAGATACCCTTTAAGTATGGATACACAAACGAATTTAGAAGCGAGCTTAAAAAGATAAGTTAAATAGTCGCATACAAACTTAAATTCACGACACGCGATCATGTCTTAAGAACAGAAAACAAAATAAACACTCCGCCTTTCTAAACAAACAGAGAACCATACGATAAGTCGACAGTAGACAAACCAGAAACAACTAGCGCCGATCCAAGGCTATTATTACATAAAGTCGACTACATACGGAAGAAACTCCCCCAAATAGGCAAGGCAATCCTCCTCTTCCAACACCAAAATGTTGAAGCAATGACCCCCTTCATATCTGAAAATGGCCAACGAAGCACCAGCTCGAAGACCACTTTCCACTGCAAAGGCATGACAACCCTCAGTCAACCAGGCTATTTCTATCCTTAGACAACTTCAAATGCATCTTCTTCCCGTTAGGGGACATCAGGCAAACATGGACTGTCACCACCTTTCCATATGTCTCCCCAAAACAGCACGGTAGAGGCTATCACAAAAAACACAAGACAACCAAAACATAAGATAAGCGGTATGTAAAATTTTTCATAAAAAAAGGGGGAGATACACCAAAGATTACCAGAAAGTGTAGCTTTTCGACAGTATCTATGGATCTTAGAAAATCTCGCGGACCCGAATGAGAACAAGCCGTTTTTTCACTTCTAAAAATAGAAGATACAACTGAAATAAAGTGAAACGTACAACAAAGATTGATATATATATATACACACACAAAAGGGGCGAGCAGGACAGAATTAATCTGGTCAAGATTCCCATTCATTACATAGGAAAAGAGAACACTCAAAGCCAAAACCTTCCCGAGGCACCCTGCATGCAATACACGTGGACAAAATCCACTGAAGATTCTGCAACCCTATCCACTAACTTTAAATCAGACTATAGTCACCTATAATCACGGGCAACCTTCGCTGTTTTCTAAACTTTGAAACATTTGTTCCCGCCAAAACGAAAAATTATATCAAAAAATCAAACTATGTAACACACCTATTTTCCCCTATAAAAGACCCCCTATCATTTCCACCATCCTTGCAAACCAAAGCTCTCAATTATGGCAACATCAAATCCTCCCCAAGACCCTTACTCTTTTTCTCTCAATTTAGACTTCGAAGAACAAGTTTTCCGCATGATGTTACCATATAGCTTCGGAGAGAAATTTGAATCCCAAGTACCCGAGCAAATCTCATTATCGTCTCGCACGCTGAAAAAATTCCCAGTCCATATTGTGAAAGGTCACTACCACTCCTTATGGGTTAAAGAAGTATGGAACAACTTCGTTGAAGCCCATGGTCTTCGCCTTCGCTCCACTATAACTTTCTCCCACAAAGGAAATACACAGTTCGAAGTACGCATGCTCGATTATGAAGAATAAAACGTGGAAGACCAACTAGATACCTCCGCGCTCGATGGGTCACCATGTAACGGTTTTTAAGAATTGTATTATGCAAGATCCTTTTTTAAAGGATGAATATTGAAAACGATCGTTGATGTTTCTTTTAATCTTTATCGCGTCTTGAACGCTGGAGATTACCATTGTTGTCTGGTTCAATCTCCATCGCGTTTGAATGCTGGAGATTACCATTGTTGTCTGGTTCAATCTCCATCGCGTTGTAACGTTGGAGATTACCTGTATTCTTGGTTTAATCTTTGTAGTGTCTTGTACGCTAGAGATTACCATTGTTGTTTGTTTCAATCTCCATCGCGTCTTGAATGCTTGAGATTACCTCTATACTTAGTTTAATCTCTGCAGCATTTTGTATGCTGGAGATTACCATTGTTGCATGGTTCAATCTCCGTCACGTCTTGAACGCTGGAGATTACCTCTATACTTGGTTTAATCTCTGTAGCGTTTTGTACGCTGGAGATTACCATTGTTGTTAGGCTCAATCTCCATCGCGTTTTGAACGCTGGAGATTACCATTGTTGTCTGGTTCAATCTCCGTCGCATCTTGAACGCTGGAGATTAACTCTATTCTTGCTTTAATCTCTGTAGCGTCTTGTACGCTGGAGATTACCATTGTTGTTTGTTTCAATCTCCATCGCATCTTGAACGCTTGAGATTACCTCTATTATTAATTTAATCTCTTTAGCGTTTTATACGTAGGAGATTACCATTGTTGCTTGGTTCAATCCTCATCGCATCTTGAACGCTAGAGATTACCTCTATTCTCGGGTTACCCATCATAACATTTTAGACACTGGAAATTACCCCTGATATTTTCTTTAAATATCTGGGAACCTACGAGAATATAACAGACAAACTCCACTACGAGAATATAACAAAACAAACAGGAATTCTCTACCAAACATCAACAACGAACACTAAATTCTACATCGCCATTCTGATCAGGTTCTGGATCAATCGCAACAACATCGAACTGAGAATGTCCATCATAGTAAAAAATTAGCCGCATCCCAATTCGAATCTCATTCATGATCATGAAATCTGGCCAACCTTCAGTAAACCAATAACGGTCCGTGCTCAATTTTTCGACTTTCACCCAAAACTTCTCATCATCTCACGAGCATAAGCAGACTTGCCCCAGAACATCGCTACCATAGTTTGCATATCCATACAGAAGATGCTAAAAATAGAACTAAAAGATTACTCATTTGGGAATTCACATTAAATTTTTTTTTAAAAAAAGAGAGAAAAGGGAAACGAAGGATTTAGAAAACATACAAGGCTGCGCAGATGACTATCCATAGCAAAATCTATTATGAAACCTCCAAGCTGAGGAAAACCAATCCTCGACCCAGGTGACGAACCATCTGACGTCATTCCTGAAAGGACACCCTCAAAGAGCACAACCCAAGAGATTGATATTTATAAACGATTTAAACAATTTCGGATAACGATCAACATCATTATCCCGATCTCCATCATGAGCATTCTAGAGATCAACATCAAACTAATTACATTAGTTCAGACTGCAGCACCGTTAAAACCAAGCCTTATCCACAACAGGGATTAGACAAAAAATTTAGAAGCAAGCAATAACCAACACGCGTCTCGCCACTCATCCAAAGTCATTATACCGACTTTCTCATCTCAACAAGGATATAATATAAATTAACCCGTGACTCATCTACAATCACAAAACAAACACCCTCATACGACGAAAATGCGAAGTTTTGACATACTTTCTGAAAATATTTCACCTATCAGGTTCATCCCAAATGTCATAACTTACCTAAATCCCAGGTTCATCAGAATGATCCTCCATGAAAGCCACATGAATAGACTCCCTCTCCCATACATATTTGTAGAACTCGGAGAAGAAGTTCTAAATCATGTCTTCCTATGCTCCCCTCTAAACCAAGAATTCATGGTACTGGTAGAGAGAGACAAAAGAGACTGGTACTCTCTCTCTGAAGGATGAAGAGACTTTGTGAGGATCAATAACCTTAGAATTGGAGCATGCCTTAAATTCGAATATGAAGGAAACACACACTTCCAAATAATTATACAAGAGCCTAGACTAGAACAAAATGGAGATATCTCATATGATCTCATGTGCTATGAAGACATAGGAGATACCCCACAAGTTTAAGCTAGCGAACGAGTTGTTGTAATAATATTGACCCACGATGGTCAAATCTTGTCTATAAATAAAGTTGTGTTTGCTTAAAAATACAAATCATAAATTCAGCGAACCCTTGTTATTTTTTGTTATTTCATGCATTATTTCATAAAACGCTCAACAACAGAAGATTGGTAAGGGTATCGCGAAGAAATATAACAAGAAATACCAGGCCAAACAAAAACCCAAGTAAACAGATAAAACATAGACGAAAACAACATATCCACACGCAAATCATAAACCGTGATGAAACATTCAAGCTAAAACATTACGGGTGAAATTATCCGAAGATCAATACACCATCAAAAAAACTTGCTAGGAACATTGGACCAATGTTTAAAGACAACAACACAAATGTTTCTTCAAGAACTTGTTTCAGGGTCATGAGTTTGATTGCGAGGCTCTCCAACCATTTCCGCTGCAGGTGATGTGCGCGCAAATTGCCATATTTTCTATGCACATAAAAGTCCATTTTATCGTCTTTTGCATGCATATTAATGGGAAAACATGGGATTAGTGAAGTTTACATTTAAATGTCAAATATATGGGTCTGCACAAGTTTCTTTGTGATTTCGCAGAAAACAGGATAAAAATAGAAGGATTTGGAAGAGCGGAAAAAGAACTCAAAGTCTTCTGAAGAGGTCGAAATCGACTGGAGACCTCGACATCGAGTGCATCAGAGACCTAGGAATCGAGCAGGAAAAGAAATAGAGCACGTCGACACAGAGAGGTCGATATCGACGTCTAGAGGTCGATATCGATGTTGCCAGATCGAGCTAAATGATAAAAGTCGAGTGTCAGTTCGAGTAGGAGAAGAAAAGCTCGAGATAAAGTTTTGAAGGGGTCGATATCGATGTCTGAAGGTCGATATCGACCATGCCAGCAGAAGAATCCGACTCAGATTTTGATAGAATTCTATCCAAAGCTTGCACGTTTATCCAAAAGTCGAGATTTCTTATCTTCAACACCAGTTCTATCTTGAGGAGGCTGATTTACCGTAGGAGTTTTAGTTTTTACTTTTATTTAAGTTTTATCTTAGAGAATAAAGATAAAGTTTCGAGTCTTTATCAACATCTATAAATAGAGGCCAATAGGGTTGAGTTTAGGTATCTAATTTACAAGACAATTCAGTTTCAATAGAGAGAGTAGTGACGAGTAGAGAGAGAGAGAGAGAGGAGGCCGAGTGAAGTTTGTAAAGCAAAAGCGGAGTGGCTTGTTCGGTTGTACTTTCTTTCGAAGTTTTAATTCAAAGTAGCTTTCTTTCAATAACAACGATGATGATGTGCATAATGAGGAGCGAGTAGTCAACCCACTTCTAGGGTCGGGGTGAGCCCGACGATAGCAATGTGAGGTAAGTGCATCAAAGGTATGACTTTTATGCGATTCCGTCTTCTACCCCATGCATGATTCTTTGCGAAAGTTAGGGAGATTCATTATTTGCATTATTGAAGCAAAAGCCACTCATATTGTGAACTTGAATTGCTCATGAATTGGATAGTAACTCTTAGGAACTATGCGAGAGCCTCTAATCACCTAAGTGTTGATAACGAAAGTTATTTGACGGAAAGGCATTAAATTTCATAACTTTAGCATAAAACTTGCACTGTTATCGTTCTGGCATGAAACCCCGGCTTTAGAAGCTTTTTAATTAATTGAAATCAACATAAAAGTATTAAGTTTTGTTTCTAATCATCCTACTTTCCCATTCTATTTTCTTTGGACTCTTTTTCGACAAATTGGTGACGAAAACAGTTTCTGTGACAAGCGTCGAAATCGACTGTAAGGGTCGATATCGAGGTCAAACGTCGATATCGAGGTCTTTGCTCGACGTCAACTTTGCTGCTTTTGTCTTCTGCAGGAACTGCGCTAGGAAATCGACTAGAACTGGGGTCGATATCGACCAGTTTACTCGATATCGAGTGTCTTCTGAGGTCGAAAGCTTTGATCGTGAGTACAACAAGGGAAGCGCTGACATACCTCCTCGTGGATTCGATCCTGAATTACCCTACTACTACAAGGGAGGGGATTCTTGTATTATTTGTTTGGGACAGGGAGTTAGCCTAGTTGTGCATTGTATATTTGAATTATTTAGATATTTGAATCTCCTACTACCACCCCGTTAGCGAACAAATTGGCGCCGTTGCCGTGGAGGCAATGAATCGCCACCTAAGTTAATCACGATCTTTTGAGCATATTTTGCAGGTTTATGCGACGTTCTGATCGCGGACCTATCCTGGAACCAATTAACGAGCCTGAACGTTTCTACCATCTTCACAACAAAGCAATTCGCATCATGAATGACAACGAAATGCAGGCAGAAACCATAGAGCGGTTGAGGAAGGAAATCGAGGATCACAATGCTACAATCGCTGCTGAAAGGGCCGCCGCTGCTGCTGAGCGAGCCCGCGCTGATAGGGAGGATGACGCGCGCAGAAAAGCCCAAGAGCGGCTAAATCAGTATCCACAGACGGCAATGCAATACATGCATCCACCGCTTCATGTTCCTGAATCCGCTATTTTAATTCCTCACTCCAACTATGAAATAAAAATTAACTTCCTATCTGAGATAAAAAGAAATATTTTGAAGGAAGACCTAATTAATGCCCCCTGCAACACATCTCTACTTTTATGGACTTATGTGAAACAGTTGTTGATGGAGTAAACTTAGAATATGTGCGATTAAAATCTTTTCGATGGTCTTTGGCAGGGAAGGCATTACAGTGGCTTGAAAGTTTGGCTCCACGCTTGCTAAGGACATGGGCGGAGGTGAAAGATGCATTCTTGAATAAATTCTTCCCACCTTCTAAAACGGCGATGCTGCGACAAAGGATCACGGCTTTCAAACAAAAGCCAGGTGAAACCCTAGCACAGGCGTGGGAGCGATTTAATAACTTGCTGAGATCATGCCCGACGCATGGGCAACTTCCATATGTCATCTAGGAGATCTTTTACAACGCCCTTGATGCGCCAAATAAGGAGAAGATCAATTCATATACCTCCTATCGGTACATTGAGCTCACACCAACGGAGGCATGGGAGACCATTGAAAGGCTCGTGAACTTTGACAACACTTATGGGGCTGCTGCGGCCTATGATGCAAGGCCTGCCCCATCAATGCCATTATATGAGCCTCCAAGGGAGATAGACCCTGAGGTGCGGCAACAATTCCATAACGATCAAACACGCCGCCTTCAAAAGCAAGTCAAGTTCCTGAGCAACAATCAAACTTGTCAAGAGTGTGGTTCAACAAGGCATAACACTAGTGCATGTCCACATACTGAGCAAGTATCCATGGCGGAACAATATGAGGAGGTTATGTGGATGAGAGGCTTCTATGGAGGGGGCAATCAACAATATTGGGGTGATCAAAGGTTCTATCAACAAAGGGATCCCCCACCATATAGAGCACCAGGGCACCCTGAGCGGGAGACAAGGAAGGATGACCTACAAATCATTCTTGATGAGATGCGGAGGAATCATGCTGAGTTCAAACAAGCCAACAACTCCGTCCATACTCAGTTGCAGGGCATAAATTCTAGACTTGGGGAGATCGACATTTGGAAGCGCAACATGGAGACTCAAATGAGTCAATTGGCGGAAGCAATACCCAAAGCGTCAGGATCATTCCCTGGATCCACTGTCCCCAACCAAAAGGGCAAAACCATTGGTCATATTGCGGCGGTGAACCTAAGAAGTGGGCGTCAATTAAAAATGCCCGAGCAAAAAGCGGAGGAGAAGGAGCCAGAACAGACGTCGATATCGACCCCCCCTGTCGATATTGACCAGGGTGACGTCGAAATCGACCCTCCAGTCGATGTCGACCCTGATGCTACGTCACCACAGAAATCGACTCCTCCAGTTGATATCGACCCTACTGATGTCGATGTCGACCTCACTGCAGCCGCGGGAAGGAAAAAGATATTGCCATTCCCAACTAGAAAGATGATTAAGGACCCAGCGGAAATGAAGTTCCAGCGGTTCGTGAAGATGCTCCAAGGACTTAATGTCTCTATACCGTTCACAAAGACACTTCACGAGATGCCATCTTATGTAGGGTTCCTTAAAGACATCTTAGTTAAGAAGCGATCGCTCTCTGAGATCGCAGAGGAGTGCAACAAGTTGGAGCTACCACAAAAGCGGGCGGACCCAGGTAAGTTTTCTATCGCTATAGGTCTAGGTCAATTCAAATTCAATGCTTTAGTTGACTTGGGCGCTAGCGTTAGCATGATGCCACTAACCATATGGCACAAGGTAAAGATAGGTCCTCTGGAGCCCGTGAATGCAAGATTGTACATGGCTAACAATACGGTAGTAATTCCAACTGGCATAGTGACGGATGTACCAGTACGAGTAGGTAAATTCTTTGTCCCTGCTGATTTCCTAGTTGTTGATATAGTGGAGGAACCTGCTTGTCCAATTATTTTAGGTAGGCCATTCCTAGCAACCGTCGATGCCAACATTAGCGTGAAGAAAGGATTTCTCTCATTCACAATTAGTGACGAAGTGATAGAGTATGCCTTCAACAAGACGGTGAAAAATCAAGGGCCAATGGAGATAAAAGCCATTAATGGTGTCTACATTGCATGTGGAGAGGAAAAGGTAAGAAGTATGACACCGGAGGAGCTTGAGAAGAGGGCCATAGAAGCCCAAGTAGAGGAAGTTGTGGCAATCTTGAACAAAGGAGCCCAACAGAACATCGAAATTGACCCAGGTAAGTCGATATCGACCACTAATGTTCAAGATTATGTGCCAGGTCATAAGTATGGGGTCGACGGAGGAGGAAAAGAAACCTCGAAATCGGGGTCAAAGGTCGATATCGACCATGCCCTACCGAAATCGACCACCATCAGCGCTGAAAAGGGAGGAAAGGAGACCTCGATATCGATCTCTGAGGGTCGAAATCGACCTGATCAAATCGAGCCAAAACTCTCCAAATCGACCGATCCTCCAGAAGTACAACAGGGGTCGATATCGACCTCTGAACATCGACATCGACCTGAGCCACAGACTGAGAAAAAGGTAAGTCAAGGTACGGATTCCTCTTGTTCCATTACAATTAAGGATTTATCATTATTTGGAAGAGGTGTGCCTTGGCATGTGCGCTTATGTAGGGTATCCGATAATGATTCAAGCCAATATGAGATAGGAGACAAGGTCTATGTTGCCAAATCTAAAGACCATTGGTTCCCTACGAGATTCAAGGATAAAAATTTGGGACCATTCACGGTGAATCAAATTAATCCTGGCGGAATGCAGCTGCGTGACAAGAAAGGAGTGATTTTTGAGGCCCAAGCCACATGGGCTCTACAGATGCCGTCTTAAAAAGTGCAAAGGAAGAAGTCGGCCTAGCGACTTAAAAATCTAGTGCTTGTAACAAGGACTTAGTTTTGGGTTTTAGACAGTTTTTTCTTTGGTTTAAGACATTTTATTGTTTTGCATATTTGGTTTTATGATTATTAACAAGTTGCAGGAGAGAGGAAAAAGCACACTGAGAAGACATCGAAATCGATGTCCAAGATCGACATCGACCTTAAGGTCGACCTATATAGGGTTTGTGGTCAAGGCCGGATCACCCTGAAGCCTAAGCATAAATCGATATGAACATCGATATCGATGTTAAGGGTCGATATCGACCATCCTTGCTGTCATCTTCGACTCCTGAAATTTGTGATGGTTTAGTAAGTTTTCTTCTTAACCCTAGTTCTAATACAGTGAGGACGCTGTAAATTTTAAGTATGGGGTGGGGGAAAGGCTTACTTGCATATTCATACTTAGTTTAGATTTGCATATTTATTGTAATGCATATTTAGTTTTTATTTCGAAAAAAAATGACCCCAAAAAATGACCCCCATCAAAAATTTGAAAAAAGAAGAGTCATAGAAGTATAAAAAAGAGTTATACGATGCAAAATTAGATTCATTAGAGATATAACATGAGATTGCCTAGTTAAGGGAAGTCCCAATGAAGTGCAAAAAGAAGAAAAAAATAAAGGAGATGAAAATTTGAAGTTGCTTTTGACATGTGCATGATAAGATGATGGAGGACTTTTTATGAAAATTCCATACATGTGCTCAATTTCATACCCTAGCCTTACCTATGCATATTTGCAAAAGCCACAAAGCCATATATGAGCCTTATCATGATCATTATTGCTCCACATATATACATATTGCCCATTTTATACCTTATACCCTATCCGGGGACAATGTTGAGAATGGATGTCATCTTTGGAGTTATATGGAGTTGTGCATTATTTATGAAGTTGTTGGCAGGAATGAAAGAATTATGAATTATGGAAAATTTAATGAGCGAGAAAAAATCCGATCACCTCAGGAGATAAAGGTAGGTCGACCTTGCTCGTTGAGATGTTAGTTCAGCGAGATGGGACACAAGGTGAGGAGTCCGAAGTACTAAGTATCCGGGGCCATTCATGACACCCATGTTTGCGACTCGCGAGAAGGCAGTGCTAAGGTTAGAGAGGTAAAAGCATTATATTGAATAAAAGCATTGAGCGATGAGTGAAAGGTGAGACATTATGAAGAAGGAATGTGGAAAGAAAGTATGATTCCCCGGATTTAACACCACATGGCCAAATATTAACCCGCCTTTAGCCTTTTACCAATCTACTTCTCACAAGCTTGCAAAAGTCCTCTTGATTATTAATGCTATGTCGCTAAAATTGTTTTTGCATATTACCTCCTTTTATGAGTATGAAATTGCTTTTATGCAAAGACATGGACTTGGTTGACATAAGTACCTTATTAAGGATGGCAATTGATTGTAGGGACATATGAAAAATGAATCTATGATGTTGAGGGTTTACTTTCTTCCCCTGAATGACCATTAAAGGTATTGCTTGGGGACAAGCAAGCTTAAGTATGGGGTGTTTGATGTGCGCGCAAATTGCCATATTTTCTATGCATATAAAAGTCCATTTATCGTCTTTTGCATGCATATTAACGGGAAAACATGGGATTAGTGAAGTTTACGTTTAAATGTCAAATATATGGGTCTGCACGAGTTTCTATGTGATTTCGCAGAAAATAGGATAAAAATGGAAGGATTTGGAAGAGCGGAAAAAGAACTCGAAGTCTTCTGAAGAGGTCAAAATCGACTGGAGACCTCGACATCGAGTGCATCAGAGACCTAGGAATCGAGCAGGAAAAGAAACTGAGCACGTCGACACAGAGAGGTCGATATCGACGTCTGGAGGTCGATATCGATGTTGCCAGATCGAGCTAAATGATAGAAGTCGAGTGCCAGTTCGAGTAGGAGAAGAAAAGCTCGAGATAAAGTTTTGAAGGGGTCGATATCGATGTCTGAAGGTCGATATCGACCATGCCAATAGAAGAATCCGACTCAGATTTTGATAGAATTCTATCCAAAGCTTGCACGTTTATCCAAAAGTCGAGATTTCTTATCTTCAACACCAGTTATATCATGAGGCGGCTGATTTACCATAGGAGTTTTAGTTTTTACTTTTATTTAAGTTTTATCTTAGAGAATAAAGATAAAGTTTCGAGTCTTTATCAACATCTATAAATAGAGGCCAATAGGGCTGAGTTTAGGTATCAAATTTACAAGACAATTCAGTTTCAATAGAAAGAGTAGTGACGAGTAGAGAGAGAGAGAGAAAGAGAGGAGGCCGAGTGAAGTTTGTAAAGCGAAAGCGGAGTGGCTTGTTCGGTTGTACTTTCCTTCGAAGTTTTAATTGAAAGTAGCTTTCTTTCAATAACAATGATGATGATGTGTATAATGAGGAGCGAGTAGTCAACCCACTTCTAGGGCCGGGGTGAGCCCGACGATAGCAATGTGAGGTAAGTGCATCAAAGGTATGACTTTTATGCGATTTCGTCTTCTTACCCATGCATGATCCTTTGCGAAAGTTAGGGATATTCATTATTTGCATTATTGAAGCGAATGCCACTCATATTGTGAACTTGAAATGCCCATGAATTGGATAGTAACTCTTAGGAACTATGCGAGAGCCTCTAATCACCTAAGTGTTGATAACGAAAGTTATTTGATGGAAAGGCATTAAATTTCATAACTTTAGCATAAAACTTGCATTGTTATCGTTGTGGCATGAAACCCCGACTTTGGAAGCTTTTTAATTAATTGAAATCAACATAAAAGTATTAAGTTTTGTTTCTGATCATCCTCCTTTCCCATTCTATTTTCTTCGGACTCTTTTCCAACAAATTGGTGACGAAAACAGTTTCTGTGATAAGCGTCGAAATCGACTGTAAGGGTCGATATCGAGGTCTAACATCGATATCGAGGTCTTTGTTTGACGTCAACTTTGCTGCTTTTGTCTTTTGCAAGAACTGCGCTAGGAAATCGACCAGAACTGGGGTCGATATCGACCAGATTACTCGATATCGAGTGTCTTCTGAGGTCGAAAGCTTTGATCGTGAGTACGACAAGGGAAGCGCTGACATACCTCCTCGTGGATTCGATGCTGAATTACCCTACTACTACAAGGGAGGGGATTCTTGTATTATTTGTTTGGGACAGGGAGTTAGCCTAGTTGTGCATTGTTTATTTGAATTATTTAGATATTTGAATCTCCTACTACCACCCCGTTAGCGAACAGCAGGCGATGACATGGGGGACGAAGAAGCAAGATCTCGTGTCAGGTCTTTAAGCACCATATCGCTAGCATCATAGCTAGGCACGAACATCATCACAGAATTGTCAAGATGAGGGAAATAATTTACACTCTGAACAACCTCGCCATCCACCCCTTTCATGAAAGCCTCAGATAAATGACTATAGAGAATGGCTTCCCTGTCTGTCTCCAGGAACTTGTCCAACCACTCTCGACCACTGTTAGTCAGGAAATAATCACGAAGTGAGGCCTTGGTCAAGTGAACATCATCACTAGACGTATAGTTCTCCAATTCCCCCTTGACTGTGGTTAACTCATCATGACCCCTTTTCAGCTCCTCTTCAAGATCGTGGAGTTTACTCTCCAAACTAACAACCCGCGATTCCTTCTCTGCACTCTTTTCCTTGAAAGTCAAAGACTTAACACGCGATAGATCAAGCCGACTTTTTACCCCTTCAAACTTCTTCTTCGATTTCTCTAAGGCCTTTTGCAGACTCTTGATCATCCCTTCCTGCATCTCCGCGTCCTTCAGCTTGGCCAACCGACCTTGAAGCCCTCTAACCTCTATCTTCAAAGATGAAACACGATCATTATACTCTTTCAAATGCCGCATCACCTCCTCCCACTGAAGATTATAATGTGTGTAACATAAAAACACGTGAGAATGGATAACGATCAAAGAAAAAGGGAAATCGCACCTGGCACGAAGGGAACGAAAAATAAGAAAACAATTAAACTTACCCAACCCCCGGTTTTCTGTCCCTGCTCCGCTAAATCCTCATCCACGAGAGCACGAAGATATTCCCTCTTGGTCGGACAACTCTTCGTGGGAAGGGCCAACTTCCTAAAATCAATGGCAGAAAAACCAGGTTGCCTATAACCAGATCTGGCAATCTCCGACTGAGTGAGTGGCTCCTTCACTGTAGGTGTACCTAAACCTTTTTCCCCGCTTTCCTTTTCTTACTTGTCTTGAGAACAAGAAGCTCATCATCCCTAGATGAGCTCTATTCTATGTCCAAGATTGGTTGCACATTCGCCACCTCTCCCGCGGGGGAAACCTTAGTAAGAGCCAAAGGTGGTGGGGGATTGTAGACAGTCCGCGAAGAAGTAGTAGCCATTGTTTTCAATGTCTTTTCTCCTTTCCTATCGAGGGCTCCCGCGGAAAGTTTGGTCAAATCCAGCATGTCTACAACATAACACACAATAGAAAACACAGGCTAAGTTTAGAAAAATTTTCATTTTGAACAAAACTCAAAAATATAATATAAAGATCTCGATCAAGAGAAAATTTAACACCCACCCCGGGAATGTGGACGGCTAAGACCAGCCATCTCTAAATGAGCGGGAGTTATGATCTCTTTATAATGACATTTGCCCAAACTCCTCTCGCGTTTAAACTCAGATTTCCATTGCTCGGTTGCCGTAGTTTTATTTTTAGGAGGGGCATGGTAATTGCCCGGGGTGGTTTTGAAATTCAGGAAGGTTCTTGAAAGATCGCGAACCAAAAACGATTTTCTCCTCCACCCTGACCTACTCGACAGCCTTTCTACGATATCCCCGCTAAGGGACGCCGACATTAACCCATCACTACCATGTCTAAGGGTTAAAAACGTAAAAAGGTGATCTAATGACATCTCCTGCTTGATGGCATCACATCACATTGTATACGCAGCCAAATACATCCAAACATTGATAGAAAGCTGGGCAGGATAGACTCGAATTTTATCTAAAAACCTCGCATGAAGTCTAGGCAATAGGAGGTGAAATCCTTGAAGCCGACTCTCTAAATAAACTACTAAGTGATTAGGATAAATGTTCAATCAACCCCCACTCGCGGTGGGTAACCCTAGCTCTACCCTCGCGGACCAAGGAAAAGCATGAGCTGCAAGTTCCAAATGCATATGCTCTCTGATTGACACCTCCCCCCTATTTTCTAATGAAGAAGGGGTCACCCTTTCCCCAAAAACTGGAGGAACGGGCGGAGGGGTAGAAGGAACAAAATCCTCGCAAAAACTACAACTCGCAATCTCTTCGGTCCTATAAGCGGGCACAGCAAAATCCCATGGTACAACGCAAGTTTCTTTTTGTTTTTTCCCAACACGAGAAGACCTCCCTCGTTTGCCTTGAACATCCTCAGATTCAGATGTATGGTAATACTCAGGATCACCCTTTGATAAGGGACGCTTGAAAGACCCAGCCAAAGGAACCTTTTTCACTTTCTTTGACAATATATGCATTTTCCCTTTTCCTCCACGACCCTTAATTTGGAGAGGAGGAGGTTGGAAAGAGGAAGTTGTGGCTTCCAAATCGTCCCTGGTTGCCGAACGCGAGACCTTCGAGGAGCAGAACCCCTCACCCAAGGATTCTATGCTCCTATTTTGGCTATCGCTTTTCGACGACATTTCTATTTTTCAAAAGAAAAAACCCTCTAGAAAGCGAAGTCCCTGAAAAGACGCGAAGAAGGAAAATCAACAAAAGGGAAACAATCTTTTCAAAATCGCAATCAAACAAAAATGGCGCCAAAAACCCCTCACAGGGGCCATGTTGGCGCCTCACGCGCCCCTATCAAGGGACAGTGAAAAGACTCCTTTCACAAAAGAATGGCGGCTAAAAAGCACCTTTTTGCCTCACTGAAAATTTCTCCTTCCCAAGATAAAAGACAAAACGTCTCTAAAGAAAAAAATGCCTATCATGATCCCTAGGAACTCTCACACCCATCGGAAAACCGCCACCACGACGGTTATGATCCACCTCACTAAGGGTGGTCCGATGGAAGATAGAAGGAAGAGAAGTAGAAACGCCACATGCCCAGTAACATTCACACCTACCGCCCATTTCCCCCACCAAGAAAAATATTCTCTCCCCTCAGAAAACACCACCCCCAAAAAGCACCACCACCAGGGTAACCCCCACCTTACCCTGAAAATATCTAAAAAACGGAAAACCAAGAAGAAGAAAAAATACAAAAACTACTTAGGCTGTGTTTGGCAGGGGTTGGGAGGGGATGGTAGGAGATGGGTGCAGCTGAAAAAATAAAAACATCTCCCCGCCTCTGTGTTTGGCAGGAGATGGGAGGAGATGAATTGAAGCCCGAAAATAATCTCCTGGGGCGGAGATCCTTGGAGATGGAAGGAGATGGCTCCTATATGATGCCCACATTTGCCCTTGTTGCTATCGCAGTCCACCACTTGGAGATCTGGAGAACGAACTCTCGAAAGCAGCCGCCACCGACGAACACCGGTAAGAGCTCTCCTCTCCTCTCCTCTCGTCCCCTCTCCTCTCCTCTCCTCTCCTCTCCTCTCATCTCATCTCCAGTGTAGTCCCCACCCCCACCCATCGTCGATGATGGTAGATGGACGGAACAAGAGCTTCGTCGTCCGACAATGGCGACCGAAGGGGAAGAGGCGATTTCTAGGGTTTCCGAAACGGGCCACTTCAACCCCAGACAACGGGCATGGCCGATTTCGACGGGCCCTGGAGGAGATGCGAGGCGCCATTGAGAAGCCGGAAGGCTCGATCTTCTCCAATGTTGCAGATTTTCCCCTTTCGAAGCTCCGAAACGCCTATGGCTTCTTATGTCGAAATTACCTCTTTCTGTTTACCTTTATGTGGTCTTGAGGTCATAGTTTGAAGATGTTGAACAATTTCATGAGCATCTGCTCTTGTGGACTTCAATGTCGATTAGATCTTCAACACGTTCATAAGCATCTGTGTGTATCTATGTTTGTGTGGTAATGACTGTCGATTCATGGTGCCACATATCCAATTTCATGTTCTGTTTGTGTGGTGTTCAATGTCGAGTACATCTTCCAGAAGTTCATAATCTTGTGTTTACATCCATGGTTGTGTTGACATTTGTGTGCTAATGAATGTCGATTTATGTGATCTGTGCCAACAAGTTTGTGTTGTAGAAGTGATCAGAACTGTATGTGTTGTTCATTTCAAGTTTGGGATTTGAAGTTTGGTGATTGCATCCTTTCTGTTATTCGTAATCTTCCAAAATGCTGATCACTTCAAAGTATGGGTTGTTGTGATTTTTAGTGACTGGGGTTTGCTTCTGGGGATGCAGCAACTGAAGCTTCACTAGAAGCTTGCATTAGTTATATTGATCACTTGAGTGTGCTTGTAGTTTGTGAGAGCATACACCATTCTTCACCATGTTAGATCACTTGATTGTGCTTCTCAGTTTTCATTTTAGATCAGTTGATTGTGCTTGGAAGTCAGGTCTCTGTCATTCACCATTTTAGATCACTTTATTTTTTATGAATCATTACAGTGTGGTTGTAGTCCTTCTTTAGTTGAAGCTTGCATTAGTGTTATTGATCACTTCAGTGTGCTTGTACACACCAACAGCATTGACCAATGTTGATAAATCTGTATGTGTTGGAAAGCTTGTCTATGTCATTGTTATTGGTGTGACTTTTCATATTAGTTATCTTGAGTCTACTAAATTGGAAGCTTGCTATACTATTATTGATCACTTAAGCTTGCTTGTAGTATGAATGTCTTCATGACTGTGTTGATGATTGTTTTGTCTCTTGCTGTCAGGTACGAACATGAGTTCTTCATCTGGAAGCCGGCCGAGCGGATGCCCCGAAAAGTACCCGTGGATAGGCGGGGTGGAGAGGATTCGCCCTTGGTATGAGCAGGTAAGATTCACCATGGTCATTGTTCTATAAAAGCACAAGAAATATGCAGTCTTGATAGTCATTAGAAGACCACTTTTCCTGATAAGTGTACAATATTGACGAAATCAACAAGTACGAAATCAGCACCACATAGAAGCTGTTTGAAATAATCTCCATACGTGTATTGGAATGAGCATACAAAAAACTAACAAACACATAATTACCTATAAACAATAGTACTTCCATCAGCTAAGATACAAAAATGACATGCAATCTACTTTGTTGTTAACTAGTTGCTAATAAGAAATCTTCTTCAGTCAAGCTTGTCAATTTCATTAATGTTATATTGGAGATTAATGTACTTATCTTTTCATAAAAAAACAAAGAGCTTATTGGATATCAAACATGTTTGTGTGATTGGTAACTTGGTTATCTGTTCAATAAGCTGAGTAAATAGATATGCAGTTTACCTAACATTTTTGTATGCCTTAGGAGATGGAGGACTACGCTGCGGAAAGCTCAAACAATCGAAGTACTCACGTGGAGAATCGCCCACCCTTGGAGGAGATTCCTCCTGCCTCGGAGGATCCTCGTATTCAACAGCTCGAGGACATAGCTATGGAGCTGACGACCAGATTGTACGCTGCGGAGGCCATTGCCCAGCGCAATGGAGAGGAGCTCACAAGGGTGAATGAGCTGAACAACGACCTTGCAGAACGCGTTTCTTCACTGTCCACCTACGCGTCCAAGGTGTGGGCGGACCTGGTGGCTGCCAAGAGCATAGAGGAGCGCAACAAGTGGATGTTTTTGGTGATGAGCGTCATTGCCATTGGCGCCCTCGCCAAGAAGTAGACCTCATATTCTCGGACTGTGAAGCTTTTGTTTGAAGGGGTAGTTGTGTAGACGTCGGAGCGTGAACCCCTGTATGTATGTATGGTTGGACCTTTAGACATTATGGTCAGTTGTGTATGCAATCCCTGAACAATGCAGGTTTTTGGATGTCGGTACGGGAAGTGCAATGGGGCATTGAAGGTAGTAGGCCCCAGTGTGTGCAGCCCATTTTGTAGCATATGGCTGCATACACCTTTAATGGCAACTTGTAGGCTAATGTATGCCTAGGTGGACAATCTTAATTGTAATTGAAATGTGTCGATGTAATCATGTTATTTATGGGAACTGATTCTAAGGTCGTATGGTGACCGCCGTTGCAATATTGAGTACCATTGATAATACAATACACAGTAAGAACAACATAAGCCCTTGATATTACGATACACACTACCAACAGTAACGCTGACCATAACTGTTCCGCCACATACAAAACCAGAAAATGTAGAGGATCATGCAATAGATACTTTTAGCAACTACACACTATCGTATGGCTCGCCTGTCATTCCATATTTGTCTAGCTATGTCGTCCCGTAGGCGTTGCATTCCTTTTGGATGTACCTCCTCGTCATCGCTCGATGATGAGTCGACCTCATCGTCGTCGTCGTCGTCATCGTCCTCAGCCACATCAGTCACATGGTCAGAAGGCTCCACGAAGGGGCTAGAACTGGAGTCCTCTAAAGGCACATCAACTTCCCAGACAGATCGTCTAATGAAGTTATGTAGTGCGAAGCATGCGATGATAATGTCGACTTGCTTGTCCACCGGATACTTATGCATCGGTTTCGTAATCTTCCACATACTCTTAAAGATCCCGAAGGACCTTTCCACGGACCCCCGTAACGAAGAATGTCGTTGGTTGAAGGCCTCCTTCTCGTTGTCAGCCGGTTCTTGAACGAAGGATGCCCGATGGTATTTCATCTTCGAGTATGGGATCATGTAGCCCTCTCTCTCTGGGTATCCCTTGTTGCACAGGTAGTAATGACCCGGGGGAGGGTGGGGGAAATGCAAACCCGGGGTATTGATCGCATGGTCAAGAACGCGAGCATCATGCGCACTTCCCTCCCAACCGGCTGATATGAAGGTGAAATTGAGGTCGAAGTCGCACACTGCAAGGACATTGAACGTTGTGATCCCCTTGCGGCCACGGTAAGGCAATTGTTCGTCACGGGGTATACAAGCTTCGATGTGCGTACCATCCAGAGCTCCGATGCACCCCTACAGAGGCGGAAGAAGGGTTCTGAGTCCAAAGACAGTTGCAGGCATCCATAGTTCGGAGCTCAGGATCGTACCTTGAAATATCTGCTATAGCGACTGTCCTCCGTGATCTGCTTCGGAATCTCGGTGAAGTTAGGGTCCACGGGCCGGAGGACATTGCGAGCAAGGCCATCCCATCCATTGTTTCTCCCAACGAGCACATCCAAGACGTCGGTTATGGCTTCGCTAATCGTCGAGGTGGATCGCTGAAAACGCTCACACGAGTCACGTAGGGAAGACCCCCAGGCCATGGTGTTCACGAAGATCGCAACCTTCTCCATCACCGACATGTTCATAGAGCCTCGCAACCGGTACCGGTGGTGGAGAATGGAGTAGAGGTTCGTGAACACATGTTTCGGCATACGGAAAACTTGCACCGACCGGAGGTCTGTTTCGTGGTGTAGGATGTCTTTAATCCACCGCTCCCCCGTGTACTCAGAAATGTAGCACGGCACCTTGTGCACATGCTTGTAGTAGTGCGTCGTCTTCTCAACTGCGTCCAGATGCACAATAAGCTGCAGTAGCTCCGTGTTCTTGTGGCGGTGCCGATACTGGCGCCGACGCCTACGCGTAGCAGCAGAAGTTTCTGCATCCATGCGCCAGTGGCTGCAAGGGGTGACAGATGAGTGCCATACTCGTGAGTACACACACACGTATGAAATAACGCATCCAGACAGGTCACATAAAACACATAGTCACAAACAACCGAAAATACACACACTCATAATTAATAACAAAGACAGTCATCCGTACCGAATACACATCATCCAGAAAAGTAGAAAATAAACACAACCATAAGCACACCTAGAACACAAATAGACATAGTCAAACAAACTTAATTGTAACGTAATGAGGGTTCGAGATGGTAGCTAGGTTTTGCAGGTCCTGGTCCAAACTGTGGAAAAGTTAAATGAGGTTTGTTATACATTCTGTCGGTGTAGGGTCAGACTCAAGGTGGCAAACAACGTCGTCGTCGGTCACTACATGTCCCCTCCGCTCTTTCGGAAATGATACTTCAGCCACGCCACTCGGACCTTGTTGCTTCGCTTGCACGCGAGGAACATCCTCGCCCGTTCAGGGTTGATCAATGCCTCCATTGCGAAGCACAACAACGGGCTCTCATCTTCAATCAGTCCATCTGCGACCAGCTCATCAAGCACCTCCATCACCTCTGACTCACGATCCTCTGAAGTCTTGGAGACCTCGTCCTCCGCAGTGACGTATGCGAGCAACTTTTCACTAGTTTCCTACACGACCTCCATATGCCTCTGGTACAACGTCGACCCAAAGGACTGTCTCGCACTACGTCGCTTGACTAATTGAGAACCCGATGACCCCGACGCTCGCTTTTCGGATCTCACTGGTAACGAGCTTGATCCAGGAGTGGCGGTGGGGGGTGGCGGCACAGGGGGCACAGTGACACCTTGTGTGCTCCCACGAACCAAGTCCGAAAAGCGAGACAAGTCAAAGCCGTCAATGTTTTCGTCGTCCCCACCGAGGTCGAATTCAGCTCGGTGAGGCTGGTTGGTGGGACCCCCGTCATCACAGACAGTTGACAGCGGAATCGGCGTTTTAGACGGATCCATTGACGGAGCGACGCAATGCTGTCCCGTCGCCATCGTCCCTCCAAAAATCTGATCCCATGCATCTTCGATGTCGGGAGGCACACCCTTCTTCCTCAGTTTCCGAAAATCTTCCTTCTCTTATAACACGAATAACGCATTTCTTTATGTGATACGACAATCTTAAGCTCACAAGCTTCGTGTCATAACAGAAATGGTCAGACCCACATGCACACCACGAAAGCAAATAAATTACCTGACATTTTCTTTCCCACCATTCATCGGTTGCGTTGATGCACCCTTGTTCGTAGTCCTAACCCAAGCCGGTCTCGCCGTGCTTCAAATCTTTCCAATCCTTCCATTTCTCCTTCATTCCCGCGTACTTGTTCTTGAGCGTGTTGGGGCCACATTTCTGACCAGTCATTTCCTCAAATTGTGTTGTTAACATCACCCAGCTGAACCCCTGATCTCTGCCGTATTTACGCTGATACGCGATTAGGAGGTCCAAGAATAGCTTCAACATAGTCGGCGTCCATATCAGTGATTTTTCTTTAGGACCCTTATCCTTTTTAGCCTTCTCCTTCAATGGGGGTTTGCCAGTGGATGCCATAGATATCACAGTAAACAAGAAGAACAACAAGGGCAAACCTAGTATTCCACTGTAAACAAGCAATATTAAACTGTAAACAAGAAGAACAATAAGGGCAAACCTAGTATTTACAATTGACAAGCAAGAATGACCCATTCCAATCAGTAGTAAGAGGTGGGGTACATTTCAGTGTTTTGGAATTGCAACAACATACAGCATCAAAATTTCAGTTCAATCAAACGATTGTCAATTACAAAAACACAACAAACTCCTAATCTAACTCCGTTCTGTATTTCCAAAAACACAGCATCATATGGTACTTTCATTCACAAGAGTTTGAAAGGGTGTTAATAAATGTATTTCGTACTGTCATTCTCCCACACAACGTACACACACATACCCCACTATGCATTCCTGTTCTTCACTTCTCCCACACAACATCCGATTTCCGTATTCAACTTGTTAGTGACCCTAATAACGAAATAAAATCCCTCAATTACGGCATGCCCGACCATCAAAAATCAATTTCTTTTGAACAATCCATCAGAACTAGAAGCCTAATTTCACCAAATCAATCGAACCCTAAATTTGTTAAACCCCTCTATTTGCGGAATCCATGAAACTACAAATACGATTCGTATGTCACATACAACGATTCCAACACGCTCAATCGGGTTCCTACAGAGGTAGAAGAAGAGAGCCTGACATACCCGTTAGCTGTTGTGGCTCGTCGTCGTCGTTGGTAGCTCGGATCTGGAGCTCCGTAGCCGGCGCACCTGTGTCCGACTAATGAGGGGATGGGATCTGTGCTCCGGCGCTGGACGGAGCCACCACCAATGAGGAATGGAGTCTCTGTTCAACCCACGGTCGACCGAGCTGGTTTTCGTCAGTCGCCCGTCGAGAGCTGCGCGCAATTGTGTCTGAGTGGATGAGCTTCTGTCGGTGAGGACCACTGAGGGTAGAAGAAGGGCTATTAACCCAGGGGTAAAACGGTCTTTTTGTTTAACTAACATCTATCATCATCTTCTACCCACCAAACACCAAAACGAGATTTTTTACAAAAATAAACTCCATCTACTATAATCTCATTAATCTACCAAAATAATCTCCATCTCATAACATCTACCAACATCTCAAATAATCTCCAAAACAACATCTAGCGCCAAACACATCCTTACTTGAGAAAATTAGGCGAAAAAAGGGTCATGACTAGAGAGGGAATCCCAAAAGAAGTCACTGGCAAACCTCATGCGACGGTTTTCTTTTCCTTTGAAGCACCACTTGTTTTCTCTCTTTCCACTAGTCTCTCTCTCTCTCCGCCCCAAGAATGCAGAATGACAAGAAAAGAAGGCAAAATCCCTATTTATAGATCTTCGTGGGACCGTACCAACAAGACCTTTGAATGGGCCTTGTAAATGTTGGGCCTACCCATCACAACCCATCTCAAAAACAACACCTCTCCTCGGAACCGGGAAAGCATCGTTTTTTATCGAGACATGCCCGAGGACATATGACGATGCCATGAAAAATAGTCGTCTCAATTATTAAGGGTATGACGTCATAAATGGGTGTCCCAACGCAAAAGTTATATCTATGACCCAATATTTTAAGCATCGTGATCCTCATTCCCCCCCTGTAAAATCCACAAACCCTTACCTCCAAAGACAGATCTTCTGAAATTACACCTTGATCGTGATGAAAGTTCTAGCCTGTCTGAAACTTTCTAAGTAAATAGCACTCAACTCGCTGGCGAAGCACCTCTCCGCTAGTATCGCCACGTGTAGCTACCCAAGACCGTTGGCATGGAGGCATGGGCTACACGTGTCCCCTACAAGAACCACAAGGTCACCAGCCAGCTGCTCGCTTAATAACACTATAAATACCTCTCTAAGAACCATAAGAAAGGGATCCGAAAAGAGAGATAAGAAAAGACAATAGCTCTGCAATCTTCCCTGAAGTAAAATCCTCGGGTTCGAGCTCCTAAGATCCTTGAATCGGAGAGAAGCCTTTCTTGAATAACACGTCATCAAACAAACTTCCTCTAAAGACGACAATTGAACAGTAAATCATCTAAATCGCGAAGCTTAAGTGGCCATAGGAACCACCTTGACTAATAAAGCATCATCAGTCCGCAAGGTCAAGAACCCTCTTTTTCTTTAGGATTGCATGTAACGAAGGACTTTTGTCGTCACCTTGAGGTAATAAGTATCGGTGAAATTCTAAAACCGCTTCATGGATGGTGAGTCGAGTGGGATAATAGTCCCCCTATAGTGGGTCGGATGAAATGAGAGTTCATGCACCCATCACCGACTCGACCCACTATGATCCCTAGACAAGTTAGGGTATGTATGCATGCACATGTTTTTTATTAACTACTAAAAAAAGTAGCAGAATTAGCTAATTTATATTTAAACTGCGTATGAGTTCACATTTTAACTAATTTATAGTTAAAAAAGAGAGTTAACAAAAAAGCTAAACCAACAAGCTTATTTGGTGTTTATTTGGTTTATTTAGTTTGAAATTATCATAATACCCTTAATAACAACCAAATAAACTTCACTTTTTACAAATAAACATTTTTCATCCCATACGGTGTATATTATTCAATAATCTTTCAACCTTTATTTTACACAATTTTTTATTTTTAACAATTTTTAAATTTTAGTCATTTTTTTAACTACGCTCCCTTAGTCTCATTAAAAAAAAAACGGAGAAACAGACATTGACGGGTTTGACCGCGAAGATCGGGTACCCGATTTATTAAAACCCTGGGCGTGCCCACACGTTTAGAGCTCCCGGTTTCCGAGTCCTCTTTCTTCTTCAAACTCCATGGCTGCTCACTTCTCTCCCAACAGCAGCTTTTCCCCAAACTCTCTCCTTTCTCATTCCTCTCTCCCTTCGATTTGCATACCTGTTACTTTCATGATTATTACTACTGCTATTACTACTGCCTCCGCCTTCCGCACGACAATTATCCACTGAAGAATAAAGGCGACGGAGTCGGATTTTCTCCACGATTTCTGCTATTATTTGCGCTGTCTGTCTCCGAATCGGTCACGTTTTTTGTCCATTTGTTGTCTTGTTTGATTGGTTAGCTTTAGGTTTAGGGATTCGAGGGGTTTCTATCTGCAATGGCTGCAGTACAGAGCTACTGTTTGTGCTTCAGGGATTCTTCTACCAGCTTATCGCTTTTTGGTCCTCCGACCAACTACAAGAGGTTTTCTACTTATAATTGCTTCCCGTTTCTGTTATTTTTTGCTTCAGGTTTATGCTGTAGTTAGTTCATACACCTCTAACATTAGATGTGCGTTCGGTGATGGATTGGTGATTTCTCTACTATCCATTTGAGATGAAATTCGATTTTCTTTGTAGGAAGCAAAATGTTAGGTGGAAGGCTCCTAAAGCAGCTGCGGCTCCCAGTGTTCATCTCCCTATGCGGAGTTTCGAAGTTAAGAACAGGCAAGTAGCACCTCTTGGCTTGATCTTCAAATGTTTGCCATAATAAATGAATGGAATGTTATCTTGCTTGAAGCTGATGTTATATTCCTGCATGGTGTATATGTTAGAAAAACTTTGTCTTGCTTTCTTGAAAGAGGCTTAGGTTAATGCTTTAGCAGCTTCTCCGTGTGATTCAATGTAAGGGGAGCATGTAATGGCAGAAAAAGCCATGAAAGCCTGTCAGTGAAGGCAGGTTTGAGGCTAACCAGTGTTAGGAAAAACCATTTAGGTAGCAATATAAAAGGAAGTGAAGGTGGGTAGGAATCTCTTCTGTGATCAATAGGGTTAAAAGCGAGTTGGCTTTCTTCATTTATGCTTGTAGGGTTTGTGATTGATACAGGTAATGAACAGTAGAAAACTTCTGCAAGTTAAATATTCTAGGGTTTTTATTGGTTGGTGGATCTTCTAGGTTGAACCTAGTTAGTATCTCGCGTTCCATTTTTCTTTATTCTAGCTGTTTTTTTTACGTTAAAATATGGACGCTTTCAGTTGGTAGCATCATTTATCTTGAAGTGGTCATTAAAATGAATTTTGATACCCTACAACTATTTCCACCTGGATAAATGGACAACCTTATAGCACAGGCTCCCCAAATGGAATTGAGCTTCATAAAGACAGGAGAAGCATTTGTGGCTTCCCAAATGCAAGCATGGGAGCTGGGCAAGATTCCGTTGTCAGATCAATTATGATGAGTGTAAGAGTGTTTGTTACTGGGTTGACTGGACATATACTAAAGTGAATTATCTCATACCTTTAGATACCAACAAAATGGATGGGTTTGTTTTGACGGAGGACTAATCACCTTGGAAGGCTGAATGCAGACAGGAGGCTGTAGCATTATTACTCCCATTATTTCATTCAAAGAACTCCCTTAACTCTGTAGATCATTTTTGCTAACAAGGTCCGATTGTTAAGTTTTATTCTTACTAATTCATCTAAGTCAGGAATATCGGAATCTGGCTCTGTATGTTAAGGGTCATCTTTATTCTTTGATTGTACAAGGTTTTTACTAGGACCATACAGTATTACAATAGTATCTTGAGAGTTGTGGAATGCATATTATTAAACCTTCAGTTGTAACGAACTTATAACAGTTAAGATATAGCTAAATGCTGGCCCGAGAAGAATGCTGCTTCAAAATTCCACCTTTTTGTTGCATCCTTGTGTTTCTCTTCTGTTATTTTGGAATCGAATGCCACAAAACTCTCGTTGAAGTTCCTGTTTTGCATCACTTACTACGCTTTCTGGTCATAATTCCATCTTTGAATTTGGATGTTGAATATTGCTTTTTAGAAAAGAGACATTTGGCAGTCATTTCTTTCTGCTCTCAAACTTCTGTACAACTGTGCAGCTTTTATGGGACAAAAAAGAAAGAAAAAGTTTATGGTTTTGTTTCCTTTTGGATAGAAGGCTTGGTGGTGTTTTAGTTAGAAAAATGACATTTTCTTGCTTTATGATAAAACAACAGGACCAATGTGGATGACATAAAAGCCTTGAGATTGATCACTGCCATCAAAACTCCATATTTGCCTGATGGAAGATTTGATCTTGAAGCATATGATACCCTGGTCAATATGCAGATTGACAATGGTGCAGAAGGCATAATTGTTGGAGGAACAACTGGTGAAGGCCAGTTAATGAGCTGGGATGAGCACATCATGCTTATTGGCCACACTGTGAACTGCTTTGGTGGGAAAGTCAAGGTAATAGGGAACACGGGTAGCAATTCCACAAGGGAAGCCATTCATGCTAGCGAGCAAGGTTTTGCTGTAGGAATGCATGCTGCCCTTCATATCAATCCATACTATGGGAAGACCTCCATGGAGGGCCTGAAATCTCACTTTGCTTGTGTGCTTTCAATGGGTCCCACCATCATTTACAATGTGCCTTCACGCACTGGTCAGGACATTCCCCCGCCTATTATCCACGGTTTGACAGAAAATCCAAACTTAGCTGGTGTAAAAGAATGCATGGGAAATGAACGAATTAAGCAGTATACTGACAATGGAACTGTCGTTTGGAGTGGTAATGATGATCAGTGCCATGATGCTAGGTGGGGTTATGGGGCAACTGGGGTGATCTCTGTTACAAGTAACTTGGTCCCAGGTTTGATGAGGAAGCTCATGTTTGAAGGAAGTAAACCTCATCTTAATGCAAAGCTCATGCCTTTGATAGACTGGCTTTTCGAAGAACCAAATCCTATTGGATTGAATACTGCACTTGCTCAGCTTGGAGTTGCAAGGCCAGTGTTTCGGCTTCCCTATGTACCCCTCCCCCTGGCAAAAAGGGTTGCTTTTGCAAATTTGGTGATGGAGATTGGCCGTGAGCATTTTGTTGGTCGTGCAGATGTTCAGATCCTTGATGATGACGACTTTATCTTGGTGGGTCGATACTAATCCATGGTCTTGTTTAAGTTTATTTATTACAAGAGTTTTTGTTCTTTAGACCTTCCTTCAGAGTCTTGAGTTGAATGCTTTTACTTTGCAGTCAATGAGGTTCCTTAGTGTGTTGTTTGTTGAGTACTCAGAAATGGATGCACAACTCTTTGTTTATTGTTCCTGATGTTTGAGCTTTGTCAGTGTTTGATGCATATCGCATGTTCCTGTGTTATATAGTTTGTGATGGTTCATTGTTGCGGGAATGGGTAGGAGCAAGCAGGCACATGTAAGTTGATCCCTAAACCAGATAGGGTTCAGGGTATCACTGTTTCTTGTTTTTTATTGTTTATTTATTTTACTTGTTCTTTAATACTCTTAAATCTTTCTCCTTTTGTAACTTCATTGTCGAGTTTGAGAGTCACTTGTCTCTCTGATGCGAACTGAGGTTTGTGGACAAGGGCACTAGGAACATATAAAGGGCTGATTCATTTTCATATGACAAACCCTACCGGAGTCACTCTGACTTGAAAGACTAGAGGTTTACTTGATAGTTTCATGCTGTTGACACTGCAGAATGAAACTAAACTAAATCTTGAATCCTTGTTCAAAATCTGCATTTTGCATCACCAGCATCAGAATATCCACATATTAAATACCCCACCTTTTGTGCTGAGATTCTCCTAATCATCAAATTCTACACTGTAGGTCAATCTATATAATCTAATACACACTCCAAAATCAAAATATGAAGCTATCAAATACTCAAAGAAGAAGTTGAAAAACTGAAACTCTTCTGGAAAGGCGGATCTCTTGATAGTACCACCTATTTATTTGCTTCTTATTGCACAAAAAAGGGAGTCCTCATCATCCATGCCCTCTCTTTTAGCTTATATTCGGGTAGAATCACTGTGATAGAAGACCATGTTTTGACAGATTCTGGAGCTGAGAAAATAGGTTCTTGTTCTCTTCGATAAGAAGCTCAGCCTTCTCTCTTAGCTTCTTGTTTTGTTGTATGATGTTTTGGTTTTCAAGGGAGAGTTCCAAGTTCTTGAACACCATCTTTGTTTTGTGCTCCACCATTTTCACCCCCCTCTCTTCCTCTTTGACTTTCTTTGCCAATCTTCTCCTGTTTCATTGCAGGAAAAACAATAAACAAGCTTTTGAGCTTGTGTGGTACTATAATTCTTATTTTTATATCTGTAACAAAAAACTAAAAATTTCTTTTTTTTTAAAAAAAATTAATCAGATATGCTTCTCAATTTTTACAAAACCTAAAAATAAAAAATCTAAAAACCTAGATTTCTTTATTGCCTTGTTTTAAAATGAAGGAACAAATTTTGGGGTTTAGTTTCTGTTTGGGTTGATATACTTTGAAAAGAAGTTGGATTACCCGATATAATAATTAGAAGTTATTACTCTAAAACAAACATTAAATGGAAATAATTTAAAATAATGTCAACTAATAACTCTAGACAAGAAAAGGTTACCTCTTGAGAATCTGAATATGGTTACATCTTCTTGATGGTGTTGATTGTGTTAGTTTTATACACATCCTCTTGAGACTTGTGTTTCTTGTTTCTTTATTTTTTGGAAATTGCTGTACAAATGGAAGAGCTGATGAGTGAAAAGAAAAAAAAACTTGGGAAAAAGATGGGTTTTTATAGAAGTTGTTTGGAGAGATGTTTTTTAGGTGACTTTGAAAGGGAGAAAAGGAAGAAGGTGGGTTTTTAATGGAAATTATAGCAGTAGGGGGCTCATGATGACAAAGAGACATCAAATGCACCGAAAATAAAAATCCCGAATTTGTTGATGGAGAAGAAGACGACTGCAGAAAAAAAGCAAGACATCAGTATTTTAGAGAAAAATGGGAAATTTGTAAAAAAAAAAAAGTGTTTTAACCGTCCAACCGCTCCGGTATAAACACCTCAAAAATAGAGAATTATTGAGAAAAAGCAAAATTTTCTCTATATTTACAGGAAGATACAAAACGCTAAACATTTAATTCTTTGTTAATTCCAATGGCAATCGCTTGGAATTCAATTGTCGTACTAGACGCCTAGGTGCTTGCTTCGTATGAAGATCGATTCTTCATCGAGAAAATTGCATCCCTTTGAGAGAATGAAGAAATAGAGCAAGGTTAGTTCCTCCGATTTTAGCCTTGATTTTTTAGATTCTAGGGTTTGTTCCCAATTCAAGTGTTTCCAGATTGTTTCAAAGGACTCTGATTTTCAATCAACAAAGCCTCCTCTTTCCGGGTTCTATTCTATCAAGTTGTGTAGCCTTGAATTTTCGAATTTAATTGTTCGTAACTCATAATGCAAATAATGAATCTCCCTAACCACTACTAAAAAACTGTCAAATACTAATGATTTTAGCCACCAAATTAGTATGTTGCAAAAGTTATTGCTAATAGCCACGACAACAGCGACGAATTAACAACGTCGAAGCTAAATATGCGTCGAAGAAAAACGGTCATTGCTAAGGTCGTGGCCAATGCCCGATTAAATGATGTCGTCACTGAGTTCGTTGCTAATAGCCACGAAATTAGTAGCTGTAGCTGTAATCGTGGTAATTTAGCAACGACGTGAAGCACGTGCCCCCAACGTGCGGATATTTGTCGACGAAGGTAGCGACGAATCAGTATTCCATGGCCAATATAAGCGACAAACATAGAGTTTGTGGCTAACGTCGAAGCAATTTCGCCTCAACCATTATGCGATGGTCTATCCGTGGCTAATAGCTACGATTTTAGCGACGACAAATGTATTTGTTGCCTTTCGAAAAGGGCGGAGACGTGTAGCCACGTAATACGTTCGTAGCAGAGGTCGTGGCTAAAATAGATGAGGTCATTAATGATCGAATTGAAGTTTTACACTTTTACAGACGCTATATGTACGTTAACTGTACTTTGCCTTCTTCTTCATTTTCCCCCAACACTCATACCAGAGGAGCCCCAATTTCGATCCGATTCAAAAAAATTCGATATCATCATCGATCGAGCTAGCTGATATCGAGCCTCATCATGAGTGGTGATTAATTAATTAAGGTACGTATACGTATATTTGTATATATGTCTTTCAAAAATTTAAATTAAATGTATATATATATGTCAATGGACGACGCAAATTTTGGAAGAAATTTTCGATCCTTAAAATAAGCTTATATAGCTAGCTAATTTTATTTTCCATTATAATGTATATATATATATATGTATATATATATAATATATATATATATACATATATATATATATACATACATACATATATATATACATATATTTATATATATGTATGTATATATATATATGTATATATATATATGTATATATATATATATACATATATATATATACATACATATATACATACATACATATATATATATATATATATATATATATATATATATATATATATATATATATATATATATATATATATATATATATATATATATATATACCCGGATCTCCTTCCTCCCGTTCTCTCCTCACCGCGAGATCCAAATCTCTCAAAGATCACACCCGGGGATGGCGGAATCGAAGATTCTTCTCACAAAATTAGCCGCAAAACTGCAAATAATCTCCAGAAATAAGGCATCGACGCAATTCAAAGGCACAAAAGCACAGAGGTACGCAATTCAATCGCTGGATAAACAAAAATCGCTTGAAAAAAGGGCACAGAGGTACGCAACCGAATTCCTTCGATAAACTTGATAACTATGCTTAATTTCTGGAATCGTTGGATAAACATTGCATATCACTACAAAATTACAAAGTAAAATACAATTTCTAACAACAACATTCACAATCGAACTCAATTTATGTAATCGCATATGAACAACAACCTAGGGTTTTCAAAAAAATTCCTAACAGAACGATTAATAAACTCATATGTACTGATTCTTTTAATTTTTCAATCCAAGCATATTGATAGTTCAATAAATGCATATAGATCTACATTTAGTTATTAAATACAAGCATATTCATAGTACATTAAATGCATCAGTACTTGCTTTAACTGGATAGAATGCATTCGAGATTCATAATGCACCATAACAACAATTTAGTTTTATGTTTTGGGATGTGTTAAATGATGACAGTGATAGGTAGGCTCAAAGATAAGTTTGATTTGCTGTGTTAGATACAGATTACAACAACACATATTGATTAATAGATGCATTCTTTACATCACAGATTGCATATTAAAAATGGAGTTTGATATGGAAGCAAACACTGAAAATAGACAAAGTTCAGATGCATCTACTACTGACATTGTTGCTAGTGCAATACCACTTGCTGTTTTGCCTCCCGAAAGTGATGTTGAGCAGACGCAACCACAAGAGCCACTACCTTATAGAATATTTGTCTCACCAAACAGTACAAAGTCCTGGATACCAGTATACAGTGAGGAATTGAAGCCATCAGAAAATAAGGTTTATCAGACAATGGAGGAAGCAATCAGAGCATATTTTGATTATGCATATAGGGCTGGTTTTGATGTAAGACATGGAGCAATAGTTAAGGGTGGAGGGTTAACTAGACTGAAGTACTTGTATTGCAACAAGTCAGGATACAAGAATGAGAGTAAAACAAAAAGTATGAGAAATCGATTGTCTAGAAGAGTTGGGTATACATCTAGGATTATAATCAAGCATTTTGAGGGTAAGGGGTTTGTTGTGACAAAACTTGATGAGAAACACACACACACACACACACTTTAGTGGATGAATTGGGAAAAGTCTACATGAAGAGAAATAGAAAGATGCATACTCATCATCAAAAGTTCGTCCTTGATTGTGCAAAACAAGGAGTTGGGACAGCAAGATCTTACAGATTGTTTCAACAAATGGTTGGAGGGTACAACAATGTTGGGCCTTTGGCAATTGATTTTAAAAATCAAAGAAGAGATCTCCTAGCTTATTTTAAAGGGTATGATGCTCAGGTAGTTATTGATCGGTTCTTCAACAAACAAGAAACATGCAATGCATTTTACTTTGCATATGATGTGGATGAAGAAAACCAGCTCAACAAATTGTTCTGGAGTGACGCTGCTTCTAGGAAGAACTACTCATTGTTTGGAGACATTGTATCATTTGACTCAACCTATAATACGAACAGGCAAAACAAAAAGAAATAACTGATTATTATATTATTTTTTATCATATTGCATTTTTAAAAGTATAGTATCATATTTCAGTAATGTAAGTACACTGAAACACACCTATTTGCTGTCTGGAAGGTACAAAATGGTTTTCAGCCCATTCACAGGATATGACCACCACAAAACTTGTGTGCTATTTGGGGCAGGACTTCTGCAAAATGAAATGTTGAATCATACGTGTGGCTGTTTGATCATTTCAAGAAGGCAATGGGTCTGATGTGCACGCAAATTGCCATATTTTCTATACACATAAAAGTCCATTTTATCGTCTTTTGCATGCATATTAATGGGAAAACATGGGATTAGTGTAGTTTATGCTTAAATGTCAAATATATGGGTCTGCACGAGTTTCTATGTGATTTTGCAGAAATCAGATAAAAATGGACGGATTTGGAAAGAGCGGAAAATGAACTCGAAGTCTTCTGAAGAGGTCGAAATCGACTGGGGACCTCGACATCGAGTGCAGCAGAGACATAGGAATCGAGCAGGAAATGAAACAGAGCATGTCGACATAGAGAGGTCGATATCGACGTCTGAAGGTCGATATCGATGTTGCCAGATCGAGCTAAATGATAGAAGTCGAGTGCCAGTTTGAGTGGGAGAAGGAAAGCTCGAGATAGAGTTTCACAGGGGTCGATATCGATGTTCAAGGTCGATATCGACCATGCCCGCAGAAGAATACGACTCAGATTTTGATAGAATTCTATCCGAAGCTTGCACGTCTATCCTAAAGTCGAGATTTCTTCTCTTCAACACCAGATCTATCATATGAAGGCTGATTTACCATAGGAATTTTAGTTTTTACTTTTATTTAAGTTTTATCTTAGAGAATAAAGATAAAGTTTCGAGTCTTTATCGACATCTATAAATAGTGGCCAGTAGGGCTGAGTTTAGGCATCCAAGCACATTCAATTTGACATACAATTCAGTTCCAATTACTGTAGTAACGAGTTAGAGAGAGAGAGAGGGCCGAGTGGAGTTTGTGAAGCGAGAGCGGAGTGTCTTGTTCGGTTGTACTTTCTCTTTTGCAAAGTTTAATTCAAAGTAGTTTTCTTTCAATGACGATGATGATGTGCATGATGAGGAGCGAGTAGTCAACCCACTTCTAGGGTCGGGGTGAGCCCGACGATTGTGATGTAGGGTAAGTGCATCAAAGGTATGACTTTTATGCAATTCCGTCTTCTATCCCATGCATGATCCTTTGCGAAAGTTAGGGAGATTCATTATTTGCATTATTGAAGCAAAAGCCACTCATATTGTGAACTTGAATTGCTCATGAATTGGATAGTAACTCTTAGGAACTGTGCGAGAGCCTCTAATCACCTAAGTGTTGATAACGAAAGTTATTTGACGGAAAGGCATTAAATTTCATAACTTTAGCATAAAACTTGCATTGTTATCGTTGTGGCGTGAAATCCCGACTTTGGAAGATTTTTAATTAATTGAAATCAATATAAAAGTTTTAGTTTTGTTTCTGATCATCCTCCTTTCCCATTCTACTTTCTTCGGACTCTTTTCCGACAAATTGGTTACGAAAACAGTTTCTGTGACAAGCATCAAAATCGACTGTAAGGGTCGATATCGAGGTCTAACGTCGATATCGAGGTCTCTGCTTGACGTCGACTTTGCTGCTTTTGTCTTCTGCAGGAACTGCGCTAGGAAATCGACCAGAACTGAGGTCGATATCGACCAGATTACTCGATATCGAGTGTCTTCTGAGGTCGAAAGCCTTGATTGTGAGTACAACAAGGGAAGCGCTGACATACCTCCTCGTGGATTCGATCCTGAATTACCCTACTACTACAAGGGAGGGGATTCTTATAGTATTTGTTTGGGACATGGAGTTAGCCTAGTTGTGCATTGTTTATTTGAATTATTTGAATCCCTACTATCACCCCCGTAGCGAACAGGGTCACTGCCCAACAATATTCACAACAGATCAAGACCCATCAATGAAGATAGTTGTAGAGAAGGTCTTCCCCGAGACAAGACACAGACTATGCATGTGGCACATCATGGAGAAGGTGTCTCAGAAAATTGACAACACAATGATTGGCTACTCTACATTCACAAACAAGCTGAGAAACATTGTTTGGAACATGAAAATGACACCAGAAGAGTTTGAAACAGAATGGAAAGATTTGATGGACAAGTTTGGAATGGCAAACCACTCGTGGTTATCTGATTTGTTTCTTCACAGAGAAAATTGGATACCTGCATACTATAGAAATTTCAAGCTCGGCGGATTAGTGAGAACAACATCCATTTTAGAGAGCATGAACCACTTCTTCCGTAAGTTTTCCAACTGTGCAGCCAATTTAATAGAATTTGTGTTATACTATGACAGTGCAGTTGAAACAGAAAGGCATAATCAAAGGAAGAATAACTATGATTGCACAATCCTGAAAACCAAAACTGATCTCACCACTTCCGTTGGAGAAGCATGCATCAACATTGTATACACTGAAAATATGGTAGAAGTTTCAGGAAGAGTTGAGTGCTGCATTGTACAACTGTAGAGTCACCAATGTGACAGAGATTGAAGATATAGAGTTATATACTCTGAAGCAGCAAAACAGAAAGATGTACACTGTTGAGCACCAGATTGCTAATCATCACTGCAGTTGTTCATGGAAGTTATTCATTAGAAATGGATACCCTTGCAGACACATATTAGCAGTTTTGAAAGATTTGCAAGTGGAGAAGTTGCCAGAAACACTGATATTGACACGCTGGACAAAGGCAACAACACTAAGCAATGTGTTTACACTTGATAACAGTGTTGTCAGACAATCAAAGAAAAGGAGGAACAAAAACTGTAGTTTACAGACATGTTATCAGAATTTCATTCATGTGTAGACATCATTAAGGACAACAGAGAGCAGATCAAACGTTTCACAGACAGCTTGAGAAAGGCAAAACAGGAGCTCCTGATGTCCACAACAAATCCAGAATCTTCTTCAAACTCAAAAACAAACATATTCGATGAGTTTGCTGGGGTTCGCCGACCTGAGAATGTTACAATACAGGATCCAAAACAAGCAAAAACAAAGGGGTGCGGGAAGCGATTGAAAAGCGGAAAGGAGATATCAATGGAAGCGCAAAAAAGGGGGAAAAGATTATGTTTTATCTGCAATCAATATGCTCTTTTCAACAGCAGAACATGCCCAAAAAAGAAAAAATGAGAGCACTCACCAACAGACTTAACTGTTGATCACAAAAGCACTTTTTTTTATGATCTAACGTTGTTTGCACTTTTACTTATTATCAGTGAACATCAAGGATATATGTTTGCACTTTTACTTATTAGTAGTTAACATCATGGATGTATGTTTGCAGTTTTACTTATTATCAGTGAACATCAAGGATATATGTTTGCACTTTTATTTATTAGCAGGGACCATCAAGGATATAATTTACATAGAGAGCCATTAATAAAAAATGCATTAATAATATAAAATTTGGAGATATATGTGAACAACAGAAACTTCAAACAGTATAAAAACAACTTTACTTTATATTTGAACATAAGATGATTAAATTTGAACATCATTTATTTATAATTGAACATCACAATATTACATTTGCATGCATTACTGGAAAAAAGCACAACATAAATATAAATGTGCACAACACAATTTTAAATGTGAACACCTATTAATAGGAGGAAATCGAGTTCTTAAATACAAATATAAAGATATATAAATGTAAACCGACTCCTAGCCTATGTAAATAATTACAAGACTTTCTCCCGTTGTAGTAGAAGGGTAGTCAGGATCGATCCACGAGGAGGCAGGTCAGCGGGATCCTCGTAGCGTCGGAAATCTCACGTTTTTCTTCGACCAGAAGCCTCGATTTCGACCTTTGTGATCAATGTCGACCTCGGCTATCGATCCTTTCTGCAACAGAAGACCTGTAGAGACAAAAACAAGCAGTCGATATCGACAGGGGAAGGTCGATATCGATGTTAGCAGACAAAATCGACTGGCTCAGAAGACTACCAGTTGACACAGGTGGTCGATTTTGACGTGGGGGAGGGGTCGATATCGATGTTCAGTAACTCAACCGACGAAACTCATTGGTCGATATCGACGTCTGTTGGTCGATATCGATGTCTTCTTCTACAAAGTTGTTAGCTTTTGTCGTCAAAGAAAGGCCGAAGACTTTAGGATGGATGAGGATGCGATGAACAGAAATAAAACAGGGTTTTGATGAATAAACTTATATAAAAAGCAACTCCTAGGATTAGGGTTTACCACAACGCTAACCAATGCATGCGATAAGGCAAATAAGACGGACAATTGCGCTATTTCACCCGAGGGACGAGCTTTCGCTGTACACCAACTCTTAGGATTACTCTTGCAAATCAACCTAATTGTCTCTACAAATTTTATGTTTATAACTCAATTTGTTAGCATGAATCCCTTTTCTTTCGATTAGGACTAAACATAGAATCGTAGGAGATGATATAGACACAACGATATCAATATCTAACACTTACCTCAGGCACGCATGGCTAACGTCAGGCTTACCTCGACCCTAAGAGCTTTGGGGGACTACTCGCACCTCATCATGGAACTCATCATTGATTGAAAGAAATAAATTTGCATTAAACTAAAAACTCCGAAGCTTTACAACTCAACGTCGGCTTTCGCAAACGCCAAACCTTAAAACTTCTCTCTAACTCTATTGCTATTGATTGTGTGTCTGTGTGGATGGATGATTGAATGCCAGCCCCCTAGGGCTTTATTTATAGGCTACTAACCCTTGCTAGCCAAGGATTGTAACTTCTATCTAAACTATGAACTCTATCCAAACAATTAGGATAGGTCTTTTATTTTGATAAAATTCTACTAACTTGATAAAACTTAAAGGTAAAAAGTAGATAAATCCCAGCTGCCAAATATCTATAGTTACAGGATTATTCGTGCCTTTTTGAAGATAAAATTTCCAATCCGCGTCTCAAAATCGTATCTATCTTCTGTCGAGATATGGTCGATATCGACTAGTGAGGTCGATATCGATGTCTGTGTTTCTGCTCGACTTGTCCATCTCTACTCGATTCCTGGGTTGAGGTCGATATCGATGATGTAAGGTCGATATCGAGTGCTTTTCTCTGCTGTGTGATGATCTGTCTCGACACCCAGTTCTGTGTAGATGTACTGTAGTCGATGTCGACGTTGTAAGGTCGATATCGACCTCTCTTCTGCTCTCCTTGGTTTCTTCGTTTTGACTCCGATTTCGCTCGAATTCCTGCATGGTTAGCTCAAAACTTGTGCAGACTCTATTTCTTGCACGTTAGCCCATTCTTACACAAGTTTATATTCTTTTGAACCTTTTCTTTGGAAATCGAATGAAATATGAAGTCAAAAGATGCAATAAAAAGAGGTACAAATATGTACATCAACACCAAAGAGTTATTTTGGATAGATGGGAGAAGATTGCCATCACACCCCCATAAATGAATTAAATCATCATTTTCCAAGAATTCAAAACACGATACAATTTCAAAAAATCCTTTTAAATATATAAATAACATTAATAATAAATGAATCATCAAAAGTGGGAGGAAAAATAAAAAATTTAAAACTATATTATTACAGATGCACAATATGATTTTTTGTTAGCATAAAATCAAATTATATTTGAACAACAGATACTTCAAACAGTATAAAAAAGCACTTAAACTTTAATTAAAAAAATGCACTTGGAAAAGAAAATATGCACTTAAACAGAAATATAAATGAAAAGTATATTAGAATATGAGCACAACATTATGAGTATTTCACTAAAACTTTAATTTATATTTGAACATAAGATGATTAAATTTGAACACCATTTATTTATAATTGAACATTGCAATATTCCATTTGCATTCAATATTGATATAACAACACAACATACTTTTAAATGTGCACACCAAAATTTTAAATGTGAACAAGAAAAAGTTATTTTGGACAGATGAGAGGAGATTGCCATCACAACCCAAAAATGAATTAAATAAGATTAAAAACATGAAACAATTAAAAAAAACCTTTTAAAAATATAAATAACATTAATTAAAAATGAATCAACAAATTGGGAGGGAAAATAAAAAATTTTAAAACTATATTATTGCACATGCACAATATGATTTTTTGTTAGCATAAAAAAAATTATATTTGCACAACATTAATTTGCAATACCACAATTCATATTTAGGTATACTGATACATATGCACAACATATCTTTATATTTGCACAACATGCATTTATTGTTGCACGAAGTGATACTTTTGTCAGACCACACTCGCCAGATTTAAGTTTAATTACAAAAATTATAAAATCAAGACCCAGGCCATAAAACAAAAACATAAGAGCGCATAAACAGTACACTTAAACACAAAGAAGCAACATCATAACTAATAGTGATAAAATTCCTCAACACAAGACATTCCAAATCCTAAGTTGTTAGATCCCACAACATTCACAAAATGTACCACAGTATCAACATAAAATACGAATAGAGTTATACCCCCAAACCAAGTAGACCCCAAAATGGGTATACCCTACCAACAACTGCCCAAACACAAGTAAAACTGTCCAACCCAACCAAATAACCTACATATAACAGATATATACTTATAGAAGAGGCTAACTGTTAACAGTTGCCATTGAATATCAATCAAAACTGCAGCTTCTGACCCTGGACTCCTTTTAATGTCAATCTTGTGTGAGACTTGGCTACCTCAAGAACTTGAGTGCACACCGCATTAACATCTGAGCATATGATATCAGCCAAATATTTATGCCGCAGCTTTGATATATTCTTCTCACTTCCTTTATCAAATCCATGTTTGAATCCCTTTTCAACTCCAACAAAAGTTTCCATATGCCGCATAACACAGACCCCTGAATGCATGCTCTTATCATCACCAGCCCAGGGTAGATTAACATTTGAGGATGTTGAATTTATAATTAAATCTGACTTAACTACTAATCCTTTATTCCTCAAATAGTCAATAAGAAAATCTCCCTAGACAAAAAAGGAATTATATAATAAGAAAAAGAGCACACTTGAATAAATTAGAAATAAATTTTAATTTCAAATATATAAAATAAAAAATAATAAAACTAACCAAACAGTCTACTGCTGATATAAACGAGACAGCTGAAGGATCAGTAGGAGGGGAAACATCAAGGATTTGGGTAAGTTTATTCTTCAAATTGAAGACTACCATGAAAAATTCTTCTTCACGTTCAACAGCAAACACAAACTACAAAAATGCAAAAATCACACACATATTTAAAAAACTAAGAAAAATTTTAAGATGATAGAAGAAGTTAATTTGTATAAAGCAGTAAACAAAAAAACAGTAAAAGTACCATATCAACATCTTTTAAAGCAATGTGAGGAGCCATTGCCAATGAAGAATCAAGTCGAAGAGTAAACTTCTCAAACTAGTTAACAAAGCCCTCAAGAGAGACATTGGAGGGAAAATCCTACAGAAAAGACAAACACAAAAAAATAAAATAAAATATTAGTTAAAAAAACAAGAAAGGATAAGATGGACTTGGAACTAAAAGACTACAATAAAAATAAAACTTACAGAGGAATGAACTGGCACAAAAAACCTTAATGGAGAAACATCACTTCTGAATTGTTCTTTATGGTTGAGAAGGGCAGACCATGCAGCAATAACACCATAGGACACATAGAAATCCTCTTCAAGACTTTTCATATCATGCCTACTCACTTCTACAACCTTGTATTTAAACAGAACCTCACTGCATTGGGAAACAGTAAACATAATATGAAAAACAATAATAGAATAATTAAAAAAACTTTAAATAATGATTAAAAAAAACTAAACTTACGTGGAAGAAGCTGTCTTCTTAGCTAAATAGGCAGACACAATATGCTCAGTGCCAGACACCACATCATTAATATCAATAATTCTTGAAAAGTAAGGACCCCGCAAGGTTAAAGAAGGTTTGGAAGACCTTCTACCAACACCATCTTCCCCCTTCCCAACATCTTGTTTTTCAGCTATTGTACTTAAGTTACAGACACGAGAAGACTTACGAGAAGGCAATGGAATAGGAGATTTCATCTTCTTTCTAGACACTAACGGATTCCCAAGAGGAATGACACTTGTAGGAGGGACACCTGTTGAAGGACCAGAATCAGAAGCTTTTTGGGCAGGAGCAGCCTGATACCCTTGGTGAAGAGGTATATCATTCACATATTCTTTAGCAATATTAACAACTGCTTCTGGTATCCCTTGAGTGGCAGCAGAAGAATTTGATGCATCTTTACCAGTCTTTTTTGCATATTCAGACCCAGTTTGTGTATCAATATCAGACTTAAACGCAGGATCAGAGCCAAATATGTCAAATGAAGTTAAATCCTCAAAAACATTTATTTTCATTTTCCCTTTGTTCTTATAAGCCAACTCAATCTGATTAAGACACTCAATCAATTCAGGATCTGACCAAAATGCTGAGTTTGGAGAATCATCCATATATGACTTATCAGCACGATCAGGAATAGGAACATCTGATAGACCCGCCAACCCTAACAGCTTATTACCCTCACTAAGAAGTGTCTTAACTTTAGCATCGCCTTGAAGCTCAGATGGGATTTTGGTAGAAAAATCAGCAAAATCAGAAATAGCAGACGCAAGCACTGATGTCTTCTGCACAAAAGACTGTATCCAAGCCTAAAAAATACAAACACACACACACAACAACAACAACACAAAAACACACACAATTAATTATAAATTCATCAACTAACTGGGTAAAAAAAATAATTAGCCTCAAAATATATATAAAAAAGATACAATAAAAGAAACAATAAAAGGAAACTACAATAAAATATTAGCACAACAAAACGGGTTAGATGCAAATAAGTATATTATATTTAAACAACTCATTATTATAAATGCACAATCAGGGGGATCACATAACATACAGCAAAACACAAGCAATATTTGAAAACTATGAATCAAAATAAGAGTAAGATAAAAAAATGTAAGAAAAATATTTAAAACCTCAAGGGGAGATGGATCCTTTCCAGATACAGGGTCTTTATCAGAAGGTTGATCGTTGCATTGAGTAGTGGACGGCGAAAGAACATTACAAGCAGAAACAGGATTGCCCTAAGTGGAGGGGGATAGATTGCCTATCTTGGATCAACCCACGCCCAAAACCACCACTTTCAATGTCATCAGTCTCACGCTGACGCAATAATGCAGAGTTCAACCCCACAAATACAGGGAAAGACCGAGACGCCCTCTTAGATGCAACACTTGTAAATAGCTTGACCCTATCCATGTAAAGCAACTAAAACAAACAGGATAAAAAATGAAAACATTATCAAACACATATGAATATAATTAGAACAATATGAAAAACACGTAAAAACAAACACAGAAACTGAACTCACAATCAAGAATAGAAGAGGCCCTCGAAAGTGGCCAACCTTGTTCTTCTCCCACCCCTTCTTTGCATCAACCAAACTTTCTAATAAAAAAGCACACCAGTTCAGATCTTTAAAATCACCCAAATCACCCACTGATCTGACCAAATTTTGATTAGCAAGACCATTCCCAGGACTGTCAACTACCAAAGAATGAAAAACCACAAGGAAATTGGTCAGAAATTTATCACCACATTTAACATTAGCTATTAACTTGTGAATAACAACAGATGGGGTTATATGTTCCACATTTCCAAGTGATATCCTCTAATTCTTCACACCATCAAAATTCTCTTTGCAACTCTTCCTAGAGACCAAATTCTTTCCCAACGGTAATCCTAAAGTGATATGAACATCTATATCACTTATTTCAAATTTCCCACCATCATTCATTAGCAAACAACACTTGTTTGCATCAAAATTATCAACAAGCCAGTAGCCCAAAGATAGAGGCAGAGACCCTATATCCGGCTCAAACAAAACCCCAAAACCAATTCCCCGAATACAATCTTTTTGGTTTTCATTCAATTTACGAAGAGCAGATACAAACACGCGAATGTTGCATCTTGACTTCAATGTTGGGAACTTTTTCGCTCTAGTCTTCCTCACCTTCTTAACAAACAAATTCCTACCTCCAACATCAGCTTGTACATCAGATGGATGAGATAGCACATCAGTATTGTGATTCCCCACATCTGACTCTTCAAGATGAACACCATCCAACCTAGTAATTTCTTCCTCAACATGAACATCAGTGCCCTTTCCGTTACCTGCATCACCAGGACCCACACCCTGAGATGGAACTTCACCACATTGGACACTCCCTACATCACCGGTTCCCTCTTCAGTCCCTCCACCAACACTAGTATCCCCATCACACAAGAGTTTTGGAATAGCAGACCTTCTGGACAAAACCTCAGGTGATGCAAATATACGAAGCACTTGATTTGGTGTCTTATGTGTTTGATTTTGGAATAGCAGACCTTCTTATTTGGAGATGCAGAATCCTTCCGAGAACGCTGAATAAGGGGGTGTGTATCTTCAGACTCAAGTGAATCTTCAACTTGACAATAAGAGAAATCTGGAGAATCCCTTGACAAATCAACTACAGAGCGCTTTACACCAGATTTTTTCAATCGTTTTCCAGTTCTAGTTGGAACAATAATTTCAGTAGACTGAGACCTCATCCATGGACGTTTACCTTTACAAATAAAAAAATGCATTAAAAAAGATAAGATCAAACACATAAGACACCAAATCAAGTGCAAAAAATAAGAATATAAACGAAAAACAACAAAATACTACCGCATGGACCACAATAAAAGACAGAAATAAAAAAAAATACTCTAGAAACCACATTAAGAAAGGAAAAACTCAACAATCATCAAACGACAATAAACACAAACCTCGAAAACACATAAAAACCCTAACAAAATAACACATATTAAAACAAAAAAACACATCCGACCAACAATAATCGATGTTTAACAGAAATATAGAACAACTATACTCCAGAATCAACAAAAAAACTGAAAACCTCATAATCGAAACACAATCGCAAACTAAAGATAAAAAAACATAGCAAACACAGCTCAGTCGAACACAAAAACGAAAATTAAGTACGAAAGCGGAATAATTTAGCAAAGAATAACAAAGATTAAAGAGAAAACCTAACATTGCGAAGCTGAATCCATGACGAACAGAGCTCAAAATCAATTTTGGATCGAAAATCACTCGAGAGAAGCGAAAAGGGAAAAAGCATAGAAAGAGAGAGATGTGTGAGGAACGAGTAAAAAAAACGGACGGAAATAACTACGCTCGAAGGTAGCAAAATAAATGAAACGGATAGAAAATTAAATGACCTGCAGCCCACCATTCAAAAAAGCCCATTTTCACTTTAAGCCAAATTTTCATTTTAAGAAACATTTTCATTTGAACCATTACCTGTATATATATATATACATGTGCAGATCGATATCGATATATATATATATATATATATATATATATATATATATATATATATAGGGATTGACTCCGGTGAAAACCTCAAATTGCGGTAAAAACCGTGAGGACTACTTTATAGCTTGGTTTATTTGAAACCCGTGCTAAAAACCTCAATTACATAGTGACTTTACAACTCAGTTCAACCTAAAAACTGTGCTAAAATCTCCAGTTTTAAAATAACATATGACTTTATATATCGGTTAAACCTAAAAACCGTGCTGAAAACTCATGTTTTAAAATTACATTAGTGACTTTATAGCTCGGTTTTATTCAGAACCGGGCTAAAATATGTGACCTTATAGATCGGTTCTATTTATAACCGGGCTATAAAGCTAGTGAACGGGGCTAAAAAGCCGGTCCTCACAGGTTTTTACCGCAATATTGGTTTTCACCGGAGCGCAACCCTATATATATATATAACATTATGGATAATCGAGCGTGGATGTATGATATGTACTTGTCAGGCAGTAGAGGATTGAAGTCTGAATATTTCATTGGGGTAGATAAGTTTATACAGTTTGCATCTTCTCAACCGAATTACATGGATGAGGGTAAGATAAAATGTCCATGTAGAAAATGTGTTAATTGGAAATTTGAGTCGATAGATGACGTGAAGGACCACTTATATAAGCGTGGTTTTCTGGCTGATTATTATCGGTGGACAGCGCATGGTGAATCAGCCCAGACATTCGTTCCTCCATCTAACTATCCCAAAGAAATGGTATGGGATCAGTGGGCTATGTATGCTGAATTAACTGCAGAACAGAGGATGGTGTTTGATGTTGTAGGCTCGAAATTTGTTCCTCCATCGTGGTGTAATGTTCGCAATGATCATGGTCGACGTACGAACACTCGTAGTGAAGGTGGATTCCAACCAGAAGACATAGAGGTTGATGAAATGAGAGAAGATCTTGTAGCCGCCGTTGATGGTACTGATATCGATATTGATGGGGTCTCCATGCTATTTGCAAATGTGTTGAAAGCGGCTGATGAAACGGTGTTCCCAGGGTGTAGTTCCCATACACAATTGTCCTTTGTGAGTAGGCTCATGAGTTTAAAGTGTGAGTATAATGTTCCTCAAAACCTCTTCAACTGGTTCTTGCAGTTGTATGATGAAGTGTTGCCTCGAGGACACAAGATTCCGACCAGTTACTATGAAATGGAGAAAGTCGTTCGTAGTTTAGGTTTGCCTGTGGAAAGAATATCCATGTGTCCCAATGGTTGTATGTTGTATTGGAAGGATGATGCAAATGAAGAATCTTGCAAGTTTTATGGTCATGCAAGATATGAGGAGGTGGGAAGTAGTGCAAGTAAACGCATACCGCATAAAGTTTTATTCTACCTACCTTTGATTTCGCGACTGCAGCGATTATATGCATCTGAGGTGACTGCTAGGCATATGACGTGGCACGCATGTCATGAACCGGATAAGGGGGTGATGTCTTATCCTTCAGATGGAGAAGCGTGGAAACGGTTAGACACTAAACATCTTGAATTCGCTTCTGAGGCTCGTAATGTTCGTTTGGGTTTGTGCACTGATGGGTTTCTAACCTTTAATAAATATGGACAGAATTATTCTTCTTGGCATGTTATTGTGACACCTTACAATCTCCCCCCTAGCATGTGCATGAGAACCGAGTACATGTTCTTGTCGCTGAGAGTGCCAGGTCCTCGAAACCCGAAGAGGTTAATTGATGTTTGCCTCCAACCACTTATTGATGAGTTGATGCAGTTGTGGTTGTATGGTGTGACCATTTATCATGCCTTTAAGCAAGAGCACTTCATCATGCGTGCAGCTCTACTTTGGACGATTAGTGACTTTCCAGCATATGCAATGCTGTCAGGATGGAGTACTGCAGGGCAGTTAGCTTGTCCCATTTGTATGGAAAGAGGAGTGGATGCTTTCCGGTTACAAAATGGAAGAAAGCCTTGTTGGTTTGATTGCCATAGGAAATTTTTAGAAGTCAACAATCCATGGCGCCGAAATAAGACTGACTTCTACAGAGGGCATGTAGAAACAGCATTGCCACCCCCATTGCTAACAGGGGAATAGATATAGGAACGGGTTCTCCATTTTCCAACGGCTGTAGAGGATCCACTACACAAGCCCCAAGACTATGGCGTTTCGCATAAGTGGACGAAGTAGAGTATTTTTTGGAGACTACCTTACTGGAAAGATCTTCTAGTTTGACATAACTTAGACGTTATGCACATTGAGAAAAATGTGTTTGACAATGTGTTTAACACTGTGATGGTTATCCCTGGGAAGACGAAGGACAACTTAAATGCACGGAGGGATATCAGTCTGTAATGTAGTCGTCCTGAGCTTGAGGTGGATGAAAATCATAGTGGTTCAAAACCAAAAGCAATATACACCTTATCAAGAGATAAGAAGAAGAAGGTGGGTCAATGGTTGAGGTCTATGAAGTTTCCTGATGGTTACGCTTCTAATGTGGGTAGATGTGTCCAAAGTGATGATTGTAGTCTCGTAGGGATGAAGAACCATGACTGCCATGTGTTTATGGAAAGACTTATTCCAATTGCCTTCAAGGAGTTGCTTCACCCAACAATTTGGGGTCCTCTCACGGATCTGAGTATCTTATTTCAGACCATTTGTTCGTCGACGTTGTCAGTTGACCACATGGTGCAATTGCAATCCATGACCCCTTTACTTGTTTGTAAGTTAGAGCGTATCTTTCCACCTTCATTTTTTGATTCCATGGAGCATCTCCTCGTCCATTTGCCATATAAGGCACAAGTAGGTGGTCCTGTTCAATATCGATGGATGTATCCCTTCGAGAGATACTTGTTTCATTTGAAGTGCATCGTTGTCCAAAAGAGTCATGTGGAAGGATCAATTTGTATGGCTTACTTTAGGGAGGAAGTTGCTACATTTTCGGTGCACTACTTTCCATCTCATGTTCCGTCGAAGTTGAGGAGACCAGCAAGGAATGATGTGTCCGGATGCGGTGGTGAACCTATTTCCATTTTCAACTACCCTGGCTAAAGTAGTGGAAAAGGGAAAACAAGGTGGATGGCTGAAGATAGAAAGTGGAATGCAGCACACACTTACGTATTAATCAACTGTCCGGAAGTCCAGCCGTTCATCAGGTAATTAACTACTTACTTCATTAATTATAGTAGTGCGTTCATGAATTAATGTTTACATACATACATACATACATATATATATATGTATATCTATCTTTCTATCTGTCTGAGTATATCTCTTGATTTACACATAATCAGGTTGTTTGAGGATATGCGGGGTATTGACGCCGGAGATGATGTAATTGAACAAGAATTCACAACATGGTTTAAGGAATATGTATGTGACTGTTTCTCTTTTACCTTGCTCGGTAATTGCATGTTTTCTTCATTACTGTAAATTCAATATGACGTTGACTGACTTCAGTTGGCGCGCTGGATCTTATTGCAGGCCTTAACAAAAGGAAATGGAATTTAGACATATGATCTGTTGTGGTGCTTAGTATGGGGTCCAAATGTCAAAGCTACAACTCGTCCTGGGTACTTTGTTAACGGCTATAAGTTCCACACCGAGGAGCATGGCCTTGAAAAATCCACAACGAATAGTGGCGTTTGTGTCAAAGGATCCAACTATGCGAATAGAGAATCAGATTTTTTTAGGGTACTTGAAGAAATCATTGAGCGTGACTACCCGAGTGTACCGGAGAATCCTCTGCAAGTTGTGTTGTTTAAGTGTTGATAGTTTGATCCAACTCCACGTGGATCAAGAGTCCATCCAGTCTATCATTTTGTTGAAGTGAATCAGAAGAAACTATATCGGAAGTACGAACCGTTCGTGCTCGCTCAACAGGCAGTACAGGTCTACTATGTTCCATACCCAGGTGCTAGATGGGAACGAGTGGATTGGGGGCATGTTTGCAAGACAAGACCTCGGAATAGAATAGAGCAGAGGTGGGGGTCCAACGAGCCACCAGTATCTGTTGATGCCCATCAATATGATGAAATCATTACTCCTGACGTAGCCGTCCATATCACTGCCGATGAAGCGCGAGTGCAATTACATGATCTAGAAGGAACCTTCGATATATGCGACGATGGTGACAATGAAGATGGAAACGAGGGTGTTAGCGAAGATGAGTTCGAGGTTCATAGTGATGACGAAGATGGAATCGACCTGGAAGATCCGAACAACGACAACGATGACGAGGATTAATGGTCTGTTGTGATATATATATATATATATATATATATATATATATATATATATGTTTACATTATTTTGTGACTAGCTGATCCAATGGTATTACTGCATAAATCTGTTGTGGACATTCAAGTAACCTGGATCATTTTGATTACATTAAACACAAGATTAATGTACCTACAAAAGTGGCTTGCCTTCATTCATAACAAGTTCTCATCGATCCGTAATTAAGGTACACGTACAAAAGTGGTCGGCCTACCTTCGATTCATATTACACTTCAACCAAGCAACAACTTACCGAATAAGACAAGAATGACTACTAAGGTGAGTAACAAGCAGTTCTGGGTGCGCTTGGCATGTGCCTGGGAAGCAGAATCCGAGGAGAAGGCCAAGCAAAGGGCGACTGTAAGACTCGCCTGCTACCCACTAGCTCCTCATTGGCGGCTCGAACTCTGGCCAGCTCGACCTCACGACTATCACCTCTATCCTTACTGAGTCTAGGGCGAGCACTTAGGTAACGTATCATTGCTTCGAGTTCAAGGATGCGAGTGTTTCTATCAGTTGACTCAGCATTCTCCACACTGTGAGGATTCTCCACTGGATGATCACCAATTGGAGGTGCATTTTGTTTTGGACCTTTGTCCACACTGTGAGCATCATCAAGTACTAAACGCGCATTTTTTGGAGGTATTTGCGAACATTCTGCCTACAACCACATCAATACGTTGCTATATATATGTAGTAGGATATAATTAAGGGGGAATTCGAATCTTGTTACTTCCTGCTCCCAAGGATCATAGTCATCATCCCCGTGTATCCATGGGTATTTGCGTGAATCACCACTCGGCCAACTAGTGTCGGAGTCATAGCCCGCCATTCTTTCGAACTGTATAGAGTAATAACACAGTCTGAGAATTTTAATATATACAATATTACAGCTCAATCCCTCTTCAAAACACCCGACCCCAAAACCTGATATTGAAGGTCGAAACTAGTGTGTGCTCAATCCCTCTTCAATAGGACTTCATCTTCAACCCAGTTTTGCCCCTACCCCAAAACCTGATATATACAACATTACAGCTCAATCCCTCTTTAATAGGACTTCATCTAACCCAGTTTTGCCCCTACCCCAAATTAATGTCGCTGGTTTCATTTTACCCCTACCCCGATATCAGCAGGACTTCATCTTCAACCCAATTTTGCCTCCAACTGTAGGCCTTGTGAAGCACGCACACTATTTCTCTGCTAATGTAACCCTAGGCCTTTGCTTAAATCAAAATTGGATCTTTAAACCTAGGTTCGACAAATGAAAATGTTGTTTCCTACAGAGATTCCAAGAGCATTGAGCATGGATTTGGTGAGAAGAAAAAGTAGAGGAGGGTACGTACCTGGATATGCTGATCGATGGACGCCGGTGATCCTCTGTTGCCAACAACTTCGGAGTCGCCGAAAGACGCAACAAGAAGGAACTGATGATATATGTATGGAGTGGGCCTATTTTGTGGGCTTCAATTGTTTCTTTTATTCGGGCCAAAACTGTACCAAAAAATTAGGAGGGAAGTGAAATATTAGGAGGGAAACTGAAATATTTTGGCATTTCATCTTATGAGATATACGAATCCATCACCAATTTCTCTCTCCTTCACATCCAGTCGATCAGTGCAGGCTCTCCCCCAAAATTAAAGAATCTCCTCCTCGCTCAAGTGTCCTTCTCCCCCACTTTCGTGAATCTCATCACAGGTAATGGTCTTCTCTCTCGTTCTCACTTTCCTTCTTTAATTCATACTTTCCTCCTTCAATTCGTCGACCTAGGTTTTTGTAACTTCAAGTGAAGAGTTCAATTTCACACTTGAATTTCCTCACTGAAACTGTCGTTCCACCTAGGGTTGTTTACATCAAACAAGTACATTATTTCGTGGACCTAGGGTTCTAACACTTCAATTTCACACTTGAATTTCATCATTTTCGTTCCAACTATGTGTTTACATGAACCCAATGTTTTCATTTTACCTCTCAAGATTTCAACTTTAAGGCTTTAAGCTTTAGTATAAAGCACTATGTATAGATGAACTGCTTTTAATAGTTTTCGTTTCTCTTTGTTTAGTATGTTTATGCACTTGTGTTTCCTTTTCATGTAGCCTGTCACCCTGGGTCCTAAAATGGGTGGAGGGTTTTTGAACCGAGTATCAACCAGGATATCTGGTCGTCTACCCACAGGACGTGGGAACGACAACCCTCCCGCACAGATCGACCAACCTGGGAAATCTCCACCTATTGCACACTCTCCAGACTGTAATCCACCTACTCCACCATCTACAAATGCACCCACTGTCCTCAAAGCACCCTCTAAAGCACCTAATGCACCCACTCCACCATCTACAAATGCACCCACTATCCTTAAAGCACCCTCTAGAGCACCTAAGGCATCCACTCCACCGGCTACCAATGTACCCACTCTCCCCAAAGCACCCTCTAAAGCACCATGTCCATCATCCACAGCTGCACCCTCTCTCCCCACAACTCTAGAGGTTGCAGCATGCTCACAGCCTTCTACTGATGCTGAGTTGTCCCTTGAAACAACCCACCATGACCTCCAACTATATGGATGCACATCAGTAGGTTCTAAAAAGCCTGTACTGTCTCACAATATCCATCAAGAGAATACCCTCACACTTACAGAATCATCTCAGGTGGATAGAAGAGTGCATATTGAGATGATCAATGGAAGGTATACGTATGTTCTTTCTCTTTTATGTTTTAGATCTCCACAGCTTGTAAAGTATCAACACAGGTGCAAATAATGGTGCCACAGTTTTTGGCATTTTTCATTTATTCCAAGATTCGTTCCATTTAGTCAAATTTAGTTTCAGTTAAAATATGAACTTTGGTTGGATATTACTACTTTATTGAATTCATTATATACTGTCTTCCTTAGGAAAAGTATGATCAACTGCTAGACGAAGCACTCCAGGATGGCGAGCTCTCCGATAGTGGTTCCCATGCGGTTGAGAAGAATGCCTTGTGGATCAAAGCATTGTGAGGTGTCAAAAAAAGGAGGATTGTAGGCATGGGATCGGAGTCCCTAGCTATCTTGCAATCAACCCCAGGTATGTGTTCAACTGCTGTGCAAGTTACTGGTGGTCAAGATTATGACAGCATAAGAGAGGAGATGATCTCGCAAATGTCAACTTTCAAGGAAGATGTGAGGAAAGAAATGACAGATTTAGGAGAGCAAGTTCAGGCCAATGTGACTGCAAATATAAGGGAGGAAATGACATCGTTCAGAGATAAGGTTCAGGAGCAAATGACTTCTAGCTTGAAGCATGAATTGAACGTCTTTGGGGAACAAGTCATGCATGAGACTACAAAGCGTAATGACGAATGGCAGGAAAAGCTTCTCGCCACCATGATGCAGTTTTATCAAGGCAAAAGTCCTCGCAAGAGTCCCCGCACCAAGTAACTTTCATGCAGCTTATATATATTAGTAGAATGCATTTTCTGTTTTCTGCCTTAACTGCTCGACCTGGACTTTTCTGATCTGCTGGATTACGTACTTGTGTGCTATGGCCAACTACACACTCCATGTTTTGTATGTTTGGAGTTGTTTGGACTGGTTGGGATGCAAAATATGGCATCTTCTTATGTGTGTGAAGACAGTAGAAGATTTGCAGTGCGCTACTAATGCAACAATTATGTAATATATATTTGTATGCTTTCTTTATATTACCAAAAAATTTACTAACAAACACATCCACAACTATTGGATGACATACGATGACTACCATATTGCCATGAAACAACCAATAACTTCAGCCGCGACTCTTTGTAACAACTACAGATTCAATTGCCAATGCTATCAACAATGAATATTACCTCGATGATGTCCATACATTAGTAATGATATCAGCCACGAATTGTGCCTCCAAATCAGCTACTAACATCATAGCAACGACTTTACGTATGGATCCGGCCACAAATTAGGTGACACCAAATCACCGACCGCTATAGACTTAGCAACGACATTGGCATTAAACTTATCCATGACAACGACCACCATAATTGTTTGCCCCTAGAGTCGTCGCAACAGCCACGACCATCGACTCTTCCAACTTGCCATGAACTTCACAATGATCAATGTGGCCGTGGCCATGATCGTTGCAACAACCACTACGAGTCATTCTTCCAATCAGCCACGAAATTCCCAATGACTACTAAGAATCGTCGCTGTTTCCATGGCTATATGTCGTTGCTATTAGCTTCGAGGTGAATTGCTTCAAATTTACCATTCGTGGCTGAGTTCAAGGCTATTCTGCTTAGCCACGAAAGTTCGTGGCTAATTCCATGGCTATATGTCGTTGCTATTTGACAGTTTTTTAGTAGTGAACTTTCGCAAAGGATCATGCATAGGATAGAAGACGGAATTGCATAAAAATCATACCTTTGATGCACTTACCCTACATTGCTATCGTCAGGCTCACACCGACCCTAGAAGTGGGCTGACTACTCGTGCTTCATCGTGGAACTCATCATCATCATTGAAAAGAAAACTACTTGTATTGCAAAAGAAAGAAATTACACTGAACAAAGCCAAATCTCCGCTCTCACTTCACACCCAACTCCACTCGGCCTCTTCTCTCCCTCTCTAACTCGCTACTCTCTATGTAAAACTGAAATTCTCTGCGTGCTTGGATGAAAACTTAATGAATAACTCAGCCCTTATGGCCTCTAATTATAGAGTTCTCACCTCGCTATCCAAGGATTCGAAAAACTATCTTTATTCTCTAAGATAAAAATTAAATAAGTAAAAACTAAAAATTCCATGGTAAAACATCTAAAGTGATAAGTCTGGCATTGAATAGAAGATCTCGACTTTTGGATAGACGTGCAAGCTTCGGATAGAATTTTATCAAAATCTGAGTGGGACTTCTTCTGCTGGCAACATCGATATCGACCTTCGTCATCGATATCGACCTCTCTTTAACTCTATCTCGAGCACTCCTCTTTCTCCTCGGACTGGCACTCGACTTCTATCAATATCATCGATCTAGGCCACTTGATATCGACCTTCAGACATTGATGTTGACCTCTCTTTATCGACATGCTCTGTTTCTCCATCTGCTCGATTCCTGACTCTTTGTTCACTCAATGTTGAGGTTCATTGTCGATTTCGACCTCTTCAGAAGACTTCGAGTTCTTTTTCCGCTCTTCCTCTTATCCAAATCTTTCCATTTTTGTCTCGTTTTCTGTGAAATCACATAGAAACTCGTGCAGACCCATATATTTGACAATAATGCATAAACTACACTAATCTCATTGTTTCCCCACTAATATGCAATGCGAAAGACGATAAAATGGACTTAAATGTGCATAGAAAATATGGAAATTTGTGCGCACATCAAACACCCCATACTTAAGCTTGCTTGTCCCCAAGCAATACTTTTAATGGTCATTCAGGGGAAGAAAGTAAACCCGCAACATCATAGATTCATTTTTCATATGTCCCTACAATCAATTGCCATCCTCGATAAGGTACTAATGTCAACCAAATCCATGCCTGTGCAATAAAAGCAATTTCATACTCACAAAAGGAGGTTTATATGCATAAAAACAATTTCGTAACAACATAGCATTAATAATCAAGAGGACTTTTGCAATCTTATGAGAAGTAGATTGGTAAAAGGCTAAAGGTGGGCTAATATTTGGCCATGTGGTGTTAAATCCGGGGAAATAAAACTTTCTTTCGAAAATATTCCATATTCCTTCTTCATAATGTCTCTCACATTTCACTCATCGCTCAATGCTTTTTTCAATTATAATGCTTTTACCTCTCTAACCTTAGCACTGCCTTCTCACGAGTCGCAAACATAGGTGTCATGAATAGCCCCGGATACTTAGTACTTCAGACTCCTCACCTTGTGTCCCATCTCGCTGAACTAACATCTCAACGAGCAGGGTCGACCTACCTATATCTCCTGAGGTGATCGGATTTTTTCTCGCTCATTAAATTTTTCATAATTCAAAATTTGTTTCATTCCTGCCAACAACTTCAATAATAATGCACAAACTCCATATAACAACTCCAAAGATGACATCCATTCTCAAACTTGTCCCCGGATAGGGTATAAGGTAAAAAATGGGCTATATGTAATATATGTAGAGCAATACTGATAATGTTGTAGTAAGGCTCATATATGGCTTGTGACTTTTGCAAATAGCATAGGTAAGGCTAGGATATAAACTTTTGTAAGAACTTGTATGGAAATTTCTTAAAGTCCTCCATCATCTTGTCATGCACATGTCAAAAGCAACTTCAAATTTTTACATCCCTTTTATGGTTTTCTCTACAAAATCCGCACTTCATTGTGACTTCCCTTAACTAGGAAATTTCATGTTATATCTCTAATGAATCTACTTTTGCATCATAGAGTTCCTTATTTTGCTTCCATGACTCTTTTCTTTATTTTCAATTTTTGATGGGGGTAATTTTTTCTCTCTTTTTTTTTCGAAATAAAAAACTATGATGCAATGCCTAAAGATAAATATGTAATCTTAAAATAACTATGTAATATGCATGAACATTAACTAAAATATGCAATAACTTATGAAAAATTTCAAAATATGCTAAAATATGCAAGTAAGTCTTTCCTCCACCCCATACTTAAAGATTACAATGTCCTCACTGTATTAGAACAAGGGTCAAGAAGAAAACTTACTAAAACTTCACAAATTTTAGGAATCGAAGAATCTGCATGGATGGTCGGTGTCGACCTTTAACATCGAAATCCACTGATGTCATCAATTTCTGGCTCAAGCTTCAGGGTGATTCGGCCTCGACCACAACTTGTCTCGATTTCGATGTGTCTTTTGCACTCTTTTCCTCTTTCCTGCAACTTGTTAAAAAACTAAAACCAAACAAATAATAAAGCGTCTAGTGTCTCAAACCAAAGTAAAAATGTCCAAAACTTAAAAAATATAATTGTCTTTGTTACAAGCTCTAGACTTTAAAGTCCCTAGGCCGACTTCTCCTTCACGCTCTCAAGGCGGCATCTGCAGAGCCCATGTGGCTTGGGCGTCAAATAAAACTCCTTTCTTGTCACTCAGCTGCATCCCGCCTGGATGGATTTGATTCACCGTGAATGGTCCCATCCTCTTGTCTTTGAATCTATTAGGGAACCATTGATCTTTTAATTTGGTGACATAAACCTTGTCTCCTATCTCATAATGGCTCGGATCATCATCGAATACCCTACACAAGCGCACATGCCAAGGCATACCTCTTCGAAATAATGATAAATCTTTTATTGAGATGGAAAAGGAGGAATCCGTACCTTGACTTACCTTTTCTTCTTTCTGTGGCTCAGGTCGACATCGATCATCAGTGGTCGATATCGAGCTCTGTTGTGCTCCTGGAGGTTCAGTCGATTTGGAGGCTTTCTGCTCGACATGATCGACCTTCAGGGATCGATATCGAGGGCTCTGTTCCTCCTTTCTCAGCTTCTATGGCAGTCGATTTCGGCTTAGTGTCATGGTCAATATCAATCTTTATGTTCGATTTCAAGGTTCCTTCTCCTCCTTCGACCCCATACTTATAACTTGGCACAGAACCTTGAACTTTGTTAGTCGATATCGACTTACCCGGGTCGATTTTGATGTTCTTTTTGGCTCATTCGTTCAAGATTGCCACAACCTCCTCCACTTGGGCTTCTATGGCCCTCTTTTCAAGCTCTTCCGGTGTCATACTCCTTACCTTAGCTTCTCCACATGCGATGTAGACACCATTGATGGCCTTTATCTCCATTGTCCCTTCATTGTTCCTCACCGTCTTGTTGAAGGCGTACTCTATCACTTCATCGCTAATGGTGAATGAGAGCAATCCTTTCTTCATGCTTATATTGTCATCGACGGTTGCTAGGAATGACCTACCTAAAATAATTGAACAAGCAGGGTCCTCTGTAATATCAACAACTAAGAAATCAATAGGGACAAATAATTTACCTACTTGTACTGGCACATTAGTTACCATCCCTGTTGGAATCACTACCGTATTATTCGCCATGTATAACTTTGCATCCACGGGCTCTAGAGGACCTATATTTACCTTGTGCCATATGATTAGTGGCATCATACTAATGCTAGTGCCCAAATCAACTAAAGCATTAAAGCGATATCGACCTAAGCCTATAGCGATAGAAAACTTACCTGGGTCCGCCCGCTTTTTTGGTAGCTCCAATCTGTTGCACTCCTCTACGATCTCAGAAAGCGATCGCTTCTTACCTAATATGTCCTTAAGGAACCTTACATGTGATGGCATCTCATGAAGTGCTTCGGTGAATGGAATTTAGACATTGAGTCCTTGAAGCATCTTCACGAACCGCTGGAATTTCTTTTCCGTCGGGTCCTTAATCACCTTTTTTGATGGGAATGGCAACACCTTTTTTTTCCCTGCGGCTGGAGTTAGGTCGACATCGACTAGATGGGGGTCGACATAAACCAGAGGATTCGATTTCTGTGGTGACTCAGATTCAGTGTCGACATCGAGTGGATGGTCGACATCGACGTCACCTTGGTCGATATCGACGGGGGGTCGATTTCAACGTCTATTCTGGGGCCTTCTCCTCCGCTTTTTGCTCGGGCGTTTGTACTTGATGCCCACTCCTTAAGTTCATGGCCGCTATGTGTCCAGTAGTTTTGCCCTTTTCGTTGGGCACAATTGATCCAGGGAATGCTCCTGACGCTTTGGGTATTTCTTCCGCCAATTGACCCATTTGGGTCTCCATGTTGCGTTTCAAAACGTTTATCTCACCAAGCCTAGAGTTGATGCCCTGCAGCTGAGTATGAATGGAGTTATTGGCTTGTTTGAATTCAGCGTGGTTCCTCCGCATCTCATCAAGAATGATCTGCAGGTCATCCTTCCTTGTTTCCCGCTCAGGGTGCCCTAGTGCTCTATATGGTAGGGGATCCCTTTGTTGATAGAAGCATTGATCTCCCCAATATTGTTGATTGCCCTCTCCATAGGAGCCTCTCGTCCACTTGGCTTCCTCATGTTGTTCCGCCATAGATACTTGCTCAATATGTGGACAGGCACTAGTGTTATTCCTTGTTGAACCACATTCCTGACAAGTTTGATTGTTACTCAGGAACCTGACTTGCTTTTGAAGGCGGCATGTTTGATCGTTATGGAATTATTGCTGCACATCCGGATCTATCTCCTTTAGAGGCTCATAAAGTGGCATCGATGGGGCAGGCCTTGAATCATAGGCTGCAACAGTCCCATAGGTGTTGTCGAAGTTGACTAGCCTCTCAATCGTCTCCCAGGCCTCCATTGGTGTAAGCTTAATGCACCGATAGAAGGTATATGAATTGATCCTCTCCTTCTTCGGCACATCAAGGGAGTTGTAGAAGAACTCCTGGATGACATAAGGTAGTTGCCCATGCGTCGGGCATGATCTCAACAAGTCCTTAAAATGCTCCCACGCCTTTGTCGATGTTTCACCTGGCTTTTGTTTGAAAGTCGTGATCATTTGTCGCAGCATCGTCGTCTTAGATGGAGGAAAGAACTTATTTAGGAATGCACTCTTCACTTCTGCCCATGTTCTCAACGAGCGTGGAGCCAAACTTTCTAGCCATTGTAATGCCTTCTCTGCCAAAGACCATCGAAAAGATTTTAGTCTCACATACTCTAAATTTACACCATCAGCAATAGTTTCACATAAATCCATAAATGTAGAGATGTGTTGCAGTGGGCATTCATTTGGTCTTCCTTCAAAAGGGTTTCTTTTAATCTCAGATAGGAAGTTTATTTTAATTTCATAGTTTGAAGGAGGAATAAGTATAGCGGATTCAGGATCATGTAGTGGCGGATGCATGTATTGCATCGCCGTATGTGGATACTGATTGAGCCTCTCTTGGGTTTGTCTACGCACATCCTCCTCCCTATCAGCACGGGCTCGCTCTACAGCAGCGGCGGCCCTCTCAGCAGCGATTGTAGCATTGTGATCCTCAATCTCTTTCCTTAACCGCTCTATGGTCTCAGCCTACGTCTCGTTATCCGCATGATTTGAATAGCTTTGTTGCGAAGATGGAAGAAATGTTCAGGCTCGTCAATGGTTTCCAAGATAGGTCCGCGATCAGAACGTCGCATAAACCTGCAAAATAAGCACTAAAAGTAGAAAGTGAGAACACTTAGGTGGCGATTGATTGGCTCCCCGGCAACGGCGCCAATTTGTTCGTTTAGGGGAGGTGTGATTCTGCTTAAAAAAATATTCAAATATAAACTATAACTATGCCAACTCCCTTATCCAAGCAAATAAATACAAGAATCCCTCCCGATGCAGTGGTAGGGTAATTCAGGATTGAATCCACGAGGAGGTATGTCAGCGCTTACTTTGTTGTAATCACGATCAAGCTTTCGACCTCAGGAGACAGTCGATATCGAGGTGTCTGGTCGATATCGACCTCAGTTCTGGTCGAGTTCCTGTAGAAGACAAAAGCAAACACAGTCGACGTCCAGAGAGACCTCGATATCGATGTTAGTGCTCGATATCGACCTCGCCAGTCGATTTCGATGTCTGTTACAGAAACCATAATGCGTGACCTATGTGTCGGAAAAGTAGTCCGAAGATCTTAGAATGGTAAAGGAAAGATGAACAAAAATCAAAACTCAAACTTTTTATAAAATTCAATTAATTAAAAGCTTCCAAAGTCGGGGATTCATGCCACAACGATAATAATGCAAGTATGATGCTAAAGTTATGAAATTTAATGTCTTTCCGTCAAATAACTTTCGTTACCAACACTTAGGTGTTTAGAGGCTCTCGCATAAATCCTAAGAGTTACTATCCAATTCCTGAGTAATTCAAGTTCACAATATGATTGGCTTTTGCTTCAATAATGCAAATAATGAATCTCCCTAACATTCGCAAAGGATCATGCATAGGATAGAAGACAGAATCGCATAAAAATCATACCTTTGATGCACTTACCCTACATTTCTATCGTCGGGCTCACCCCGACCCTAGAAGTGGGTTGACTACTCGCGCTTCATCATGGAACTCATCATCATCATTGAAAAGAAAACTACTTGTATTGCAAAAGAAAGAAATTACAATGAACAAAGCCAAATCTTCGCTCTCGCTTCACACCCAACTCCACTCGGCCTCTTTTCACTCTCTCTCTAACTCGCTACTCTCTATGTAAAACTGAAATTCTCTGCGTGCTTGGATGAAAACTTGATGAGTAACTCAGCCTTAATGGCCTCTAATTATAGATCTCTCACCTCGCTATCCAAGGATTCGAAAAACTATCTTTATTCTCTAAGATAAAACTTAAATAAGTAAAAACTAAAAATTCCATGGTAAAACATCTAAAGTGACAAGTCTGGCATTGAATAGAAGATCTCAACTTTTGGATAGACGTGCAAGCTTTAGATAGAATTCTATCAAAATCTGAATCGGACTTCTTCTGCTGGCAACATCGATATCGACCTTCGTCATCGATATCGACCTCTCTTTAACTTTATCTCGAGCACTCCTCTTTCTCCTCGGACTGGAACTCGACTATTATCAATATCATCGATCTAGGCCACTTGATATCGACCTTCAGACATCGATATCGACCTCTCTTTATCGACATGCTCTGTTTCTCCCTCTACTCGATTCCTGGCTCTTTGTTCACTCGATGTCGAGGTTCATAGTCGATTTTGAGCTCTTCAGAAGACTTCGAGTTCTTTTTCTGCTCTTCCTCTTATCCAAATCTGTCCATTTTCATCTCGTTTTCTGCGAAATCACATAGAAACTCGTGCAGACCCATATATTTGACAATAATGCATAAACTACACTAATATCATGATTTCCCCACTAATATGCAATGCGAATGACGATAAAATGGACTTAAATGTGCATAGAAAATGTGGCAATTTGTGCGCACATTAATGTTCATATCAATTGTTGTTCAGCTTTCCGACTATTTTTCATATTGTTTTCATATTTTCGATTGATGTTCGAATGTTGTTCATGTCAATTGTTGTTTGACTGTTTTTCTGCAACTGACCCTTCTTTCTTGATTGTTGTAATATTTAGTTGTTGTTCAATTATAAAGGCCTTTTCACCAAATTTTAATTGTTGTTCAATTTTTAGTTGCTAACATGTATATATGAACCCCGGTGCCTTGTGTTTGATTGATGTGCTCGGGCACCCAGTGTTTTGATTGCTTTTAATTCATGTTTGCTATTTCGTTTGGTTTCGATTTTCCTTGTGTTCGATTGATGTGCTCGATTGGTTGTTGTATGACTTGTTGTTGTTGCCTTGTAGAGAAGCAATTGATAATGACCTTGACTCTCAAACTAGTGAAGAGAATACTACCCTTGCGAGCTTTCAAGAGAAGCAGTTGATTTTATTGGACCTTTTTCCTAACAAGGGTGCCTATGGTGGTTTGTGGTTGAATTTTTCACGGGGAGGGTGATCAACTCCCTGACCTTGAAAAGTCATCTACTTATGAGAGCACAATTTTTGTTTGGTACTCTGTAGATGCCATGTTATATGTAGATAGCTCTACATCGACAATGATGAATAACGATCACAAATAAATCTTATTTATATTCATATATTATGGGTGCATTTTGAAGTTTTTTAAGTACATGAATATTAATAAATGCATTTATTATAGTATGAATTTATGCATTTATAATAAATACAAAAATCTGCATAATAGAGAAACTGTTGGCGTTAGAGCATAAATTTTTTAGAGATTTTGCTATTTGATTCTCTGTTTTAGAGATTTTTTAGAAGAGCTGTTGGAGATGCTCTTATCCAACTTTTATAATTATTAATTATCATCCATTGTCATTTTCTGCCTTCAAACCCTTTGTAAGCAAAGAACAAAGAGTTTAGTTGTCAAGTGCAACAAGAGAAAATTTGTGCCGTAAGCACAAATTTTTGACCAAATTAGGAGAGTGTCATGGTTTGGAAATATTTTACAAACTGTCCAGATCTAATCCCCATTCACGCACTCTAATCTCTCACCCCGTTCTCTCTTTCCATCTTCACACTCTTCCTTTCCTCAGATCCATCGATCCATCGCTCTCCAAAGTCAGGATTCGCCGACGCAGTGGAACCTGGAATCGTCTTCATCCATGTCTTCATCTTCAATCTCAAATCTTCAATTTTATATCCATGTCAAGGCTCGCAGCTGCAACAGACACATTTCCTTGGATGATGTGACTGAGATCGCTAGGGTTATGAGGCCTCGTTCCATGGCCAAGGAGTTGTCCGGCTTCATGAAGGAGATTCTCGGCACCTATATCTCTGTTGGCTGCACTGTCAACTTCGACCGCTACTCCTCGCTCCATGGCTACAGCTTCGATTTCCTCGCCATCCTCGAGGCGCTTCTGATCTGATCCTGTATATTCGTCAGCCACTCCGTTTCCTCCATCGTCGGTGCCCTCGCTTCCATCGCCCGCTTCACACCTCCGTCTTTTGCTGATTCCTGTTTTCAATTCAATTTCGGTTAATCGTCGCGCATAATTGAGCTTGATTGCAAGGTTTTCTGAATTGAAATTCTTTGAAACTACATGATTTGGATTTCGAGGTTTTCTGAGTCTAATTTGATGTTTGGTTTGTTATCAAAATCATTTGCTAAATTAAGCACAATTTGAAAAATCATCTTCTAAAGGGACACACCGATAATTATCAAAATCATCTCACTTTGTGATATTGGAAGTTTCTGTGAGCTTTGCAATTGAGTTTGTGAACCATTTTACTCTACTTTGTGTAGTTGGATGTTAGATCCAAATCATCTGTTGATGTTTCTGCAATATTCACCATGTTTAATGTGCTATATGATATACCAAATTGTTTGTTGCATTGTTGCTGCAATATTCACCACGATTTTGGCACTTTGTTGTTTTTGAAGGTAATTTTCTTGATGATTACCTGCATTTTTTGCAAGATTTTTGTGTCAGCATATGCTAGATAAGATTCATTTGAGCTTATCCATGAGTTCATGACAACAGTTAAAAAATTTATGGGGAGAAAGTTCTTGTACAGGTATGTGATTGTGATTTGTGAATAGCTTAGTTGCTTTTGCTAAGTAGATGCAAATATGCTATTTCCCTCCCCCATTTAAGCAGATTCTCATTTGGTTATATCTCTGATATTGTTTGTTGCCATGTTTTCTTTACGTAGTTTGAAGACTTCGCCAATCACAATGCATTTGATCTGCTTTCCAAATATGGGAGCACTCATCCCGGTTTCAATGATGATATCCAGGTGTGGAGGCGCCCAAGCTTGCATTGCCTCTTTTCCTTTTAATTGTTTTTTAGGTCAACCTTTTTCTAATGTTTAAGTACTGTCTTTCTCACAGGGGACTGCTTCTATGGTTCTTGCTAGCCTTCTTGCTGCATAGAGAATGACGGGCAAAGCTCTAGCTGATCATGTGACAGTAATGTGAACCTAATTGATAAATTACAATGAGAATTAGTAAATGGTGTCAACAATGAGAAGTAAATTGTAGGTACTTAATAGATCCAACTAGCATGTGTATTATTGATAATGCATATTTTTAATAGGCATTATTGGGTAGTTTAGATGCATTTATATTGTAGAATATGCATGTTTAGTATTAATTTAGAGTAAACTCTTTTTGTGGTAAAGTTCGGAATCTACGCTATTTCGATTAAATTGTGCAGATTCGTAGATCCGAGATGGTGGAAAGCTGCAAAACAATGCCAAGTGAAGTCAAGAAATCAAGCTAAGAAGGGAAAGAAAGAAGGAAAGAAAGAACAGGGAAAGAACAAAGAAAAGCAAAGTTTCTGGGCGTATTTCGCTGCCAGCAAATGAAGACTCGCTGCCAGTGAGTGGAGTCAGCGAGGAGCATGTCCAGGAGCCAGCACGACTCACTGCCAGCGAATGTAGACTCGCTGCCTGTTCGTAGGGGGGAATCGCTAATATAATATCAATTAAAATATCTACTAAACCAAACCAACTCCATGTCCAAGCAAATAAAATACAAGAATCCCTCCCGATGTAGTAGTAGGGAATTCAAGATCGAATCCACGAGGAGGTATGTCAGCGGTTCCTAAGCTTGCAGACACGTTCGATTTCAACTCCAGAAGACCACTCGATATCGAGTAGATCAGTCGATATCGACTACAGTTCCAGTAGATTTCCAGCAAATTCCTGCAGAAGACAAAACAAAAAGTCGACGTTGAGTTGTTCACTCGATATCGACCTCTGCAGTGAATTACGAGTCTTCAACAGAAATAGTATAGTAACCAAATTTTATCGGAAAAGTGTCCGAAGAAAGTAAGAATGATGATGGAAGGGTGGACAGAATAAAAACTCAGATTTTTATGAACTCAATAATCTAAAAAAACCTCCAAGATCGGGGATTCATGCCACAACGATAACCATATAAGACTTATGCCAAATTCATGAAAGATGATGCCTTTCCATTAAATAACTTTCGTTACCAAAATATGATGCAAATAAGGAATTACTATTCAATTTCATAAACCCTAAGAGTTACTATTCAATTTCATAAACAATCCAAATTCACAATATGATTGACTTTCGCTTCAATAATGCAAATAAGGAATTTTCTCAACTCTCGCAAAGGATCATGCATATGGGATAGAAGACGGAATTGCATAAAAATCATACCTTTGATGCACAATCTTGCATGGCTATCATCGGGCTCACCCCGACCCTAGAAGTAAGGGAACTAATCGGGCCTCATCATCATTGACATCATCATCATTGGAAAAGAAACTACTTGAATTGAAATTGCAAACGAAAGAGTACAACCGAATAAAGCAAACTTCCTCTCTCGCTTCTCCTACTCCACTCGGCTCTCTCTCTCTCTACTGTATTGAAACTGAATGTGTGTGTTGAATGACTGAAATTGAATCAATAAACTCAGCCCTAATGGCCTCTAATTATAGATCTCAAACCTCGTTATCCAAGGATAAGAAAATCTATCTTTATTCCTAAGATAAAACTAAATAAAGTAAATAACTAAATCACTTTAGGTAAATATTAATTCACCAAAAAAGGATATAATGTCTGATAGGAAAGGATAAAAGATCTCGACTTAGGATAGATGTAAACTCCTCGGATAGAATTCTATCAAAAACAACGTCGGATCTGTCTGCAGCAGCACTCGATATCGACCAGGTCATGTCGATATCAACCTCATCTCTTCTATCTCGAGCCAGTTCTACTCGACCTCGGATTTGCATTCGAACTCTATCTTTTCACTCGATTTGGGGCCTCAATATCGACCACTTATGTCGATATCGACCAGTCTGTGTCGATATGCTCTATTCTTCCTCTGGCTCGATTTATGGTGTCAATTTCCACTCGATGTCGAGTCTTTTGTAAAGACCGAGATTTTTAAATGAATATTTTTATAATTATAAATTTAATTTTGATAAGAATTTATTCAATTTTCGAGACTCCGAAAAATTTTCAAAAATTTCCGTTCTTGAGCCAACGACTGATTTAAATTCTTTCGAATAATTCCGGCATAAACTCGTTACTCAAATTTGAAAACGAAATAATTCCGCTTTATTTTCCCAAGGCTAAAAAAATATTTTTGGATTTCGTTATTTAATTCAGACTCGATTAATTATTTTAAAACGTGTCGGGTTAAGGTCGGAAAGCGGATTTCGGGATTTAATTCCGGGTAATAATTTTGACTTTCTTAGCCAAATCTACACACAATCCCACCATCCCTCAAGCCATCCCCTACCCCCTCCTAGCCCGGCTGATTGGAGACCTACCCCAACCCCCCCCTCACCTTCATTCCTCCATCACCATTCCTCATCACCTCCATCTCCAATTCCTTTTTCATCATCACCATCACCTTCCAGCTGCCTTTCACCTCTCCCTCTCTGTTCTGTCCGGGAACCAGCACACCCCTCGCTCCCCTCCCCTCGTCGCCGATCAGCCACCACTCCCCCGTCATCGTCGTCGTTGGCGTCCCCGTACACCACCACGCACCACCACAATCACCTCCTCCAGTCCTCGGCGAGCAACAGCTGCACCCCAAGCCCGGAGGAGCACCCCGGAGCCTCCTCCTTCGTCGTCGGAACCCAGGAGCGCCGCCGCCGAGCCGCCTCGCCTCCGCTTCCCCTGTTTCCGTCCAAATCCACCGGTGAGCTTCGTTTCCCCTTTTCCCGATCGAATTCATTGCAAAGCTCCGCCTCTAACCTTCCTTCACATCTCCTAGGCCTCCCCACGACTCCTCCCTCTTCGACGGAGCCGAATCGAACCCCCGGCGAAGCTTAGGCGCGCCCGACAACCTCGGAATCCCTCGGTGAGCCCAACCTTCCCTCCTCTCCTTTGGTCCGTTCTGGGTGTGTTTGGGTCGGGGAATGAGAGCCTGAGAGTAGGGTGGGGTGAGCGAGTCGCCGGCGAGCAGCCGCCCCTCCTCTCTTCCTCTCTGTTTTTTTTCGTTCTCGCAGGAGAACTGGGAGGGAGGAAGGGGACCGGTTCAGGCCCGGTTCCCTCCTTTTCTTTTATTTCTTTTGTTGGCCGGTTCACCAAAAAAAAAAGGAAATCCGGTTCACTCCCTTCCTTTTAAAATCTGATGGGTATGGGTGTTGAATCCGGGTTTGGGCCGGATATTGGATTCGGGTCTGGGCCGGAAAAGGGAGTGGGATGGGCTCCTCCTTAGGGCCGGGTTGTTTTATGGAATGGGTTAGTTTTGTTGTTTAAAATGTATTATTAATTATATTCATTATTATTAAACTTATTTTTTTTCTGATTTATTTATTTATTTAATTATTTATTTCATTATTTACTTATTTATTAATTATTAAAAATCTGGATTATTTGAATAATTAATTAATTATATTATTTTAAGGTTATAGTTCAACAACTTGTGAACCCTTTGTTAGGTTACTAAAATTAATTACTTTCTGAATTTTAATTGAATATAATATATGGAATAAATTGGAGTATTTAATTCTCTATTTTTAATATATATTTAAAGTCTGATTTGTAAATATTATTTAGTTGATTGATTATATCATTTTAATGGGTAAATATTATTTAATTATTTTATGGATTGTGATCCTTTATATGGTCAAGTAATTGATTATCTTTCCTCGATTTATTTATTTGATTATTTAAACTAGTTTGTTGAGAATGATTGATATGAATAAATTAATTCCTAAGTTTTGATATTTGAAATGGATAATTTGAGATATTGGAATAATTCATGAAAATAAGAATGTGATGAGTTGACTAAGGATGATGATGATGATATTATGATCGCATTGAAAAAGATATCGGAATATGGTGATAATGATGAGATAGATGGGTTATATTATTATGTGTACCTTATATGTTTCTTATGTAACTTTTGTGCTTGTGTAAATTAGACTTAGACTTATTAAAATTATTTATGGAATTTCTAGGTGATTTCTGATATGTTGGATTGCTCATCCCTGCTGTCCTATTTTGCTGCTCTGCGTTACCAGGTAAGTCCTCCGGGGCTTACTCAAGTTAGAACCTCATGCCTGATGTGTCATATAGTGTGTAGGTGTTGCATCCTGCATATTCATGTAGTATCATGCTTAGGTTGCACAAATTAATCGAGCATCTGTATTCTGTCTGCGTATGGTAGAACGGCCGTTAAATTGTGAGTCCTAGAGTCATTTGCTAGGGTCATAGGACGGTCCAGTCCCATCGGGCTTTGTCCTCATCGAGTCAGACTCTTAAATTGACGAGCATGACTATTGATACGATTGATGATGTTATGATATTGAACGCGACCGGTTCCCGCACTAACGAGCATGGGTGCGGGAGTATAAAACGCGGTCGGTTCCTGCACTAACGAGCATGGGTGCGGGAGTAGGAGAGGGACATGCCACTTGGCATTCTATGCGGGATCCCATTTAATCGTTTTCTGCCTATATACATATACAAACTGCTAGCATGCTTGAGTGTTTAATATTTTGTACTGCATTAGAGCATCCTTTATTTAGGTATAGGCATATTATATGTCCTCAGTGAGGTCTTCAGGGCCCGCATGAGTGGCTCGACCTTGACTTCGTGGTTAGTTTCAGGTACCCGAACCCTTACTTGATCATGTGCTGATGTGGCGGGGAATATCTCATGGCGCAGTGAGAGGAAGAGAAAGACCAACTTGGACTCTACACTTTTGCTACTTATTTCTTCGTATTTGGTTTTGACCCGGCCCTGCCGTGGCAATTTGTATTATGTTATTTCCTTCCTTATGCTTTCGAACTTAAAACATTTTGAGCGACTTAGGCAAGTAGGACAAGTTCGGAGGACCTAACGGCCCCATCGCGAATTTTAGGGTGCGAAATCCCTTCTTTGATCATTAAAACTTTGTTTTAAAACTCAACCCGTATTCGAATTGCAAGATCCGAACGAAGGTATCCAATCCTTCGAAACGTAACCCGAATATTTATATTTGGGCCGTTACAAAGGTGGTATCAGAGCTTGGGTTGCGTGATTCGAGTAAAATGGGTTGAAGTATGATTTGTAAAACCGCCCAATGTTTTAAAAGATTTTTAAGAGTTTTAAAAAGGGCAAAATGAATTTAATATGGCTAATTTGATGAACAAAGCTTAATAAACTTGACTCAAAATAAGGAAAATCCAAAAAAAAGGGAAAATCGAGTGGGTAGAAAGGCGGTAGACCATCCTATTGGATGTAGACTTGGGAACGGGTAGGCAAAACTTAGCTTTGTACTTTACAGAGGGCCTGGAAGACTCCAAGGAGTTTGCACCGTGGTGGTTGGAGTAGCGGGGTTAGAATGTAGAGGCCGAGAGGATAGTTACCCCTCCGGTCAGTTGCCCCTCGAAGGGCAGCTTCTAGATAGCTTCTGTGATTTCATAAATGGGGCCTGAGGGCGGTCTCCCTCGAAGGAGATCTGATTAATTTCTGTTGAATGCTTCTGTGCTGTGTGTTAAGCCCCGCCCTTCTATTACAGCCACTATGGCCGATACACGAGGTGGACGGATCGGGCGTGGGGGCCCAGTGCGTAGAGGTAGAGGACGACCCCGTCGTAGGGCAGCCACTGTTACGACCGACGATGACACTCCGACACCTGAGGGCGGCGAGACTCAGGTTCCCATTCAGCAGACCACTCCGAGGCAGATGGACCGAGCTGCGATCTTGGAGGTCTTACGAGAGTTTCTTGGGGAGTCACAGTCTGCAGCACCCGGGGCCCAGATCCCGATCGAGCCGCCTACAGCACCTGAGCCCGCTCGAGCTGTTCCTATGGCCGTTGCGCGACCCGAGAAGCGCATCGACTGGGTGAAGGTCATGGGGCAGTGTAGGCCGCCGCAGTTCTCAGGAGGCGCGGGAGAGGATATAGAGATGTGGTTCCGCCAGCTAGATGGGATCTTCGACCATATCGATGTGCCAGCTACAGAGCGACAGAGGCTAGCAGCAGGACATCTACGGGGGGACGCCTTTGATCGTTGGTCTGTGTACAAGATGGACCAGGCTGAGTGGAGTTACGATGCTTTCCGGACTTTGATGCTGAAGGAGTATAGTCCCCCGGGGACCCAGATTGCTCGCGAGGTGGCATTTTATCGTGGGACCTACAACCCGTCTCTCTCTGTTGTTGATGTCGTCCGCCAGTTCAAGAAGGAGTTGGTTTACTGCGCACACCTGTGTCCCACTGACGAGAGTCGCATTCGATTGTTGTCGATGAGGTTGTCACCAGCAGTACTACTACATGCTTCTAGTCAGGGCGCAGTATCGTTCGACCGTTTCCTGGAGGTGGTTCTTCTATACGATCAGCAGCGTATCCTCTCCGCGACTGCATATGCTTCATCCCGCCCTGAGGGGAAGAGGCCTAGACCTGCTGAGACTAGATGGGAGACGAGACCTAGAGGAGGGTACCGAGGAGGATTCGGTGGAGTATCGAGGATTCCACCAGCACCGTCTGTTCCGAGTAGGGAGGTTCGAGTTAGGAGTATTACTTGTCACGGCTGCTACGAGGAGGGTCATTATGTTGCTGCATGTCCGATGAGAGATACTAGGTGTTATTCATGTGGACTTTTAGGGCATAGATCTCGCTACTGCCCCCAGAGCGGAGGGACTCCATCTGCACCCGCTCTCCGACTTCCAGAGGCTCCCAGACCCCCACAGCTGACTTACCCCCAGGGTCAGGGGAGAGGTTCTGCTCCTAGTAGAGGCCGCGGAGGATTGAGAGGCGGCAGAGGTTCTGGCCGCGGAGGTAGAGGATCGACTTCGGCTGGGCCATCTGGTTCGAGTTGTGGCAGAGGACAGACTTCCAGAGGCCGTGGTTCCGCATTGCCCCCACCGCCCCGCGTGTTTCAGATGCGAGTTGATGATCATTCCGCTCCGACTGCAGCAGGTACCATCTCTCTCTATGATGTGTGTCTACGTATGCTGTTTGATACTGGTGCTACACACTGCTTTATAGCAGAGACGTGCGATGCTAGGCTGAGTCTTAGCTGCACGAGTGGTCCATCCCTCCTAGTAGGCATGCCGGATGGATCTAGGGTTAGGACTAGTCGAGAGATTCTAGGATGCCCTGTTCGCATAGGAGAGCGTGAGTGGCCAGCAGACCTGATTGTGATGCCACTGAAGACGGACGATCTTATTCTCGGCATGGACTTCATGGGACGATATGGAGCGATCTTCAACCTTCGGACGAGGACTGTGAGGCTTTTGGCTGATGACGGGACCGAGCACCAAGTTTGGGGGAGTGACCCCAAACGGAACGGGGCGCTTATCAGCGCAGTTCGAGCAGCCAGACTTTTGGATCAGGGATGCATGGGGTACTGGTGCTATGCTTTAGAGGTGGATCGTGAGCAGCCTAGCATGACCGATGTACCTATAGTGCGGGAGTTCGCGGACGTGTTTCCCGACGAGCTGCCAGGACTTCCTCCGCAGAGAGAGATCGACTTCGCCATAGAGTTAGAGCCAGGCACGAGGCCGATTTCACGAGTACCGTACCGGATGGCGCCGACCGAGATGGCAGAGTTGAAGGCTCAGTTGGAGGAGTTGGCCGAGAAGGGCTACATCAGACCTAGTGCGTCACCGTGGGGAGCACCGGTCCTCTTCGTTAAGAAGAAGGACGGATCGTTGAGATTGTGCATTGATTATCGGGAGTTGAACCGGGCGACGGTGAAGAACCGATATCCTCTCCCTCGGATTGATGACTTGTTGGATCAGCTCCAGGGAACAGTGGTGTTCTCTAAGATCGATTTGAGATCCGGTTATCACCAGCTTCGAGTGAAGCCGGAGGATGTACCGAAGACCGCCTTCCGGACTCGTTATGGACATTATGAGTTCGTAGTCATGCCATTTGGGCTGACCAATGCACCTGCAGCCTTTATGGAGCTCATGAACCGAGTGTTCATCGATTACTTGGATCGATTCGTCGTTGTCTTCATCGATGATATTCTGGTGTACTCGAGGAGTAGGAAGGAGCACGAGGAGCACTTGAGGATCGTGCTAGAGACGCTGAGGAAGCACCAGCTGTATGGAAAGTACAGCAAGTGTGATTTTTGGATCTCTGAGGTGACCTTCTTGGGTCATGTGATTTCAGCAGAGGGTGTCGCCGTGGATCCGGCGAAGATAGAGGCTATAGTAGCTTGGGAGGTGCCCAAGAACGTCAGGGATATCCGCTCCTTCCTTGGTTTAGCGAGTTACTACCGGAGATTCGTTCAGGGATTCTCGAGTATCGCACGACCGATGACACAGCTGCTGCAGAAGGACGTTCTTTTTGAGTGGAGCGTGGAGTGTCAGGCCAGTTTCGAGCTTCTGAAGGAGAAGCTGACCTCTGCACCAGTTCTAGCTTTGCCAGATGGGACCGAGGATTTCGTTGTCTACACTGATGCATCCAGAGCCGGTTTGGGGTGCGTACTTCATCAGAGGGATCGAGTTATTGCCTATGCTTCACGCCAGTTGAAGCCTGGAGAGTTGTCTTACCCCACCCACGACCTAGAGCTAGCAACTGTAGTTCACGCTCTGAAGATCTGGAGGCATTATCTATATGGCACATCGTGCAAGGTGATGACGGATCACAAGAGCCTGAAGTACATCTTCACACAGAAGGAGCTGAACATGAGACAGAGGCGCTGGTTGGAGCTGCTCAAGGACTATGATCTGGAGATTGTGTATCACCCTGGGAAGGCCAACGTGGTCGCAGATGCGCTCAGCAGGAAGACTCATCAGGAGGTGACGGTAGCTAGGCTCACCACTCAGGAGCGATTACAGACAGATTTGAGATTGAGTGGTATTGAGGTTTGGATTCAGCGAGAGAGCGGACAGCTGACCTTCTTAGAGGTGCAGCCAGATCTGTTGGAGGAGATTCGCAGAGCCCAGGCAGATTGCCCAGAGATTGTGACTCTTAGAGAGCGGATGGCTCAGGGACGAGCCGGAGAGTTGTCAGAGAGGGAGGACGGGATGCTGACCTTTCAGGATCGCGTTGTGGTACCATCTACTCAGGATCTTAGACAGAGGATCATGCGAGAAGCGCACACCACTCCTTATTCTGTCCATCCCGGGACAAATAAGATGTACCAGGATTTGAGGAGGTCTTACTGGTGGCAGAGGATGAGAGCAGACATCACTGACTTCGTAGCTAGATGCCAGATTTGCCAGCAGGTTCGTATTGAGCACCAACGGCCAGGAGGACTTGTCAGGTCACTTCCAGTCCCTGAGTGGAAGTGGACTGACATTTCCATGGACTTTGTCACCGGACTGAGGCGAGATGTTAGAGGGTTCGATGCCATCTGGGTTGTGGTCGATAGATTGACCAAGTCAGCACACTTTATCGCCATACAGGAGACATGGCCGGTATCTAGACTAGCTGAGGAGTTCATTCGACAGATTGTTCGTCTGCATGGAGTGCCAGAGAGGATTGTTTCTGACAGAGATGGCCGCTTTACTTCACGATTTTGGCAGCATGTGCACGAGGCCCTAGGGACTAGATTACAGTTCAGTACTTCCTTCCATCCGCAGACAGATGGACAGAGCGAGAGGACTATACAGACATTGGAGGATATTCTACGATCTTGTGTGCTAGAGTGGGGTGATAGGTGGGTGAAATACCTACCGCTGGTCGAGTTCTCGTACAACAACAGCTATCATTCCTCGATCGAGATGGCTCCTTATGAGGCGTTGTATGGGAGGCGCTGCAAGTCGCCAGTTTGTTGGGATGAGCCCGCAGATACAGTCACGTCCTTGCCAGAGCTAGTCCGAGAGACAGTGGATCAGGTTGGCCGCATCAGAGAGCACATGAGGATCGCTCAGGACCGCCAGAAGAAGTATGCTGACCGACGGAGGACAGACATCCTCTTCGATGTGGGAGCTCATGTTTGGCTGAGAGTGTCACCCACCAGGGGAGTCCGACGATTTGGCATCAAGGGCAAGCTGAGCCCTAGGTATATCGGACCCTTTGAGATCCTAGAGCGTGTAGGTGAGGTGGCCTATAGATTAGCCCTACCCCCGTCTTTAGCTGGAGTCCATGATGTATTCCACGTATCTCAGCTCCGTAGATATGTGCCTGATCCTAGCCATATCCTCGATCATTCTGATGAGAGGGTTTCTCGACCAAATAAATTTGTAGTCAAGACCCCGCTATAGCATAGGGAGTCAGGATCGTCCACAGGAGAGAGTCAGCGTTTCTTATTTAGTTGCTTTGTCGGGTTGAAACTAACAAAAGAGATGGAAGAGAGATGGGTGGTGATAAGAGAATAAAATAGGAATTTTAATTAATAAAAGGGAAAACTTCCAAGGCAAAGGATCGCCACAACAACAAACACATGGGAAAATCAAGGAATCACATAAAAGGTCATGCTTTTATCATCAAACAATTGACTTTCATCAATCAACAAGTAAATCCATTCACTTTCGCATAAAAGACCTACTTGTTTCTACCATCTCTTAATTAGGATCTTTTAACTTTCATTAGAAAACCCTAATTACTATCAAGTTAACAATTTCCTCTTTCAAGTTTAATTGCAACTATGAATTCCTTAAACTTTCATCAAAGGTTAAGCACATAGGTAGAAGACAATAAAAACATCACACAATTATAGATTCATCCATCACACACGTGCCTATTGTTGGGCACACCCCAACCCTAGAAGGAAGATAACTACTCAAACATGACAATGGAAAACATGAATTTCAGAGAAGAAAACATAAACCAAACTTGCAATAATATAAAACCTGGAAATAAGCGTTCAATCGCAACAACAAACGCCCAAGCTTTCGCCCAAACGCCAAACAAAAACCCTAAAACTCGTCCTACAGCTGCTGCACGCAGCCCTGCACTATGTCGTCCTCTTTCTAAATCAGCCCCTAATAGCCTTTATTTTAAAGGATAAAAATTAAGACTTAATCCCCAAGGAAAAGAGATTTTATCTTAGGAAAATAATAAAATCCATCTAAGGAAGGATAAAATATCCCAAGTCTATCTAACTAAAAGATCCTAAAAGAAATTCAGATGAAAATCCTAATTAAAAAGCCCATTAAGTAATAAAATCAGCCCGTAAAATCTTCTCCTGTTCGCAGATACCTCGGCGCCGAGGTCTGAGGTGTCGGCGCCGAGGGTCTGTTTGAATGCAGTAACTTCTGTTTTTCTCCAGCTTTTCGACTCTGACTTCAAATGCACTTTTCCGAGTCCTCGTTTATCCGATTGACGCATATGAATATGCGTTGGAAAGCTCTTTTCAAGGACTACAACTTTCATGAAGGCTCCAGAGCTTGAATCGAAGTGTTGGATGGCGAAAATAAGGCTTTTCTCCAGCAGCACCACTTTTTGCTTTTGCTTGGCATCTCCATTGCCTTCATGATTTTTCATTAAGCTCTAAAGTGTGTCCAAACTCCTTCAAATCAGCTTCAAAACCTACAAAAACACCACCAAAGCTTGTGTAGACTCCATATCTTGAATAATACGAAAACTAACACAAACGACACACTTTCCCAATACAAAAGTAAATAAAATGACTTCAATGAAATGAAAATATGATGCAAAATATGACTAAAAATGCATACATCAAAACACCCCATACTTAGACTTGCTTGTCCTCAAGCAATAACCAAACTATGACCAAAACCCTTCACATGCTTTCAAGTCTTCACCTTAGTCAAAAGCAACATCAATTTAGCATAGTGCAAATACGAACAAGCATTGAACCATCATCACATATATTTAGATAACTTTAGGCAAAGCAACTAGAATCCAACCACTCAAGGGGAATAATGTGTTTTCACTCCCTTTCAAATCTGTTTAGGCTTGTAGTACATCTCTCAACTCAATCCTTTATAACATTAAGCTACATAGAAATTGCAATTAATATCACCAATCGATTCACCGAGATGTCAAAACATGCATTAACCATCAAGAGGACTTTGGCTCAATGGCCTTCAAAGAAGGACTCATTCGGCCGGATTGTAACTTGGCTTGGTAAGAACATAAAGGTAGGAATCATTTAGGCTATGTGGTGCTAGAAATCCGGGAACCAAAGACTCCTAAATTTCCATCTCAACTCATCCAAACAATTCCATCATATAATAACACTTCCAAACTCATCTAATATGGCACAACTCTTCAATAACCCCAAAATATCCAATATATCTCACATAAAATAAAGATAAATTTGGCTCATGCACAACTTCTCATTTATTCATTTTTTCTCTTTTTTTTCTTTTTCTTTTTCTTTTTAATTTTTTTTTATTATTTCGAACTCTCTTTTCTTTTTCATAATCTCATGTGCATTTATTTTAATATAAGAGCCAAAAATACCTTTTACAATAGATCAAGTGGCGAGAAAATAAAATACCCAGCCAAAAATGTGTCCCACACTTAAACCAATCATAGGTCTCTACTCCCCAAATATCAATATCTACCAATCACTAAGTCCTAATTCCCGGATAAGGAGGTAAGGCTAATCATTAGCTAGGATAGATTTTGTGGAGTTACAAGAATAGGCTATAAGGCTCAAAGTGGTTACAAGCAAAGGAAACATATATAAGGTAGGTAAAAGAGGATAAAAAGTGGCTAATAAAGAGTGCCTCTATCATTTGATCAAATTATGCAATGACTAGCTATCTCATATTGGTTTCAAGACTTCGATATACATCGCAATATCAAGAGGTAATGTATAAGGAGAGTAATACACACATCAAAAAGAAGGAAAAATATAAAGATCAATTCCTCATAGGCCAAGTAACTCACTAGGACATGTTGGATTCCAATCACCTAAATCCCAAAGTCATATATGCTCAATTTCATTTGCAAGTCAAACTTGACATAAAAACATTTTGTGCGACTTAGGCTAAACCATCCGAACTATGCCTTAGGATATTACATGATCAAGCTCAATTATTAGATTTCATCATAGGACATCTAAGTTAGGGTATAAACTCACTAAGACAAAACAAAAATGAAAATAAACATGCATTTTTCTTTTTCGACATTTTTTTTTTTTACTTTTTTTTGTATTTTTTTGTGACACTAAAAGCAAGACTAAAGACATGACAAAAGACTCAAATGCATATATTTTAAACATGAATGCATAACATAATCCAAATATGCTGAACATAATCCAAATAAATTAAAATGCAACACATAAACATAAACATAATCCAAAACACATCAAACAAGTTTCTGAATCCCTCACCCCATACTTAAAAATAGACAGTGTCCCCACTGTCAAAAGAAAATCAAAGTAAAAGGGAAAGATTCCGAAACTCACAAAATCAAGATTCAGAAGCTGCTGAAGATCTATAAGCTCTCTATGGAAAGGGGGGCGGCGGGTCAAACCAATATATGTCCAGGCCACACCTAATAACCACGTAAACCAAGCAAAATAACAAGAATAGTATGCACTAAATAAATCATATAAGCATAGAAAGCAAGTGCAATAATATAAGTTCAAGGACATTCTTAAAAATAGCAATAAGCTCAAATGCACCCAAACTCACCACCATATAAAATATAATACATCACCTATAAAAAATATTCTCAATATAAACCATATAAGTAATGTAAATCAATATGAACAAGTCAACCACCATAACCCCATACTTAAGTTCAAAACAAGTAAGATAAATATGAAATATATACAACTTGTTTGCACATGTCAAATCTTGCAAGAATATAATTTTCATGCTAAAATAGAAGAAACTAATCAACTTAAAGCATAAAAATCAATTCACAAATCAAAGCCTCGAACGGATCGCAATGAAATCTTAAAATCTAATTAGCTCGCAATCCATAAACAATTTGACAATGCTATGAACATGAAAAGTGCTCCAAATCAACCCAACAACACAACCATATCATCAATTTCGACCAATTCGGCCCTCGGCAAAAAGCCCCAAATTCCGCTTCTAAATCAAACCCTAGGTTTCAATCTCAACCCAAATCATCAAATCAATCAAAATAATTGAAATAAATAAGTTTAGGGTAAGAAATCATACCACAACCGAGTTGAATGAAGAAGAAAAATCGGGATTTCAAAGGTATAACGAGCCAAAAAAAATGGAACAGGGCTGTCGACAAAAGTGGCTCAGTGGGGGTGCTGTGGGGCTCGAACCGGGGTGCTACTGGGCTCAGGGGGTGCGCCAAGGAGGGGGGAGTCGAGCGCCGGTGGTGGCTTGGCCGGAGGTGGCTCGGGCTGGTGGTGGGTGGCGCCGAGAGGAGGGAGGGTTGTGCAGCAAAGCTCGAAACCGAGGTGAGTGGCTTTGAAACCGAGAGAGCGCAGGGCTGGAAGTTTTACCATAAAGAGAAGGAAAGAGGGAAGAAAAGAAAAAAGGAAAGAAAAAAAAAAGAAAGAAAAAGGAAGAAAAGAAAAAGGTTAAATAAATAAAAATAAATTTTTTTTTTTCGATTTTCTGTTTTTTTTTTTTGCTGGTAGGGGGTCGGTACCGAGGCAGGGAGCCTCGGTACGGGGTCGGTACGCCTACTGGATTTTCTCTATTTTCCGAGATTCACTTACGTGTCCGTCAGGGGGGTCGGTACCGACCCTAGGAGCCTCGGTACGACCTCGGTACGCCTACTGGATTTTCTCGGTTTTCCGAGATTCACTTACCTGTCCGTCAGGAGGGTCGGTACCGACCCTAGGGACCTCGGTACGGCCTCGGTACAGCTACTGTTGAGCTTCTTTTTCCGTTTTTTGCCCGTTTTCGCAGTGGTTTCCTCCTAAGCCCTGCATGGTTAGTGCAATATGTTCCACCCCAACTATCCTACCGATCCTAAAACTTAAAAAATAAAAGTAAAACTTAGAAAGAAAAGAAAATAAAGCGGGTTGCCTCCCGTAAGCGCTATATTTAAAGTCTATAGCTCGACATACTTCCCTTTTTTTCTTCAAACCGGGTGAGGAGGAGGTGGTGGATCCGGTGGCTCCGCTGGTGGAGGCGGTGGGAAAACATCCTCCGGTGGTACATCGGGATAGATTGTCAAGTGATATGGCTCTTGCTCCTTGTACCTTTTTATGCCTCTCCTCCTTTCCTTATGGATGAGCTTGAACCTTCCCGAGTGGACACTCCAACATTCCACCCATTCATCTCTCTTGGCTCTAGCTAGCAACTGTCTTGGAAAGCGCTTAGCAAACGTGTGTTCCTCATTTGCGCCTCTCTTCCTCTTCATGGTATGGCTTTGATTTGTTGCCCCACCATCGTACACAAATAGATGTGCTTCATTGTTGAGTTTGGTGTACAATGGTGGAGGGGGAAGAGATTCCTCCACTTCATCCTCTATTGCCTCATCTTCATTGTGCCACTTCGCAAGAACCCCATACTTAAATGCGACAGTCGATTGCCCGAGATCATTGGGAATCTCCTTCACCTCGAATGGCAAAGGTGGCGATGGCTCGGTGGGAATGCTAAAGCTCGCTTGTTCATCATGAGAAAAGAGGTTAGGGATCATACCTGAGCTTACCTGTGGCTCGGTAGGATCTTGGAAGTTCTCTTCTTGGGGTTCCTCTTTCTCTTCGAGCACTTCTTCCTCTGGTTGGGGTTCCTCACATGGCTCCTCCTGAAATGTCTCGATACCAACATGTTCATCATGAGAAAAGAGGTTGAAAACCATATCTAACCTTACATGTAGCTCTGTAGGATCATGGCAACTCTCTTCTTCCTCATTAGGACACGCAATGGCGTCGTCAGGGGCCTGAGTAGAGTTAGCACAAGTGTATGTTGACTTGGTTGGGATAGGAACCAACTCCTCCTCAAGCTCTTCTCCACCTACTAACTCGCAAAAAATAATGTTATCAAATGAACCAACCTCGTACCTATATGACGTCTCTATTGGTTGTGAGGCTGCGTCTTGTGATGGTGATACTGACAGATCCTCCTTCCCTGCGGCCAAATCTCCCAATTGCACTTGGATACCCTTCAATTGGGAACTCATATCCTCGCAAAGCCCATTGAATTCCTCCTTGAGCTCTTGTACCCATGATGGTGGTTCCTGATGCTCAGGATACCAATATGATTCTTCCGGAGGCCGCTCCCATTGCTCATAAGGAAGAGGTGGTTCATGATAGAGATTCCATGGTTGGGAGGGCTCATACGAGTCCTTATAGTCAAGTTGAGGATAATACCTCTCCGTTGGTTGATAGGACCCATATGACTCTTGGGTTTTGGTTGAATCCTCGAAGGACTTCTTTGCTTTCCAACTATCAAAATCAATGAAATCTTCATCCTCCTCATCAACCTCGGCTAGATAGCTTGCATACTCCTTTTTCCTTGCTTGTCGTCTTTCTTGTTCATCCCTTGTTTCAAAATAATCATATGTGTACTGCATCTTGTACCTAATCTTGAAAACTCAAACAAGTGCACAAATCAAATAGAAAGGGCTCGACACCAAGTCGGTACCAAGGAGGGGAGTGGTGGGAGGTGTGGTATTCTAAAAAATAAAAAAAACTAAAATAAAGAAAATAAAAGAAAATAAAATAATATTTATAAAATAAAGGAGGTGGGCTATTTCCAAACCCTAAAAACAACTAAACAAGGCGCGATTGAACTCTCCCCGGCAACGGCGCCAATTTGATGAAAGGGTTTCTCGACCAAATAAATTTGTAGTCAAGACCCCGCTATAGCATAGGGAGTCAGGATCGTCCACAGGAGAGAGTCAGCGTTTCTTATTTAGTTGCTTTGTCGGGTTGAAACTAACAAAAGAGATGGAAGAGAGATGGGTGGTGATAAGAGAATAAAATAGGAATTTTAATTAATAAAAGGGAAAACTTCCAAGGCAAAGGATCGCCACAACAACAAACACATGGGAAAATCAATGAATCACATAAAAGGTCATGCTTTTATCATCAAACAATTGACTTTCATCAATCAACAAGTAAATCCATTCACTTTCGCATAAAAGACCTACTTGTTTCTACCATCTGTTAATTAGGATCTTTTAACTTTCATTAGAAAACCCTAATTACTATCAAGTTAACAATTTCCTCTTTCAAGTTTAATTGCAACTATGAATTCCTTAAACTTTCATCAAAGGTTAAGCACATAGGTAGAAGACAATAAAAACATCACACAATTATAGATTCATCCATCACACACGTGCCTATTGTTGGGCACACCCCAACCCTAGAAGGAAGATAACTACTCAAACATGACAATGGAAAACATGAATTTCAGAGAAGAAAACATAAACCAAACTTGCAATAATATAAAACCTGGAAATAAGCGTTCAATCGCAACAACAAACGCCCAAGCTTTCGCCCAAACGCCAAACAAAAACCCTAAAACTCGTCCTACAGCTGCTGCACGCAGCCCTGCACTATGTCGTCCTCTTTCTAAATCAGCCCCTAATAGCCTTTATTTTAAAGGATAAAAATTAAGACTTAATCCCCAAGGAAAAGAGATTTTATCTTAGGAAAATAATAAAATCCATCTAAGGAAGGATAAAATATCCCAAGTCTATCTAACTAAAAGATCCTAAAAGAAATTCAGATGAAAATCCTAATTAAAAAGCCCATTAAGTAATAAAATCAGCCCGTAAAATCTTCTCCTGTTCGCAGATACCTCGGCGCCGAGGTCTGAGGTGTCGGCGCCGAGGGTCTGTTTGAATGCAGTAACTTCTGTTTTTCTCCAGCTTTTCGACTCTGACTTCAAATGCACTTTTCCGAGTCCTCGTTTATCCGATTGACGCATATGAATATGCGTTGGAAAGCTCTTTTCAAGGACTACAACTTTCATGAAGGCTCCAGAGCTTGAATCGAAGTGTTGGATGGCGAAAATAAGGCTTTTCTCCAGCAGCACCACTTTTTGCTTTTGCTTGGCATCTCCATTGCCTTCATGATTTTTCATTAAGCTCTAAAGTGTGTCCAAACTCCTTCAAATCAGCTTCAAAACCTACAAAAACACCACCAAAGCTTGTGTAGACTCCATATCTTGAATAATACGAAAACTAACACAAACGACACACTTTCCCAATACAAAAGTAAATAAAATGACTTAAATGAAATGAAAATATGATGCAAAATATGACTAAAAATGCATACATCACATTCTGACCTCCATGTTGAGCCCGACCATACCTTTATAGAGCACCCTATTAGGATCCTTGACCGTCGTGTCAAGAAGCTCAGGAACAGGGAGGTTCCTTTGCTTTTAGTTCAGTGGTCTAGGCGGGGTCCTGAGGAGGCTACCTGGGAGACCGAGGAGAGCATTCGGGCCAGTTATGGGGGAGTATTAGACGAGTTACTTGCATCATACGTGGAGCCTAGCGTGGACATTTCTTTGACCTCGTGAGTTAGTTGGTGAGTATTGTCCGATCCTTGCTATGAGACGTGCCTTATCATTGTATGATTATGTGATTTTGCATATCTGATTGATAATTATGCACCATTTCTATGAGTATATGAGATGTTGATATCTTGATGTGCTATACCTGGAACTAAGAATGCTGAAACTGACTTTAAGAATGAACCTAGGAAGTGGAATATGGGATTAGCCCTTAGAGGTGGATGTTGCCACCTCTTGAAATCCTTGAAATCTGATAGACTTAAAATAAGAGAAATGACTTGGATTTTGAAAGGTCAAACGCGTTCGAGAATTTGATTGATTAACTTGAATCGAGAACCCTTTTGAAACTTTTTCAACCCGAATTTACATTATAATGTCCCACGAAGTGGATACAAACATTTATAGGGGCACTTATAGATTGTTTGCTAAGACCGAGTGGAGACGTTATGATTCTTTTGAGTTATAATGTAACCAAGAAGTCGGGGTAAGGTTGTGATAAGGGCCCATATCACATTCTTGCTACGACCAATTGGGAATGTTATGATCAAGACAAAGATACTGCGAGGATCTCATAGGGGCACTTATGCGATACTCACGGGATCAATGGCGTGATCCTCGGACTCACCAATTTCGAACTTCATCCCCTTGCTTTTAAAAGGATTTTAGTCTCGAGGACGAGACTTGTTTTAGAGGTGGATGATGTAAAGACCGAGATTTTTAAATGAATATTTTTATAATTATAAATTTAATTTTGATAAGAATTTATTCAATTTTCGAGACTCCGAAAAATTTTCAAAAATTTCCGTTCTTGAGCCAACGACTGATTTAAATTCTTTCGAATAATTCCGGCATAAACTCGTTACTCAAATTTGAAAACGAAATAATTCCGCTTTATTTTCCCAAGGCTAAAAAAATATTTTTGGATTTCGTTATTTAATTCAGACTCGATTAATTATTTTAAAACGCGTCGGGTTAAGGTCGGAAAGCGGATTTCGGGATTTAATTCCGGGTAATAATTTTGACTTTCTTAGCCAAATCTACACACAATCCCACCATCCCTCAAGCCATCCCCTACCCCCTCCTAGCCCGGCTGATTGGAGGCCTACCCCAACCCCCCCCTCACCTTCATTCCTCCATCACCATTCCTCATCACCTCCATCTCCAATTCCTTTTTCATCATCACCATCACCTTCCAGCTGCCCTTCACCTCTCCCTCTCTGTTCTGTCCGGGAACCAGCACACCCCTCGCTCCCCTCCCCTCGTCGCCGATCAGCCACCACTCCCCCGTCATCGTCGTCGTTGGCGTCCCCGTACACCACCACGCACCACCACAATCACCTCCTCCTGTCCTCGGCGAGCAACAGCTGCACCCCAAGCCCGGAGGAGCACCCCGGAGCCTCCTCCTTCGTCGTCGGAACCCAGGAGCGCCGCCTCGCCTCCGCTTCCCCTGTTTCCGTCCAAATCCACCGGTGAGCTTCGTTTCCCCTTTTCCCGATCGAATTCATTGCAAAGCTCCGCCTCTAACCTTCCTTCACTTCTCCTAGGCCTCCCCACGACTCCTCCCTCTTCGACGGAGCCGAATCGAACCCCCGGCAAAGCTTAGGCGCGCCCGACAACCTCGGAATCCCTCGGTGAGCCCAACCTTCCCTCCTCTCCTTTGGTCCGTTCTGGGTGTGTTTGGGTCGGGGAATGAGAGCCTGAGAGTGGGGTGGGGTGAGCGAGTCGCCGGCGAGCAGCCGCCCCTCCTCTCTTCCTCTCTGTTTTTTTCGTTCTCGCAGGAGAACTGGGAGGGAGGAAGGGGACCGGTTCAGGCCCGGTTCCCTCCTTTTCTTTTATTTCTTTTGTTGGCCGGTTCACCAAAAAAAAAGGAAATCCGGTTCACTCCCTTCCTTTTAAAATCTGATGGGTATGGGTGTTGGATCCGGGTTTGGGCCGGATATTGGATTCGGGTCTGGGCCGGAAAAGGGAGTGGGATGGGCTCCTCCTTTGGGCCGGGTTGTTTTATGGAATGGGTTAGTTTTGTTGTTTAAAATGTATTATTAATTATATTCATTATTATTAAACTTATTTTTTTTCTGATTTATTTATTTATTTAATTATTTATTTAATTATTTACTTATTTATTAATTATTAAAAATCTGGATTATTTGAATAATTAATTAATTATATTATTTTAAGGTTATAGTTCAACAACTTGTGAACCCTTTGTTAGGTTACTAAAATTAATTACTTTCTGAATTTTAATTGAATATAATATATGGAATAAATTGGAGTATTTAATTCTCTATTTTTAATATATATTTAAAGTCTGATTTGTAAATATTATTTAGTTGATTGATTATATCATTTTAATGGGTAAATATTATTTAATTATTTTATGGATTGTGATCCTTTATATGGTCAAGTAATTGATTATCTTTCCTCGATTTATTTATTTGATTATTTAAACTAGTTTGTTGAGAATGATTGATATGAATAAATTAATTCCTAAGTTTTGATATTTGAAATGGATAATTTGAGATATTGGAATAATTCATGAAAATAAGAATGTGATGAGTTGACTAAGGATGATGATGATGATATTATGATCGCATTGAAAAAGATATCGGAATATGGTGATAATGATGAGATAGATGGGTTATATTATTATGTGTACCTTATATGTTTCTTATGTAACTTTTGTGCTTGTGTAAATTAGACTTAGACTTATTAAAATTATTTATGGAATTTCTAGGTGATTTCTGATCTGTTGGATTGCTCATCCCTACTGTCCTATTTTGCTGCTCTGCGTTACCAGGTAAGTCCTCCGGGGCTTACTCAAGTTAGAACCTCATGCCTGATGTGTCATATAGTGTGTAGGTGTTGCATCCTGCATATTCATGTAGTATCATGCTTAGGTTGCACAAATTAATCGAGCATCTGTATTCTGTCTGCGTATGGTAGAACGGCCGTTAAATTGTGAGTCCTAGAGTCATTTGCTAGGGTCATAGGACGGTCCAGTCCCATCGGGCTTTGTCCTCATCGAGTCAGACTCTTAAATTGACGAGCATGACTATTGATACGATTGATGATGTTATGATATTGAACGCGACCGGTTCCCGCACTAACGAGCATGGGTGCGGGAGTATAAAACGCGGTCAGTTCCTGCACTAACGAGCATGGGTGCGGGAGTAGGAGAGGGACATGCCACTTGGCATTCTATGCGGGATCCCATTTAATCGTTTTCTGCCTATATACATATACAAACTGCTAGCATGCTTGAGTGTTTAATATTTTGTACTGCATTAGAGCATCCTTTATTTAGGTATAGGCATATTATATGTCCTCAGTGAGGTCTTCAGGGCCCGCATGAGTGGCTCGACCTTGACTTCGTGGTTAGTTTCAGGTACCCGAACCCTTACTTGATCATGTGCTGATGTGGCGGGGAATATCTCATGGCGCAGTGAGAGGAAGAGAAAGACCAACTTGGACTCTACACTTTTGCTACTTATTTCTTCGTATTTGGTTTTGACCCGGCCCTGCCGTGGCAATTTGTATTATGTTATTTCCTTCCTTATGCTTTCGAACTTAAAACGTTTTGAGCGACTTAGGCAAGTAGGACAAGTTCGGAGGACCTAACGGCCCCATCGCGAATTTTAGGGTGCGAAATCCCTTCTTTGATCATTAAAACTTTGTTTTAAAACTCAACCCGTATTCGAATTGCAAGATCCGAACGAAGGTATCCAATCCTTCGAAACGTAACCCGAATATTTATATTTGGGCCGTTACATCTTTAGGTCGATTTTTACTCCTCAGTAGACTTCGAGTTCTTTTTCAGCTTTTCTTCTCTTCTTCAAATTGCTCCAGTTTTGTCTCGATTTCTGCGAAATAACATAAAAACTCGTGTAGACCTTTATATTTGACAAATAAGCATAAACTACACTAATCTTATGCTTTCCCAACCAATATGCATGAAAATATGGACAAAATGGACATAAAAGTGTATGGAAAATATGACAATTTGCGCGCATATCAAACACCCCATACTAAAGTTTGCTTGTCCCCAAGCAATACTTTTAATGGTCATTCAGGGGAAGAAACTAAACCCTCAACATCATAGATTCATTGTTATATGTCCCTACAATCAATTGCCATCCTCGAAAAGGTACTAATGTCAATAATTCCATGTCTGTGAATAAAAGCAACATCATACTCACAAAAGGAGGGTTATGCGCATAAAACAATTTCACGCGACAAAGCATTAATAATCAAGAGGACTTTTTCAAGCTTATGGAAGAGTAGATTGGTAAAAGGCTAAAGGTGGGCTAATTTTTGGCCATGTGGTGTTAAATATGGGGAAATAAACTTTCTTTCCAAACTTGCTTTCCACATTCCTTCTTCATCATATTTCTCACCTTTCACTCTTCGCTCAAGGCTTTTTTTCACTATAATGCTTTTACCTTTCTAACCTTAGCACTGCCTTCTCGCGAGTCACATACATGGGTGTCATGAATGGCTCCGGATACTTAGTACTTCGGATTCCTCACCTTGTGTCCCATCTCGCCGAACTAACATCTCAACGAGCAGGGTCGACCTACCTTTATCTCCTGAGGTGATCAGATTTTTTCTCACTCATTAAATTTTCCATATTTCAAAATTTCTTTCATTCCTGCCAACAACTTCAAGAATAATATGCACAAACTCCATATGACAACTCCAAAGCTGACTTCCATTCTCAACATTGTCCTCGGATAGGGTATAAGGTATAGAAAATGGGCAATTTGTAATGTATTTTGGAGCAATAATAATGTAAGGCTCATTTATGGCTTGTGTTATTGAAAATATGCATAGGTAAGGCTAGGATATGAAATTAAGTACATGTATGGAAAATATAAAGTCCTCCATCATCTTATCATGCACATGTCAAAAGCAACTTCAAATTTTACCTCTCTTTCATGGTTTTCTCTAAAAAATTACACTTCATTGTGACTTCACTTAACTAGGCAATTTCATGTTATATGTCTAATCAATCTACTTTTGTATCGTCGAGTTCAATAAAAGCTTCCATGACACTTATAATTTATTTTTAAATTTTTTTTCGATGGGGGTGATTTTTTTTCTAGACTTTAGTCTTTTTAAACATTGGATAATAAACTTGATAATGAACATGATGAATATAGATAGATATGATGCTTATAGATAGATATATCCAAAGTAACCAGGTATGATGTGATTGGAGAAGTATTATCCAAAACTATAAAAAAATTTAAAAATATGCTAAAAAATGCTAAAAGATGCACGTAAGCTTTTCCCCCACCCCATACTTAAAGATTACAGTGTCCTCACTGTATAAGAACTAGAGTTAAGAAAGAAACTTACTAAAAATTCGCGAAAATCAGGTGTTAAAGACGATATCGGGTGGACCAGTCGATATCGAACAGTTTCACTCGATTTCTGGAGATTCTAAGCTTCTGGGTGATCTTAGTCGATCACAAGCCCTCTAAATCGACCTTAAAAGTCGATATCGAGCACTTTACTCGATATCGAGTTGTCTTTCTCGCTTCTTCTCTTTCTTGAAATTCGTTAGAAAATAAAAAGAAAAGCAAAACAAACAATAAAGTCTTAAAACAAAACCAAAAGTGTCCAAGACCTAAAAACTAATTGTCTTGTTACAAGCTCTAGACTTTATAGTCGCTAGGCCGACTTCTTCTTTTTTGCTCCTAAGGCGGCATCTATAGAGCCCATATAGCCTGGGCCTCAAATAGCACTCTATTCTTGTCTCGTAGGTGCATCCCACCTGGATGGATCTTGTTCACTGTAAAGGGACCCATCTTCTTTGTTTTGAATCTACTCGGAAACCAATGATCTTTTGATTTGGAGACATACACCTTAACTCCTAGTTCGTAGTTGCTCGGATCATCACTGGATACCCTGCATAAGCGCACATACCAGAGCAAACCTCTCCCAAATAGAGATAAATCCTTTATTGAAATTAAGAAAGAGGAATTCGTACCTCCTTCTGTCAATATGAAGGAATTCGGCTTGACTTGGTCTACTCGATTCGACATGTGTTACTCGATATCGAGTGGCTTTTCTCTTCTTCAACTTCTGGTTCAGTCGATGTCGGCTTAGGGTTTTGGTCGATTTCGACCACTGTACTCGATTTCGGGTTCTCTGCTCTGACATCGACCCCATACTTAAAACCTGGCACATAATCGTGAACAATGTTAGTTAATATCGACTTACCTGGGTCGATTCGAGTGGCTTTTTGGTTCCTTCATTCAAGATTACCACGATTTCCTCCACTTGGGCTTCTATAGCCCTCTTCTCTAGCTCATCAGGTGTCATATTCCTTACCTTTGCTTCCCCGCATATGATGTAGACACCTTTGATTGACTTTACCTCCATAAGCCCTTCATTCTTCTTCACCGTCTTGTTGAAGGCGTACTCTATCATTTCATCACTAATGGTGAATGAGAGCAATCCTTTTCCTTACGCTTATGTTCGCATCCACGGTTGCTAAGAATGGCCTTCCTAAAATAATTGGACAAGCAGGGTCCTCTGCCATATCAACAACTAGAAAATCAGCAGGGACAAAGAACTTACCTACTTGCACTGGAACATCATCCATTATGCATGTTGGAATAACCACCGTGTTGTTCGCCATAAATAGTTTTCCATCCACGGGCTCTAGGGCAACAATCTTTACCTTTGACCATATGGTTAGTGGCATAATCCTAACACTAGCGCCTAAATCACATAATGCATTAAATCGGTATTGACCTAAGCCTATAGTGATAGAAAACCTACCTGGGTCCGCCCTTTTTTCTGGTAGCTCCAACTTGTTGCACTTCTCTACGATCTCAGTGATTGATCGCTTCTTACCGATTATATCTTTAAGGAACCGTACATAAGATGGCATCTCATGAAGTGCTTCGGTGAATGGAATTGTAACATTGAGCCCTTGAAGCATCTTCACAAAGCGTTGGAACTTCTTTTCCGCCGAGTCCTTTAAGGTTTTCTTAGGGAATGGCAGCACCTTCTTCTTTACTGCGGCTGGAGTTGAGTCGATATCGAGTAAGGTCTGGTCGATATCGATTGGAGGAGTCGATTTCTGGTGATGCTCAGCTTTTGTATCGACACCGATTAAAGGGGAATCGACGTCGACTACACTTTGGTCGATATCGATTGGATGAGTCGATATCGAGTCCTCTTCTGGAAGTTTTTCCTCCGCTTTTTGCTCAAGCATTTGTAGCTGACGCCCACTCTTTAGATTCATAGTCTCTATTTGTCCAGTAGTTTTGCCCTTAAGGTTGGGCACAGTATATCTTGGCAGCGATCCTGACGGTTTGGGAATTTGTTCAGCCAATTGACCCATTTGGGTATCCATGTTCCTCTTCCAAACATCGATCTCCCCGAGCCTAGAGTTAATGCCTTGCAGCTAAGTATGGACGGAGTTGTTAGCTTGTTTAAACTCTACATGGTTCCTCCGCATCTCATCTAGGATGATCTGCAGGTCATCCTTCCTTGGTTCCCGCTCAGGGTGCCTTGGTGCTCTTTAAGGTGGGGGATCCCTCTGTTGATGTTAAGGTTCATAGAACTTTTGATCTCCCCAATACTGCTGATTGCCACCTCCATAGGGGCCTCTCGTCCACTTAGCTTCCTCATGTGTCTCCGCAATGTTGACTTGCTCAAGATGTGGATAGGCATTGGTGTTGTGCCTTATAGAACCACATTCCTAGCAAGCTTGGTTGTTGGAGAGGAATCTAACTTGCTTTTGTAGGCGGCGTGTTTGATCATTGTTGAATTATTATTGCACATCAGGATTGATCTCCTTTGGAGGGTCATAAAGTGGCATAGATGGGGCAGGCCTTGAGTCATAGGCCGCAGCAGTCCCATAAGTGTTGTCAAAGTTGACTAGCCTCTTAATTGTGTCCCAGGCTTTCGTTGGTGTAAGCTCAATGTACCGATAGGAGGTGTAAGAGTTGATTCTCTCTTTATTCGGCGCATAAAGGGAGTTTTAGAAGATCTCCTGGATGACATATGGTAGTTGCCTAGGCGTAGGGTATGATCGCAATAAGTCCTTGAAGCGCTCCAATGCCTGCACCAATGTCTCGCCGGGCTTTTATTTAAAAGCCATGATCCTTTGCTGCAGCATCGCTGTTTTTGATGGAGGGAACTTGTTTAGGAACACATCCTTCACCTCTGCCAATGTCCTCAGCGAGCGTGGACCCAAGTTTTCAAGCCATTGCAATGCCTTCCCTGCAAGAGACCATCGAAAATATTTCAGTCTAACATATTCTAAATTCGCACCATCGGCGATAGTCTCACATAAATCCATAAAAGTAGAAATATGTTGCAAGGGGCATTAATTAGTTCTTCCTTCAAAAGTATTGCTTTTGATATCAGAAAGGAATTTAATTATAATTTCATAATTAGAGGGAGGAATTAAAATCGCAGATTCAGGAACGTGGAGTGGCGGGTGCATGTATTGCATCGCCGTCTGCACATACTGATTGAGCCTCTCTTGGGCTTCTCTACGTGCATCCTCCTGTCTATCAGTGCGAGCTCTCTCTGCAGCTTCAACTACCCTTTTCATTGGCGATTGTAGCATTATGGTCCCGAATCTCCTTCCTTAATCACTCTATGATTTGAGCCTATGTCTCGTTCCCCGCCATGATTCTGATTGCTCTGTTTCGAAGATGGAGAAAACATTCGGGCTCGCCAAGACTTTCCAAGATAGGTTCGCGATTAGAGCGTCACATAAACCTGCAAAATCAGCACTAAAAAGGAATGTGAGAAAAGCTTAGGGCGCGAATCATTGCCTCCCCGGCAACGGCGCCAATTTGTTCGTGGGGGGGGGGGGGGGGTTGCTAATATAATATCAATTAAAATATCTACTAAACCAAACCAACTCCATGTCCAAGCAAATAAAATACAAGAATCCCTCCCGATTTAGTAGTAGGGAATTCAGGATCGAATCCACGAGGAGGTATGTCAGCGGTTCCTAAGCTTGCAGACACGTTCGATTTCGACTCCAAAAGACCACTCGATATCGAGTAGATCAGTCGATATCGACTACAGTTCCAGTCGATTTCCAGCAAATTCCTACAGAAGATAAAACAGACAGTCGACGTCGAGTTGTTCTGATGCAGTGCAATCGGTGATGACTCCTGGTGACATTGAGAACAACATGAAGGTGCCATTTGATGGTACTATCACTCGTGCGAGGGCTAAGAAGATTCAAGGGTTCAGGCCACCTTGGATCACTTTTGCTCAAAACTAGACCACCAGTCCAAGAGTTGCGCTTAAGATTTCAGTCCAAGCTCATGAAGGCGAGACCCGACCCAATATGAAGGCTCATTTCGTGCCTACTCATAGGGCTAGCGGCAAATTCAGATTTTTAGACTATTTTTATTTTATTTATGTCATATTAGATAAATAAGGTAAAAAGAAAAGTCTATCTACTTGGATTTTTCCATAACCACTAAGGTTTGACTTTTGAAACTAAATCTAGGGTTTTAATTAATTATAATTATTTTTAGTCAGCCATGCTGATCCTTTGCAAGGTGATCATGGCTTATCGATTTCTATTTAACGTACGTTCAAGTCTTTAGGAAAAGTCAGATTGAATTATAGAATTGAGGAAACCCTTCTTTTAAAGGGTTCTTCAATCTTCAATCCAAATACCTTGATTTATACATTCATATCGCTGTTCTTAATTTGAATCATACATACAAACCACCTTCGAAACCCTAACTTCAAACTCAAAGTCAAAACACAAAGAGGATCTTGAAAAACCATCGCTGAAACCCTGGGCGCTACCGTCGCAAGAGAACATGCGCCTCCGTCACTGAACCTGTGTCCAACATAGGCGGCAGCCACCCCCTTATTGCAGCGACCGCTGCATCCTTGGCTCCATCGCTGCAACTTCTTCTCTCCTTGCTTGTCTTGCCTTGTGTTGTTCATTGTAGTGACGACTTTCGATTACCTTTATTCTCTCTTACTCTTATTGAGTTATAATTGTTACAAATCAGGAGAAATCAAAGAATATTGCTAGATCGGGACAAAACATAAGGCGTTGTTCTTGATTTGGAGCCCAAAAGCGAAGGATCGGGAATAGCAACGCATCATGTTCACTCGATATCGGGTCAGCCACTCGATATCGACCTCTACAGTCAATTACAGGTCATCAATAAAAACAGTAAAGTACCCAAATTTTGTCGGAAAAGTGTCCGAAGAAAGTAAGAATGATGATGGAAGGGTGGACAGAATAAAAACTCAGATTTTTATGAACTCAATGATCTAAAAAAATCTCCAAGATCGGGGATTCATGCCACAACGATAACCATATAAGGCTCAGATTTTTTAGAGGCTCTCGCATAAACCCTAAGAGTTACTATCCAATTTCATAAATAATCCAAATTCACAATATGATTGGCTTTCGCTTCAATAATGCAAATAAGGAATTTCCTCAACTCTTGCAAAGGATCATACATATGGGATAGAAGACGGAATCGCATAAAAATCATACCTTTGATGCACAAACTTATATGACTATCGTCGGGCTCACCCCGACCCTAGAAGTAAGGGAACTACTCATGCTTCATCATCATTGACATCATCATCATTGGAAAAGAAACTACTTGAATTGAAATTGCAAACGAAAGAGTACAACCGAACAAAGCAAATTTCCGCTCTCGCTTCTCCTACTCCACTCGACTCTCTCTCTCTACTGTATTGAAACTGAATGCGTGTGTTGAATGACTGAAATTGAATCAATAAACTCAGCCCTAATGGCCTCTAATTATAGATCTCAAACTTCGCTATCTAAGGATAAGAAAATCTGTCTTTATTCCTAAGTTAAAACTAAATAAAGTAAATAACTAAATCACTTTAGGTAAATATTAATTCACCATAAAGGATATAATATCTGATAGGAAAGGATAAAAGATCTCGACTTAGGATAGACGTAAACTCCTCGTATAGAATTCCATCAAAAACAGCGTCGGATCTGTCTGCAGCAGCACTCGATATTGATCAGGTCATGTCGATATCGACCTCATCTCTTCTATCTCGAGCCAGTTCTACTTGCCTCGGATTTGCACTCGAACTCTATCTTTTCAATCGATTTGGGGCCTCGATATCGACCACTAATGTCGATATCGACTAGTCTGTGTCGACATGCTCTGTTCTTCCTCTGGCTCGATTTCTGGTGTCAATTTCCACTCAATTTCGAGTCTTTAGGTTGATTTCGACTCCTTAGTAGACTTCGAGTTCTTTTTCAGCTTTTCTTCTCTTTTCCAAATTGATCCAGTTTTGTCTCGATTTCTGCAAAATAACATAAAAACTCATGTAGACCTCTATATTTGGCAAATAAGCATAAACTACACTAATCTTATGCTTTCCCAACCAATATGCATGAAAATATGGACAAAATGGACATAAAAGTAAATGGAAAATATGGCAATTTGCGCGCACATCACTGCCAGCGAGTGAAGTCAACGACATCATGTTTGAGCAAGACTCGTTGCCAGCGAGCCCGACTCACTGCCAGTGAGCCGAGTCAGCCTGAGAGCCAGCGAATGGAGTCGCTCCAGCGGAAAGGTGTTTTCGTGGCAGCGAAAATCTTATCTTGTAGTGGAACCGGAGAGGCTTGATAAATTTTATAAGGCATGGACATTCGCTGCTAGCAGGTTGGTAGCGAGTAGCTAGCGAAAATCCAACAGTAGGTTGACCAAGGCATCCATAAGGACTCTCTGCCAGCAAAAAAGCCAGTTGCTGCCAGTGAAATCTACCGCCAGATTATATTAGGAAATCTCTATCTTTTATCTAGTTTGGTTTAGTAAATTTCTATCTAATTTATCTATCTTTTACCTTGTTTATTCAGAACTTTAGGCTTATAAATAGGATGTTTAGGGTTTTCATATTCATTCAAGTAGAGCAATCACCTTTGAAGAGAAGAAAGTTTAGGTAAGCCATGTTAGGCTAATTTTATAGTTTCTACCTACACTTTTGACACTTGGTTGGTGGTTTGTGAGTTTCTAATTTAAGTTATTTTTCCTCTATAATTCTTTCAACTTCTTTGTGTGATATTGATTATGTTATTGATGTTATCTTGATTAGCTACCTTGATAATATTGATTTCTTGCTAGGATTTAATACTTTTGTATTTGTGTTATTTCCATAGTAGCACGGATAAGATTGCGGATTCCGTGTTTGAAGCATGATTATGTAGGGAGTTGACATATATCTTAAACATTGATTTACCATGTTTAATTGGTGTTATTTATATGCTCAAGTTCTTAGGACTATTTGCTATCTCTTTGTTAAATCTTGACCGTGTTAGGGTTGCATTGAGGTGTAACGGATTAATTGGACTCGTAGAACTTTTAATCTACTTAAACCAAGACGAGAGGAATTCATAGGAAAAGATAATAACTTGGAAAGGATTCGATGATCAATAAAACCGACCAAAGTCAAGAACTTGTAGGTGGAAACACTTTTCTTCTATCCTTTATTTGCTTTTGTCAATATTATTTTCTTTTATTTTTATTCATAAAAATGTTTTCTTTTTATATTGATAAATACCCAATATTTAGAAATACTTGATTCTCTAGGGTTCGACCCCTTGCTTGCATACTATACTAGTTTGTTTGTTTAAGATTTAATTTTGACGAGGTAAATCAACGACTTTCCCTCTTTTAATTAGTCCTTCAATAATGTGAACCCTTATATGTTTTATATGCTTTGTTTGTTATGCACTTATGCCTATACAAGTAGATTGTTTGCCATCAAGGCAGTAATCATCAGTAAATAGATTGATGTTTTATTGAAATTTTCTCTGGTTGATTTGTTGTTCAATCATATAACTGTGTTCCTGGGCCTAATTATATGCTAGTTCTCAGCAATTTGAATGCTTTTTAATCGTGTCAGCAATTTTTTTTAAGTTGTCAGCACTTTTAACCGCATCACCAATTTATCGGTGTAAGCATTTTTCATTTTATGTCAGTAAACATTTGTGTTTATATTTTTGATTTTTATTATGTTAAATTCTGTTAGCAAAATTAAATATTCCAGTATCATCAAACGTTATAAAAATTCAATGTCATCAAACGTTATTGTTAATGTTACCATCAACAATCGTATATATTTTGTCTTTGAAAGTTTCTCGTCAGCAATTGTTTTCTACGACATCAATGTCAACATCATTGGCGTCAGCATCCCCAACGTCAGCATCATCGATATCCTCGGTGTTAGCATCGTTGGCGTCCCCCGCGTCAGCATTGTTGGAGTCCCTGATGTCGACGTAGCATCTCCGACATCGGCGTCAGCAACGTCGACATCCCCGACATCAGCATCGTCAATGACAGCATCCTCGACATTGGCGTCAGTAATTTTAGTATATTCGGTGTCGGCGTCAGCAACGAATAAAGTGCTGACACGAAAAAAATGCTGATACAAAAAAAAATGCTGACACGGAGGGGGCACACGGGGGAGGGGTCACGCAGGGAGGAGGCACATGGGAATGGATAGTGTAATGTCTATTTAATCTAAGCATAAGACCTAAGAATATTGGATGGCCCTAAACTTAGGTTAATTGGAAGATTAAGGTATAACACCTTCATATACTTTATACTTATACACTAGCATATATTAGAAGTGTGGGGTTTAACCTATGCTCATATATGTTAGATAATATAAGTATATAATATAGTATATGATATATCTTTTAATGTTATGTATCTGTATGTTTGTATATTTGGTTGGATATCTGATTGGGTCGAGCCCAAACAGAGACCCAGAGCCCAGTTACTTACAAACCCGTCCTTAGCTCCTTACCTTGAGTTATTGAGGTGAAACGCAGCGTTTTAACTCAACAAGCTCTCCTATATAAAGGAAGCTAGGTTTCTTTGGCTCGGCACTTCAACCGTTCGCCTTCAGGTAAGCCAAAGAAAGAGAGAGAGAGAGAGAGATTCCCCAACGCTGCTAGGGTTCTACGATCCCAGCTCCGACGAAGTCTCTAGTGACAAATCTTGAGCGCATCTCCATAAGAGACTCTAGATCTATTACTTAGGAAGAAGAAGGTGAACTTCCTCAGTTCTGGCGAAGGTCTTATTTTCTGGTTCACTCCGATGATGATCTGACTCTGATTTTCAGATCTAGGGTGTATTCTTTCTTATTTGCTTTGTTATTTCTCTTTTTTACAGATGCTTATTCAGATCTGTTTGTTGTTGCCTGTATTTGCCTTAACTTTGAGTTTAGGGCAACATGTTTTGTAAACCTTCTTACCGAATAGTAGATTTGTGACCTCGAGACATTCGGTCGAGGCTCCGTGGACGTAGGCTCCGACCGAGCCACGTAAATCTTGTGTGTTGGTTCTCTAGTTTCTAGAATTTTGTTTATCCTTCGTAAAACCCCAATCTTGGTCTCCGATTTGCGAGATCAAGATCCTACAGAATCACAAAGTGGTATAAGAGCTTAGGTGTCCCTTTCCTTACCTACATGCGTCATTGTTGACTCCAGGGAGTAGGATTGGAGGCAGGACATTGGGTAGACCATCAAAAAGCTTAGGCTTGATGCTATTCCTCTCTTGTCTGATGTACCACTGGTCTAGATCCGTTCTTTAACCTAAGATTCCAGGGTTACTGGGTGTTCTCTTGTATATTGTCTTACACTCATTCATGTTTCCGCTTGCTTAATCTGTGATACTCACCTGTTTCTTGTATACTACAAGATACTGAAATCATGGATTGTGCTCTAAAAATAAAGCCCTTCGATGGCACTATTGACTTTGCTATGTGGCAGGTCAAGATGAGAGCAGTTCTCATCAAAGAAGGTTGCTGGAAGGCAGTTCTCAAACCTGCAACTGCAACTACTAAGATGTCAACCCTCAAGAAGGGTTTGAATATCGAGGATGTAGATCCCTCCAAGCTTTCTGAAGAACAAAAAGGAAAGAAACTCAATGGAGAGGGATCAACCACTCCCTCAACGTCCACAGCTGAAGAGCTTGAGATGGGCATGAAAGCCCATTATGAGATAATGCTACGTCTAACAGATGGTATTGCTCGTCAAGTGGTAAAAAACTCTTCCGCTTTCTCTCTCTGGCATGCCCTGGAGGATTTCTTTGCTATGTCGTCTGTTTACTTTCAAAATGAATACTTCTCTCACTCTCGATGATAATCTTGATAAATTCCTTAATATGACCACTACTAGAATTTTGTTATTTAACATCGGGTAATAGCCGATGTCTTTAAAAAAAAATCGATGTCTCTGTGGGGGATGTTAAAAGTCAAAACTTTTTAACATCGGGTAATAGCCGATGCCTTTGTATGTTATAACATCGTTTATATTTTAAAATCTGATGCCTTTGTATGTTATAACATCGGGCTTTGGCCGATGTTAAACATTTTTTACTTTTAACAACACCCACATAGACATCGATATTATTTTTTGAAAGACATCGGTTATTACCCGATGTTAAATGATATATTTGTAGTTTTTTTTATTACTGTAACCTATGCGGGATTTGAACCCGCATCTTTGTGCTTGAGCACAACACTCTACCAATTGAGCTAATAGGCTTAATTACATCAACCAAAAGTAGCAAGATTCATAGAAAACTAACAAAGGCTCTCAATGCAGAGAGTATGTACTAGTGTCTGAAATGGTAAACATATAGATATATACATAAGCCATGGAAACATGCGGCCTTAGCTGAGGTTGGCTTGGCATTAGTCATGGAAACATGCTGGTCAGAATTGCTGCTACTAGGTGAAGGTGTACAAGAAAGCTCTCGCTTCTTATTCTCATCAAGTAGAGTTTCCTTCAGAATTTGTTTTACTTCCTCAAGGTTGTTACGCTGCAAATAAAACAAGATTAGCATGTGTACACAGGATTGAGAACATGGAAAGTTTTATGAGGCATATTATAAGAGCATCAATAGAGCACATAACCATTGTCTAGAGTGTAGTTCTATGCTGCATACATTTCAAACTTGAGAGCTCTATAAGCTTTTGGTAAGGAGAATGGATAATATATAGTGTTCCCAGCAGATTCACCGAAAAACCGTTTTAGAATCTGAGAATAAAGAAAATAGAGAATGCATGATTTTACTTGGGGATACGTAAGGCTGGCAAGTGGAGTGAGGAATACACGTCTCCCATGATAAGAGAAAAAAATCCTCTATAGCAGAAATGTGAACCATGAACGGAAATGAAACATGCAAACTACACATACCTAAAAGTTTGTGAACACATCTGGATCCAAATGTGAGGCTGTTTCAGTTTGAACATCAAAAATACCAGCTGGATGAGAAAACGAATCATGAGGATCAACCACGCCTAGCACCAAAGTTTCATCCCATCTATTGACATATACCTAAGTACCAGCTTCAACCATATGCTCCTCCAACTGAGGGTAAAATGTGTTATATGGGGCAACCTGGAGGCATGAGGAAAGATTGGTCATATAGTGTCCAAAAAAAAAACATAAAACATGCCCATCATAGAGGAATTTCAGGTTGAGATTGAACTATAAAAAAAAGCGTAATTATTTCCAGTTTACCATTTCAGAGAGGAAAAAGAAAAATCTATACAATGCACCCCAAAGTTCAGGGTGTGCATAGTTATAGATACTCTAAAATAAATTCAACATATAAGTGCCAATGCAACACGCAAGTCCGTGATTAGCCAAGGAAAAATAGTTTACATCCATGGAATGTGCCTGCTATAGTTGCATTAAATAAATATAATATCTTATTCTCCATGCCTTCTGCCTTATAAAGAGGTGTTGACTCACTATTTAGTATACTAGTATGTAGGTAACTAGGAATTTCACTCAAATTCTAACCAGTCAAATGAAAGAAAATGTCATTAAAAATAACTTGCAAGACTTTTGTGGACTGCATGTTATAAGGACTTCTATGGACTCCATCGCAGGAAATTAAAACAACAATCTGGTAAAAAGCAAAGCTACAAGGACCATCCGTAAACAGACCCGAAGCTTGTGATTTACACCTAAGAAGTGCCCAAAACTGATTTAAGCAAAATGCTACCTTTAAAGGTAGCATGATGCCATGATAATCACTCACCTCATAAGCACATCTTAGCAACATTCGTAATCAATGAGTATGAAAAAGGGACTATCTGCAGAAAGATGAAAGCCAAATGAGTAGAGGAGCTTTGCAAACTGGTTGGGATAGGCCCAGTTAACTTGTTGAAGCTCAGATCTCTGCAAGGATAATTAAAAAATGAGCTACTAGAATCTACTGTGGTATATTCACTTATAAAAAGCATGAACCCTAAAGTAAAAAGAAAGAGGAAACGCATAAAAAGGGTTCCATACAAAAAACCAACTCCCACATATTACCATATCAGCAATGAACAGAGACTAAAAATGCTAACAGAAGCACAAGAACTTGACAGACCTTGACATGACTCGAATGAGCTACAAGCTCTTCGAGAGTTTCCACTTTGTCCAGGGGGAGTGAACTGTAGAGCTCACCAACATCACTAAATTCATCAAAATCCTCCTAATACAAGGAATTAAGAAAGGTTAGAACATACCAAGACAGTTCCTAATAAAAAGATGACAGGAAATTAATGTTCAATAAGATTGCATGCTTTTTATTGTTAATGAATAGGATAGATGAATATATATATACATATATATATATATATATATGTATGTATGTATGTATATATATATATATATATATATATATATATATATATATATATATATATATATTACGAAATTTTTTTTAACTAAAACTTACTTCTTATCAATTGGCCACCAGATTTTTATCCTACAGTCGACCAAATCAGTAGCATAGATTCCATTATCCAAATACTTTTCAATTCCTATAAATTAAATATATAAATATGATTCCAAGAAGCCAAACTTAGCAATTTGGATCAAGTTATATATGTTCTCTAAGTAAGAATCCAGTTCGGAATTCCTAGCTCTAAGTCTAAGGCAATGAGAACTTTCATAATTTCAGAATTCCTTATCCATGTACAACTATGAGGAAGCTTATAAGCAATCAGAAAGAAATCCTTCTTCAACAGATATTTGGCCATGGGCAATAACCAAACATCAACCTCAAATTAACGGAGTAAAATAACAATAAAAATATGAACACTTGTTCTTACAGCTGATTTGATTTCAATCTCTTTCTACAAGAAGCTTCTGGTGTAGGGAAACCCATCAACAAGCTGCCCATAAAAGATAAACTCAAGTTGTTATGTTGTTGATTTGAAAAACAAAAAAACTTCGAAGAAAAGGTATGACATATAGAAAGGTTGTGCAGAATCTAAAACAGAAATTAAAGGTGAGAAGCAGGTACAAGTGTACAACACAGAGATAAAAAGATGAGATAAAATACAAATAAAGACCAACCGTATGGATGCCCCCAAAGCACTCCTAAACTTGCATAACTCTCTTTGGCAAAGGATCTCACCGTACGGATGGCCCCAAGAGCACCATCAACCTTATCAAGAGCACTCCTAAAATTGCATAAGGTTTAGCATGTCCTCTAGTTATTTCTTCTTGTGCTTTCTAGCCTTATCAAGAGCACCATCAACCTCTACTGATCTCGATTCATTTCATAAAACCCATCAAACCCTAAATTAATTCATTGCACTTAGAAAAGACAAACAAATTGTAGCACCAAGTTTAGACATACCAAGTAAACTTGTTTCCTAGCCCCTGAAAATTAAATCAAAATAGCAACAATTGGATGTGAAAATCTACCAAACAATGAATTGTAGTAACTAATTAGATGTTGGACTGATGGAAAAGGGAGGAATCGAAATTAACCATACCAAATATGCGACTCCCACTAGCCAGTTCTCCAGTAATAGGTCACCCCTCAATACTGGGAGCTCTTCGATTTCGTCCCTCGCCGACTCTTCTTTAATGGTTGAACTGCAGAGAGGGCTGAGATTAAAGAGAGCAACCAGAGATTCAGAGATTAAAGAGGGAGCGAGACACTTACTGCGAAGAGAGTTGAGATCGACCGGAGAGGGCAGCGAAGGTGTCAGAGGTGTCGAGCGAGGGTGCAAGGGTTGATTTGCTTTCAGATCTAGAGAGTGGAGGTCCAGACATGGAAGGAACCGACTAGGGCAGCCGATCGAGCCATGGCAGTGTAGTCAATGGTGGAGAGGTGGCCTCACACTCTATCCCATTCTAGGGTTTTCAGAGTCTCGGCGTGAAGGTTGCAGGAGAGCCGATGGTGGTGGGAGGCAAAGAGGTTAACGGCGGGAATGAGAAAGAGATGGAGAGGATGAGATGGAGAGTTGGGAGAAAGGAGATTATTGGACTCATCTCAATTTGTTCACACTAGTAAGTACGAGCGGGTGTTTCAAAAAAATTCGGAACTTGAATTCGGCGCTTGAATTTTTTTTTCAAATAAAACTTTTGACATATGTCAAAAAAATAGGACGATGTCTACTTTATTTTTCACATCTCAAATTTAGAAACCGATGTTCAAAAACTTTTTAACATGGCAGGTTTTTCTGACCGATGTTAATCACCCGATGTTAAATAACAGAATTCTAGTAGTGGACTCAAGAGTTAGAACGTTATGATGATGACATTAAAGATTCTCATCATATTGTCTTGCTTCTGAATTCTTTGCCCACCCAATTTGACAACTTTAAAGATGTCATATGATTTAGTCGTGATGAATTTACTAAGGATAAGTTGATTTAATCTATTATTGAAAAGAATGAGATCATGAAAGTTTTCAAGATTAAAGGTCTTAAAACTTTTAAAGCTGACAAATATAAGGTTCTATTCACTAAAGGGTATGATAAAAAGGGAAATAAGAATAACAAAACTAATAAGCAGAAAAAGGATCAACCCAGGTATGAGAAATCTGAAAAAACTGACCCTAATGCTATATGCAATTACTGTGGTAATGTGGGTCACTGGGTTAAGGAATGCAGGAAAAAGAAAAGGGTTGAGGAACTTGCTAAGAAAAACAATACTGAATTGTCTGCTTCTGTGCTTGAAAATATGTGTGAATATTCTGCTGAATTGTTCATGTGTTCTGATGTGTTATCTGGTGATTCCTCTAATGCATGGATTTTAGATTCATGTTGCACAATGCATGCCACCCCTCATAAGCATTTCTTTAGAAAGTTAAATGAGTCTGTGTGTGGTGATGTTGTGTTGGGTGATGTCCCCTTATTGATGCATGATAGCATTGTTAGAATATTTACCAATGTTAAGTGGGTCCCAAGTTTTAAAAGAAGTCTAATGTCTGAATCTGCTTTAGAAGAGATTGGATGCAATGTTAATTCTTCTGATGATGTTAGAACTGTGTCCATAGATGGAAATGTCATAGTTAAAGCTGTTAGAAAGAAAAGGTTGTATTTTGTTATTTCTTCTAAACCTGAAGTGAATGCTTCTATTGCTTCTTATTCCATGACATTATCTGAGACTAAAAAATTGCACAACAAGTTTGGTCACATAGGCAACAAGGGCTTAATAAAGTTGCATAAATCTTGCCTATTACCTAAGAAACCTGTTCATATTAAATTCTATGAGCATTGTGTTTTAGGCAAATCTGCCAAGCTTTAATTTCCTTTCTCTACTTATGTTGCTAATAATCCTCTAGAATATATGCATTCTGACCTAGGGGGAACTTCACAAGTCCCTACTACAGAAGGTATGAGATATTTTATTAGCTTCATTGATTAGTACTCAAGGAAAGTTTGGGTAAGTCTTCTGAAATCAAAGAAACACGCCTTTGATGCCTTCAAAAGGTGGAAGGTAATGGTAGAGAGTCAGTCTAATCACAAACTTAAATGCTTCAAAACAGACAATGGTCTAGAGTTTTGTAACACAGAGTTTAATGATTTCTGTCAACAAAATGGGATTAAAAGACACTTAACTGTACCTGGAACTCCACAACAAAATGGAATAACTAAAATGATGAATAGAACATTGTTAGAAAAAGTGAGATGCATGTTAATTAGCTCTAGCCTTAAGAATACTTTATGGGGAGAAGCTGTATTAACTACTGCCTATCTCATTAACATGTCTCCTTCCAGTGTTATTGACTTTCTCACTCCCCAATTTAAATGGATAGGTAAGCAACCCAGCCTGGGATACGTCAAGCCTTTTGGGATGTGCTTTATACCCACACACCAGTGATGGGAAGCTGCAACCAAGGGCTTTGAAGGGCATCCTGCTGGGTTACCCTGATGGAGTGAAGGGGTTTAGGGTTCTTCTGTTGCAATCTGGACCTTACAAAGTCATAACAACTAGGAATGTGAGATTTAATGAGATATATTTTCCTTTAAAAACTGAGCTAACATCCTTCCCTGAGCTGACAGGTACCCCAGAGCAGACAAAAGTGTTGTTACCTGATGCAAGTGAGTCCTTTGGTGAAGAAGAGCATGATAATGGTAGGTCCAACATAGCAGTTAAAAAGGATACACACTCCAAACTATAGGGGGACAACAAGAAAAAGAAGAAGTAAAGATCACTGGAGATGTTGATACTCAAATTCAACAAGAGCCTCAACCTGACACTGAGCAACAAGAGTCTCCCATCTCTCCTAGAACTTCTCTTCCTCCCTCTCCTAATTTTGGTGATGTAAATGGTTGTTCTATTGACTCTCAAACAGACTCTTCTATTTTCTCCTCCCTCTCTTCTGATTTGCATGCATCTGATATCTCTGCTTTACCTAACTTGCATGGTTATCAGTGAACTGGGGATAGAGAACCTAGAACCATCATCCCCAATAGGAAATATACATCATATAATGTGGAATATGCTTTTTTGACTGCTGATGTTATTAGGCACCCTACTACTCCTAGCTCTTATGAATCTGCCCTTAGAGATAACTATGCCAAAGACTGGCTAGCTGCTATGAGAGAAGAGATGGAATCAATGTACACTAACAAAACATGGACATTGGTTCCTAGACCTCCTAAGACCCGGCTTATTGACTCTAAATGGGTCTATAGGCTTAAGGAAGGTCTAAACCCTAGCGAGCCTCCTAGGTTTAAAGCCCACCTTGTGGCAAAAGGGTTCACACAGAGAGAAGGCATAGATTACAATGATATCTTCTCACCGGTAGTTAAGTATAAGACTATGAGAATTAATCTTGCTATGTGTGTTGTGTTTGATTGGGAACTAGAACATATTGATTTTAAAACTGCTTTTCTACGTGGTACTCTTGATGAAACCATTTATATGAAGCAACCCAAAGGTTTTGTAAACCCTAAGTATCCTGATCATGTATGTCATCTAAAGAGATCCCTCTATGGGCTCAAGGAGTCCCCTAGGCAATGGAATCTCAAATTCGATATCGTGATTAAGAAACTTGGGTTCATTAGAAGCAGTTATGATTCATGTCTTTATTTCAAAAGCATTTCTAAATTGGTCTTGATATATGTGATTTTATATGTTGAGGATATATTACTCATATGCAGTTTTTGCATATGAGTAATATATCCAGGATGACTAAAAGAAATACTTTGACATGAAAGACTTAGGAAATGCCAAGAATATTCTTGGTGTAAATATCATTAGAGACAGACCTAATAAGAAAATATGGTTGTCTCAGGATGACTATATTCTTAAGGTTCTAAATCGGTTCAACATGATTAATTCTAAGCATACATCCATACCCTTCGGAGGGCATCTATAGCTTACCAAAAGAAGTTATCCCACAAAACTAGAAGATATTAAAGAAATGGCTAAGGTTGCTTATGACATAGCTGTAGGGTCCGTTATGTATGCCATGCTTTGTACACGCCCATATCTAGCCTTTGCCATCTATGTGCTTAGTCGTTTTATGTCCAATGATGGAAATGATCATTGGACTGCCATGAAATACTTGCTTTGTTATATTGCTGGTACTAAATGTTTATGTCTTCATTATGGTTTGCATGCGCCTGTAGATAAGCTAAATGGATATGTTGATGTTGATTTTGCTAGCAACAAAGACAATCGCAAGTCCACTACAACCTATTTCTTTACATGGGCTGGTAATTGTGTATTATGGAAATCTTAGTAACAAACAGTTGTTGCTCTGTCATCAACTGAAGCTGAGTATATGGCTGCCACAGAAGCAGCCAAATAGGCTATATGGCTTAAAGGACTCTTTGAGGAAATCAATAAAAAGCCTCCTAAACCCGTTATTCACATGGATAGCCAAAGCACACTATACTTGTGCAAAGATCCCATGTACCACGAATGGACTAAGCATATTGATGTTTGTTTTCACTTAATACACAATAGAGTTGCTGCTCAGGTTATAGATGTGAAAAAAGATAAAAGGCGACATCAATCCAGCTGATTTTGGGACAAAGGTAGTTCCTGCTAACAAATTCATATTTTGCAGAAATTTTCTACATCTTGGAGAACCAACTTAGAGACAGGTACTTGGGCCGATGATGATGCTGAATGGTTTGAGTTCATTAAATCCACTAAGACGTAGATTGTGTTGTTAATAGATCTAATGCTTGGATTAGAAGGGCAAATTATAATGTCTATTTAATCTAAGCATAAGACCTAGAAATATTGGATGACCCTAAACTTAGGTTAATTGGTAGATTAAGGTATAACACCTTCATATACTTTATACTTATACACTAGCATATATTAGAAGTGTGGGTTTTAACCTATGCTCATATATGTTACATAATATAAGTATATAATATATGTATATGATATATCTTTTAATGTTATGTATGTGTATGTTTGTATATTCGGTTGGATATCTGATTGGGTCGAGCCCAAACAGAGATCCAGAGCCCAGATACTTACAAACCTGTTCTCAGCTCCTTACCTTGAGTTATTGAGGTGAAACACTGTGTTTCAACTCAACGATCTCTCTTATATAAAGGAAGATAGGGTTCTATATCTCGGCACTTCAACCGTTAGTCTTTAGGTAAGCCAAAGAAAGAAAGAGAGAAACTCCCCAGCGCTGCTATTGTGTCTGCGATCCCAGCTCCGACGACGTCTCTGGTGAAAGATCTCGAGCGCATCTCCATCGGAGACTCTAGATCTATTACTTAGGAAGAAGAAGAAGGTGAACGTCCTCAGTTTTGGTGAAGGTCTTCTTCACTGGTTCACTCCGATAACGATCTGACTCCGATCTTCAGATCCAGGGTGTCTTCTTCCTTATTTGCTTCATTCTTTCTCTTTTACACATGCATGTTAAGATCTGTGTGTTCTTGCTTTTATTTTCCTTGACTTTGAGTTTAGGGCAACCTGTTTTGTAAACCTTCTTACCGATTAGTGGATTTGTGACCTCGAGCTATTCGGCTGAGGCTCCGTGGACGTAGACTCCGGCCGAACCACGTAAATCTTGTGTGTTGGTTCTCTGGTTTCTAGAATTTCATTTATCCTTCGTAAAACCCCAATCTTGGTCTCCAATTTGCGAGATCAAGATCGTACAGAATCATAGACAATTTACTAATTATTTCAATAATGTGGACAATTTGCTAATATGTCCAACATATATGGACATTTTACTAACTATCCCGGTGCAACAAACCAAAATCCATCAATAAACTTTAGAAACTACAAAAAGATGTAGCAATGATGTATATGTGTTCGGAACTGGTACACGAGCACTCGCAAATTAAAGAGTGGAGTACACTAACAGAACACAATTAATTGGCATTATTGCGTATCTCGTGATTTACCTCACTAGGTATTAAGGTGACAATATTGTAAGAATATGTGTAACTTTACTTGTATTATCTCCCTTGATATGATTACAATTACAATATATAATACAATGGCAAATCTTATCTTTGGACTAAGATAGATTAATCTCAAGATGAATCTTTATCCTTAACTAACTATCTATATATGTAAGTAGATTTTGTAACGACCCATAAGTTTGGATATCCGAAAATATCTCCATAAATCCACTTAGAGGATTTATAAGGTTCAGATGATCCGGTTATTCGGGGAACGTTAAAGAAGAGTTTTGAATTCTTCCGTGAGCTTTAGATCTTACGACCGAGTACGAGTTATTAGTTAAGTTGATTACTTAGCGGAAGTGTAGTTAAGTGTAAAAAGAGGATTTCAAACCCCAAGAAAGACGTGTGCCCGTTGGAGGTGTTTACCTGTCCTAGGTAACTAACGCAAAACGGTTTTCAAGCGGAAGATAAAGGCGGAATTAAAGTACAACACATGCCGCGGCCTAGCCGGGTCAAAACGCAAAAGTAATAAGTAGCGAGAAAATAAAAGAGTACTATGTTCTCTCTCGTCTCACTCTATCGTTCCATATGGTCAACCCTGTCAAGCATCCACATGTATATATCAAGCATATCGGGTGGCAGGGGTACCTGAATCTAAAAACAAGAAGGGCAACGGGGTCAATCATCGATTACTCATACACGTATGCTCAAGCATACCCTGCGAGTACGTAACAAGGCATATAAACATGATGCGATAAAACTGTAAACACACTATCATGCTCCTAAGGCAAGGTCCGAATATATAAATAAACACGGTAATGGGTACCCAAACAATAACATCCAACCACATAATCCCTTTCCAAATGCTTGGAGGTTAATCAACCATATAATCCCTTTCCAAATGCTTGGAGGTTACACCATCCTTTATCACCCAAATTCTTGGAGGATGTACCAACCTTTATCGAATGCTCGAAAGTTCGGCCACGCCGCAGCCTTTAGAGAATCCCGATAATCACCACACAACAACATAGAATAGGATGGTCACCTATTATAACAAAGACAAAGAGAAGACAAGGTTCATTTCGTTCCCTATGTTCCGTTCTATGTTATAATTCGGTTTATACCCTACAACAATTCTATGTCATAAAATATGCATGAATCTATCTCGTTACGACACTCATGTGTCACGAGTAACCTCATGAGTAAGTCCAGGGGACTTACCTGCAATCCGAAGTTAAGCACGGAAACCAACAAGCACCAAGTGTAAACACGAATCAAGCGCCTAACAATTGTAATTATTTCACATTAGGTTCTTCTTATTAATGCATCACATAAACCCATACCGCAATATAATCGCACACATTCACATAAGGTTAATGGCTTAAGGACTTATAAGCTTTGTTAAGTATCCACACTTAACAAGTTATAATCCGTGTCATAATAAACATTATTTACTAAAATTATAATAACTCTTGATCCAACCGTTAGATCGTCCTCATTTTTGGAGGACAGTTAGATAATTTCTCCATGAACATCATATTAAAAATTCAGCCCAATCCAAGCAGGGGATCAAGAATTATATGTAAAACAAGATTCGACAATTTAAAAGCTGAAATTAGGGTACCCCGTTTTGTGTCTTTTACACGTTTTGCTAGCTAAAATCGATTTAAACACATTATAGGCTCCACTATCCTAAGCCTTTTCACATCAACTCAAGCTATCCTAGAGAGGGGAAGGTGGATGAGGGATTACCTTTGTAGAATCCCACAAAATGACTCAAGAAGACCCTCGGAAATCCTTCGAAAACACCTTCCAAACACCTTGCACATTTGTGACCAAAAATCCCAAGGAACATGTCAAGCTATGTTTTTGGAAAGGAAGAAAAGATGACATAAAACAAGTCTCCAACTCAGTTTTGAAAGGGAAAGAGGTGACTTACCAAGAGAAAGGGTCAAAACCACAAGGTCTTCGAAAGACACACTGGCGGCACCTCTGTAATTCGGGTATTTGGCTGGGCAAATCACCTTGGATTTTGATGTTCTTTATATATGTGAACTAACTTCAAGATGGATCTAATGGATCAAGAATCACTCCATTTGGTTTGCGTATTGAGGGAGATATGGCTTTTTCTTTGAAGGCTGTCCAAAATGGACCAAGAATGGAGTAGGCTCTCTTGGTTCTCTCTCTTGGGTACGGCTGGCCATTTGTGAATGAGCCCCAAATGAGCCTTAGCTCAGATTTATAAAGGGAGGGAGTAGGTTTGGCTTGAGTCAAAGCATGGGAGGTGATGGGATGAAGAGATGAGAGTGGTTGAATGTCTACATTCACAAGCAAGCCACAAGTCAAGGGTTGGTGGCTCAATGTTGGGCAATTTGGGTGGATGGGACGGCTGGCCTATTAGCACAACGTAAAACCCGAGCTCGCGACGTGTTAAAATCTATTAAGTTCATAAAAGACGAGAAAAGGTGGCTCGGAAATGTATTTCTATCATTAAATCCATGTAAAGCTATCCATAAAAAATTTAAATTTTCCGGGTTTTCATGATCATAAGGGAGGATCATATTCGGATTATCCTACGGATATTTTATAAATATTAATTAAATTCTGGTCTTTACAATCATCCACCTCTAAAAATAAGTCCCGTCCCCGAGACGAAAAAAGATTTAAACCGATGGATAAGGTTTTAAAATTTGAGTCCTTGAATCGGGCCGAAGGGCACATGATCAGCTCGGATGCGGCGTCCAAGAATCTCATGCCGCCTTCGCCACGATCGTAATAGCCCCGAATGGTTTTTCCAAGCATGTGATGGGCGCCCCCATCACATCTCGCCTCGACCGCCGAAAATACCACAACTCGAGAGGATTCATCATACTACAGCTAGCTCTTAGCGAAAATTCCACGAGTGCACTCGTGAAAAGCTCGTATCCACTTCGCGAAGCATAACGGGCTTACTCGGATAATGGAACCTTAAACTTGCTCATTTTCGAAACAAATCTCAAAACTCAAGGTGTTTGGAATCCCAACACGATCTTAGACCTAGACACTTCTAGTCTCAACCCGACTCTCGAGAGGTGGGCATCCACCTCTAAGGTCAAAACCCATAGCTATCACATGATCTATTCTCCCCCGACGGGAGGGTGGATTACCATCCACCTCTAAGGATCAAACCTATGATCTCACCAAGGATATTTCGTCCACACGTTTCTCCTTCCCATATTCCATTCTTCTAGGTTCAAGATCTCCCTATCGAGATACCCTACTACGAGGCAACTCCTTCGTATAGTCAGGATCATCGTCTACTACCTGTGAAGCATATTAGGGCGTTCCCTAATACCGCTCTCACCTAATAAGGAGTAGCACACAACCATGTTACCGTAACTTGCACATGACTGCCCCTCGGGCTAGTGATACCAGGTTACGTAACAAGTGTGTGCTAGGACCCTCAACACATAACTCACTTATACGCCATCTAATCATCCCGTCGTAAAATATCACTAAACAGTGATAGCACATCATATCAAGGCATAACATAGCATATCATAGCAGCCACTCATGGGCCCACCACGCATATAAATCACATAAGTGCACACTCGGCACTAAAATAAACACAGAATCATCAAGAATGAAACTAAAGGATAAACATCCTAAGAGACACTCACCGGCCGTCTCATGAGGTAAGGACTATATCCTTATGTGGCTCTACATACGAGGCTAACAACTCGTCTAACACTCCCCCATAACTGGCCCTTATACTATCCTCTGTCTCCCATGTAGCCTCATCGGGACTCCTCCTAGCCCAGTGAATCAAGACCAAAGGCACCTCTCTACGTCTCAACTTCTTGACCCGACGGTCAAGAACGGCTATCGGGCGCTCCACGAAGGTGTGGTCGGGCTCTAACTCGAGACAAGAGTGATCAAGAACATGACTCGGATCGGGCTCGTACTTCCGAAGCTGCGAGACGTGGAACATGTCATGGATGCCAGCTAATGTAGTCGGTAGAGCCAATCGGTAGGCTACCTCTCCTACTCATTACAAGATCTCGAATGGTCCTACATATCTAGGGCTCAGCTTGCCCTTCATACCAAAACGCCGGATCCCTCTCGTCGGCGATACTCACAACCAAACATGGTCGCCTACATCAAAAGCCAACTCCATCCTGCGACGGTCTGCATACTTCGTTTGACAATCATGTGCGACCCTCAGATGCTCGCGAATGTGCCTAACCTGATCGGTAGCCTCCTGCACATACTGGGGCAATGTACCAACTACATCCCCAGGCTCATCCCAGCATATCGGCGACTTGCATCGCCTCCCGTACAATGCTTCAAAAGGAGCCATCTGAATCGAAGAATGATAGCTGTTGTTGTACGAGAACTCCACCAGCGGAAGATGTCTCACCCATAGGTTTCCCCACTCAAGTACACATGCTCTCAGCATATCCTCCAAGGTCTGTATCGTCAGCTCACTCTGACCGTCCGTCTGCGGATGATAAGTTGTACTAAAGTGCAACTTGCTCCCTAGAGCCTCGTGCACCTGCCTCCAGAATCTCGAGGTGAACTTGCCATCTTCGTCCGACACAATACTCTCAGGGACTCCATGTAGCCTCACAATATGCTGCACAAAAGACTGTACCAATGTGGACACCGGCCACGTCTCCTGAATCGGAATAAAATGAGCGGTTTTGGTCAACCTATCGACCACCACCCATATCGCATCAAATCCTCGGACATCTCTCCTAAGTCCGGTAACAAAGTCCATGGTGATATCTGTCTATTTCCACACGGGGTCGGGAAGTGACCCGATCATCCCTCCAGGCTTCTAGTGCTCAATCCTCACCTGCTGGCAGACCTGACATGTCGCAACAAACAATGTGACGTCAGTCTTCATCCGGCGCCACCAAAAGGTCCTCCTCATGTCCTAATAGATCTTATTCGATCTCGAGTGGACCGAATAAGGAGTAGAGTGCGCCTCTACCATGATCTTCGGTTTCAGATCGTGTACCTGGGGTACCACAACTCGACCCTGCAACACTAACATCCCATCCTCTCTGACGGAAAACGACTTGCAGTGCCCCTGAGCCATACGCTGTCGGATGTCCGCTATCCGTGGACACTCTGCTTGTGCTCGGCGAATCTTATCGATCAGCTCGGACTGGATCTCGAGGAAGCTCAACTGACCACTCTCTCTCTCTCTCTGTGAACAGACCTCGATACCGCAACTCATCAGATCTCTCTGCAACTCTGGTCGTGCTGTCAACCTCGACAAGGTGACCTCCTAACGAGTCTTCCTACTCAGCGGATCGGCCACTACATTAGCCTTCCCGGGATGATAAACTATGTTGAGCTCATAGTCCTTTATCAACTCAAGCCACCTCCTCTGGCGCATGTTCAGCTCCTTCTGCGTGAAGATATACTTCAAGTTCTTGTGATCGGTCATAATCCTCACTGACGTACCATGCAGGTAATGCCTCCAGATCTTGAGCGCATGAACCACTGTGGCTAGCTCAAGATCGTGAGTGGGGTACGACTCCTCCCCCGTCTTCAGCTGCGTGAAGCATAAGTGATCACCCGATCTCTCTGCTGTAACACATAGCCTAACCCTGAACTCGAAGCATCAGTGTAGACCATGAAGTCCTCCATCCCCTCGGGCAACGCTAACACTGGCGCGGATGTCAACTTCTTCTTCAGAAGCTCGAAACTGGGCTGAAAGGCCGGACTCCACTCGTAGGGCACTCCCTTCCTCGTCAGTTGTGTCATCGGCCTAGCTATGCTGGAGAAACCCTCGATGAACCGTCGATAATAGCTAGCCAAACCAAAGAAAGACCGGATGTCTCTGACGGTCTTGAGGACCTCCCAAGCAACGATAGCCTCAACCTTCAAGGCGTCCACTGCTATCCCTGCTGCAGATATGATGTGCCCCAGAAACATCACCTCTGAGAGCCAGAACTCACACTTGTTGAACTTCCTAAACAATTTGTGCTTCTGTAGAATCCTCAGCACAATCCTCAGGTGCTTGGCATGCTTCTCTCTGCTCCTCGAGTAGATCAGGATATCATCAATGAATACAACCACGAATCTGTCAAGATAGTCGATGAACACCCTGTTCATCAACTCCATAAAAGCCGCTGGCGTGTTGGTTAGCCCGAACGGCATAACCACAAACTCGTAATGACAATATCTGGTTCTGAAGGCGGTGTTCGGGATGTCCTCGCCCTTCACTCTCAACTGGTGGTAACCCGATCTCAGATCTATCTTCGAAAACACAATGACTCCCTGCAGCTGGTCCATCAGGTCGTCTATCCTTGGCAGCGGATAACGGTTCTTCACTGTGGCCCGGTTTAGCTCCCGGTATTCAATGCACAACCTCAACGATCCATCCTTCTTGACAAACAGCACTGGTGCTCCCCATGGCGAAGCGCTCGGTCGAATGTAGCCCTTCGAGGCTAACTCCTCTAGTTGAGCCTTCAGCTCAGCCATCTCCGTCGGTGCCATCCTATACGGAACCCTCGATATCGGCCTCGTCCCGGCTCTAACTGAATGGCGAAATCAACATCTCACTGTGGCGGAAATCCTTGTAGCTCGTCGGGAAAGACATCGACGAACTCGCTAACAATTGGCACATCTGCTAGGTTGGGTCTCTCGCGATCCACCTCCAAAGTGTAGCACCAATAGCTCGTGCATCCCTGATCTAAGAGTCTCGTCGCTCGCACTGCGCTGATCTGGGCTCCAATCCTCTTAGGGTCACTCCCCCAAACCCGGTGCTTCGTCCCATCCTCTACAAGGATCGAAACTGTGTGGGTCCTCAGGTTTATAATCGCTCCATAGAAGTCCATGAAATCCATACCAAGAATCATCTCATCCTTCTGCATCGGCATGACTAAAGATCGGCGGGCCACTCTTGTAACATCTATGACAGGTGACAACCCTCACCTTCGCCTCTCTGTAAGACGACACCGGTATAGCTGGAATGGGACCGGTGCCTCTACCTCCATGTCCTCCTCCTCTCACCACTGGCCTGATCCAGGTGTCTCCCTCAGACCTCCTCTCTGCAGGTCGCGACCTCTGCACGCCTGAAGGAGCGCGGGTGGAGCGAGAACTCGAACTGCCCAGCTGCAGTTGCTGATCATTTCTTAACACAACATCTAGAAACCTATCAAAGGTAGTAGACCCTAGGTGGGAGGCGTGCAGCAGAACCTCCTAAGGAAGCCTCCTCGATAACATCCTAATCTTCGCAGTATCCGTCCTGCAAAGCTCCCCACAGTATACTAACTCGGCCTTAAACTGCTGAACGACCTGGGTGATAGAAAGCGAGGGATTGTAACCACGATCGTAGAAAGCAGTCTCTCGGGCATCCTGCGTCCCTCGTGTGCAATACTCGCGTAGCATCATCTCCCTGAACTCAGCATATGTCTAGGTCTCTCTCTCGACTCTGTAGACTCTCCATGTGTCAAATGCAGTATAACGCAGCTGTCCCACTACGAGTCTCTGATGCTCAGTCTCGGGTACGGACAGCAGCTCGAACAACCCCTCGATCATATAAAACCACTGCTCTACATCCTCTCTCGGACTACCTAGAAACTGTGGCGGGCTACTCTGGGCGAACCTCTTCACCCAATCCACATGACGTCCCCCAAATCTAGGCTCCTCCTCATGACCCTGTCGCTGGTCTCCCCCAGGCGAGGTCTTGGTCCGCTACTGCTCTCTACGGTCACCCCCTCCGGGTGCACTCTCCTGATCCTGCTGCTGTTGTTGCATCGATGCCATCAGCATGCGCACCAACTGCTCTAACCCAGCTCTATCGGTAGGCAGCTCAGTCTGAGTCTCAGTCTGTCTATCTCCAGTGGTACGACCTCCACGAGGTCTACCTCGGCCTCTCCCTCGGCCGCTCGCATCTCCGGGACCAGTGTGTCCTCTTGTCTCAACCATGGTGCAACTGAACATATAAGTGTACTCAATATACACCTCAATGAAATGACTTCTTCAAGGAAGACAACCCTCAGGCACATTCATTTCATATAATTAAATCCCTTCAAGGGGATGGCTCGTAGGCACAGTTTTATATAGCACGGTAGCTAAATAGATAGCTATCCTTCGAGGGATAGCTTGGCGAGCCCGCCTGTAAATCCTATCCCACTCCAACCACCATGGTTGCTCCCTTGGAGTCTTCTTCGACCAGCTGTAAGGGAAAACTAGTATTTTGCCTACCAGAATCCCGTTCTACATCTATATAAGATGTCTATCAAGTTCATTTTCATTTTCAAAGGGTTTTCAACTTCGCCCTTTAAAACCTTTTAAAATCCTTTAAAACTTCCAAAACAGTGGGCAGGTTTTGAAAATGTTTTATAACTCGTGCGTAATCAGGTCGAGCAACCTCGGCTCTGATACCAACTTTGTAACGACCCAAAAGTTTGGATATCCGAAAATGCCTCCATAAATCCACTTAGAGGATTTATAAGGTTCAGATGATCCGGTTATTCGGGGAACGTTAAAGAAGAGTTTTGAATTCTTCCGTGAGCTTTAGATCTTACGACCGAGTACGAGTCATTAGTTAAGTTGATTACTTAGCGGAAGCGTAGTTAAGTGTAAAAAGGGGATTTCAAACCCCAAGAAAGACGCGTGCCCGTTGGAGGTGTTTACATGTCCTAGGTAACTAACGCAAAATGGTTTTCAAGTGGAAGATAAAGGCAGAATTAAAGTACAACACATGCTCTCTCTCGTCTCACTCTGTTGTTCCATATGGTCAACCCCGTCAAGCATCCACATGTATATATCAAGCATATCGGGTGGCAGGGGTTACACCATCCTTTATCACCCAAATTCTTGGAGGATGTGCCAACCTTTATCGAATGCTCGAAGGTTCGGCTATGCCGCAGCCTTTAGGGAATCCCGATAATCACCACACAACAACATAGAATAGGATGGCCACCTATTATAACAAAGACAAAGAGAAGACAAGGGTTCATTTCGTTCCCTATGTTCCGTTCTATGTTATAATTCCGGTTTATACCCTACAACAATTCTATGTCGTAAAATATGCATGAATCTATCTCGTTACAATAGTCATGTGTCACGAGTAACCTCATGAGTAAGTCCAAGGGACTTACCTGCAATCCGAAGGTAAGCACGGAAACCAACAAGCACCAAGTGTAAACACGAATCAAGCGCCTAACAATTGTAATTATTTCACATTCGGTTCTTCTTATTAATGCATCACATAAACCCATACCGCAAGATAATCACACACATTCACATAAGGTTAATGGCTTAAGGACTTATAAGCTTGGTTAAGTATCCACACTTAACAAGTTATAATCCGGGTCATTATAAATATTGTTTACTAAAATTATAATAACTCTTGATCCAACCGTTGGATCGTCCTCATTTTTGGAGGTCTGTTAGATATATTCGCCATGAATATCATATTAAAAATTCATCCCAATCCAAGCAGGGGATCAAGAGTTATATGTAAAACAAGATTCGACATTTTAAATGCTGAAATTAGGGTACCCCGTTTTGTGTCTTTTACACGTTTTGCTAGTTAAAACCGATTTAAACACATTATAGGCTCCACTATCCTAAGCCTTTTCACATCAACTCAAGCTATCCTAGAGAGGGGAAGGAGGATGAGGGATTACCTTTGTAGAATCCCACAAAATGACTCAAGAACACCCTCGGAAATCCTTCGGAAACACCTTCCAAACACCTTGCACATTTGTGACCAAAACTCCCGAGGAACATGTCAAGCTATGCTTTTGGAAAGGAAGCAAAGATGACATAAAACAAGTCTCCTACTCAGTTTTGAAAGGAAAAGAGGTGACCTACCAAGAAGAAGGGTCAAAACCACAAGGTCTTCCAAAGACACACTGGTGACACCTCTGTAATTCGGGATTTTGGCTGGGCAAATCACCTTAGATTTTGATGTTCTTTATATGAGTGGAAAACTAACTTAAGACGGATCTAATGGATCAAGAATCACTCCATTTGGTTGAGTATTGAGGGAGATATGGCTTTTTCTTTGAAGACTGTCCAAAATGGACCAAGAATGGAGTAGGCTCTCTTGGTTCTCTCTCTTGGGGACGGCTGGCCCTTTGTGAATGAGCCCCAAATGAGCCTTAGCTTAGATTTATAAAGGAAGGGATTAGGTTTGGCTTGACTCAAAGCATGGGAGGTGATGGGATGAAGAGATGGGAGTGGTTGAATGTCTACATTCACAAGCAAGCCACAAGTCAAGGGTTGGTGGCTCAATGTTGGGCAATTTGGGTGGATGGGGCGGTTGGCCTATTAGCACAACGTAAAACCCGAGCTCGCGACGCGTTAAAATCTGTTAAGTTCATAAAGACGAGAAAAGGTGGCTCGGGAATGTATTTCTATCATTAAATCCATGTAAAGCCATCCATAAAAATTTTAAATTTTCCGGGTTTTCATGATCATAAGGGAGGATCATATTCGGATTATCCTAATGATATTTTATAAATATTAATTAAATTCCGGTCTTTACAGATTTGACTTTATCTAATACAGATTTAGTTTTATCTAATTCCCCCTCGTAAGTTCAATGACACAGCGAGACCAGAAGCTTGGGATGAATGGCCATGAAGGACCGCCCTGTGAGGCCCTTTGTAAATATATCTATGACTTGATGGTTGGCCAGAATGTGCTTGACTAGTAGCTTCTTCGAATTGACCTGTTGGTGAACATAGTGATAGTCTAACTGTTTGTGTTTAGACTTTGAGGTGATGGTGAGGTTATTCGCTAGAAAGGTCGCTGAAAGATTGTCGCATAGGAGAACTGGTGGGCATTGAATTGGGATATGGAGCTCATGTAGAAGTTAATGGTGGTGAAAGCAGGAGCCTTATATTCAGCTTCAGTACCAGAGCGACCGAGAGCCTTTTGCTTGTGACTAGACCAACTAATGAGATTGCCACCATAGTATACTGCGAAACCATGTTGAGAGGGAAGATCAGCAACATCTATAGCCCATCCAGCATCCGAATATGCAACAAGATCTGACCGAGGCGAAGCAGTGAGAGTCAGAACATGATCAAGAGTGCCCTTGAGGTACCGTAATATCCATTTAACATGTTACAAATGAGAGGTTAATGGACGGTGCATGTGTTGACAAGCTCGATTGACAGCAAAACTGATTTCAGGATGAGTGACAAGAGCATAATGCACACTACCAACAACATGATGATAGGCAGTAGGATCTGCATACGGTGGGCCGGCCAGAAACTGACTTTGTGATGGAAGAATCTGTTGAGGACGAGATCGGTTTGGCCTCTAACATAGTGCAATGTTCAAGTAAATCAAACAGATACTTCTGCTGAGAAAGATGAATCGTCGAACATGAGTAGATGATCTTAACTCGAAGGAAGAAAGACAGACGACCAATGTCCTTGAGAGCGAACCTTTGATGTAAGGAGGCAATGAACCGAGAAATAATGGATAGATCTGAGACATTGACAATGATGTCACCAATATAGAAAAGCACATAGGTAATAGAAGAAGCAGATTTCATAACAAACAAGGAGGTGTCCGAAAAGCATGCTTGAAAGCTAGATGTATGCGGAAAAATGTAGAGCTTGGTGAACCATGCTCGAGGAGCCTGCTTGAGATCACATAAGGCCTTGTGGAGACGGTAGACGTGATTACGGTGGGGTGGATCAATAAAACCCTTTGGTAGAGACATATAGACAACCTCATTCAAGTCACCATTGAGGAGGACATTATTAATGTCAAGTTGACGAATATTCAAACCTCGTGACAAAGCAATTCATAGCACAACCCGAATCGATGTAGGCTTGACCACAAGACTGAAAGTGTCAAAATAGTCCACTCCCTCTTTTTAATGAAAGCCTTTTGCAACTAATTGGGCTTTGTAGAGTTCAATGCTGTCGTCAGGCTTCTGTTTAGTTCCAAAGACCCATATGTTGCTAACAATGTTAGCACGAGCAGGAGAAGGAACAAGAGACCAAGTCTGATTTGCCTGAAGAGCATGAATTTCAGATTGTATTGCACCTCACCAATGCTCATTTTTCAAAGATGTAGTGAATGTAAGATGCTCTTTCTTAATGAGGAAGCAAGCGGGAGTGGGATGACGCGTGGTCATAAAGGTGCGGGGTTTGAGGTCACTAGTCCGAGCTCGAGTATTCATGGATGACGGGAGTCTTTTGATGGCCGCAAAAATGCCGCTGAGGGTCCTCGGGCACGGGAGGAGCAGTTGTAGAGGTCGACTCACTCTCCAAAGGGCCGGAGGAAGACGAACTGGTGGGTGAGGATGAAGAGGATGATAAGGACGGGGTGGTGGTAGGGGTAAAAGCGCTTGGACTTGGGGCTACAAGAGGAGGAGAAGGTGGAGGTGATTTAAAGGCTACAAAAGAAGGTGGAGGTGACGAAATGACTAGTGGACTGGGGGCTGCGACATCGGCAACGAGCCTGAGAACCCGAGAGGAGGTGGATGGGGCAGCTGGTGAGGGTGAAGGCCGATGGACAAGAGGAATGGGTGATTTTTTGTAGGGGAACTTATCTTCATTGAAGATGACATGAGCGGATATATACTGTCCCAGTGGGAATATGCAAGCAAACATAGTCTTTGTGTTTGGAGTTGTACCCAAGAAACAAGCAAGGTTGGAATCGATAGGCCAATTTGGTGGATTTGTAGGGTTTAAGGTAAGGATAACATAGGCAAAGGTTTTAAGAAGTGAATAATCCCGAGCCTTGTGATATAGCCGTTGAAATGGAGAGGTGTTTTGGAGAAGAGGGGTGATAGTGCGATTTAACAAGTAAACCGCAATGTGAAAGGCTTGTTCCCAATATGCAAAAGGGTAAGTCGGCATGGGTGAGGAGAGAAAGGCATTTTTCTTGGACAATGCAATGACGACGCTCTACGACGCCATTTTGGGATGGAGTGTGAGGGCAGGAGATGCGATGATGGATGCCATGAAGTTGTAGGTAAGAGGATACGGCCATGAACTCACCACCACCATCCGTTTGGAGTTTCTTAATAGAAGTGCCGAATGGGGTTTGGACCATTTTATGAAATATCTCGAAAGTTTAAAATACTTGGGATTTGAGAGACAAGAAATATATCTAGCATAATTTGCTATGATCATCAAATACATTGAACAAAGTATTTATTTCCATAAATTGAAGGAACCAACGCAGGACCCCAAACATCAGCATAGACTAAATCAAAACAAGACACACTAGACTTGTGAATGGTTGAAACTGGTAAATGACGACTTTTTCCCAATTGACAAGGCTCACAAACACTAGGAAAGTGTTTATTCGACACAGGTAAATGAAATTGAGAAAGAAGACTCTTAAGGATGGCAACATGTAGATGTGCTAGACGATTGTACCAACCCTGTAGAGGGGTACGCCAGGACAGCAGGGCTTGAGGATGACGCGGGTTAGGGGAAAGGCGATAGAATCTATCTTTAACGATTCCCTTCAAGAGCATCCGACCCTACAAATCCTTCACAAAACAACTGTTAGGATGAGTCTCAATGAAAACATCATTGTCTCTGGTGAGAGACGTTGCACTATGCAAATTTTTGGCAATGGTGGGAACAACAAGTACATTGCGCAGAGATAAAGAATAACCAAGAGAGGAAGAGCCAGTATGAGTAATAGGGATGGGTTTACCATCACCAAGAGCAAGGTGATCAGTACCGTCATATTCGGATCAAAGGGAGAGATTTTTGAAGTTGTTGGTGACATGATGGGATGGACCAAAGTCCACATACCACGATGGATCAACAGAGGACCCCATGGCTGCATGATTAGCCGATTTTGGGACATAAGTGGACGAAAACTGAGTGACATCGAGCATGTTGAAGCAATTCCTCGTGGGATGGCCAGGACGATCGTAGATATAACAGATGGGACAAGAAGACTATTGAGGAGAGGTGGTGATGTCTCGATCGCAATCACCACAACCACGACCACGAGTAGAAGCATCGGACAGAGGCTGGGATGTGTTGGAGGCAGAATTGGCCACTGTCGGTGTGGGAGAATCAGCGGTTGCTGGAGGAGGAACTACAACGGTGCCAGCACCCATCGAGGGACTTGATTTATGCTGTAGGCGTTCCTCTTCATGGAGCAGTAAACCGGTTAACTCATTAGGGGTGACAGTTTCGACATGAACATTGACAACAACCTTGAATTCTCCATAGGAAGCATCCATGCCATGAAGAAGAGAGGCGATGAGATCTTCGTCTTGAATAAAGTACTGACACTCAGCAAGGGCATCAGTAGTGGACTGTTTCTTCTCAATATAGGTCATCATTGATAGAGAGCCCTTCAACGAGTTCTGAAGTTGGCCTTTGAGATTCATGAGACGAGCACTTGTTTGAGACTGAAACATCAAAGAGATCATGGTCCAAGCGGCATGGGAGGTAGTCGCCTTGGCAACATAACAAAGGTGTTTCTCCAACAGGGTGGAACACAACCAGACAAGGACAAAGCGATCAGCTTTGCACCAAGCTGTGTATTCCGGGAAGGGAGCCATACCGGTTGTAGGGGAAGCCATGGGTTCCTTGAGAACATAAGGCTCAAGGTCATATGCTTCAAGGGTAGAAAGGACAACACTTCTCCATGAGTAGTAATTAGAGCGATCAAGTTTGATGGAAAGGTTAGGGAATTGCATATATGTGGAGCTACCGGTAGACAGAAGAATGATGTTTTTGGACTGGGAAGTCGACATTGTGGCTAGATACCATGTAAGAATATGTGTAACTTGCCTTGTATTATCTCCCTTGATATGATTACAATATATAATACAATGGCAAATCTTATCTTTGGACTAAGATAGATTAATCTCAAGATGAATATCTATCCTCAACTAACTAGCTATCTATCTAAGTAGACTAGGTGAAGTGATGCGCGCATTCACGCGCGATGCTGATGCCGATTGTGTGGTTTATTTGGTTTAGCGTTTAAATTTGCTAAATAATTTCTAACATTGTTTAACTTATTCAAAACTAAAAAGTGTTATTATAGATGTAAATATGTTTGAATTGCTTGGTCACATATAACTCAGTCACATATAAAGGAATAGGAGTTCAGTTCAACAATGCTTTTTTCCTTTTTTTACAGTCTCGTGATCATAATAATGCCACTTAAGCTTACCTAATAAAAAGATAATCTTCTTGCTTATTTTCTTCGCGAATAAGTTATCCTTTTTCTTGACAAACTTGCAGTAATAAGTTCCTTTATCTCATCTACAATTGATCTTACTTCGACTTCTTCAAGGAGTGGCCCATAAATCTAAAAGATAACATAAATGTGCAATTGAATCTTAGATAACCAACTTAGATTATTACCCTTTAAAACCATAATGAGTTTTTAGAAAGAATAGCAAGCATAATAGGTAAAAATATTTGAAAAGATATATGTACACATTAATTCAGTGAATTCAGCATAACTGAACATATCTCTAGTTTCAGGCTTCTGCAATATATAGAGCAGAATTACTATTTAATCACCAATTCTGGTACTTACCTTGTGCAATGCCTCCACCAAAGCTTGTACTATATAATTGGATAACTATAATGGGTTGAAGTCAGTCTCATTATGACCTTGAGATTGCCCTTTTTCTATAACTAATTTTGCAGAACGCAATAGCTCTAACATGGCTATATATCAACAACCAACCCAACAACACATTTTAAAGATCAAATACCTGCAACTGCGGCCTAACTTCTTCATGAAAATAGAATTTAAGAAGTGGCCGGGACCAATGTTTAAGCAACCTTCAAGTAGGATTGAACTCATACTCGTCACAAGCAGTTGTATAAAAAGAACTGGTTCAAGAAGATGCACTTGGAACTTGAAAGTTTTAACTGATCAATCCATGGAAAGAATCCTTCTTTCAATTCATCAGCATAGTAGCACAACATGTTACATGATGTAGCCTTCTTCTCCATAACACATGTTTTGATTCTGATTCTTTTTTCCCCAAGAGTATTGGTCTCAATACTACAAAAGAAGTTGAATTTCTCAACAACATTTAAGAAAACAATAATCATGTGCTCATAAAAAAATTGCATGCATTTCTACAGTATACAGTTTCAGACTGAATTTTCCAAAAGGCTAGCTATACAGGAGAGAACAAAGTGTGAGAGAAAACCACAAGTAACACTTATCAAGAAGAGGAAAAACAAAGAAATCCAATTATTGAGAGAGCCAACAACTACCTCTCATCATCAGAGTCATCAATATCAGCTTCTGAATCAGCTGATGTGGTAGTTACATCAGGTTTAAGTTGAGCAGATTGACATAATGGGGGCATTATAACATTCATGTAGGGAAGAAAATCCTGCCCAAGGCATTTGAAAAGTTTCAGCCGGAGCATGGCAAAGTGGTTAAACATATCAACTCAGATACAATGCCTTCTAATAAATTGTTATTACGCAACGGATGGGTTCTTTAGATGACGGATGGATACTTGCAATATATAATGATGTAGGGAGAATTGAATTGAATAATATAATAAAATATAAACAATGCAACCCTTATCATGTTCAAATAAATTCAAGACTCCCAGTAGTAGTAGTAGGGAATCAGGATCGATCCACGAGGAAGTGTGTTAGCAGGATCCTAGATAGTCTCAGAAAGCTCACGTCTTGATCGACCAAAAGCCTCGATCTCGAGTAGTAGACTTGATGTCGACCTAGGCTGTCGATTTCTACTACAACAAAAAACCTGGAAAGACAAAAACAAGAAGTCGATATCGACTAGGGTGGTCGATATCGATGTCAGCAACGAACGTCAACCTGGCTCAGACAACTGCCAGTCGACACAGGGGACTCGATTTCAAGTAGATCACTCGATATCGAGCTCAGCAACAGGAACAAAGAGCGTCAACACAGAAGACCATCGACGTAGAGCGATGTGGTTGATATCAACCTGTTGGGTCGATTTGGAGTGGTTCCTGTAGTGGTTAGTTGTCGGCAAAGAAAGCCCAAGAAAAATAGGATGGTAGAAGAAAGATGGACAGAAAAGACACGATTTTTATGATTGAATATATAATAAAAGGCGACTCCCGAGGCTAGGGTTTACCACAACATTAAACAATGCATGCAATACAGCAAATAAGACGGACAATTGCGCTATCTTACCCGAGGGACAAGCTTTCGCCGTACACCAACGATTAGGAATACTCTTGTAAATAAACCTAATTTTCTCCACCAATTTTATGTTTATAACTCAAGTTGTTAACATGAATCCCTTTTCTTGCGATAAGGACTAAACATAGAATCGTAGGAGATGATATAGACACAACGATATCAACATCAAGTACTTACCTCAACACGCATGGCTAACACCATTGACGATATAGACCCTAGAAGCTTTAGGGAACTACTCGCACTTCATCATTGTAAACACCATTGACGTAAAAAAGAAAACTTGCATTAAATAAACCTTCAGAACTTTACAATCCAACGCTGGCTTTTGCAAATTCCAAACCCTAAAGCTTATCTCTAATCTAACTCTATTGTGTATTGTATCTTGTGTAATTGCATGAATAAAAGACCAGCCCCTAGTGCTTTATTTATAGCCTACTAATCCTTGCTAGCCAAGGAAAGTAGTTCTAATCCTACTAAAACTTATATCTAAAATTCTATCCTTAACAAGTAGGATAAATCTTTATTAAGGTAAATATCTAAATAACTAATAAATATCTTAGGGTAAAATAAAGCAACAACCCTTAAGACATGTTCTATCTAAAAAGAAGATAAAATCGTGGCTTTTTGATAACTCTTTCAATCTGCGTCTCAAAAAGCGTGTCCAATCCGTGTCAATTTCCACTCGATATCGACCAGTTAAGTCGATATTGAGGTCTCTGTTTTGGCTTGACAATTGTTCATTTCACTCGAGCTTAGGAGCTATGTCGATGTCGACATCTTCACTCGATGTCGAGTGCTTCTATAGTGGTTCTTTGTCGTTTGTCGCGACGCTCATGGTCTATGTCGAGTTAGGATGTACATATTTGTACCTCTTTCTATTGCATCTTTTGACTTCATATTTCATTCGATTTCCAAAGTAAAGGTTCAAAAGAATATAAACTTGTGTAAGAATGGGCTAACGTGCAAGAAATAGAGTCTGCACAAGTTTTGAGCTAACCATACAGGAATTCGAGCAAAATTGGAGTCAAAATGGAGAAACCAAGGAGAGTAGAAGAGAGGTTGATACTGACCTTACAACATCGACATCGACTACTGTACATCGACACAGAACTGAGCGTCGAGACACACCGTCACACAGCAGAGAAAAGCACTTGATATCGACCTTACATCATCGATGTCGACCTCAACCCAGTAATCGAGTGAACCTGAGCTTGTCGAGCAGAAACAGAGACATCGAAATCGACCTTCCTGGTCGATATCGACCTTATTTCGACACGGGTTGGACACACTTTTCGAGAGGCGGATTTGCAATTCTATCTTCAAAGAGGAACGAATTATCTTGTAATAATTAGATAGATAGCAGCTGAGATTTATCTTTACCCTTAAGTTTTATCAAGTTGTTTAGAGTTTTATCAAAATAAAAGATCTATCCTACTTGTTTGGATAGAATCTATAGTTTAGATAGAAGATATTGTCCTTGGATAGCAAGGATTAGTAGCCTATAAATAAAGCCCTAGGGGGCTGGCATTAACACATCCACACAGACACACAATCAATAGCAATAAAGTTAGAGAGAAGTTTTAAGGTTTGGCGTTTGCGAAAGCCGACGTTGAGTTGTAAAGCTTCAGAGTTTATAGTTTAATGCAAGTTTATTTCTTTTAATCAATGATGAATTCCATGATGAGAAGCGAGTAGTTCCCCGAAGCTCTTAGGGTCGGGGTGAGCCCGACGTTAGCCATGCGTGCCTGAGGTAAGTGTTAGATGTTGATATCATTGTGTCTATCTCATCTCCTACGATTCTATGTTTAGTTCTAATCGAAAGAAAAGGGATTCATGCTAACAACTTGAGTTATGAACATAAAATTTATAGAGACAATTAGGTTTATTTGCAAGAGTAATCCTAATAGTTGGTATACAGCAAAAGCTTGTCCCTCGGGTGAAAGAGCGCAATTGTCCGTTATATTTACCTTATCGCATGCATTGGTTAATGTTTTGATAAACCCTAATCCTAGGAGTTGCTTTTTATATAAGTTAATTCATCAAAACCACTGTCTTTATTTCTGTTCATCGCATCCTCATTCATCCTTAAGTCTTCGGCCCTTCTTTGCCGACAAAAGATAACAACTTTTCAGGAGAAGACATCGATATTGACCAAAAGACGTCGATATCGACCACTGAGTTTCGTCGACGGTTTTCTTAGTCGACGACGAGCATCTCTGCTGAGTTACTGAGATATATATCGGCCCCCAAACATCGATATCGACCACCTGTATCGAATGGCAGTCTTCTGAGCCAGTCGATTCCGTTTGCTAACATCGATATCGACCTTCCCTAGTCGATATCGATTGCTTGTTTTTGTCTCTGCAGGTCTTCTGTTGTAGAAAGGATTGATAGCAAAGGTCGAGATCGAGGCTTCTGGTCGACGAAAGACGTGAGATTTCCAACGCTACTAGGATCCCGCTGACACGCCTCCTTGTGGATCGATCCTGACTACCCTTCCACTACAACGGGAGGATGTCTTGTAATTATTTGCATAGGCTAGGAGTCGGTTTACATTTATATATCTATATATTTGTATTTAAGACTCGATATTCCTCCTACTTAACAAATTGGCGCCGTTGACGGGGAGGCAATCAATCGCGCACTAGTAGTCTATCTCACGTTTCTATCTAATTTGGCTTTGCAGGTGTATGCGACGCGCTGATCGCCCACCTGAATTCGAAGGAGTAGACGACCCTGAACGCTATTTCCACCCAAGAGCCCAAGCTCAGAGAATTATGGCAGACAACGCGAACTAGGCTGAACTAATTGAGCAACTAATGAAGCAGGTTGAGGACTTAACAACTAGAGAGGCGGTGCTTAAGGAGCGTGCAGATAGGGAGGAGGAAGGCCGGAGACAAATAGAAGCCCAAATCAATGCCCTCCCTCGGAATGCCAAGCAATATATGCACCCCGCACTCACAGTGCCTGAATCGGCGATTCTTATCCCTGCCTCTAATTTTGAAATTAAACCTAACTTCCTTACTGAAATAAGAAGGCATCAATATGAAGGAAAACCTAATGAATGTCCTATGGCACATATATCAACCTTCTTAGACATGTGTGATACTATTGCTGATGGACAAAGTCTTGAATATGTCTAACTAAAAGCTTTTCGTTGGTCCCTTAAAGGAAAAGCATTGCAGTGGTTGGAAAGCTTAGCCCCAAGATCGCTCCGCACCTGGAATGAAGTCAAGGACGCGTTCCTCAATAAGTTCTTCCCTCCTTCTAAGACGGTGTTGATCCGACAGAAAATCACGGCTTTCAAACCAAAGCGTGGTGAGGCTCTGGCGACTGTTTGGGAAAGGTTTAAGGACCTACTACGATCATGCCCGACGCATGGCCAACCACCGTACGTGATTTAGGAGATTATATACAATGCCATTGATGCTGCAACCAAGGAGAGGATCAATACCTACACCTCCTATGGCTACCTTGAACTCGCTCCATAAGAGGCTTGGGAGACCATAGAGAGGTTGGTGGAGTTCGACAACACATATGGGACTCCTGAGGCTTCCTACACATCATCACCGTCGAGGCCTGCCCCATCTATTTCATTATATGAACCCTCTAAGGTGATCGATCCCGACGTAAAGGAGCAATTCCATAGAGATCAACTTTGAATGCTCCAAAAGCAAGTGAGGTTCCTTTCAGCGAACCAGGATTGCATCGAATGTGGATCGCAGCGGCACACCACCATCGAGTGCCCCCATGCTAAACAAGTACAACTAGTGGAGACTCATCAGGAGGCGCGCTACATGAGGGGTCCCAATCACCAATATTGGGGAGACCAAAGGTTCCATTAAACACAAAGGAACCCGTTTAACCCTAGGGACCCCCCCCCCCCGCCTTATAGAGCTCCTGGGCACCCGGAGAGGGACCAAAGGAAGGATGATCTATAACTTGTGCTAGATGAAATTAGGTAGAATCAGGCTAAGGATGATCAATCCAACAATGCAATCCATTCTCAACTCAATCACCTTACCACAAGGATTGGGGAGATGGATATTTGGAAAACGAATGTAGAGACCCAACTGGGTCAATTGGCGGCACAAATCTCTAGACCATCTGAAACATTCCCTGGGTAACCAACTACAAATCCTAAGGGGCAATCCGAGTCAGGCCACATCGCAGCCATGCAACTAAGGAGTGGCAACAAAGTACAAAAGCCACGAACGGAAGCGGAGGAGAATGCAGCGGATACAGTCGATGTTGAGCCAGAGGTCGATATCGACCACTAGGTCGACCCAAGGATCGACATCGATACTGCTGCAGAGCTTATGGAACCACAACAAAGGTCGACATCGACCATCCCGGTCGATATCGACCAGATCCCAGTCGACATCGATGTCCAACAGGCCCCTCCGACCACCGTTTTGGCCCCTCCGCCAAAGAAGACGTTGCCATTCCCATCCAAAGCATTGGAGGATCCCACCAGAGGTAAGTTTAGGCACTTTGTAAAGATTCTTCAAGGTCTTAACGTTACCATTCCTCTTACAGAAGCACTAAGCGAGATGCCCGCCTATGTTCGATTCCTAAAAGACATCCTTAGCAAGAAAAGGTCCATGGCAGAGATCGCAAAGGAGTGCTCAAAGATGGACTTCCCTGAAAAGAGGACTGATCCAGGGAAGTTTGCAATCACCATGGGGCTTGGCCAACATCGCTACAGGGCCCTATATGACCTAGGGGCAAACGTAAGTCTTATGCCTCTTTCTATTTGGCAAAAGGTGAACATTGGCGCACTTGAACCTGTGGACATGAAACTCTATATGGCTGACAACTCATTCGTGAGCCCCACAGGTATAGTTGATGATGTTCTAGTAAAGGTAGGTAAGTTCTTTGTGCCTACTGATTTCATTATATTGGAGATGCCTGAAGATCCTATAGCACCTATTATCCTTGGTAGGCCTTTCTTAGCTACTGTCGATGCCAATATCAATGTACGTCAAGGATAACCTTTACTATAGGGAACGGAGTGATAGAATTCTCTTTCAACTCAACCATGAGTGAAAAAAAACATCTGCAACAAGTAGTCCTCTCGCCGGCTAAAGAGAAGCTTCGAAGGTTTTTGTTGGCGAGGACTGAAACAGCAAGCAAGGTAGACATCGACTGGAATCAGTCGATATCGACCAAAAACATCGAAATCGACCCCCCTTGGTCAAAATCGAGTATGCCAGATTGTTGCCAGGAGCTTAAGTATAGGGTCCCTGACGTCGGTATTGACCCCCATATGTCGACATCGACCAAAGCTCTCGAAATCGACCCACCATGGTCAAAATCGACCACCTCATAGCCCGAAGATTTTTGTTTCGGGCCCGAACAGGTAAGGCCAGGTATGACTCCCAACCCTCCTCTGTCCCTTATTGATAAATCAATTAAGCCAATTATTGATAATTCAACTAATGAGAGGGTCAAAGCTCCATGGTTTGCCTATATTGCTAAATTTAGGTCAAGAAAGAGAAGGAAAACGCCCAAAGAAGAACCTAACGATGAAAAAGCCTTGGTCACCGAACTTAGCTACTACCAAAAGGACCTAGATGATATAGGTGAAGGCTCAAGCTTGAAGGGTTCCTACATAAAAGGCTTGTGAAGAATTGACGGAGAAGTCGGCCTAGCGACTCAAAACTCTAGAGCTTGTAGATAAAACTTGTTTTTTTTTCAAAGATGGTTTTTAGGATTTTGACTTTTGGCTTTTTAAACTTTTAAAACTGAGATAATTCGTGGCTTTATCTATACTTCTAACAAAGATTTCAGGTTTCTAAGCAAAAAAGAAACGATGAAGAAGAAAAGAAGCTTCTGCCGAGGCATTCGAAATCGAACAGGCTAGTCCAAATCGACCCCCTAGGGTCAAGCCATCTCCTGGAGTTGACATCGAGGACTCAGGAGCGAAAAGAAGAGGTCGATATCGACCATAATCATCAATATCGACCATCACCTGGCAGCCCTCGGCTTCACCTTCTTCCTCGACTTCGACAGATGCAGTCGATATCGACCTCTGGCATCGACCCAACCTGAAATCGACCTGAATCCGCAGGTTGTGCTGTGAGTTTCTCTCTACCCTTGTTTTTCTTTTTAATACAGTGGGGACAATGTATATTTCAAGTATGGGGTGGGGGAAAGACATGTCTTATGGTCGTAACTTGGTTTTCTTCTTCGCATTGCATTCATGTTTAAATTTTTGTTCTTAGTTTTACTTTTCTAAAAAAAAGTCAAAATCCAAAAAAATAGAAAAATGTCAAAAATACAAAAAATGCATGTTTACTCTTTAAGTTTATTTTTAAACCCTACTTAGATGTCTTATGATGAAAACTCAATAGCTGACTTGATCATGTAAATCCTATGGCATATTTGGATGGTTTAGCCTAAATCCTTAAAAATTTTATGTAGATTGTGAACTTGTGATGAAATTGAGCACATATGATCCTAGGCTAAAAAGCAAATCCAACAAAAATTGTCCTTGTGAGAATTTTGGCCTATAGGGAGAATATCAAAAATCCCTCCGCTTTCTTGAGTGAATTTACTCTTTCTATGCATCTCTAAATGTTGTGATAGTTATTCAAAGCCAATATATAAATATGTCTATGTTTACAAGAATAAAATGATGGAGGCATCTTTTAAGCCATTTTTATCCTCTCTTTACCTACCCTGCATTATCTGTGCTTGAAGCCGGAAAATTAGCCTGAGCCTGAAATTGCAAACTGCATAAAATTATCCCTAGCAAAATTGAGCCTGACCCCCATTTGGGAATTGAGACTTAGATTGTCTGGACTAATGCCTTGTGGAAAGAAAAGTGCATATTGTCCAGTTTTGAGTAAGGAAATTATGGGTTGGTGCATATTTACATCTTTTCATATTTTGTAAAACGATTTTTTGGCTCACCATATAAGTGCACATATTTTTTAGTGTTTACTTATTGTTTTCATAAAAAAAAATCCGAAAAAAGGAAAAAAAAGAGATATATATATATATATACATATTGCATGATCCAAAGTCCTTAAGTCCTTTTTTTATTTCATACAAGGGTAATATTTTTGAGAGACATGTTAGAGTTTGAAAGAAAGGGTTGATAGTATGGTTTACATCTTTTAGTGCATCTTTAGAGCCTATTATGGAAAGATGAGTTTGGAAAGAGCATTAAGGGAGATTGAGCTTGGAAAATGCAACATTGAAGAGTTATGGTTTGGATATTGCAAGTGTTGAGATTTAGGAGTCTTGATTCCCGAATTATACAAGCACCACATAGCCAAATAATTCCATACCCATAATTCCTTACTAAGCCCCATTACAACCCCACCGAATGGAGTCTTCTTTGAAGTCTTCCATTGAGCGAAAGTCCTCCTTATGGTTCTTATTGCATTTTCATAATTGGTTGCGAAGTGGATTTTTATAAATTGCAATTTTATGAGATTGTGTATGCAATTGAGTTGAGCGTTGATCTTCATAGCCTAAACACATGAGAGTTGAGTGCAAACACATTATCCCTGTGAGGTTGGGTCAAAATTACATATGACTATGGATCGCCTAAATATGTGCTATGACGTTAAATTCACTTGCTTTGCTTTGCTACCACTTATGATGTTTCTTTTGACAAGGGCGAAGACTTGAAGAGTGTGTTATAGGTGTTGGTTATTGGTTGGTTATTGCTTGAGGACAAGCAAGTCTAAGTATGGGGTGTTTTGATGTAGATATTTTACCTCTTTCTATTGCATCTTTTGACTTCATATTTTATTCGATTTCCAAAGAAAAGGTTCAAAAGAATATAAACTTGTGTAAGAATGGGCTAACGTGCAAGAAATAGAGTCTACACAAGTTTTGAGCTAACGATGCAGGAATTCGAGCGAAATCGGAGTCAAAACGGAGAAACCAAGGAGAGCAAAAGAAAGGCCGATATCGACCTTACAACATCGACATCGACTACAGTACATCGACACAGAACTGCGTGTCGAGACAGACCATCACACAGTAGAGAAAAGCACTCGACATCGACCTTACATCATCGATGTCGACCTCAACCGAGGAATCGAGTGAAGCTGAGCTTGTCGAGTAGAAACAGAGACATCGAAATCGACCTTCCTGGTCGATATCGACCTTATTTCGACACGGGTTGGACACGCTTTTTGAGACGCGGATTTGCAATTCTATCTTCAAAGAGGAACGAATTATCTTGTAACAATTAGATAGATAGCAGCTGAGATTTATCTTTACCTTTAAGTTTTATCAAGTTGTTTAGAGTTTTATCAAAATAAAAGATCTATCATACTTGTTTGGATAGAATCTATAGTTTAGATATATCAGATACTATCCTTGGATAGCAAGGATTAGTAGCCTATAAATAAAGCCCTAGGGGGCTGGCATTAACACATCCACACAGACACACAATCAATAGCAATAGAGTTAGAGAGAAGTGTTAAGGTTTGGCGTTTGCGAAAGCCGACGTTGAGCTGTAAAGCTTCGGAGTTTATAGTTTAATGCAAGTTTATTTCTTTCAATCAATGATGAATTCCATGATGAGAAGCGAGTAGTTCCCCAAAGCTCTTAGGGTCGGGGTGAGCCCGACTTTAGCCTTGCGTGCCTGAGGTAAGTGTTAGATGTTGATATCATTGTGTCTATATCATCTCCTACGATTCTATGTTTAGTCCTAATCGAAAGAAAAGGGATTCATGCTAACAACTTGAGTTATAAACATATAATTTGTAGAGACAATTAGGTTTATTTTCAAGAGTAATCCTAAGAGTTGGTGTACAGCGAAAGCTTGTCCCTCTGGTGAAATAGCGCAATTGTCCGTCTTATTTACCTTATCGCATGCATTGGTTAACGTTGTGGTAAACCCTAATCCTAGGAGTTGCTTTTTATATAAGTTAATTCATCAAAACCACTGTCTTTATTTCTGTTCATCGCATCCTCATTCATCCTTAAGTCTTCGGCCCTTCTTTACTGACTAAAGATAACAACTTTGCAGAAGAAGACATCGATATCGACCAACAAACGTTGATATCGACCACTGAGTTTCATCGGTAGTTTTCTGAGTCGACGACGAGCATATCTACTGAGTTACTGAGATCGATATCGACCCCCCAACATCGATATCGACCACCTGTATCGACTGACAGTCTTCTGAGCCAGTCGATTCCGTCTGCTAACATCGATATCGACCTTCCCTAGTTAATATCGACTGATTGTTTTTGTCTCTGCAGGTCTACTGTTGCAGAAAGGATCGACAGCCAAGGTCGAGATCGAGGCTTCTGGTCGACGAAAGACGTGAGATTTCCAACGCTACTAGGATCCCGCTGACACGCCTCCTCGTGGATCGATCCTGACTACCCTTCCACTACAACGGGAGGAAGTCTTGTACTTATTTGCATAGGTTAGGAGTCGATTTACATTTATATATCTTTATATTTGTATTTAAGAACTCGATATTCCTCCTACTTAACAAGTTGTCATGTCGATTTCGACATATCCGGTCGATATCGACCTCCTTTCAGCTTTACTTGGCTTCTTCGATGACTTCGATTCCACTCCAATTCCTACATATTTAGACCAAAACTTGTGCATACTCTATTTCTTGCACGTTAGCTCATTCTACACAAATTTACATTATTTTTAACCTTTACTTTAGGAATCGAATGGATTATATGAAGTCAAAAGATGCAAATAAAAAGACACTAAATATGTACATCATATAACTTAAGCAAGAAGTTTCTGAACGAGATTTCATAGAAAATAAAGATAAGAAAGATAAGGAGGAAGGTGAATAACTTACATCTTAGGCAGCAAGGACAATGAGTAAAGAAGGTGAAAAGGCAGAGAACGAAAGGAAGAATATAAAGTGCATAATTGAAGTTATAAAGTTCATGAACAATATTATAAAGTGCATAAGCAAACACATAAGAAAAAACTGAAATGTGTACCCAAATCGAACAGCCTATGTGATGATATGAGCAAGAGGGAAGACATCAGTAAAACGAACTAAGATTGCTGCATCAACTTGTACAAATCGACGCTCCAAATGAAGGTTCACACCATCACCATTTTTCACCAAGAAACAACTTATGAACAAGTGAAGGTAACACTAATGCAACCACATCAACCAAACCAAATTCAGGATAAGAAAGTTGTCAACCTTTCTCATGAAATGCCACACCACTGAACCAGCTAAAAGGCCCACCTCAAGGCTTTGAAACAGCTTCGAAACCACTTGCACCATCCTACAGACAACATCACCTTAAATCTCGGCAAAAAAAATCAATAAATAGTCCCGATGATTAAGAGAACCCAACAAGCTTTATGTTGCAAACACAAGTAAAATAGTAACCAATAAGAAGGTTAAAGAAACTGAAATATCAATAACTCTACCATTCTCACTTTAATCTACTCGCACATTACAAGAAATTTGTACCTCTAACTTGTACACAAACATTCAATAGGCTGATTCCTGGCCACAAAAAAAATGTCTCAATCTTATTTCTAAGCCTTAAACCCTGAGATACCAGTACCCAAATCCAAAAACAAAATTCCCAAATGCAAATTCCAAACCTAAGATTCATTAATTTTATTGTTCATCACTCAAAACAAATTAACTCTAAATTCAAAATATTCAGCCATTCAAATCCCCCAATCCAAACACTTAACCCTAAATTTGGGAATTTTCAAAAGAAAAATTGAAGACATACCTGCTCTCGGGAAAAAATCACTACCAAGTCGGGGTTGCCCACCTCACATCGCATATACTATGATAACCAATGTCTTTATCTGATCTCATCGGCGTTCAATTTGGGGTTGAGTTCTTATGAGGAAACAGAGGAGAGCAAGCGAGTGAGAAGACAAAAGAAGCAGATACGTGTATTTTTTTTACTAAGTGATTGTGTTAAGTGGTGGCCTGAAGTAACATAGTGAAACCTCACATCGCAGGAGGAAGGATAAATACAACTTTATTGGATAAAACATGAGCAACAACCAACAGAAAAAAAAGAGGTATATATTACTTAATTTTCTTATGGCAAGATAGATGTCTCACAATTTATTTCAAAGTATATATTTGTATTCATATGTGTTACCATCAATTCCATATTTTGATCTTTTCAATTTATTTTCTTTCTAATCATCTTGTATTTATTCAGAAAATCCTGTAATAAACAAGTCTAAGATTGACTTACATAAATAGTCTTCTCATTGACTTCGTAGACACCATGCCACAACCATGTATTATGCCATGCTTCCACCAAACAGCATCTTCAGAACATAAATTTTTACAGTATGGTTGTATGACTTCTAGTCAAAACGAAAACGACTCAACTTGGAACAAAGTGTAAAAAAATATAGCAAGAATCTAGCAAGTCTCACTCTCACCTAAAGCTTCATTGTGTCAGAAGTCGTATCATCAATAACTTCAACTTCTCCACTTATTCGAAATTACTCCCATGTATCTGTAAAATACCAACAAGTCTGAAATAATTTAATGGTTAGCTTAGAGAGGATGCAAAAGATGGAACTTCTCAAAATAAATCAAGTCTCACAAACGAAGAAAACCTGGGATTGATTATTATTATTAATAACTCAACAAAAAAAATGCTTAGTATCTTCAATATTTAAATTTAGGTGAAACATAAATGAGCTCTAGAGATAACATAATAGTTTGACATCCTAGTAGGTCACCAAAACCTATACGATTTCATTGGAATTTCCCCGGCCTAAAGGCATCTTCACCCTTTAATTGCCTGAATCTTAACAAATAGATAATACAATAAAACATGTTAAGAAGCGAAACCACCGGTGAAAATATGCAGCAAGGCAACTACAAAAAGTTGTAGTAACTCATAATGAAAACTACAACCTAAAATGGGAGAAAGTGCAAACTTCTTAGCAGATTTTTTGGACTACAAAATGAGATGGAATTTTGAGAACTGGTGTGGCTGATCCATTGTTATGCTAAAAGATAGAAAGATATGGCCTCTGCATAAATTTTCAGATAGTTAACAAATGAATCTGGGTAATCTCCATTTTGAGTAACTGATAACTCGGCAGCTCACTTTTACCCGAAAACGCTATGACCATTTCCACAAACGCAACCCCAAGAGTCCAGGAAATGCTTAAAACCTTAAAGTATCATCATATAAAAAGAGTATTAGATATGTGGCAGATTGAAATGGTAGTAGATTAGACTTCCGTAGAGGCAAGAGGATTCTGCTAGCAAATTAAAATTCTGTAATGGATACATAAGAATGTTGTTAATGGAAAATGCACAAGTTATATTTGGACTTGAAGATTCGGATGAGAAAGAAGGCACCACTCTTAAAAAATCTAAAAAGGAAGGCTTTGGACAAAATATTATATTTTTCTCCCTAGATATCTGATATAAATCAAATCTTAAAATTTGTTGTTTAAAAACCAAAAAATAAAAACATATTAACCGATTCAATGTAATCTGCTAGAAGAGGAAAATATGACATTCATAGCATCTCCACTGATTATCGAATACAGTATAAGGGGAAGAAAAAAAGAAACACCATTTTATAGCGGCAAATACAATGTAACCTTACTAAGAAGATGTGTAGAGGTGCCTAAACTCTAACCATGTGTGCCTCTAGAAGAGAAGAGTCAAGATCTTCTCAAGACTTTGTTTTCAGGATTTGTAGACGCATCTATGTGTAGACCATGTGGAACCTAGGCCATTGTCGTCCTCACCAAGAATGATATTAGGCTTGTAATCATAATAAAAAAGAGCATCCTTGAGTTCTCCAATCAAGGATTCATTTCTTACAGCATGTTGTTGTGGCTTGAATCTTCTCACATGAGAATCAACATTAACACTTTCGATAAAATAAAACATTCAATGAGACCAACATGAGATGAACCCAATATGATTAATGAATTATCCGATCCCAAAAGGGACTACAGAATTCAAGTTTTGATGCTAAGGAAATGAATTTAGGTTAAAGAAAAATGACCATGAAAATGAAACATATCCCTATTTTGATCCATTGGTCAGCTGATCATCAAGAAGAGAAACATTTGAACCAACAGCAAATGCTACAACTCTTAACTTATCCGAATTCTCTTCAACATCATTTGTAAAGATCAAAATTTTAATAAAAAACAATTGCAGAAAAATAAACACAAATGGCATAAAAGTATTTGGCTAGTCATTGAAAACAAGTAAAGAAATTATTATTTGGCCTAAAATTATAATGCACTTGCATCCATAGCTCAATCTCACAGTACAAGTAAAAATTACAAAAGATAGACTTACATGAAAATTATTCAAGCAAAAGGTTTTCATGAAATAATCAAGTTGCAAACTAACTAACTGGCCTCAAATAAATAGTCTCAATTCAACTCAGACATACATGCTTACTTGAGTTCCGATAAGAACCAGTTAATCCAACAATAGAGATTGCCTAAGGACCAATCCATGTCTTACGCCATGGCTCCTCGGCAACCCTTCCTGGCCACACAGGCGGTGGGTGCTGACCGGAATACTGAATACCTTTCACAAATCTCTGAGCATAATCTTTTATTTTTAATAAAAACCCACCTTAAAAAAATAGACTGAAAGGGCTTAATATATCAACCACTTAAAACCTAGAAAATATGAACACATAGTAACACAATAAGTTGATTCAAGTGAAATTCTACATGTAAGTACTGTAGATTGCAGATATATGGCATGCTTTTCTGATTATTATTTGAGCTACAAATTAGACAAAATTAGCTTATTATTCAACAACATTAATAAACAACACAGTCAAACGAACCGACTATCCATTGGAAAAACCCAAAATCAATTTGTTGGTCAACTGAATGAAAGAAAGAAGTAAAGAGAATAGCAATGATTGGTCAAAGAAGACTCCATTCGACAGGATTGTAATGGGGCTTGGTATGAAAATAAAGGCAAGGAGTATATTTGGCTATATGGTGCTTTCAATTCCGGGACCTAAGACATACTTCCATAAAATTCCACCATAGACAAAACAACCCCAAAATAGAACAAGCTTCCATACTCTTTAAGAACAAACTTTCTTAACTCATATTTTTATCCAACTCTCAGAAAAAAAAAATGACTAAGGCTCTTTATTTTCAAGAAGGCTACCTTATTTTGGCTTCTCGCTAAATATGCAATATATATATATATATATATATATATATATATATATATATATATATATATATATATATATATATATTCTTTCTTTTTTTCCTTTTTTTTCTTTTTTGTTTCTTTTCTTTTGCTATTTTTCTTTAGAGCCATCTATGAGGCACAAAATGGGAGGAAATAAAACACATAACGTTACAACTCCTTTTTGATACACTTTGACAATAATGCACAAGCTACTAGCTTTTTCCTTTTCTCCAAATGACAAATCCATCACCAACTCTAATCCTAATTTCCGGAGGGTTATACTCATTATCAGCTAGGGATAAATTATATGTTTGTGAAGCTTTCAAAAAAAAGAGGATAAGGCTCAAATTGGCTTCAAATTAAGGTATAACGTAGGGTAGATATGGATAAAACGTGACTAAGAAAAATTCGACTTAATCATATGATACTTAAAAGTAGTGCTGGCAAGATCTGATCCGACCCGAGAAACCCGACTAACTCAACCGAACCGAAAGCCGACCGAACACGAAAATTTAGCGTTATGCATAACCCGAACCCGAAACCGGGCTAGACCGATGTTGACTCTAAACCCGAAGTGACACGAATACAGACAAGCCCAACTCAACCCGTATCCGACTCAAATCAGACCCGACCCGACTTCCAACATGACCCGAGTCTCAACCCGACTCGACTTTTAACCCGACCCGACTTCCAACCAACCCGACCCAACTCCCAACCCGACCCGAATATCCTTGAATATATATCTTTTATACATTTATACTACAAGACCAAAAAAAAATTGACGAGACAATAAATTTCCGTCCTATATTTTTACCATTTTACCATTTTACTATTTTACTAATTTTTTTTACTTTTACATTTCCCTCATATATTTTTCTCCCTTCCCTCCTCAAATTTCTTTCCCTCCCAATAAATTTTCATTCCCTCTTGTTTTCATTTCCTCCTAGTTTATGAAATTTCTTTTGTAAGGAATAATCTAATCAACAAAAATAAAATTCGACAAGATAAAAATTGAATTTTACTTATGTAATAATCTATTTAACAAAAATAAAGTGATCGATCAAATCATTTGTAATGAATAAAATATAAAATCATAACTTTATTTAGATGTAAGAGATAATGATTTATTAATAACGAATTTTATATCATCTACTTAAATAATTAATAATCTAACATAAATAACTGAATATAGTTTAAAAACAAGATTACAGAATATGAATATATGATATTTTTATAAGTTGTATACGTAATTTTAATACTTGTATTTAGAATATTATATTATCTCACATAAGTAAATTTACCAAAAATAAAATGATCGATCAAATCATTGAAATGAATAAAATATGAAATCATAACTTTATTTCAAAATGAAAGATAATAATTTGTCTATAACGAAATTTATATCATCTACTTAAATACTTAATAATCAAACATAAATAATTGAATATGGTTTAAAAAAACAAGATTACGAGAATATGAATATATAAAATTATGAATTATGAATATATGATAGTTTTATAAGTTATATTCGTAATTTTATATTACCTTATTTTCCAAAATTTCATGAGGGGTGAAGGGAATACTTTTAATGCATCGAATATTCGAATCCATCGAAAATTCTAATTCATCGAATAACCGGAGATGAATTTATATATGAGGATTAAGGTAACCTTGTTTAGTTGTTTTCATATAGGCAATAATTTGTTTACTTTATCAGTATTTTAGATTAACTCATGATGTACATATTTGTACCTATTTTATTCGCACGTTTTGACTTCATATTTCATACGATTCCTAAAACAAATGTTGAAAATAAGATGAATTTATGTAGAATGAGCTAGAGTGTAAGAAATAGAGTCTGCACAAGTTTTGGTCTAAATATGTAGGAATTAGAGCGGAATCGGAGTTAAAACGGAGAAGCCAAGTGAAGTTGAGAAGAGGTCGATATCGACCAACAACATCGATATTGACTACAGTAATCGACACAACTTTTGAGTGTCGAGATAGACCACACAGACCAACAAAGAAGGCACTCGATATCGATCACCTGACATCGATATCGCCCATAACACAAAAATCGAGTGGAGAGGAACAAGTCGAGCAGAAACAGAGAGGTCGATATCGACCACTCTGGTCGATATCGACCATACTTCGACAAAGGATAGACACATTTTTCGAGACTCAGATTGGGGATAGTCTACAACAAAAGATCTATCCTATATGTTTTGATAGACACAATTATCTTGTAATACTAGATAGTCTACAACAGAGATTATTTACTTTTACCTTAAAGATTTACTTAGTTGTTTGAGAGTTTTATCAAAATAAAAGATCTATCCTACTTGTTTTGATAGACTTTAGAGATTAGATAGAAGATGCCATCCTTGGATAGCAAGGATTGGTAGCCTGCAAATAAAGCCCTAGGTGTTGGGTTTTACATCATTCAAGCAAGAAAGACAATAGCATTAAGCAATAAAGTTAGAGTTTTAGGTTTTGAGCTATAAGATTTCGGCGCTTGCGATAGTTGGCGTGGAGATTGTAAAGATTCAAAGTTTTCTATTAATGCAAGTGTGTTGCCATTCAATTCCAAGCATGTCTTCATTCAACATGAGCGAGTAGTCGCCCTTTCTTCTAGGGTCGGGGTGATCCCGATGATAGCCATGGTGGTAAGGTTTGTATGTCGCTAAAGAAGGTATCTTTTATCTTGTTCTACCTTGTGCTTCAACTTTAAATGCGAATTGAAGGAACTCATGTTGTGAAACATGGGTAGTAATTAGGGTTTCTATTCGAAAGATTACAAACTCAATTATGATAAAGGTAGACGCAAATTAGGTTAATTTATTGCAAGATATCTTTTCCTATTTGCCGGTTTAGGTGAAAGCCTTCTCCTTTATGATAAAAGCATGCATCTTTATTGGTTTCTTACTTATTCTATCATGGTTGTCGTTGCGGTAATCCTTGGCTTTGGAAGATCTTTTCTTTCTTAAGTTTACATCTATATTCGCCTGCGGTTCGTTGAGTTATCGAAAAACCCAACACCCTTGGCTTACTTTTGTTCATTGCTCCCCTGCCATCCTTGTGTCTTCGGCCTTTCTTTGCCGACAAAAGAACTAACCTTTCTGCAGGACAACATCGATATCGACCCCATCATCGATATCGACCACTGTGCTAGATCGACAGTCTTCTGTGTCGATCTCGAGTCTCCTGAGTTCTTGCTGCTAAAGTCGATATCGACCCCCAACGTCGAAATCGACCACCCTGTATCGGCTAGCAGTCTTTTGAGCCAGTCGAGTTCGCTGACTAACATCGATATCGACCTTCCTAGTCGATATCGACTGCCGTTTTTGTCTCTGCAAGTCTTCTGTTGCAGAAAGCATCGACAGCCAAGGTCGACGTCGAGGTATGTGCTCGAGATCGAGGATTCATATCGAACATTCAGGACGTGTCTTCAACACTACTAGGATCCTGCTGACTCACTTCCGCGAGGATCGAACCTGATTCCCTACTACTATAGCGGGGAGTCTTGAATTTATTTGAAGAGGCTAAGAGTTGTATTGCTTTATACTTTATTATATGTTTCGATTCAATTCTCCCCACGTCAACTCACAAAGGAGTCGGTTTACTAGATTACTAAAAACTCCAAAAGTCATCAACTCATAGTATATTCATATAGATTGATGTAAAGCATTCCTCGTTTACTCATTTAATGATGAATGATTGACTTGAATTCAAAAATCTTATTTCTCACTAATAAAAGATGAGTACAATGAGAATATTATAACTTGAATCATATACATATTGAAATTTCTTTTGAAAAATACTTTTTGAAAGACACAAATAACAATCACACAAATAACGTGAATTATCTTTTAGATAGGGAATCAAGTATGATTTTGATGACAATATATTGCCAAATTTCAATGAAATTAATGATGAATAGAATGAGTTTTATGAGCCAATGAGTAGATTATATATTGAATCATATTTAATTTTACTAAAAATACTTTTTGAAATACATAAATAACATTATTTACATATTCAATGTAATAAAATTGATTACCCGAAAGTCCCGAATGAACATGATACAACAAATTCAACCCAAACAATTAAAAGTTTGAAACAAACGTAGATCCGCTTCCACTTGAAACATGAATGAGACCGGCCCAAGTACCGACCCGAAACCTGAACGAGACTGACCCGATTCCGACCGAAAACCCGAATGAGTCCAACCCGATTCTGACTGAAACCTGATCAATCTGAATTTCATTTTGACCGAATCCGACTCGACCCGACCCAACCAAGCACGACACAGAAATTTTGACCGAGTTGACCCGACTCATCAGTGATCCGACCCGAATGTGATCGACCCGAACCCGACCGGAGGACCCGAATTGCCAGCTCTACTTATTAGCAATGCACATGTACTATATCGGGTCTAAATAATAAATAAATATGCCTATACCCAGAGATTAAAGCACAAGAAGAGTAAATCACACAATAAAAGCAAAGGGAATATATATATAATCCCTATAGGCTAAAACTTCTCACTAGGACAAGTTTTTGTTGGATTTCAATCATGCCTAGGAACTTAGATCGTACATGCTCAATTACGTCTACTTAATATATTTCAATTAAAACCAAATTTTTAAGGCTAATTAATCGAAACTAGTTATAGAACATAAATTATCAATATTTAACAAAAACATTTCAAGGACTAAGATAGATGGGTATTTGGATAATGATAAAATTTAATGCAAATATGAATGATATTTTTGGTATTTTTTCTTTTGATTTTCTAATGCTTAATAAAATGCTGAAAATAAACATGAAATGCATGCAAAATTTTAAAATATGCAAAAACTAGACTTAAGGTAAACCCTTTTCCCCCACACTTAAACCTTTCATTGTCCTTAGTGAATGAAAACAATAAAATAAAAATAAAGATAAAAATAATAATAAAATAAAGAAATTTAAAAGACTCAAGGGGAGAGTATGAGTGACTAACCGATTCATTCGTCTTGAGGCTCTCAGGCCTTAAAGTAGTAGACTCATTTATCCATTATCCGTGATAGGTTATTGAAAGCCACGATTTGTTGCTTGTTGTGCCAGAGGTACTCGAGATGAAAGGTCTTCAAATATTTCTCGACGTCCAAAATTAAAGATTCTAGAGTTGTGAGCCTCTTGTAGAGATGCTTCACGTGCTTCCAACCCGTCTCAGGGTCTATTGTGAGGTCTTTCATGTTGACTTTCTGAGAATTTTCTCCTTGGTAATCTGGGAAATCCTCCATGGGGTCCTCATCCTCTACCTGATCATCCATAGGGTCGCTATCATCTTCTATGTCCGCGGGGATAAAGAAATCACGCAACGTTGGACCATTCAGAATGTTTCTTGGAAGTTATAGGAGATGAGATTAAGTCACCCAACTGAGTGGGGGAAATTTGCCATTGATACAACCCATTCTTCATAAATATTGTAGATCAAAAAGGTTAAATGTCTTTGTCAGTAAGGAGAGATCTTGGAGTGAGAATCCTGCCTCCAAGGCGATTAATGTGATTAATCCACCAAAACCGATTTGACGAGCATCCTCACAAGTTACCACATATTGACAAACTCTTATTGATGTACATATTTCTAGTCCTTTTAATTGCAATTTTTGACTTCATATTCCATTCGATTCCTAGAATATAGATTGAGAATAATGCAAAATTGTGTAGAATGGGCTAACGTGCAAGAAATAGAGTCTGCACAAGTTTTGGTTTAAATGTATAGGAATTGGAGCGGAATCGGAGTCAAAACGAGAAAGCCAAGAGAAGCAGAGAAGAGGTCGAGATCGAGTAGGCCACTCGAGATCGACTGGACATATCGATGTAGATACTGAGCATCGATACAAGATAACACAGAGCTACTAGAGAACACTCGACACAACTTCATATCTAGTGGACATATCAATATCAACACAAACCACAGGTCGAGTGAAGTCAAGGCACAACGAGCAGAAATGAAGAACTTGATATCGAGTGACCATGTCGATATCGAGTCGAAGAAATCCACGGATTGGACGACGTTTAACAATCTGAATGTGAAGATCGATCTTGAGGCCACGGTTTTATCATATCTTTTTAAATTAGATTATATCTTAGGGTATTTTCCGTTTTACCCAAGGATTTTTATTATTTACCCCAATAATGTTTCATCCTATCTATCATAGGATAGAATTTTAAATAGGAGTTGTTGTAGGATTATAACTACTTTCCTTTGCTAGCAAGGATTAGTAGGCTATAAATAAAGCCCTAGGGGGCTGGTTTTTAATCATTCAAGTAAGGAATTCCATTCTACAACACAACAATCAATAGAGTTAGAGAGTAGGAGAAGCTTTAGGGTTTAACGTTTGAGAAAGCCGAAGTTGAGTTGTAAAGTTTCGAAGTTCAATTCAATGCAAGTTATTTCTTTTCCATTCAAGATGTTTGTTGCGATGAAGAGCGAGTAGTTCCTCATGCTCTTAGGGTCAGGGTGAGCCCGACGTTAGCCATGCGTGCTTGAGGTAAGTACTTGATGTTGAGATCGTTGTGTCTTAATCATCTCCTACGATTTTGTGTTTAGTCTTTATCGCAAGAAAAGGGATTCGTGTTAACAACTTGGGTTATAAACATAAAATTGGTAGAGACAATAAGGTTTATTTTCAAGAATATTCCTAATCATTGGTGTACGGCTAAAGCATGTCCCTCGGGTGAGATAGCGCAATTGTCCGTCTTACTTATCTTATGCATGTTTGGTTAACGTTGTGGTAAACCCTAGCCTTAGGAGTTTTCTTTCTTTATATATTCTTATTCATAAAAACATGTTATTTTCTATCCATACTTCCATTATCATCCTATTGTCTTCAGCCGTTCTTTGCCGACAACCCCTAACAAACTGCAAGACCACTCGATATCGACACAGTAGGTCGACATCGACACCATCTGCCTACGTCGACAGTTTTCTGTGTCGACGCCGTTCACTAAGCCTGCATCTGAGCTCGAAATCGAGTCCTATACTCGATATCGAGTACCCCTGAGTCGACCGATAGTCTTCTGAGTCGGTCGACTGAAGTGCGCACAAATTGCCATATTGTCTATGCACATTTAAGTCCATTTTATCATTCATTCGCAAACATATTAGTGGAGAATACATAGGATTTGTGTGGTTTATGCATTATTGTCAAATATACGGGTCTACATGAGTTTCTATGAGATTTCGCAGAAAACAGGACGAAAATGGACAGATTTCGAAGAGCGAAAAAAGAACTCGAAGTCTTCTGAAGAGGTCAAAATCGACTATGAACCCCGACATCGAGTGAAACAGAGAGCCAGGAATCGATCAGAATAGAGCATGTCGACACAGACAAGATCGATATCGAGTCGCCTAGATCATTGATATTGATAGAAGTCGAGTGCTAGTCCGAGGAGAAGAAGGAATGCTCGAGATAGAGTTATAGAGAGGTCGATATCGATGTCCTATGGTCGATATCGATGTTGTCTAGCAGAGAAGTCCGACTCAGATATTGATAGAATTCTATCCGAAGCTTGCATGTCTATCCAAAAGTCGAGATTTTCTATCCAATGAATCAGACTTCATCTTTTAGATGTTTTACCATGGAATTTTTAATTTTTACTTATTTAAGTTTTATCTTAGATAATAAAGAAAAAGTTTCGAATCCTTGGCTAGCAGGATTTGAGATCTATATCTAGAGGCTATTAGGGCTGAGTTAATCATTAATGATTCATTCAATTAGAATAAGTTTTAGTCATAGAACGCAGATAATTTATAGAGAGAGGAGAGCCGAGTGAGGTTGGGTGTGAAGCGAGAGCGGAGATTTGGCTTTGTTCGCTTATAACTTTCTCTTTAGTTTAATCAAAGTAGTTTTCTTTTCAACAATGATGATGAGTTCAAAGATGAGAAGCGAGTAGTCAACCCACTTCTAGGGTCGGGGTCAGCCCGACGATACCAATGTAGGGTAAGTGCATCAAAGGTATGGTTTTTATGCGATTCCGTCTTCTATCCTATGCATGATCCTTTGCGAAAGTTAGGGAGATTCATTATTTGCATTATTGAAGCGAAAGCCAATCATATTGTTAACTTGGATTTCTCATGAATTGGATGGTAACTCTTAGGAACGATGCGAGAGCCTCTAATCACCTAAGTGTCGGTAACGAAAGTTATTTGACAGAAAGACATTAAATTTCATAACTTTAGCACCATACTTGCATTGTTATCGTTGTGGCGAGAATCCCCGTCTTTGGAAGCTTTAAGTTTATTGAATTTCATAAAAAGTTGAGTTTTGATTTATGTTCATTTTACCTTTTCCATTCTAAGCTCTTCAGCCTACTTTTCCGACACATAGGTTACGTTATACAATTTCTGAACATACATCAAAATCGACTGTAAGGGTCGATATCGAGCACTAAAATCGATATCGAGGTCTGTCTCGACGTCGATTGTGTTTGCTTTTATCTTCTGTAGGAACTTTGCTAGAAATCGACTAGAACTGAGGTCGATATCGACCAGACACATCGATATCTAGTGTCTTCTGAGGTCGAAAGCTTGATCGTGATTACAACAAAGGAAGCGCTGACATACCTCCTCGTGGATTCGATCCTTAATTACCCTACCACTGCATCGGGAGGGATTCTTCTATTATTTGCTTGCTTGAACATGGAGTTAGCATAGTTGAGATATATATTTGAATATTTGAATCGCACCTCCCCTAGACGATCAAATTGGCGCCGTTGCCGGGGAGGCAATCAATCGCCACCTAAGTTTTCTCACGATCTTTTAGAGCATATTTTACAGGTTTTTGTGACATTCTGATCGTGGACCTATCCTGGAAACCATTGACGAGCATGAACATTTCTTCCATCTTCGCAACAAAGCTATTCAAATCATGGCGGATAACAAGACACAGGCTGAGACCACAGATCGGTTGAGGAAGGAAATTGAGGACCATAATGCTACAATCGTTGCGGAGAGGGCCGCCGCTGCTGTAGAGCGAGCCCGTGCTGATAGGGAGGAGGATGCGAGTAGACAAGCCCAAGAGCGGCTCAATCAGTATCCACAGACGGCGATGCAATACATGCATCCACCGCTTCATATTCATGAATCCGCTATACTTATTCCTCCTTCAAATTATGAAATTAAAATAAACTTCCTATCTGAAATAAAAAGAAATGCTTTTGAAGGAAGACCTAATGAATGACTGCTGCAACACATCTCTACTTTTATGGATTTATGTGAAACTATTGCTGATGGTGTAAATTTAGAGTATGTGAGACTAAAATTTTTTCGATGGTCTTTGGCAGGGAAGGCATTACAATGGGTTGAGAGTTTGGCTCCACGCTCACTAAGGACATGGGAAGAGGTGAATGATGTATTCCTAAACAAATTCGTTCCTCCATCTAAGACAGCGATGCTGCAATAAAGGATCACGACTTTCAAACAAAAGCCAGGTGAAACATTGTCATTGGCGTGGGAGCGCTTTAAGGACTTACTGAGATCATGCCCGACGCATGGGCAACTTCCATATGTCATCAAGGAGATATTATAAAATTCCTCTGATGCGCCCAATAAGGAGAGGATCAATTCATATACCTCCTATCGGTAAATTGAGCTCACACCAACTTCCCGTGAACTTTGATAACACCTATGGGACTGCTGCGGCCTATGACTCAAGGCCTGCCCCATCAATGACACTTTATGCGCCCCCATCAATGCCACGATCAAACACGCCGCCTTCAAAAGCATGTCAGGTTCCTGAGCAACAATCAAACTTGTCAGGAATATGGTTCAACAAGGCATAACACTAGTGCCTATCCACATACTGAGCAAGTATCTATGGCGGAACAACATGAGAAAGCCAAGTGGACGAGAGGCTACTATGGAGGGAGCAACCAACAATATTAGGGAGATCAACGATTCTATCAACAAAGGGACCCCCCCACCATATAGAGCACCAGGGCACCTTGAGCGGGAAACAAGGAAGGATGACCTGCAGATCATTCTTGATGAGATGCGGAGGAACCATGCTGAGTTCAAACAAGCCAATAACACCGTCCATACTCAGCTGCAGGGCATCAACTCTAGACTTGGGGAGATACACGTTTGGAAGCGCAACATGGAGACCCAAATGGGTCAATTGGCGGAAGTAATACCCAAAGTATCAAGATCGTTCCCTGGATCTACTGTGCCCAATCAAATGGGCAAAACTACTGGTCACATAGCAGCCATGAATCTAAGGAGTGGGCATCAATTACGAACGCCCGCGCAAAACTCGGAGGAGAAGGCCCTAGAACAGACATCGATATCGACCCCCTATCGATATCGACCAAGGTGACGTCGATGTCGACCATACTGCAGTCGATGTCGACCCCCATCCAGTCGATGTCGATCTAACTCCAGCCGCAGGGAACAAGAAGGTGTTGCCATTCCCATCGAATAAGGTGATTAAGGACCCGACAAAAAAGAAGTTCCAGTGGTTCGTGAAGATGCTTCAAGGACTCAATGTCTCAATACCATTCACCGAAGCACTTCATGAGATGCCATCTTATGTAAGGTTCCTTAAGGACATATTAGGTAAGAAGCCAACCCGAAACCGGGCTAGACCGATGTTGACTCTAAACCCAAAGTGACCCGAATACAGACAAACCCAACTCAACCCGTATCCGACTCAAATCAGACCCGACTCGACTTCCAACCTGACCCGAGTCTTAACCCGACTCGACTTTTAACCCGACCCGACTTCCAACCAACCCGACCCAACTCCCAACCCGACCCGAATATCCTTGAATATATATCTTTTATACATTTATACTACAAGACCAAAAAAAAAAATTGACGAGACAATAAATTTCCGTCCTATATTTTTACCATTTTACTATTTTACTATTTTTTTTACTTTTACATTTCCCTCATATATTTTTCTCCCTTCCCTCCTCAAATTTCTTTCCCTCCCAATAAATTTTCAATCCCTCTTGTTTTCATTTCCTCCTAGTTTAGGAAATTTCTTTTGTAAGGAATAATCTAATCACCAAAAATAAAATTCGACAAGATAAAAATTGAATTTTACTTATGTAATAATCTATTTAACAAAAATAAAGTGATCGATCAAATCATTTGTAATGAATAAAATATAAAATCATAACTTTATTTAGATGTAAGAGATAATGATTTATTTATACCGAATTTTATATCATCTACTTAAATAATTAATAATCTAACATAAATAACTGAATATAATTTAAAAACAAGATTACAGAATATGAATATACGATATTTTTATAAGTTGTATACTTAATTTTAATACTTGTATTTAGAATTTTATATTATCTCACATAAGTAAATTTACCAACAATAAAATGATCGATCAAATCATTGAAATGAATAAAATATGAAATCATAACTTTATTTCGAAATGAAAGATAATAATTTGTCTATAATGAAATTTATATCATCTACTTAAATACTTAATAATCAAACATAAATAATTGAATATGGTTTAAAAAAACAAGATTACGAGAATATGAATATATAAAATTATGAATTATGAATATATGATAGTTTTATAAGTTGTATTCGTAATTTTCAATTACCTTATTTTCCAAAATTTCATGAGGGGTGAAGGGAATACTTTTAATGCATCGAATATTCGAATCCATCGAAAATTCTAATTCATCGAATAATCGGAGATGAATTTATATATGAGGATTAAGGTAACCTTGTTTAGTTGTTTTCATATAGGCAATAATTTGTTTACTTTATCAGTATTTTAGATTAACTCATGATGTACATATTTGTACCTATTTTATTCGCACGTTTTGACTTCATATTTCATTCGATTCCTAAAACAAATGTTGAAAATAAGATGAATTTATGTAGAATGAGCTAGCGTGTAAGAAATAGAGTTTGCACAAGTTTTGGTCCAAATATGTAGGAATTATAGCGGAATTGGAGTTAAAACGGAGAAGCCAAGTGAAGCTGAGAAGAGGTCGATATCGACCAACAACATCGATATTGACTACAGTAATCGACACAACTTTTGAGTGTCGAGATAGACCACACAGACCAACAAAGAAGGCACTCGATATCGATCACCTGACATCGATATCGACCATAACACAGAAATCGAGTGGAGAGGAACAAGTCGAGCAGAAACAGAGAGGTCGATATCGACCACTCTGGTCGATATCGACCATACTTCGACAAAGGATAGACACATTTTTCGAGACTCGGATTGGGGATAGTCTATAACAAAAGATCTATCCTACTTGTTTTGATAGACACAATTTTCTTGTAATACTAGATAGTCTACAACAGAGATTATTTACTTTTACCTTAAAGATTTACTTAGTTGTTTGAGAGTTTTATCAAAATAAAAGATCTATCCTACTTGTTTTGAAAGACTTTAGAGATTAGATAGAAGATGCCATCCTTGGATAGCAAGGATTGGTAGCCTGCAAATAAAGCCCTTGGTGTTGGGTTTTACATTATTCAAGCAAGAAAGACAATAGCATTAAGAATAAATTTAGAGTTTTATGTTTTGAGCTATAAGATTTCGGCGCTTGCGATAGTTGGCGTGGAGATTGTAAAGATTCAAAGTTTTCCATTAATGCAAGTTTGTTGCCATTCAATTCCAAGCATGTCTTCATTCAACATGAGCGAGTAGTCGCCCTTTCTTCTAGGGTCGGGGTGATCCCGATGATAGCCATGGTGGTAAGGTTTGTATGTCGCTAAAGAAGATATCTTTTATCTTGTTCTACCTTGTGCTTCAACTTTAAATGCGAATTGAAGGAACTCATGTTGTGAAACTTGGGTAGTAATTAGGGTTTCTATTCGAAAGATTACAAACTCAATTATGACAAAGGTAGACGCAAATTAGGTTAATTTATTGCAAGATATCTTTTCCTATTTGCCGGTTTAGGTGAAAGCCTTCTCCTTTATGATAAAAGCATGCATCTTTATTGGTTTCTTACTTATTCTATCATGGTTGTCGTTGCGGTAATCCTTGGCTTTGGAAGATCTTTTCTTTCTTAAGTTTACATCTATATTCGCCTGCGGTTCGTTGAGTTATCGAAAAACCCAACACCCTTGGCTTACTTTTGTTCATTGCTCCTCTGCCATCCTTGTGTCTTCGGCCTTTCTTTGCCGACAAAAGAACTAACCTTTCTGCAGGACAACATCGATATCGACCCCATCATCGATATCGACCACTGTGCTAGATCGACAGTCTTCTGTGTCGATCTCGAGTCTCCTGAGTTCCTGCTGCTAAAGTCGATATCGACCCCCAACGTCGAAATCGACAACACTGTATCGACTAGCAGTCTTTTGAGCCAGTCGATTTCGCTGACTAACATCGATATCAACCTTCCTAGTCGATATCGACTGCCGTTTTTGTCTCTGCAAGTCTTCTGTTGCAGAAAGCATCGACAGCCAAGGTCGACGTCGAGGTATGTGCTCGAGATCGAGGATTCATATCGAACATTCAGGACGTGTCTTCAACACTACTAGGATTCTGCTGACTCACTTCCGCCAGGATCGAACCTGATTCCCTACTACTATAGTGGGGAGTCTTGAATTTATTTGAAGAGGCTAAGAGTTGTATTGCTTTATATTGTATTATATATTTCGATTCAATTCTCCCCACGTCAACTCACAAAGGAGTAGGTTTACTAGATTACTAAAAACTCCAAAAGTCATCAACTCATAGTATATTCATATAGGTTGATGTAAAGCATTCCTCGTTTACTCATTTAATGATGAATGATTGACTTGAATTCAAAAATCTTATTTCTCACTAATAAAAGATGAGTACAATGAGGATATTATAACTTGAATCATATACATAGTGAAATTTCTTTTGAAAAATACTTTTTGAAAGACACAAATAACAATCACACAAATAACGTGAATTATCTTTTAGATAGGGAATCAAGTATGATTTTGATGACAATATATTGCCAAATTTCAATGAAATTAATGACGAATAGAATGAGTTTTATGAGCCAATGAGTAGATTATATATTGAATCATATTTAATTTTACTAAAAATACTTTTTGAAATACATAAATAACATTATTTACATATTCAATGTAATAAAATTGATTACCCGAAAGTCCCGAACGAACATGATACAACAAATTCAACCCAAACAATTAAAAGTTTGAAACAAACGTAGATCCGCTTCCACTTGAAACATGAATGAGATCGGCCCAAGTACCGACCCGAAACCTGAACGAGACTGACCCGATTCCTACCGAAAACCCGAATGAGTCTAACCCGATTCTGACTGAAACCCGATCAATCTGAATTTCATTTTGACCGAATCCGACTCGACCCGACCCAACCAAGAACGACACAGAAATTTTGACCGAGTTGACTCAACTCATCAGTGATCCGACCCGAATGTGATCGACCCGAACCCGACCGGAGGACCCCAATTGCCAGCTCTACTTATTAGCAATGCACATGTACTATATCGGGTCTAAATAATAAATAAATATGCCTATACCCAGAGATTAAACCACAAGAAGAGTAAATCACACAATAAAAGCAAAGGGAATATATATAATCCCTATAGGCTAAAACTTCTCACTAGGACAAGTTTTTGTTGGATTTCAATCATGCCTAGGAACTTAGATCGTACATGCTCAATTACGTCTACTTAATATATTTCAATTAAAATCAAATTTTTAAGGCTAATTAATCGAAACTAGTTATAGAACATAAATGATCAATATTTAACAAAAACATTTCAAGGACTAAGATAGATGGGTATTTGGATAATGACACAATTTAATGCAAATATGAATGATATTTTTGGTATTTTTTGACATTTTTTTATTTTTTCTTTTGATTTTCTAATGCTTAATAAAATGCTGAAAATAAACATGAAATGCATGCAAAATTTTAAAATATGCAAAAACTAGACTTGAGGTAAACCCTTTTCCCCCACACGTAAACCTTTCATTGTCCTTAGTGAATGAAAACAATAAAATAAAAATAAAGATAAAAGTAATAATAAAATAAAGAAATTAAAAGACTCAAGGGGAGAGTATGAGTGACTAACCGATTCATTGGTCTTGAGGCTCTCAGGCCTTAAAGTAGTCGACCCATTTATCCATTATCCGTGATAGGTTATTGAAAGCCACGATTTGTTGCTTGTTGTGCCAGAGGTACTCGAGATGAAAGGTCTTCAAATATTTCTCGACGTCCAAAATTAAAGATTCTAGAGTTGTGAGCCTCTTGTAGAGGTGCTTCACGTGCTTCCAACCCGTCTCAGGGTCTATTGTGAGGTCTTTCATGTTGACTTTCTGAGAATTTTCTCCTTGGTAATCTGGGAAATCCTCCATGGGGTCCTCATCCTCTACCTGATCATCCATAGGGTCGCTATCATCTTCTATGTCCGCGGGGATAAAGAAATCACGCAACGTTGGACCATTCAGAATGTTTCTTGGAAGTTATAGGAGATGAGATTAAGTCACCCAACTGAGTGGGGGAAATTTGCCATTGATACAACCCATTCTTCATAAATATTGTAGATCAAAAAGGTTAAATGTCTTTGTCAGTAAGGAGAGATCTTGGAGTGAGAATCCTGCCTCCAAGGCGATTAATGTGATTAATCCAGCAAAACCGATTTGACGAGCATCCTCACAAGTTACCACATATTGACAAACTCTTATTGATGTACATATTTCTAGTCCTTTTAATTGCAATTTTTGACTTCATATTCCATTCGATTCCTAGAATATAGATTGAGAATAATGCAAAATTGTCTAGAATGGGCTAACATGCAAGAAATAGAGTCTGCACAAGTTTTGGTTTAAATGTATAGGAATTGGAGCGGAATCGGAATCAAAACGAGAAAGCCAAGAGAAGCAGAGAAGAGTTCGAGATCGAGTAGGCCACTCGAGATCGACTGGACATATCGATGTAGATACTGAGCATCGATACAAGATAACACAGAGCTACTAGAGAACACTCGACACAACTTCATATCTAGTGGACATATCAATATCAACACAAACCAGAGGTCGAGTGAAGTCAAGGCACATCGAGCAGAAATGAAGAACTTGATATCGAGTGACCATGTCGATATCGAGTCGAAGAAATCCACGGATTGGACGTCGTTTAACAATCTGAATGTGAAGATTGATCTTGAGGCCACGGTTTTATCATATCTTTTTAAATTAGATTATGTCTTAGGGTATTTTCCGTTTTACCCTAGGATTTTTATTATTTACCCCAATAATGTTTCATCCTATCTATGATAGGATATAATTTTAAATAGGAGTTTTTGTAGGATTATAACTGCTTTCCTTTGCTAGCAAGGATTAGTAGGCTATAAATAAAGCCCTAGGGGGCTGGTTTTTAATCATTCAAGTAAGGAATTCAATTCTACAACACAGCAATCAATAGAGTTAGAGAGTAGGAGAAGCTTTAGGGTTTAACGTTTGAGAAAGCCGAAGTTGAGTTGTAAAGTTTCGAAGTTCAATTCAATGCAAGTTATTTCTTTTCCATTCAAGATGTTTGTTGCGATGAAGAGCGAGTAGTTCCTCATGCTCTTAGGGTCAGGGTGAACCCGACGTTAGCCATGCGTGCTTGAGGTAAGTACTTGATGTTGAGATCGTTGTGTCTTAATCATCTCCTACGATTTTGTGTTTAGTCTTTGTCGCAAGAGAAGGGATTCGTATTAACAACTTGGGTTATAAACATAAAATTGGTAGAGACAATAAGGTTTATTTGCAAGAATATTCCTAATCATTGGTGTACGGCTAAAGCTTGTACCTCGGGTGAGATCGCGCAATTGTCCGTTTTACTTATCTTATGCATGTTTGGTTAACGTTGTGGTAAACCGTAGCCTTAGGAGTTTTCTTTCTTTATATATTCTTATTCATAAAAACATGTTATTTTCTATCCATACTTCCATTATCATCCTATTGTCTTCAGTCGTTCCTTGCCGACAACCCCTAACAAACTGCAAGACCACTCGATATCGACACAGTAGGTCGACATCGACACCATCTGCCTACGTCGACAGTTTTCTGTGTCGACGCCGTTCAGTAAGCCTGCATCTGAGCTCCAAATCGAGTCCTATACTCGATATCGAATACCCCTGAGTCGACCGATAGTCTTCTGAGTCGGTCGACTGAAGTGCGCACAAATTGCCATATTGTCTATGCACATTTAAGTCCATTTTATCATTCATTCGCATACATATTAGTGGGGAATACATAGGATTTGTGTGGTTTATGCATTATAGTCAAATATACGGGTCTGAATGAGTTTCTATGGGATTTCGCAGAAAACAGGGCGAAAATGGACAGATTTGGAAGAGCGAAAAAAGAACTCGAAGTCTTCTGAAGAGGTCAAAATTGACTATAAACCTCGACATCGAGTGAAACAGAGAGCCAGGAATCGATCAAAATAGAGCATGTCGATATCGAGTCGCCTAGATCGATGATATTGATAGAAGTCGGGTGCTAGTCTGAGGAGAAGAAGGAATGCTCGAGATAGAGTTATAGAGAGGTCGATATCGATGTCCTATGGTCGATATCGATGTTGTCTAGCAGAGAAGTCCGACTCAGATATTGATAGAATTCTATCCGAAGCTTGCATGTCTATCCAAAAGTCGAGATTTTCTATCCAATGCATCAGACTTCATCTTTTAGATGTTTTACTATGGAATTTTTAGTTTTTACTTATTTAAGTTTTATCTTAGATAATAAAGAAAAAGTTTTGAATCCTTGGCTAGCAGGATTTGAGATCTATATCTAGAGGCTGTTAGGGCTGAGTAAATCATTAATGATTCATTCAATTAGAATAAGTTTTAGTCATAGAACGCAGATAATTTATAGAGAGAGAGAGAGGAGAGCCGAGTGATGTTGGGTGTGAAGCGAGAGCGGAGATTTCGCTTTGTTCGCTTATAACTTTCTCTTTAGTTTAATCAAAGTAGTTTTCTTTTCAACAATGATGATGAGTTCAAAGATGAGAAGCGAGTAGTCAACCCACTTCTAGGGCCAGGGTCAGCCCGACGATACCAATGTAGGGTAAGTGCATCAAAGGTATGGTTTTTATGCGATTCCGTCTTCTATCCTATGCATGATCCTTTGCGAAAGTTAGGGAGATTCATTATTTGCATTATTGAAGCGAAAGCCAATCATATTGTGAACTTGGATTTCTCATGAATTGGATGGTAACTCTTAGGAACTATGCAAGAGCCTCTAATCACCTAAGTGTCGGTAACGAAAGTTATTTGACGGAAAGACATTAAATTTCATAACTTTAGCACCATACTTGCATTGTCATCATTGTGGCGCGAATCCCCGTCTTTGGAAGCTTTAAGTTTATTGAATTTCATAAAAAGTTGAGTTTTGATTTATGTTCATCTTACCTTTTCCATTCTAAGCTCTTCAGCCTACTTTTCCGACACATAGGTTACGTTATACAGTTTCTGAACATACATCGAAATCGACTGTAAGGGTCGATATCGAGCACTAACATCGATATCGAGGTCTGTCTCGACGTCGATTGTGTTTGCTTTTATCTTCTGCAAGAACTTTGCTAGAAATCGACTAGAACTGAGGTCGATATCGACTAGACACATCGATATCTAGTGTCTTCTGAGGTCGAAAGCTTGATCGTGATTACAACAAAGGAAGCGCTGACATACCTCCTCGTGGATTCGATCCTTAATTACCCTACCACTGCATCGGGAGGGATTCTTCTATTATTTGCTTGAACAGGGAATTAGCATAGTTGAGATATATATTTGAATATTTGAATCGCACCACCCCTAGACGATCAAATTGGCGCCGTTGCCGGGGAGGCAATCAATCGCCACCTATGTTTTCTCACGATCTTTTAGAGCATATTTTACAGGTTTATGTGATGTTCTGATCGTGGACCTATCCTGGAAACCATTGACGAGCATGAACGTTTCTTCCAACTTTGCAACAAAGCTATTCAAATCATGGCAAATAACAAGACACAGGCTGAGACCACATATCGGTTGAGGAAGGAAATTGAGGACCATAATGCTACAATCGTTGCGGAGAGGGCCACCGCTGCTGTAGAGCGAGCCCGTGCTGATAGGGAGGAGGATGCGCGTAGACAAGCCCAAGAGCGGCTCAATCAGTATCCACAGACGGTGATGCAATACATGCATCCACCGCTTCATATTCATGAATCTGCTATACTTATTCCTCCTTCAAATTATTAAATTAAAATAAACTTCCTATCTGAAATAAAAAGAAATACTTTTGAAGGAAGACCTAATGAATGACTGCTGCAACACATCTCTACTTTTATGGATTTATGTGAAGCTATTGCTGATGGTGTAAATATAGAGTATGTGAGACTAAAATTTTTTCGATGGTCTTTGGCAAGGAAGGCATTACAATGGGTTGAGAGTTTTGCTCCACGCTCACTGAGGACATGGGAAAAGGTGAAGGATGTATTCCTAAACAAATTCGTTCCTCCCTCTAAGACAGCGATGCTACGATAAAAGATCACGACTTTCAAACAAAAGCCAGGTGAAACATTTAAGGACTTACTGAGATCATGCCCGACGCATGGGCAACTTCCATATGTCATCAAGGAGATATTCTAAAATTCCTCTTATGCGCCGAATAAGGAGAGGATCAATTCATATACCTCCTATCGGTACATTGAGGTCACACCAACTTCCCGTGAACTTTGATAACACATATGGGACTACTGTGGCCTATGACTCAAGGCCTGCCCCATCAATGACACTTTATGCGCCCCCATCAATGCCACGATCAAACACGCCGCCTTCAAAAGCATGTCAGGTTCCTGAGCAACAATCAAACTTGTCAGGAATATGGTTCAACAAGGCATAACACTAGTGCCTATCCACATACTGAGCAAGTATCTATGGCGGAACAACATGAGGAAGCCAAGTGGATGAGAGGCTACTATGGAGGGAGCAACCAACAATATTAGGGAGATCAACGATTCTATCAACAAAGGGACCCCCCCACCATATAGAGCACCAGGGCACCTTGAGCGGGAAACAAGGAAGGATGACCTGCAGATCATTCTTGATAAGATGCGGAGGAACCATGCTGAGTTCAAACAAGCCAATAACTCCGTCCATACTCAGCTGCAGGGCATCAACTCTAGACTTGGGGAGATACACGTTTGGAAGCGCAACATGGAGACCCAAATGGGTCAATTGGCGGAAGCAATACCCAAAGTATCAAGATCGTTCCCTGGATCTACTGTGCCCAATCAAATGGGCAAAACTACTGGACACATAGCGGCCATGAATCTAAGGAGTGGGCATCAATTACGAACGCCCGCGCAAAACTCGGAGGAGAAGGCCCTAGAACAGACATCGATATCGACCCCCTATCGATATCGACCAAGGTGACGTCGATGTCGACCATACTGCAGTCGATGTCGACACTGAATCTGAGTCACCACAGAATTCGACTCCTCTAGTCGATGTCGACCCCCATCCAGTCGATGTCGATCTAACTCCAGCCGCAGGGAACAAGAAGGTGTTGCCATTCCCATCGAATAAGGTGATTAAGGACCCGGCAGAAAAGAAGTTCCAGTGGTTCATGAAGATGCTTCAAGGACTCAATGTCTCAATACCATTCACCGAAGCACTTCATGAGATGCCATCTTATGTAAGGTTCCTTAAGGACATATTAGGTAAGAAGCGATCGCTTTATGACATCGCAGAGGAGTGCAACAGATTGGAGCTACCAGAAAAGCGGGCGGACCCAGGTAAGTTTTCTATCGCTATAGGCTTAGGTCGATATCGCTTTAATGCTTTAGTTGATTTGGGCACTAGCGTTAGCATGATGCCACTAACTATATGGCACAAGGTAAAGATAGATCCCCTAGAGCCCGTGGATGCAAAACTATACATGGCGAACAATACGGTAGTGATTCCAACATGGATGGTGTCTGATGTGCCAGTACAAGTAGGTAAATTCTTTGACCCTGCTGATTTCGTAGTTGTTGATATAGCAGAGGACCCTTCTTGTCCCATTATTTTAGGTAGGCCATTCCTAGCAACCGTCGATGCCAATATAAGCGTGAAGAAAGGATTGCTCTCATTTACAATTAATGACGAGGTTATAGAGTACGCTTTCAGCAAGACGGTGAACAATAAAGGACCAATGGAGATTAAGGTAATCAATGGTGTCTACATCGCATGTGGAGAAGCCAATGTAAGGAGTATGACACCGGAAGAGCTTGAAAAGAGGGCCACAGAAGCCCAAGGGGAGGAGGTTGTGGCAATCTTGAACGAAGGAGCCAAACAGAACATCGACATCAACCCAGTAAAGTCGATATCGACTAATATAGTTCAAGATTCTATGCCAGGTCATAAGTATGGGGTCGACGGAGGAGGAGAAGGAACCTCGAAATCGAGCATGAAGGTCGATATCGACCACAATCATATGCCGAAATCGACCACAATTGCTGCTGAGAAAGGAGGAGCAAGAACCTCAATATCGATCTCTGAGGGTCGAAATCGACCTGATCATACTGAGCAGAAAGCCTCCAAATCGACTGAACCTCCAGGAGCACAACAGAGCTCGATATCGACCATTGAAGATCGATGTCGACCTGGGCCACAGACAGAGAAGAAGGTAAGTCAAGGTACGGATTCCTCCTGTTCCATTTCAATAAAAGATTTATCATTATTTGGAAGAGGTGTTCCTTGGCATTTGTGATTGTGTAGGGTATCCGATGATGATTCGAGCCAATATGAGATAGGAGACAAGGTGTATGTCGCCAAATCAAAAGATTAATGGTTCCCTACTAGATTCAAAGACAAGATGATGGGACCTTTCACGGTGAATCAAATCCATCCAGGCGGAATGCAGCTGCGTGACAAGAAAGAAGTGTTATTTGAGGCCCAAGCCACATGGGCTCTGCAGATGCCACCTTGAGAGCGCAAAGGAAAAAGTCGGCATAGCGACTTTAAAAGTCTAGAGCTTGTAACAAAGACACTTAGTTTTGGTTTTGGACACTTTTTCCTTTGTTTTGAGACTTCACATTATTGCATTGTTTTTTGTTTTAGTTTGTTTAACAAGTTGCAGGAAAGAGGAAAAGAGTGCAAAAGACACATCGAAATCGAGTAAGAAGCTTGATATCGACCTTAAGGTCGATTCCTAGGGGCTTGTGGTCGAGGCCGGATCACCCTGAAACTTGAGCCAGAAATCGATGAAAGAGGTCGATTTCGATGTCTACGGTCGACATCCACCTTCACTGCTGACTTCTTCGACTCCTGAAATTTGTGACGGTTTAGCAAGTTATTGCTTAACCCTAGTTCTAATACAGTGAGGACACTGTAATCTTTAAGTATGGGGTGGGGGAAAGGCTTACTTGCATATTTTAGCATATTTGAGCATATTTTACATAGTTATTGCATAGTTTTGCATATTCATACATAGTTAGTCATAATTATTGCATACATAGTTTTTAATTTCGAAAAACAAAAGAGGCCAAAAAAATGACCCCCATAAAAATTGAAAATAAAGAAAAGAGTCATGGAAGTATAAAAAAGAGATCTACGATGCAAAATTAGATTCATTAGAGATATAACATGAAATTGCCTAGTTATGGAAAGTGCCAATGAATTGCAAAAAGAAAAAAATTAAAGGAGAGAAAAATTTGAAGTTGCTTTTGACATGTGCATGATAAAATGATGGAGGAATTTTAGAAATTTCCATACAAGTGCTTACAAAAGTTCATATCCTAGCCTTACCTATGCATATTTGCAAAAGTCACAAGCCATATATGAGCCTTACTATATCATTATCATTATTGCTCCACATATATATCATATTGCCCATTTTTTATACCTTATACCCTATCCGGGGACAAGTTTGAGAATGGATGTCATCTTTGGAGTTGTTATATGGAGTTTGTGCATATTTATTGAAGTTGTTGGCAGGAATGACAAATTTTAAATTATGGAAAATTTAATGAGCGAGAAAAAATCCGATCACCTCAGGAGATAAAGGTAGGTCGACCCTGCTCGTTGAGATGTTAGTTTAGTGAGATGGGACAGAAGGTGAGGAGTCCGAAGTACTAAGTATACAGGGCCATTCATGACACCCATGTATGCGACTCGCGAGAAGGCAGTGCTAAGGTTAGAGAGGTAAAAACATTATATTGAAAAAAAGCATTGAGCGATGAGTGAAAGGTGAGAAAAATTATGAAGAAGGAATGTGGAATATTTTGGAATGAAAGTTTTATTTCCCCGGATTTAACACCACATGGCAAAATATTAGCCCATCTTTAGCCTTTTACCAATCTACTTCTCACAAGCTTGCAAAAGTCCTCTTAATTATTAATGCTATGTCGCTGAAATTGTTTTTATGCATATAAACCTCCTTTTATGAGTATGAAATTGCTTTTACTGCACAGACATGGATTTGGTTTACATTAGTACCTTATCGAGGATGGAAATTGATTGTAGGGACATATGAAAAATGAATCTATGATGTTGAGGGTTTACTTTCTTCCCCTGAATGACCATTAAAAGTGTTGCTTGGGGACAAGCAAGCTTAAGTATGGGGTGTTTGATGTGCGCGCAAATTGCCATATTTTCTATGCACATTTAAGTCCATTTTATCATTCATTCGCATGCATATTAGTGGGGAATACATAGGATTTGTGTGGTTTATGCATTATTGTCAAATATAGGGGTCTGCACGAGTTTCTATGTGATTTTGCAGAAAACAGGACGAAAATGGACAGATTTGGAAGAGCGGAAAAAGAACTCAAAGTCCTCTGAAGAGGTCGAAATCGAATATGAACCTCGACATCGAGTGAAACAAAGAGCCAGGAATCGAGCAGAACAGAGCATGTCGACACAGACAAGGTCGATATTGAGTGGCCTAGATCGATGATATTGATAGAAGTCGAGTGCCAGTCTGAGGAGAAGAAGGAATGCTCGAGATTGAGTTATAGAGAGGTCGGTATCAATGTCCTATGGTCGATATCGATGTTGTCCAGCAGAGAAGTCCGACTCAGATTTTGATAGAATTCTATCCGAAGCTTGCACGTCTATCCAAAAGTCGAGATTTTCTATCCAATGCATCAGACTTCATTTTTTAGATGTTTTACCATGGAATTTTTAGTTTTTACTTATTTAAGTTTTATCTTAGAGAATAAAGAAAATGTTTCGAATCCTTGGCTAGCAAGATTTGAGATCTACATCTACATGTCGTTAGGGCTGAGTTAATCATTAAGTTTTCATTCAATTACAACAAGTTTTTATCATAGAACGCAGAAAATTTGTAGAGAGAGAGAGAGAGGAGAGCCGAGTGAGGTTGGGTGTGAAGCGAGAGCGGAGATTTGACTTTGTTCGGTTGTAACTTTCTCTTTAGTTTAATCAAAGTAGTTTTCTTTTCAATGATGATGATGAGCTCAACAATGAGAAGCGAAACAATGAGAAGCGAGTAGTCAACCCACTTCTAGGGTCGGGGTGAGCCTGACGATAGCAATGAAGGGTAAGTGTGAAAGTTAGGGAGATTTATTATTTGCATTATTGAAGCGAAAGCCAATCATATTGTGAACTTGGATTACACATGAGTTGGATGGTAACTCTTAGGAATTATGCGAGAGCCTCTAATCACCTAAGTGTTGGTAACGAAAGTTATTTGATGGAAAGACATTAAATTTCATAACTTTAGCACCATACTTGCATTGTTATCGTTGTGACGTGAATCCCCGACTTTGGAAGCTTTAAGTTTATTGAATTTCATAAAAAGTTGAGTTTTGATTTCTGTTCATCTTTCCTTCACAATTCTAATCTCTTTGGACTACTTTTTCGACACATAGGTTACATTATACAGTTTCTTAACAGACATCGAAATCGACTGTAAGGGTCGATCTCGAGCACTAACATCGATATCGAGGTATGTCTCGACGTTGACTGTGTTTGCTTTTGTCTTCTGCAGGAACATTGCTAGAAATCGACCAGAACTGAGGTCGATATTGACCAGACACATCGATATCGAGTGTCTTCTGAGGTCGAAAGCTTGATCGTGATTACAACAAAGGAAGCACTGACATACCTCCTCGTGGATTCGATCCTGAATTACCCTACCACTGCATCGGGAGGGATTCTTGTATTATTTGCTTGAACAAGGAGTTAGCATAGTTGAGATATATATTTTAATATTTAAATCGCACCTCCCCTAGACGATCATCGATATTGCTAATATCAAGACTGACCTCCCACGTCGAGACCGACTGTTGTTTGTGTTTTATAGGTCTTCTGCTGCACTAGAGATCGATAGCCACAGTCGACGTCGAGTGACCTACTTGAGATCGAGGCTTCTAGTCGATACAAACGTGAATTTTAGGACTATTTAGGATCCCACTGACATTCTTCCTCGTGGATCGATCCTGATTCCCTACCACTACAGCAGGGAGTCTTGAATTTATTTGAAGAGGCTAAGGGTTGAAGTTGTTTTATATTTTATTATATTACTCAATTCAAGTCCTCCCTACATCACTTATGAAGTCTCTCCCCCTGTCCGAAAGTTTCTTGATTCCTGGAAGTAGGCAAAATATTCAGCCCCAAGAATCCAGAGAGACTATTGTAACATCTTCCCTTCCTAAGAAAGTGCTATCGATGACTAACTAGCATATCCTTAGTGGGGAATGGGTCATATAGCGGTTGGTTTCATCTCCATCGTATACTCTTTTCGTCATCACTTTTGCTCGACTGTTTGCTGGCGGTGGGTACCTTGCAACACGTCGCCACTGGGGTGATGGAGTTGATGATATACCCACTTGACCTACACTCTCGAGGCTACCTGAATACGATTTTCCTCATAGCTTAAAAGCGACTCGATCATTGTTGCGTAATTTCATTGTTGTGATGAATTCTCTTGTGAGGCTAGGGTAGGTAAAGATCTTTTTCTGCAAAAATTTCCCAAGAACACCCTTTTTAAACAATGCATGTGTAACATCACAAAGATCCAACAACTTTAAAGTATTTTCAAATAAAAATTTGGTTGTTGAATATTTATGAATCCCCAATCTTTTCCATCTTCTCCTCTCGGTTGAACTCAAGTTTTCAGGCTCAATCATATCATCACTTTCATTCATGACTTTTAGAATAAAAAGTGAAAAAATAGGGGCGATCTGTTTGAGCTTTAAGCGCAATGTGGAAGAAAACAAACTACTGCAGGATCGGCGGGCCCCGCTGGGTGATCGGCGGGCACCGACAATTTAGGGTCGTTGTTTCTTCGGTTTGCCTTTGAATTTAGAAAAAGAAACCTTCATGCTCCGCCTTTCCTTCTTTAAGTAAGAATCTCTGGAATGCTTTGATCCCCTTGTATGCTCTATAAACTCAAAAGATCTTAGGATGGGTCGAATTGAATAGGGATGCAATATATCTATAGGAGAATTTGGATAAAATTTTGAATGAAAAAGATAGAATTAATATATATATGATCGAATCCTCAAAGAAATAGGAAAATCTAAATGTAAAAATTTCAAATTTTTAGTCCCTCGTCCAATTCTCAGAGATAAATCCGAGTTTGGATCGGATTTTAAAAGAAAAATCTTATCATTTTAGGTTGCTGGGCTGTCGGAGGGCACCGGTGAGTATAGGTGGGCGCCGACTTCATTGGGAAATCATCGGCGGGTGCCAATGGGTTACGACGGGCGCCGATCATGAGATATTCGGTATTCCTTTGTTTTTTTCATTTTCTTTCATTCTTTCTGTGCGTAGCCCTTAAACATGTATTAACACGTACACAAACACACATTTCTCTTCAAGCAAGCTGGAGTATTATTAGCGAAATTGAAATTCAAATAACTTGAAATTAATATTTTAACTTGAAATTGAAATTGCAAATGTAAAGGTTGAGTTATAAATAAATTTACTGATGTACATATTTGTAACTCTTTTTATTGCATCTTTTGACTTCATATTTCATTCGATTTCCAAAGAAAAGGTTCAAAAGAATATAAACTTGTGTAAGAATGGGCTAAAGTACAAGAAATAGAGTCTGCAAAAGTTTTGAGCTAACCATGCAGGAATTCGAGCGAAATCGGAGTCAAAACGAAGAAGCCAAGTGAAAGATGAGCAGAGGTAGATATCGACCTTCGACATAGATATCAACCATAGTTGTCGACACGCCTTCTGAATGTCGAGATAGACCACACACACTAACCAAGAAGACATCGATATAGACCCTCATCATCGATATCGACCACAACATAGACATCGAGTGGAGATGGACAAGTCGAGCAGAAACACAGACATCGATATCGACCTCCAACGTCGATATCGACCTTATCTCGACGGAAGATAGATCCGATTTCGTGACTCGGATTATGAATTCTATCCTCAAGGCCATGGATTATCTTGTACTTCTAGATAGTTAGCAGCTGAGATTTATCTTTACTTTTGAGTTTTATCAAGTTATTTAAGTTTTATCAAAATAAAAGACCTATCCTAATTGTTTGGATAGAGTTCATAGTTTAGATAGAAGTTACAATCCTCGGATAACAAGGATTAGTAGCCTATAAATAAAGCCCTAGGGGGTTGGCATTCAATCATCCTTGAACATGAATCAATCAACACATCCAATTACATTCAATAGAGTTAGAGAGAAGTTTTAGGGTTTGGCGTTTGCGAAAGCCGACGTTGAGTTGTAAAGCTTCGGAATTTATAGTTTAATGCAAGTTTCTTTCTTTCAATCAATGATGAGTTCTATGATGAAGTATGAGTAGTCCCCCAAAGCTCTTAGGGTCGGGGTGAGCCCGACGTTAGCCATGCGCACTCGAGGTAAGTGTCTATATCATCTCCTACGATTCTATGTTTAGTCCTAATCGAAAGAAAAGGGATTAATGCTAACAACTTGAGTTATAAACATAAAATTGGTAGAGACAATTAGGTTTATTTGCAAGAGTAATCCTAAGAGTTGGTGTACAGCGAAAGCTTGTCCCTCGGGTGAAATAGCGCAATTGTCCCTCTTATTTATCTGATCGCATGCATTGGTTAACGTTATGGTAAACCCTAATCCTATGAGTTGCTTTTTACATAGTGTATACAAACCACTATCTTTGTTTCTGATCATCGCATCCTCATCCATCCTAAAGTCTTCGGCCTTTCTTTGCCGACAAAAGCTAACGACTTTGCAGGAGAAGACATCGACATCGACCACAGACGTCGATATCGACAACTAAGTTCATCGACAGTTTTCTGAGTCGACGACGATCAACACTACAGAGTTTACTGAACATCGATATCGACCCTCTAACATCGATATCGACCACCTGTGTCGACTGGCAGTCTTTTGAGCCAGTCGATTTTGTTTGCTGACATCGATATCGACCTTTCCAGTCGATATCGACTGCTTGTTTTTGTCTCTGTAGGTCTTCTGTTGCAGAAAGGATCGACAGCCGAGGTCGACATGGAGCTCCAAGGTCGAAATCGAGGCTTCTGGTCGACACAAGACGTGAGATTCCAACGCTTCTAGGATCCCGCTGACACGCCTCCTCGTGGATCGATCCTGACTACCCTTCCACTACAACGGGAGAAAGTCTTGAAATTATTTGCATAGGCTAGGAGTCGGTTTATATTTATACATCTTATTATTTGTATTTAAGAACTCGACCCTCCTCCTATTAACAAATTGGCGCCGTTGCCGGGGAGGCAATCAATCGCGCCCTTGTAATCTATCTCAATTCTCTACCTAGTTTGGTTTTGCAGGTGTATGCGACGCGTTGATCGCCCACCTGAATTTGAAGGAGTAGACGACCCTGAGCGCTATTTCCATCTAAGAGCCCAAGATCAAAGAATCATGACAGACAACGCGAACCAGGCTGAACTAATTGAGCAACTAAGGAAGCAGGTCGAGGACCTAACGACTAGAGAGGCGGCACTTAAAGAGCGTGCGGATAGGGAGGAGGAAGGTCGGAGGCTAATAGAAGCCCAAATCAATGCCCTCCCTCGGAATGCCAAGCAATATATGGACTCCGCTCTCGCAGTGCCTGAATCGGCGATTCTTATCCCTACCTCTAATTTTGAAATTAAACCTAACTTCCTTACTGAGATTAGAAGGCATCAATACGAAGGGAAACCTAATGATTGCCCTATGGCACATATTTCTACCTTCTTAGACCTCTGTGATACTATTGCTAACGGAGAATGTCTTGAATATGTCCAACTAAAAGCCTTTCGTTGGTCACTTACAGGAAAAGCATTGCAATGGTTGGAGAGCTTAGCCCCAAGATCGATCCGCACATGGAATGAAGTCAAGGACACATTCCTCAATAAGTTCTTCCCTCCTTCTAAGACGGCGTTGATCCGATAGAAAATCACGGCTTTCAAACAAAAGCCTGGTGAGTCTCTGGCGACTGTTTGGGAAAGGTTTAAGAACCTAATACGATCATGCCCGACGCATGGTCAACCACCGTACGTAATTCAGGAGATTATCTACAATGCTCTTGATGCTACAACCAAGGAGAGGATCAACACCTACACCTCCTATGGCTACCTTGAACTCGATCCACAAGAGGCTTGGAGACCATAGAGAGGTTGGTGGAATTCGACAACACATTTGGGACTCCTAAGGCTTCCGACACACCATCATCGTCGAGGCCTGCCCCAGATATGCCCTTATATGAACCCTCCAATGTAATCGATCCGGACGTGAAGGAGCAATTCCATAGAGATCAACTTCGAAAGCTCCAAAAGCAAGTGAGGATCCTTTCAGCGAACCAAGATTGCATTGAATGCGGATCGCAGCAGCACACCACCATCGAGTGCCCCCATGCTGAACAAGTACAACTAGCGGAGACTAACCAAGAGGCGCGCTACATAGGGGGTCCCATTCACCAATATTGGGGATACCAAAGGTTCCATCAACCACAAAGGAACCCGGTTAACCCTAGGGATCCCCCGCCTTATAGAGCTCCTAGGCACCTGGAGAGAGACCAAAAGAAGGACGATCTTCAACTTGTGCTGGATGAGATAAGGTGGAACCAAGCTAAGAATGATCAATCCAGCAATGCAATCCATTCTCAACTCAATCACCTCACCACAAGGATTAGGCAGATGGATATTTGGAAAAAAAAAACGTGGAGACCCAACTGGGTCAATTGGCAGCACAAATCCCTAGACCGTCTGGAACGTTCCCTGGGCAACCCACTACAAATCCTAAGGGGCAATTTGGGACGGGCCATGTGGCAGCCATGCAATTAAGGAGTGGCAACAGAGTACAAAGGCCACGAACGGAAGCGGAGGAGAAAGCAGCAGACCCAGTTGACATCGACAGACAAGTCGATGTCGAGGACGAGGTCGTTATCGACCCCCAGGTCAACACCCAGCTCGACGTCGAGGCCACTGCAAAGCCATCAGAGCCACTACAGAGGTCGACATTGACCATTCCGGTCGATATCGACCACGTCCCAGTCGATTTCGATGTCCAGCAGGCCCCCCCGACCACCGTTTTGGCCCCTCCACCAAAGAAGACATTGTCATTCCCTTCCAAAGCATTGGAGGATCCCACCAAAGGTAAGTTTAGGTACTTTGTAAAAATTCTTCAAGGACTTAACATTACTATTCCTCTTACAGAAGCCCTAAGCGAGATGCCCGCCTATGTACGATTCCTCAAAGACATCCTGAGCAAGAAGAGATCCATGGCAGAGATCGCAGAGGAATGATCAAAGATGGACTTCCCTAAGAAGAGGAGTGATCCAGGGAAGTTTGCAATCACCGTGGGACTTGGCCAATATCGTTATAAAGCCCTATGTGACCTAGGGGCAAGCATAAGTCTCATGCCTCTTTCTATTTGGCAAAACGTGAACATTGGAGCACCTGAACCTCTGGACATGGAACTCTATATGGTTAACAACTCATTCGTCAGGCCCACAAGTATAGTTGATGACATTCCTGTAAAGGTAGGTAAGTTCTTTGTGCCTACTGATTTCATTGTATTGGAGATGCCTGAAGATCCTGTAGTGCCTATTATCCTTGGTAGGCCTTTCTTAGCTACAGCTGATGCCAATATCAATGTACGTCGAGGATTACTAACCTTTACTATAGGGAACGAAGTAATAGAATTCCCTTTCAACCCAACCATGAGCGAAACGAAGCACCTGGAGCAAGTAGTTCTCTCGCCGGCCAAGGAAAATCTTAGAAAATTTTTGTTGGCGATGACGGAAACAGCAAGCAGGGTTGACATCGACTGGAACCAGTCGATATTGACTAAAATCATCGAAATCGACCCCCCTTGGTCGAAATTGAGTATGCTAGATTATTGTCAGGAGCTTAAGTATGGGGTCACAGAGGTCGATATCGACCCCCACATGTCGGTATCGACCACAGAACTCGAAATCGACACACCTTGGTCGAAATCGACCACCCCTCAGCCCGAAGATTTCTGTTTCGGGCCCAAACAGGTAAGCCTAGGTATGACTCCCAACCCTCCTCTGTCCCTTATTGATAAATCAATTAAGCCAATTATTGATAACTCAACTACTGAGAGGGTCAAAGCTCCATGGTTTGCCTATATTGCTAAAGTTAGGTCAAGAAAGAGAAGGAAAGCACCCAAAGAAGAACCTAACACCAAAGAAGCCCTGGTCGCCGAACTTAGCTACTACCAAAAGGACCTAGATGACCCATGAGAATGCTCGAGCTCAAAGGGTCCCTACATAAAAGGGTCGTGAAGAATTGACGGAGAAGTCGGCCTAGCGACTCAAAACTCTAGAGCATGTACATAAAACCTTTAAAATTTTCGCATAGATGGTTTTTAGGATTTAACTTTTGTTTTTTTTAAACTTTTAAAACTGAGATAATTCGTGGCTTTATCTATAATCTAACCAAGATTTCAGGTTTCTAAGCAAAAGGAATGACGAAGAAGAAAAGAAGCTTCTGTGGAGGCAGTCGAAATCGACCAGGCCAGTCGAAATCAACCCCCCAGGGTCAAGCCATCTCCTGGAGTCGACATCGAGGACTCAAGAGAAAAAAGCAGAGGTCGATATCGACCATAATCGTCGATATCGACCTTCATCAGGCAGCCCTTGTCTTCACTTTCTTCCTCGACATCGACAGTTGCAGTCGACATCGACCACAAACATAGATATCGACTTCTGGCATCGTCCCAACCTGAAATCAACCTGAATCCGCATGTTGCGTTGTGAGTTTCTCTCTACCCTTGTTCTTCTTTTGAATACAGTGAGGACACTGGATATTTTAAGTATGGGGTGGGGGAAAAACATGTCTTGGTCATAACTTGGTTTTCTTCTTCGCATTGCACTCATGTTTAAATTTTTGTTCTTAGTTTTACTTGAAAAATGTCAAAAATACAAAAAATGCATGTTTATTTTTAAGTTTGTTTTTAAACCCCACTTAGATGTCCTAGGATGAAAACTCAATAGCTGACTTAATCATGTAAATCCTATGGCATATTTGGATTGTTTAGCCCAAGTCCTTAAAATTTTTATGTAGATTGTGAACTTGTGATGAAATTGAGCACATATGATCCTAGGCTAAAAAGCGAATCCAAAAAAAATTGTCCTTGTGAGAATTTTGGCCTATAGGGAGAACATCTAAAATCCCTCCGCTTTCTTGAGTGAATTTACTCTTCCTATGCATCTCTAAATGTTGTGATAGTTATTCAAAGCCAATACATAAATATGTCTATGTTTACGAGAATTAAATGATGGACGCATCTTTTAAGTTATTTTTATCCTCTCTTTACCTACCCTGCATTATCCCCGCTTGAAGCCGGAAAAATAGCCTGAGCCTGAAATTACAAACTCCACAAAATTTTCCTAGCCGAATTGAGCCTGACCCCCATTTGGGAATTGAGACTTAGATTGGTTGGACTAATGCCTTGTGGAAATAAAGGTGCATATTGTCCAGTTTTGAGCAAGGAAATTATGGGTTGGTACATATTTATATTTTGTCATATTTTGTAAAAGGATTTTTGGCTCACCATATAAATGCATATGTTTTTTTTAGTATTTATTTATTATTTTCGTAAAAAAAATGAGATATATATGTATATAGTGCATGAGCCAAAATCCTTAAGTCCTTTGTTTATACAAGTGTTATATTTTTGGGAGGCATATTAGAGTTTGAAAGAAGGGTTGATAGAATGGTTTACATCTTTTAGTGCATATTTAGAGCATATTATGGAAAGATGAGTTGAGAAAGAGCATGGGAGATTGAGCTTGGAAAGACTTACATGGAAAAGTTATGGTTTGGATATTGCAAGTGTTGAAATTTAGGAGTCTTGATTCCCGAATTATAAAAGCACCACATAGCCAAATAATTCCATACCCTTAATTCCTTACCAAGCCCCATTACAACCCCGCCGAATGGAGTATTCTTTGAAGTCTTCCATTGAGCGAAAGTCCTTCTGATGGTTCTTATTGCATTTTCATAATTGGTTACGAAGTGGATTGTTATAAATTATAATGTTTATGAGATTGTGTATGGAATTGAGTTGAGAGTTAATCTTCATAGCCTAAACACATGAGAGTTGAGTGCAAACACATTATCCCTGAGAGTTCAATATGTGCTTTGACGTTAAATTCACTTGCTTTGCTTTACTACCGCTTATGATGTTGCTTTTGACAAGGGCGAAGACTTGAAGGGTGTGTTGTAGGTGTTGGTTATTGCTTGGTTATTGCTTGAGGACAAGCAAGTCTAAGTATGGGGTGTTTTGATGTACATATTTGTACCTCTTTTTATTGCATCTTTTGACTTCATATTTCATTCGATTTCCAAAGAAAAGGTTCAAAAGAATATAAACTTGTGTAAGAATGGGCTAAAGTACAAGAAATAGAGTCTGCACAAGTTTTGAGCTAACCAAGCAGGAATTCGAGCGAAATCGGAGTCAAAACGAAGAAGTCAAGTGAAAGATGAGGAGAGGTAGATATCGTCCTTCAACATAGATATCGACCATAGTTGTTGACACGCTTTCTGAGTGTTGAGATAGACCACACAGACTAACCAAGAAGACATCGATATCGGCCCTCATCATCGATATCGACCTCAACATAGACATCGAGTGGAGATGGACAAGTCGAGTAGAAACACAGACATCGATATCGACCTCCAACGTCGATATCGACCTTATCTCGACGGAAGATAGATCCGATTTCGAGACTCGGATTATGAATTCTATCATCAAGGCCACGGATTATCTTGTACTTCTTGATAGTTAGCAGCTGAGATTTATCTTTACTTTTGAGTTTTATCAAGTTATTTAAGTTTTATCGAAATAAAAGACCTATCCTAATTGTTTTGATAGAGTTCATAGTTTAGATAGAAGTTACAATCCTCGGATAGCAAGGATTAATAGCCTATAAATAAAGCCCTAGGGGGCTGGCATTCAATCATCCTTGAACATGAATCAATCAACACATCCAATTACATTCAATAGAGCTAGATAGAAGTTTTAGGGTTTGGCGTTTGCGAAAGCCGACGTTGAGTTGTAAAGCTTCGGAATTTTTAGTTTAATGCAAGTTTCTTTGTTTCAATCAATGATGTGTTCTATGATGAAGTACGAGTAGTCCCCCAAAGCTATTAGGGTCGGGGTGAGCCCGACGTTAGCCATGCGCGCTCGAGGTAAGTGTTAGATGTTGATATCGTTGTATCTATATCATCTCCTACGATTCTATGTTTAGTCCTAATCGAAAGAAAAGGGATTCATGATAACAACTTGAGTATAAACATAAAATTGGTAGAGACAATTAGGTTTATTTGCAAGAGTAATCCTAAGAGATGGTGTACAGTGAAAGCTTTTCCCTCGGGTGAAATAGCGCAATTGTCCCTCTTATTTATCTTATCACATGCATTGGTTAACGTTGTGGTAAACCCTAATCCTAGGAGTTGCTTTTTACATAGTTTATACAAACCACTATCTTTGTTTCTGATCATCGCATCCTCATCCATCCTAAAGTCTTCGGCCTTTCTTTGTCGACAAAAGCTAACGACTTTGCAGGAGAAGACATCGATATCGACCACAGACGTCGATATCGACCACTGAGTTCGTCGACAGTTTTCTGAGTCGACGACGATCAACACTGTGGAGTTTACTGAACATCGATATCGACCACCTGTGTCGACTGGCAGTCTTCTGAGCCAGTCGATTCCGTCTGCTGACATCGATATCGACCTTTGTAGTCGATATCAACCTTTCCAGTCCATATCGACCGCTTGTTTTTGTCTCTGCAGGTCTTCTGTTGCAGAAAGGATCGACAGCCGAGGTCGACATGGAGCTCCAAGGTCAAAATCGAGGCTTCTAGTCGACACAAGACGTGAGATTCCAACGCTACTAGGATCCCGCTGACACGCCTCCTCGTGGATCGATCCTGACTACCCTTCCACTACAACGGGAGGAAGTCTTGTAATTATTTGCATAGGCTAGGAGTCGGTTTACATTTATACATCTTATTATTTGTATTTAAGAACTCGGCCCTCCCCCTATTAACACTTAGTAGCTCGGGTTGTGTCACGAGAAGCACCTTTGGTTAAACGTCGTTGGCTCCACATTTTGACCCCTCACTGGGTCACTTTGACCTTCTCTTTTGGAATAACTACCACCTGCATGGTAGTTTTCCTAAAGCACGTGCCTTTAGCTCTTCAATCTTTTGTGCCATCTATCTTATGACCTTTTCTGAAGCTGTAAACTTGTCCAAAATCAGTCGCAGGTTTTCATTCAGTTGAAGTTGAACTGTTGGCATAGGATTTTTAAGGTCTAGCTTCGAACTGGTTCCTCCCTTGGTACTGAGATTGAGCAATTGGCCTATTCTTAAACCCTTGATAAAAATTTAAATTGCAATTCGGGTTAAAGGACTTGTTACCATATGTTTGGGGACCGTAGTCTTCGATTGCATTAACTTTCATTACTCCTTAAACATGAGCACATAGATCATTCGGATGCATCGAATCTCTACATACTCCACAATGTCTGACCGGTGGTTGAGTGCCATGAGTCGCTAAGCTTTTAACTGGTTCTGTCTGCTTACTGATCTCATCCTGCTAAATAAGACTGGAGTTTGCATTCTTGAGTCATGTATTCCTCAAACTCCTTGTATCCTTCCATATTGCTTTGAGGCATTAGCAAGATCTTAAAAAATATTCATTGCCCAAGTGGAGTTTTTTCAGAACATCTCCTCTACTAGTTGCATTGATCACTCTCCTCTTTGTATCCAACAATAGAGGTAGAGGACAAGGTCGTCCTCCGCGATCCATGATAAGGACAGCCAGCTTTGAGCTTGTTGAACCGTTCAACGTACTTATACAGTGATTCTACTAGAGATTGCTCGACGCTAGATATCTCTTTCTTTACTTTGCTGCGCCGTATGGATGGAAAATACTTGTTCATAAATGCTTTCTTCAATTCTACCCAGGACTTGATAGTTTCCATTCGTAGATAGCAGAGCCATTCATTTGCAACATCTTTGAGAGTGAACGGAAATACTCTGAGCATCATTTGGTTATCCGTGATTCCATTCGACCTTACATAATCGCAGATTGTAGTAAATTTAACCTATTGCATATTTGGATCTTCACCGTTCCTTTCATGAAACTAGGCAACAACGGTGCCTATCCTGTCTCGAATTCAAATTTTGTGCCTGTTGGGATATCCGGGAGCCTGATGGCTAACATCGGTGATTTTAGTGTAGGCTCCTTGAGATCTCTCAACGTTTATTTTTTGTTCTTCTTCATCGTTGGCCATTTTGCGTAATTTTTGTCTTCGTAACATGGAAAAAATTCATTTGATTTTTGTATTACAAGGCACTAGAGATAAATTAGTAGAACGGGTGTGAAACATACAAGACGGTTACACCTAAAAGAAACATAAGAAATATGCTTAATAAAAAACTCGGCACTCCCAGGCAACGACGCCAAGAGTTTGATGCGTGCAGAATGTCGTATGTTTTACACCCTAAATCTGATTTCTATACCTTCAACTAATAACTAGAATTAGCAGCATCTAAAGGTCGATCCCACGGAGAGTGCATGCGACTTGGGTTAAGCGTATTAAGCAAGCAAGAAGTTCGTAATGAGATCGAGAGTAATAGTGAGCAAAAATAAAGTAAACGAGATAATGATTGTAAAGTAAATAATATAAGAGAGGTATATAGTTTAAATTTTATTCGCAACATTGGTAGTTCAATGATCATCAGGTTGTTTGGTTATGCTTGGATATCTTAGTGTCAGTTTGTGCACATAACTGAATAGATTCCTTATTCGATCACAATCAATTCCCTAAACTCTTGCATGGGGTTCGAGAAGCAATATATCCCTAATCACATAAGCGTATAATTCATGTAATTCTCACATATTCAATGTGTCGCATAGTTGTCAACCCAGCTACGCATTCACCAAGAATAGCACTAAACTATATGTTAGTACTCTTTCATATTCATGAATTCCAACCTATTAATCAAGATATGCATCGATTTAACTATAATCTCTTAGCATGTTGATTATTCATCTTAGTTGCCTATTAAGACAAGTACACAACTTAATATATAAAGTACAAGAGTAATAAATATCCAAATATGCATAAACCATAACTATAAAATAGTATTTAAACAACCCTCACATGTCTCTAACCAATAGATAAAATATAAGCAAAACTATAGAGAAGGTTTACCCGAGCATGACTTACCGAAATAGTGGAAAAGAAAAAAAGAGAAATGAGTGTGTTGTGTGAGATTGTGTTCTGAAATGTGTGTTAATTGAAGGCTGAGGAGAGCTGTATTTATAGGCACCGAAGGGGTAAAAATCAGAGAACTTAAGGTAGAAGAAAAGCCCAACGGATCAGATTTGCCCACGGGAGAAAATCATCCAAAATCTTCATGGGCGGGCGCCGGTAGGGATTGGGTGGCGCTAATCCAATGTAGCTATGTGGATGCCTCATCTGTGCACTGAAGTCAGCGGACGTCGGTTGGTAGCGGCGGGCGCCGATCTCTGTAGTGACTCTTTTTCTCTTCTTCTTTTCTTGTCTTGCTCATTTCTCTTTCAGTCTTCTTCCTTGATTCTTCCTTAAGCTTCTTAAGCTTCATATCTTAGCTTTCCTCTGTCTCCGTTATCTTAATCCTTAGGAATCTGCATAAACAGGCATGAAACATAAAGGTTCTGAACATTGCATCTTTCAAGGCAATAATCGTACTTTATGATAAAAATGTAACGGCCCGAATATAAATATCCAGGTTACATTTTGAAGGTTGGATACCGTCATTCGGATCTTGCAATCCAAGTACGGGTTACGGTTATAAATCCAAAAAGTTAGTTTTTGAAAAAGGGGATTTCGGACCCCAAAATACGATAAGGGCCATTGGGTACCCGAATCATGTCCTAGTTGACTAAGTCGCTCAAAACAGTTGGAATGCAAACCATGATAAAAGGAAATCTGCGTACAACTTGTGTTGTGCGCTTATTTCACCATGTTTCATGCTTAAATTTAGTCCGTTTCTTATGCATATTTTATACTTTTGGGTTGGAAAAGTAGTGAATTTGTGTAGTTTGAGTTTATTTGCAAGATATAGAGGTCGACACAATTTTTGGTTTGATTTCGCAGGAAACAGAACACTTTAGAGAGAAAACAAGACACTGAAGAAGAGCTCGATCTCGACCAGAGGCACTCGATCTCTACATGATAACTTGATATCAACTGAAGCACCCGAATTTGACTGAAGGAAAAGAGCCAGATCGAGACTAAGGCAATATCGACCAGAAATCACCCATGTCGACTCGACATGAAGCACTCGACATCCAGTAGTCCACTCGATATCGACTAGAGCCACAGATGCTTAAGAGACGCATGATGGGTTGGAACTTTGGGAGATTTACTTAACCACGTGATACATCTATCATCTACCAAGATCTTCTATCCTTAGGGGTATATTCCAATTATGTTAGGGAATATTACCTATTGAATTATATTTATTTTAGGATATAATATAATTTAGACAGAATTTCCTTTACTAATCTTAGTAGGATTAGGACTCCAATCTTTGGCTAGCAAGGGTTGTGAGGCTATAAATAAGGCCCTAGGGGATAGTTTTAGGAATCATCCAATCCACAAGCAATATTGCAACCCAAAGAAGAGCAAGTAGCGAGTAGAGATAGAGAGAGAAGAAGAAGAAGACGGTGTTTGATTGTTTTGTGGACAAAGATGAGCTTCTGTGGCTCAAACAACGATCTCGATCCTGGCGACGACTCGAGGACGGGTCGAATGCAAATGGAGGAGAGTGATGTCATCCTCAAGCGGAAAAAGAAGGCTCCACCATGGATTAAAGTGAAGAGGCCGACGACTATGCCAAAGTTATTCTAATTATTTTATTATTATTATTATTATTATTATTATTATTATTATTATTATTATTATTATTATTATTATTATTATTATTATTATTATTATTATTATTATTATTATTATTATTATTATTATTATTATTATTATTATTATTATTATTATTAGTTTTAGTTCTTTCCATATTTAGTAAGTCCTATGTTAGTTGGAGCTATCTATGGAATGTCTTATTTATAGTATTACTTAGTTATGTTAAATAAGATGGTTAGGAGAGTCTATCCTTAGGCTTTCTTAATTATCATCTTTTTGTGATTTATCTAGTTAGGATTTTATTTATATTATTAGATTATGATTAGGTCAGCCAAGTCTATCCTTTTGTAAAGGATGACTGACCAACCCTAGAAGATTTTAGGGTTTAGGATTTCTATTTAAACGTTCTTTGACATTCAAGAAAAAGGCAAATTGAAATAGAATTGAAGAAACCCTTTGGCTAAAGAGTTCTTCGATTATCAATCCCAAAAACTTTGCATTCAAAAATTCAGATTCTTCTTCATCCTTTTAATCATCCAAACAAGTGCCTTTCGAAACCCTAATACCAAACACAACCAAAAACACAATACACAAAATCTGCAAAAAACCGTCGCCATTCAGAACCCAAATCCGTCGCAGAAAAGAGGAGGAAGCCTTCGCTGCTCGCGCACACGCCCTGGCGGCGGCCGCGGCAGACCTGCGGCGCCCGCGGCAATTCCGTCGCTGCTGCTGTTCCCCTGTTTCTGTCGCTACTGCTGGGTTTTGTCTTTGCTGAATTTTATCAAGTGTTAACCGTTGCTATAACAGTCTTTTTTTGTCCTTTGCCTTAGATTTTATTTGTTTGTTTTCGTTTCTTCCACAATACTTCAAAGCCTTTATTGTAATTGATTGTAAACATCGAGAATATAGCAACGATAATTGCAAGATCGGGCCGTCAACAAGTTTTTATTCTTGATTCGAAGCTCACATGCGAAGGATCGGGAATTCCAAACGTATCAAGTGGTATCACAATGATGTGGATCAAGATGAGCTTCTGTGGCTCAAACAACGATATCGATCCTGGCAACGACTCGAGGACGGGTCGAATGCAAATGGAGGAGAGTGATGTCATCCTCAAGAGGAAGAAGAAGACTCCACCATGGATTAAAGTGAAGAGGCCGACGACTATGCCAAAGTTATTCTAATTATTTTATTATTATTATTATTATTATTATTATTAGTTTTAGTTCTTTCCATATTTAGTAACTCCTATGTTAGTTTGAGCTATTTATGGAATGTCTTATTTATAATATTACTTAGTTAGGTTAAATAAGATGGTTAGGAGAGTCTATCCTTAGGCTTTCTTAATTATCATCTTTTTATGATTTATCTAGTTAGGAGTTTATTTATATTATTAGATTATGATTAGGTCAGCCAAGTCTATCATTTTGTAATGGATGGCTGGCCAACCCTAGAAGATTTTAGGGTTTAGGATTTCTATTTAAACGTTCTTTGGCATTCAATAAAAAGGCAGATTGAAATAGAATTGAAGAAACCCTTTGGCTAAAGGGTTCTTCGAATATCAATCCCAAAAACTTTGCATTAAAAAATTCAGATTCTCCTTCATCCTTTTAATCATCCAAACAAGTGCCTTTCGAAACCCTAACCCCAAAGACAAAACCAAACATAAGAAAGAAGAGGAAAGCTGAAAAACAGTCGCAGAAACAAGGAATCTGTCGCTATTGCAAAAACAGGAACAATCGCTGCGGCGGCCGCTGCAATATCTGCTGCGGGCGCAGCATCCGTCGTCGCCACTGTGGTCGTCGCTGCACACTTCCAGATTCCGTCGTTGTTTCCTTTGTGGTCTTTTACTTAGTTTTATTTACTTGTTTTTCTTTTCTTTCACAATAAGTTCAAAGTCTTTATTGTAAGTAATTGTAAACATCAATGATATCAAGAATATTGCAAGATCGGGCCATCAACAAGTTGGTGTTCTTGATTTTGAGCCCACAGGCGAAGGATCGGGAATAGCAACGTATCAAGCGGTACCAGAGCCATAGGTTTCGCAAGTTCTTGTTTTTTTTTCTTGATGTTATTCACGATTTGATTCAATGGTTGGCGTTATCTGGGGAGATTGGGATGATGATCCCGATCCCTTGGATGAGTTCTTTGCTTTGTAACGGGCTGCACAACAACGACGCCACCGAAAGTTGCAGAGACGAGCTTTGTAACAACAACAAGCTTGAGAGCGACAACGAGAGGCTAAAAGGCATCGCCTTTGGCTTCAACGGCAAGCGGAAATAAAAAAGGAGAGGCGTCAACAAAAACTTCAAGCTGAACTTCAAGCCGAACTTCAAGCTAAACCAGATGCCTAGATGCCAGATCACAGGCGAAGTTCGAGGAGGGCTTGAAGGAATTGGAGAAGGCCATCTCGGATAGAGTTTGTTATGCTCTTTCTTTGGCCATCACCCCTACTGCAGTGGCTATAGTTGCCTCAACCGACGACGAGGTAATTAAGCCTAAGGAGCCTATAGTTGAATTCGTTGCCCCGGATTCAGCACAGCGCGCTAAACCTGTTTCGCAGATTCCCGTTGACTCCGACCTCGGAATTGAGTCAACTCAGTCTTGTTGCGAAGCTGACTCGATGACCTTTCCAACAATCGCTCACACACTGGCAGAACCCTCATGGAAGAACTCCGAATCTACGCTGCAAGTGAACTGCAGTGTTGCGCCAGATGTGTTGGTTGCTTCTGACGACAACGATGAGGACGTTGGGGACACTTCTCCTGAGTTAGCTATTGTACCTCTTGAGAATTTTCCTATTGTTGAGAATTCTGAAGTTCATAGGGATATTGAGCCTATTGATATTGTTTCTTTTGATTCCTCAATGATCGCTATAACAGGTGTTGTTTTTGAGGTTCCTCTACCTCGAATTCTTCTGGCACCCATTCCACCCACCCCTACATGATCATATTTGAGGGTTGCCGCTCCTTCCCCTTTGATCATCAATGAATCGATTCAAGGATGAATCGAAGCTAAGAGGGGGAGAATGATGTTGATCAAGATGAGCTTCTGTGGCTCAAACAACGATCTCGATCCTGGCGACGACTCGAGGACGGGTCGAATGCAAATGGAGGAGAGGGATGTCATCCTCAAGAGGAAGAAGAAGGCTCCACCATGGATTAAAGTGAAGAAGCCGACGACTATGCCAAAGTTATTCTAATTATTTTATTATTATTATTATTATTATTATTTTATTATTATTATTATTATTATTATTATTATTATTATTATTATTATTATTATTATTATTATTATTATTATTATTAGTTTTAGTTCTTTCCATATTTAGTAACTCCTATGTTAGTTGGAGCTATTTATGGAATGTCTTATTTATTGTATTACTTAGTTAGGTTAAATAAGATGGTTAGGAGAGTCTATCCTTAGGCTTTCTTAATTATCATCTTTTTATGATTTATCTAGTTAGGATTTTATTTATATGATTAGATTATGATTAGGTCAGCCAAGTATATCCTTTTGTAAAGGATGGCTGGCCAACACTAGAAGATTTTAGGGTTTAGGATTTCTATTTAAACGTTCTTTGGCATTCAATAAAAAGGTAGATTGAAATAGAATTGAAGAAACCCTTTGGCTAAAGGGTTCTTCGATTACCAATCCCAAAAAGTTTGCATTCAAAAATTCATATTCTCCTTCATCCTTTTAATCATCCCAACAAGTGTCTTTCGAAACCCTAACCCCAAACACAAAACCAAACCTAAGAAAGAAGAGGAAAGTTGAAAAACTGTCGCAAAAACATGGAATCTGTCGCTACTGCAGAAACAGGAACCGTCGCTGCGGCGGCCGCTGCAATATCTGTTACGGGCGCAGCATCCGTCGCCGCCACTATGGACGTCGCTGCACACTTCCAGATTCCGTCGTTGTTTCCTTTGTGGTCTTTTACTTAGTTTTATTAACTTGTTTTTCTTTTCTTTCACAATAAGTTCAAAGTCTTTATTGTAAGTAATTGTAAACATCAAGGATATCAAGAATATTGCAAGATCGGGTCATCAACAAGTTGGCGTTCTTGATTCCGAGCCCACAAGCGAAGGATAGGGAATAGCAACGTATCAGATTGTACGATTGGAGTTTTAAAGTTTAATGCAAAGTTATTTCCTTTATTCAACAATGTTTTCCCCAATGAGGTGTGAGTAGTCGTCCTACTTCTAGGGTCACGGTGAGCTCGGCTATAGCCATGTAAGTATGTTCCAATTCCTTATTCGATTATGCAATTTCATCTTCCACCTCGTGCTTAATCTTTCATGAGAATTTAGGATCGTTTCTCATTTACCTTATATGAAGCGAAAATGGATTATATATGTGAATTTGGATAGTAATTAGGTTTTGCTTGCAAAAGTTGACTGAACCCTAATTATGAAAAGGATAGAAACAATTAGGTGTTTATACGAAAGCCTCTATATTCCTAATTGGTTGATGATAAAAACATAATCTTGTATGTGATTAAAGTATTAATGCATGCATGGTTATTGTCGTAGCGAATCCCTACCTTAGGAGCTTTTAGTTTATAAAGTTAAAACCCCCAAAAAAATCTGTCTTTTTATTATTTATTTACTTTTTTGTTTTCGTATTTATTTTCTATTACAATCTACGAAACCACTCGACGTCGATACATCCACTCGATATCAAGTACACTGCACAGGAAGCAATCAAGTCGACGGTCTTCTAAGTCAACAGAGAAGCACTGACCCACTCAAGATCGACCTACCTAGTTGATATCGAGTGCCCTCTATTTCAGTTGCAGGTTTTACAGATCGACTGCAACACTTGGAATCGACAGCCCTTGTCGATATCGACCTATCGAGTCGATATCGAGGCTTTTGGTCGATGTAACGCAGGAACATATAGAGACTATTCAGGAACTGCTGACTCACCTCCTCAAGGATCGATCCTGATTCCCTACTGCTGCATCGGGAGGGAGTCTTGAATTTTATTTGCTAGGGAAGGAATTGTTTCGATTTACATCTTTTATTTACACATCTAGTTTCCAACCTAAAAAATTTTAGCGCCGCTACCGGGGAGGCATCAATCATGCCCTTTTTAGTTTTATTAATCTTTCTACCTAGTGTTATTTTGAAGGTGTATACGACTTGCTGATCGCACACCCGAATTCGTGACTTTAGATGATCCGGAACACTTCCTTTGTCTACAAGAAAGGGTAAAAAGGATCATGGTAAATGAGGAGACCATACAACAAGAGCTTGAGAGGCTTAGGAAGCAAGCTGAGGAGTTCCACACCAAGCACACTCAACATACGCAGGCACAACAATGAATGGCGGCTAGTTATGACCAAGAGGTCCAAGCACCCAGAAAAGCCCATGAGCTATTACGCTAGATCCCACAGATTGCCAAAAAGTACTTGCACCTGGCGCTGGCGATGCCTGAATCTCCTATTGTTCTCCCTAACATCTCCTTTGAGATTAAAACTATTTTTATAGCAGAGATTAGGAGATATACCTTTGAGGGAAAGGGCTCTGAATGCCCTATGGCAGATATCACTACATATATTGACCATTACTGACTATGTCAATTAAGAATATGTGCGCTTAAAAGCTTTTAGTTGGTCACTTGCAGGAAAGGCTCTACATTGGTTGGAAAGCTTGCCCCCATGATCTATCCGCACATAGGGTGAACTTAGAGACATCTTCCTCAATAAGTTCTTTCCACTATCAAAGACGATGCAAATTTGCCAAAGGATAATGACCTTTAAGCAAAGACCCGGATAGACGCTATCATAAGTCTAGGAACACTATAAATACATGAAAAGATCCTGCCCTACGCATGGGCAACCACCATATGTTATCTAAGAGATCATCTACAATGCCCTGGACGTGCCTACAAGAGAGCGGATCAATACCTATACCACCTACCGCTACCTAGAGCTTATGCCTTATCAAGTATTGGAGCCGATTGAAAGTCTTGTGGAGTTTGACAACACCTATGGGTCTCCTGTGGCCCCTGAAGCGAGGCCGCCTCCATCCATGCCATTGTACAAGCCATCAAAGGAGGTGGATCTTGAGGTGAAGGATTGATGTACATATTTACAGTCATTTTGAATGCATATTTTGACTCCATCTTCCATTTGATTCCAAAACTATGGATTGAGAACAATGAGAATTTATGTAGAATGTGCTAATGTGCAAAAAATAGTCTGCACAAGTTTTGGTTTAAATATAAAGGAATTAGAGTGAATCGAAGTCAAAACGAGAAGTCAAGAAGCACTAAAGAGTGGTCGATATTGAGTCAACCACTTGAGAGTACTCGTCATAACATTAGGTCAAGTGAGAAGAACTCGACATTGACACCATATCCAAGGTCGAGTGAAGTCAAGAAAGGTTGAGCAGAAACAAGGTACTCGATATCGAGTGAACTAGTCGATATCGAGTAGATGATTCCCACGGTTTGCAGGTCGTTTAGAGAATCCGAGTGAAGATCTATCAAGAAGGACACGGTCTATCATTTATTTTAGATAGATTATGTCCTAACGGTACTTTCATTTTTACCATAGCATTTTTATTATTTACTTTAATAATGTTTTATTCTATCTATGATGGGATGGAATTTAGATAGACTAGTTTTAGTAGGATTAGAACTCCATTCCTTGGCTAGCAAGGATTGTGAGGCTATAAATAAAGCCCTAGGGGGCAGGTTTTATTCATTCAATTTCAGAGATTCTTATCTCATCAATAGCAATAGAAGTAGTTTAGAGTTTGAGAAGCTTTAGAGTATTTGGCGTTTGCGAAAGCCGATGTTGGAGTTGTAAGTTTTGAATTTTATTTCGATGCAAGTTTCTTCCTTTCAATTCAAGATGTTAGTTTCCACGAAGAGCGAGTAGCTCCCCAAGCTCTTAGGGTCAAGGTAAGCCCGACATTAGCAATGTGTGCTTGAGGTAAGTGCTTGATGTTGATATCGTTGTGTCTTGATCATCTCCTACGATTTTGTGTTTAGTCCTTATCGAAAGAAAAGGGAATCATGTTAACAACTTGGGTTATAAACATAAAATTGGTAGAGACAAATAGGTTTATTTGCAAGACTATTCATAACCGTTGGTGTATGGCGGAAGCTTATCCCTCGAGTGAGATAGCGCAATCGTCCGTCTTACTTCTCTTATGCATGTTTGGTTAACGTTGTGGTAAACCCTAGCCTTAGGAGCTGCTTTTAATATACATTCTTATTCATAAAAAACCTTTTTTATTTCTGTTCATACTTCTACATCCATCGTATTCTTTTCGGCCATCTTTGTCGACATTCTAACGTTTCTGGAGGAGCCCTCGACATCGACATTTGTAGTCGATCTCGACACTCTTCACATCAGTGAACAGTTTTCTGAGACATCCACCTCTCTGCTTCTTTTTGAGCTTGATATCGAGTAACTTAGTCAACATCGGGGTCACCAATATCGACTGATAGTCTTCTGAGTTGGTCGACCTCGTTACTAAGATTCGATATTGACATTTGTGCTCGATATCGAGCTCCGCTTTTGTCTCTACATGTCTTCTACATACCAAGATTGACAGCCACTAATCGACGTCGATTACCCAACTCCAGATCGAGTGCCTTCTGGTCGATATAGGACGTGACTTTTAGACTATTTAGGATCCCGCTGACTCACTTCCTCGAGGATCGAACCTAATTCCCTACAACTACAACGGGGAGTATTATATTTATTTGGAAAGGCTAAGGGTTGCAATTATTTATATTTTATTATATATTTTCAATTCAATTCTCCATACATCAAATTTTGGCATCGTTTCCAGGGAAGCTATCAATCGTGCCCTAGTAGACTATCGCACATCCTACTTTGAGTGTTATTTTATAGGTGTATGCGACACAATGATCGAACGCCTGAATTGAAAGGAGTAGAAGACCCTATGCGTTATCTCCATGAAAGGTCTAGAGTTCAAAGAATCATGGCCAACCAAGAGACCCATGCACAACAGATTGAGCACTTAAAAAAGCAAGTCGAGGACTTCACCGCTAGAAAGGTGGCACCAAGATAGTGAGGTGAAAAGGAGAAGGAATCAAGGAGGCTATATGAAGCCCAAATCAATGCCCTCCCTCAAAATGCAAAGCAATTCATGCACCCAGCACTCTCCGTGCCTGAATCGACCATTCTTATCCCTCGCTCAAACTTTGAAATTAAACATAGCTTCTTAACTAAAATTAGGAGACATCAATTTAAGGGAAGACGTAATGATTACCCTCTAGAGCAAATAATTACTTTCCTTGACTTATGTGACACTATAGTCGACGGATAAAACCTAGAATATTGAAAATGTTCATTTAGGGGAGGTGCAATTCAAATATTCAAATATATATCTCAACTATACTAACTCCCTGTTAAAGAAAATAAATACAAGAATCCCTCCTAATGCAGTGGTAGGGTAATTCAGGATCGAATCCACGAGGAGGTATGTCAGCGCTTCCCTTGTTGAAATCACGATCAAGCTTTCGACCTCAGGAGACACTCGATATAGAGGTGTCTGGTCGATATCGACCTTAGTTCTGGTCGATTTCCAACAAAGTTTCTGCAGAAGACAAAAGCAAACACAATCAATGTTGAGACAGACCTCAATATCGACGTTAGTGCTCGATATCGACCTTGCCAGTCGATTTCGATGTCTGTTACAGAAACTGTAATGCGTAACCTATGTCGGAAAAGTAGTCCGAAGAGTGTAGAATGATGTGGGAAAGATGGACAAAAATCAAAACTTAAACCTTTTATGAAATTCAATTAACTAAAGCTTCCAAAGTCGGGGATTCATGCCACAACGATAACGATGCAAGTATGATGCTAAATTTATGAAATTTAGTGTCTTTCCGTCAAATAACATTTGTTACTAACACTTAGGTGATTAGAAGCTCGTGCATAATTCCTAAGAGTTACTATCCAATTCATGAAAAATCCAAGTTCACAATATGATTGGCTTTCGCTTCAATAATGCAAATAATGAATTTCCCTAACTTTCGCAAACGATCACGCATAGGATAGAAGACGGAATCGCATAAAAATCATACCTTTAATGCACTTACCCTACATTGCTATCGTCGGGCTCACCCCGACCCTAGAAGTGGGTTGACTACTCGCGTCTCATCATCGAACTCATCATCATCATTGAAAATAAAACTAGTTTCATTAAACTAAAGAGAAAGTTACAACCGAACAAATCCAAATCTCCGCTCTTGGTTCACACCCAACTCACTCGACCTTCCTCTCTCTCTCTACAAATTCTCTGCGATAAATTGCTATCATTGAATGAAAACTTGCCATCATTGAAATTTTAACCTTAGCCTAACGACCTCTAGATATAGATCTGAAATCTTGCTAGCCAAGGATTCGAAAAACTATCTTTATTCTCTAAGATAAAACTTAATAAAGTAAAAAACTAAAAACTCCATCGTAAAACATCTAAAGTGATAAAGTCTGGTATAGAATGATAGAAGATCTCGACTTTTGAATAGACGTGCAAGCTTCGGATAGAATTCTATAAAAATCTGAGTCGGACTTCTCTACTGGACAACATCGATATCGATCATAGGACCTCAATATCGACCTCTCTTCCACTCTATCTCGAGCTATCCTTCTTCTCCTAGGATTGGCACTCGACTTCTATCAATATGCTCGATCTAGGCCAATCGTTATCGACCTTGGGACATCGATATCGACCTCTGTCTGTGTCGACATGCTCTGTTATTCTCTTGCCCGATTCCTGCCTGCTCTGTTCACTCGATGTCGAGGTTCATAGTTGATTTCGACCTCTTTAGAAGACTTCGAATTCTTTTTCCGCTCTTCCAAATTTGTCCATTTTCGCCCTGTTTTCTGCGAAATCACATAAAAACTCGTGCAGATCCATATATTTGACAATAAAGCATAAACCACACTAATCTTATGATTTCCCACCAATATGCATGCAAAAGAATGATAAAATGGACTTATATGTGCATAGAAAATATGGCAATTTGCGCGCACATCAAACAACCCATACTTAAGCTTGCTTGTCCCCAAGCAATACCTTTAATGATTATTCAGGGGAAGAAAGTAAACCCTCAACATCATAGATTCATTTTTCATATGTCCCTACAATCAATTGCCATCCTTGAAATGGTACTAATGTCAACCAAATCCATGCCTGTGCATAAAAGCAATATCATACTCATAAAAGAAGGTTTATATGCATAAAACAATTTCAGCAACATAGCATTAATAATCAAGAGGACTTTTGCAAGCTTATGAGAAGTAGATTTGTAAAAGGCTAAAGGTGGGCTAATTTTTGGCCATGTGGTGTTAAATCCGGGGAAATAAACTTTCTTTCCAAAATATTCCACATTCCTTCTTCATCATGTTTCTCACCTTTCACTCATCGCTCAATCCTTTTTTTCACTTATAATGCTTTTACCTCTCTAACATTAGCACTGCCTTCTCGAGAGTCGCAAACATGGGTGTCATGAATGGCCCCAGATACTTAGTACTTTTGACTCATCACCTTGTGTCCCATCTCGCTGAACTAACATCCCAAAGAGCAGGGTCGACCTACCTATATCTCCTTAGGTGATCGGATTTTTTCTCGCTCATTAAATTTTGCATACTTCATATATTGTTTCATTCCTGCCAACAACTTCATAAATAATGCACAAACTCCATATAATAACTCCAAAGATGACATCCATTCTCAAACTTGTCCCCGGATAGGGTATAAGGTATAAAAAAATGGGAAATATGTAATATGTAGAGAAATAATGATAATATGTAATATAAGGCTCATATATGGCTTGTGACTTTTGCAAATATGCATAGGTAAGGCTAGGATATGACCTTTTGTAAGCACTTGTATGGAAATATATAAAAATCCTCCATCATCTTATCATGCACATGTCAAAAGCAACTTCGATTTTTACCTCCTTCATCTTTTTCTTTTTGCACTTCATTGGGACTTCCCTTAACTAGGCAATTTCATGTTATATCTCTAATGAATCTAATTTTGCATCATAAAACTCTTTTTTATACTTCCATGACTCTTTTCTTTATTTTCACAATTTTTTATGGGGGTCATTTTTTTTTCGAAGACTAAGTATAAATGCAATAGCTAAAATATGCAATTCTAAATAACTATGTATTATGCATGAACATGTAACTAAAGTATGCAAAAGCTTATGAAAATTTTCAAAATATGCTAACATATGCAAGTAAGCCTTTCCCCCACCCCATATTTAAAGATTACAGTGTCCTCACTGTATTAGAACTATGGTTAAGAAGAAAACCTACTAAAACGTCACAAATTTCAAGAGTCGAAGAAGTCTGCATGGATGGTCGATTTCGACCTTTAACATCGGAATCGACTGATTTCATCGATTTTCTGGCTCAAGGTTCAGGGTGATCCGGCCTCGACCACAAGCCCCTCGGAATCGACCTTAAGGTTAATATCGAGCTTTACACTCGATTTCGATGTCCGATCTTTGCTCTTTTCGTCTTTCCTGCTCTTTGTTAGAAAACTAAAACCCAACAAAACAATAATAATATAAAGTGTCAAAAAAAACCAACAGATTGTCCAAAACTTAAAACTAATTGTCTTTGTTACAAGCTCTAGACTTTTAAGTTGCTAGGCCGACTTCTTCCTTTGCGCTCTGAAGGCGCCATATGCAGAGCCCATGTGGCTTGGGCCTCAAACAAAACTCCTTTCTTGTAACACAGCTGCATTCCGCCCGGAAGGATTTGATTTACCGTGAAAGGTCCCATCCTCTCATCTTTGAATCTAGTAGGGAACCATTGATCTTTTGATTTGGCGATGTACACCTTATCTCCTATTTCATATTGGTTCGAATCATCGTCGGATACCCTACACAAGCGCACATGCCAAGGCACACCTCTTCCAAATAATGATAATCTTTTATAGAAATGGAACAGGAGGAATCCATACCTTGACTTACCTTCTTTTCTGTTAGTGGCTCAGGTCGATTTCGATCATCAGCAGTCGATATCGAGCTCTGTTGTGCTCCTGGAGGTTCATTCGATTTGGAGGCTTTCTGCTTGACATGATCAGGTCGATTTCGACCTTCAGAGATCGATATCAATGTCTCTGCTCCTTTCTCATCTTCGATGGTAGTCCATTTCGACATTGTGTTGTGGTCGATATCGACCTTCATGCCCAATTTCGAGGTTCCTTCTCCTTCGTCGACCCCATACTTATGACCTAGCACAGAATCTTGAACTATGTTAGTCGATTTAGACTTACCTTGGTCGATTTCGATGATTTTTTTGGGCTCCTTCGTTCAAGATTGCCACGACCTCCTCCACATGGGCTTCTATGGCCCTCTTTTCTAGCTCTTTCGGTGTCATACTCCATACCTTGGCTTCTCAACATGCGATGTAGACACCATTGATGGCCTTAATCTCCATTGGCCCTTGATTGTTCACCGTCTTGTTGAAGGCATACTCTATCACTTCGTCGCTAATTGTGAATGAGAGTAATCCTTTCTTCACGCTGATGTTGGCATCAATGGTTGCTAGGAATGGCCTACCTAAAATAATGAGACAAGTAGGGTTCTCCGCTATATCAATAACTAAGAAATCAGCAGGGACAAAGAATTTACCTACTTTTACTGGCACAACAGTTACCATCCCTATTGGAATCACTACCGTATTGTTTGTCATGTATAGTTTTGCATCCATGGGCTCTAGAGGACCTATCTTTACCTTGTGCCATATGGTTAGTGGCATCATGCTAACGCTAGCGCCCAAATCAACTAAAGCATTAAAACGATATCGACCTAAGCCTATAGTGATAGAAAACATACCTGGGTCCGCCCACTTTTGTGGTAGCTCCAATCTGTTGCACTCCTCTGCGATCTCAGAAAGTGATCGCTTCTTACCAGTATGTCCTTAAGGAACCTTACATAGGACGGCATCTGATGAAGTGCTTTTGTGAATAGTATAGAGACATTGAGTCCCTGAAGCATCTTCACGCACCGCTGGAACTTCTTTTCCACTGGGTCTTTAATCACCTTCTTTGTTGGGAATGCCAACACCTTTTTATTCCCTGCGGCTGGAGTGAGATTGACATCAACTGGATGGGGTTGACATTGACTAGAGGAGTCAATTTCTGTGGTGACTCAGCAGCAGTGTCGACATCGACTGCAGTGGGGTCGATGTCGATGTCACCTTGGTCAATATCGACATGAGGGGTCGATATCGACGTCTGTTCTGGGGCCTTCTCCTCTGCTTTTTGCTCGGGCGTTTGTACTTGATGCCCACTCATTAGATTCATCGCCGCTATGTGTCCAGTAGTTTTGTCTCTTGCTTGCTTTCATGAATTAAATCCAACCCCCTAGGGCTTCATTTATAGCCTACTAATCCTTGCTAGACAAGGACAATAGTCCTAATTCTACTAAATCTTCTATCTAAAATTCTATTCTATTATAGATAGGATGAAACATTATTATGGTAAATATCTAAAATGACAAATAAACATCTTAGGGTAGAAATGAAATAACTCTAAGACATATTCTATCTAATTCAGAAGATAAATCGTGGCTTAATTGATCGAACTTGCAATCCGCATCTCGAAAAGCGCGTCCAACCCGCATCAATTTACAGTCGATATCGACCAAGTCAGTCGATATCAAGGTCTTCGTTTTGGCTCGACAGATCTTTACTTCACTCGATCTCTGGATCAAAGCCGATCTCGATGACTCCACTCGATGTCGACCCAATCACTCGATATTGAGTGGTTTTCTATGTTGGTCTTTGTGGTCTGTCTCGACGGTCAGAGTCCACGTCGAGGACTTCAGTCGATATCGACTAGATATGTCGATTTCGACCTCTCTTCAGCTTTACTTGGCTTCTTCGTTTTGACCAAAACTTGACCAAACTTGAGCAAACTCTTTTTCTTTCACGTTAGCTCATTCAACAAAAATTTACATTATTTTTAACCTTTACTTTAGGAATCGAATGGAAAATGAAGTCAAAACATGCAAGTAAAAAGGCTACAAATATGTACATCAAAATACCCCATACTTAGAGTTGCTTGTCCTCAAGAAATAACCAAGAAGTAACCAATACCTACAATACACCATTCAAGTCTTCGCCCTTGTCAAAAGCAACATCATAAGTGGTAGCAAAGCAAAGAAAGTGAATTTAACGTCATTGCACATATATGAGCGATCCATCGGCATATGCAATGTTAATCCAATGTCACAGGGATAATGTGTTTGCACTCAACTCTCAATGTGTTTAGGCTATGAAGATCAACTCGCAACTCCATTCCATATACAAGCTCATAAACATTGCAATTTATAATAATCCACTTCGCAACCAATTATGTAGATGCAATAAGAACAATCAGGAGGACTTTCGCTCAATGTACGACTTCAAAGAAGACTCCATTTGGCGGGGTTATAATGTGGATTGGTATAAAATAAAGGGTATGGAATTATTTGGCTATGTGGTGCTTATAAAATTCAGGAATCAAGACTCCTAAACATTAACACTACTCATCCAAACCATATTTCCTAAAAAATGTACAACCAAACTTGCTTTCCATGAAGAACTTCAACATTCTTTCCAACCCTAATACGCTCTCAAAAATATAAATCTTGTATAAAAATAAAAGAACTAAGGAATAATTGGCTCATGCACTAATATAACAATTTTTTTTTCTTTTTTTTCGGATTTGTTTTGCACGAAAATAAAATAAATAATAAAAAGAATGTGCATTTATATGGTGAGCCAAAAATCCTTTTAGAATGTATGTCAAGATGCAAATATATACCAACCCATAATTTTTCCTTGCTCAAAACTAAACAATATGCACATTCTTTCCACAATGCATTAATCTAACCAATCTAAGTCTCAATTCCCAAATGGGGGTCAGGCTCAATTCGGTTAGGGATAATTTTGAGGAGTTTGCAATATAAGCCACATGTTAATATTCTGGCTTCAAGCAGAGGTAATGCAGGGTAGGTAAAGAGAGGACAAAAAATGGATTAAAAGGTGCCTCCATCATTTAATTCTCATAAACATAAACATATATATGTATTGGCTTTGAATAACTATTGATGTACATATTTATATCTCCTTTTATTACATCTTTTGACTTCATATTTTATTCGATTTCCAAAGAAAATGTCAAAAAGGATAAAAACTTGTGTAAGAATGGGCTAAAATACAAGAAATAGAGTCTGCACAAGTTTTGAGCTAACAGTCCAGGAATTCGAGAGAAATCAGAGTCAAAACGAAGAAGCCAAGTGAAGCTGAGCAGAGGTCGATATCGACCATAAACATCGATATCGACCATAGTTGTCGACACACCTTCTGAGTGTCGAAGATAGACCACACAGACCAACCAAGAAGGCACTCGATATCGACCTTAAACATCGATATCGACCTCAAAATAGACATCGCTAGAGATGGACAAGTCGAGCAGAAATACAGACATCGATATCGACCTCCAACGTCGATAACGACCTTATCTCGACAGAAGATAAATCCGATTTCGATACTCGGATTATGAATTCTATCATCAAGGCCACCGATTATCTTGTACTTCTAGATAGTTAGCAGCTGAGATTTATCTTTACCTTTAAAGTTTTATCAAGTTATATAAGTTTTATCAAAATAAAAGACCTATCCTAATTGTTTGGATAGAGTTCATAGTTTAGATAGGAGTTACAATCCTTGGATAGCAAGGATTAGTAGCCTATAAATAAAGCCCTAGGGGCTGGTTCGTTAGATCATCCAAGCAAGAAAGACAATAGCAATAGGCAATAGAAAGTTAGAGTTTTAGTTTTGAGCTTTAAAGTTTCAAGCGCTTACGATAGTTGGCGTTGAGATTGTAAAGATTCAAAGTTTTCCATTTATGCAAGTTATTTTAATTCAAAGCATGTCTACATTCTACATGTGCGAGTAGTCTCCCAAAGATCTTAGGGTCGGGGTGAGCCCGACATTAGCCATGCGTGTTTGAGGTAAGTCTTAGATGTTGATATCGTTGTGTCTATATCATCTCCTACGATTTTATGTTTAGTCCTAATCGAAAGAAAAGGGATTTATGCTAACAACTTGAGTTATAAACATAAAATTCGTAGAGACAATTAGGTTTATTTGCAAGAGTAATCCTAAGAGTTGGTGTATAGCGAAAGCTTGTCCCTCGGGTGAAATACCGCAATTTTTCGTCTTATTTATCTTATCGCATGCATTTATTAACGTTGTGGTAAACCCTAATCCTAGGAGTTGCCTTTTATACAAGTTTATTCAACAAAACCTTTGTTTATTTCTGTTCATCGCATCTTCATCCATCCTAAAGTCTTCAGCCTTTCTTTGCCGACAAAAGCTAACAACTTTGCAGGAGAAGACATCGATATCGACCACAGACGTCGATATCGACCACTGAGTTACGTCGACAGTTTTTTGAGTCGACGACGATCATCACTGCTAAGTTACTGAACATCGATATCGACCCTTCAACGTCGATATCGACCACCTGTGTCGACTGGAAGTCTTTTGAGCCAGTCGATTCCGTCTGCTAACATCGATATCGACCTCCCCTGTCGATATCGACTGCATGTTTTTCTCTCTGCAGGTCTTCTGTTGCAGAGAGGATCGACAGTTGAGGTCGACATCGAGCTCCAAGGTCAAAATCGAGGCTTCTGGTCGATGCAAGACGTGAGATTTCCAATGCTACTAGGATCCCGCTGACACACCCCCTCGTGGATCAATCCTGACTACCCTTCCACTACAATGGGAGGAAGTCTTGTAATTATTTGCATAGGCTAGGAGTCGGTTTACATTTATACATCTTTATATTTGTATTTTTAGATACTCGACTTCCTCTTGCTCAACAAATTGGCGCCGTGGCCGGGGAGGCAATCAATCGTGCCCTAGTAGCCTATCTCACGTCTCTACCTAGTTTGGTTTTGCAGGTGTAGGCGACGCGCTGATCGCCCACCTGAATTTGGAGGAGTGGACGACCCTGAGCGCTATTTCCATCTAAGACCCCAAGCTCAAACAATCATGGCAGACAACGCGAACCAGGCTGAACTTATTGAGCAACTAAGGAAGCAGGTCGAGGACTTAACGACTAGAGAGGCGGCACTTAAGGAGCATGCAGATAGGGAGGAGGAAGGCCGGAGGCAAATAGAAGACCAAATCAATGCCCTCCCTCGGAATAACAAGCAATACACGCATCCCGCGCTCACAGTGCCTGAATCGGTCATTCTTATCCCTGCCTCTAATTTTGAAATTAAACCTAACTTCCTTATTGAAATAAGAAGGCATGAATATGAAGGAAAACCTAATGAATGCCCTATGGCACATATTTCAACCTTCTTAGACCTCCGTGATACTATTGCTGATGGACAAAGTCTTGAATATATCCAACTAAAAGCTTTTCGATGGTCCCTTACAGGTAAAGTATTGCAGTGGTTGAAGAGCTTAGCCCCAAGATCGCTCTGCACCTGGAATGAAGTCATGGATGCGTTCCTCAACAATTTCTTCCCTCCTTCTAAGACGACATTGATCCGACAGAAAATCACGATTTTCAAACAAAAGCCTGGTGAGGCTTTGGCGACTGTTTGGGAAAGGTTTAAGGACCTACTATGATCATGCCCGACGCATGGCCATCCACCGTACGTAATTCAGGAGATCATCTACAATGCTCTTGATGCTGCAACCAAGGAGAGGATCAACACCTACACCGCCTATGGCTACCTTGAACTCGCTCCACAAGAGGCTTGGGAAACCATAGAGAGGTTGGTGGAGTTCGATAACACATATGGGACTCCTGAGGCTTCCGACACACCATCATCGTCGAGGCCTGCCCCATCTATGCCCTTATATGAACCCTCCAATGTAATCGATCCGGACGTGATGGAGCAATTCCATAGAGATCAACTTCGAAAGCTCCAAAAGCAAGTGAGGTTCCTTTCAGTGAACCAAGATTGCATTGAATGCGGATCGCAGCGGCACACCACCATCGACTCACCAAGAGCCGCGCTACATGAGGGGTCCCAATCACCAATATTGGGGAGACCAAAGATTCCATCAACCACAAAGGAATCTGGTTAACCTTAGGGACCCCCCGCCTTTTAGAGCTCCTGGGCATCCGGAGAGGGACCAACGGAAGGATGATCTTCAACTTGTGCTGGATGAGATAAGACGGAACCAAGATAAGAATGATCAATCCAACAATGCAATCCATTCTCAACTCAATCACCTTACCACAAGGATTGGGGAGATGGATATTTGGAAAATGAACATAGAGACCCAACTGGGTCAATTGGCGGCACAAATCACTAGACCGTCCGGAACGTTCCCTGGGCAACCCATTACAAATCCTAAGGGGCAATCCGGGATGGGCCATGTCGCAGCCATGCAATTAAGGAGTGGAAACAAAGTACAAAAGCCACGAACAAAATCGGAGAAAGCAGCAGATCCAGTCGACATCGACAACCCTGTCGATGTCGAGGAAGACGACGATATCGACCCCCAGGTCAATACCCAAGTTGACGTTGAGGCCACTACAGAGCCATCGGAGCCACAACAAAGGTCGACATCGACCATTCCGGTCGATATCGACCACGTCCCAGTCGATGTCGATGTACATGAGGCCCCTCCGACCACCGTTTTTGCCCCTACGCCAAAGAAGACGTTGCCATTCCCATCCAAAGCATTGGAGGATCCCACCAAAGGTAAGTTTAGGCGCTTTGTAAAGATTCTTTAAGGACTTAACATTACCATTCCTCTTGCAGAAGCCCTAAGCGAGATGCCCGCCTATGTACGATTCCTGAAAGACATCCTTAGCAAGAAGCGGTCCATGGCAGAGATCGCAGAGGAGTGCTCAAAAATGGACTTCCCTGAGAAGAGGAGTGATCCAGGGAAGTTTGCAATCACCGTGGGACTTGGCCAACATTGTTATAAGGCCCTGTGTGACCTAGGGGCAAGTGTAAGTCTCATGCCTCTCTCTATTTGGCAAAAGGTGAACATTGGGGAACTTAAACCTGTGGATATAAAACTTTATATGGCTGACAACTCATTTGTCAGGCCCACAGGTATAGTTGATGACGTTCCGGTAAAGGTAGGTAAGTTCTTTGTGCCTACTGATTTCATTGTATTGGAGATGCCTGAAGATCATGTAGTGCGTATTATCCTTGGTAGACCTTTCTTAGCTACTGATGATGCCAATATCAATGTACATCGAGGATTACTAACCTTTACTATAGGGAACGAAGTGATAGAATTCTCTTTCAACCCAACCATGAGCGAAACAAAGCACCTGGAGCAAGTAGTCCTCTTGCCGGCTAAGGAGAAGCTTAGAAAATTTTTGTTGGCGAGGACGGAAACAGCAAGCAGGGTCGACATCGACTGGAACCAATCGATATCGACTAAAAACATCGAAATCGACCCCCCTTGGTCGAAATCAAGTATGCCAGATTGTTGCCAGAAGCTTAAGTATGGGGTCACAGACATCATTGTCGACCAGCAGAGGTCGATATCGACCAAAGCTCTCGAAATCGACCCACCTTGGTCGAAATCGACCACCCCTCAGCCCGAAGATTTCTGTTTCGGGCCCGAACAGGTAAGCCCAGGTATGACTCCTAACCCTCCTCTGTCCCTTATTGATAAATCAATTAAGCCAATTATTGATAATTCATCTAATGAGAGGGTCAAAGCTCCATGGTTTCCCTATATTGCTAAAGTTAGGTCAAGAAAGAGAAGGAAAGCGCCCAAAGAAGAACCTAACATCAAAGAAGCCTTGGTCGCCCAACTTCGATACTACCAAAAGGACTTAGATGATCCAGGAGAAGGGTCAAGCTCGAAGGGTCCCTACATAAAAGGCTCGTGAAGAGTTGACGGAGAAGCCGGCCTAGCGACTCAAAACTCTAGAGCATGTACATAAAACCTTTAAATTTTTCATAGATGGTTTTTAGGATTTTAATTTTTGGATTTTTAAACTTTTAAAACTGAGATAATTCATGGCTTTACCTATATTTCTAACAAAGATTTCAGGTTTCTAAGCAAAAGGAACGACGAAGAAGGAAAGAAGCTTCTGCGAAGGCAGTCGAAATCGACCAGGCCAGTCGAAATCGACCCCCCAGGGTCAAGCCATCTCCTGGAGTTGGCATCAAGGACTCAGGAGTAGAAAAGCAGAGGTCGATATCGACCATAATCATCGATATCGACCTTTACCAGGTAGCCCTTGTCTTCACTTTCTTCCTCGACTTCGATAGATGCAGTCGACATCGACCACTGACATAGATATCGACTTCTAGCATCGAACTGATCTGAAATCGACCTGAATCCGCAGGTTGCGCTGTGAGTTTCTCTCTACCCTTGTTCGTGTTTTTAATACAGTGAGGACGCTATATATTTTCAGTATGGGGTGGGGGAAAAACATGTCTTATGGTCATAACTTGGTTTTCTTCTTCGCATTGCATTCATGTTTAAGTTTTTGTTCTTAATTTTCACTTTCATAAAAAATTGTCAAAAAATCCAAAAAAAGTAGAAAAATGTCAAAAATACAAAAAAAATGCATGTTTATTTTTAAGTTTGTTTTTAAACCCTACTTAGATGTCCTATGATGAAAACTCAATGGCTGACTTGATCATGTAAATCCTATGGCATATTTGGATGGTTTAGCCTAAGTCCTTAAAATTTTTATGTAGATTGTGAACTTGTGATGAAATTGAGCACATATGATCCTAGGCTAAAAAGCAAATCCAACAAAAATTGTCCTTGTGAGAATTTTGGCCTATAGGGAGAACATAAAAAATACCTCCGCTTTCTTGAGTGAATTTACTCTTCTTATGCATCTCTAAATGTTGTGATAGTTATTCAAAGCCAATACATAAATATGTCTATATTTACAGGAATTAAATGATGGAGGCATCTTTTAAGCCATTTTTATCCTCTCTATACCTACCCTGCATTATCCCCGCTTGAAGCCGGAAAATTAGCTTGAGCCTGAAATTGCAAACTCCAAAAAATTATCCCTAGCCGAATTCAGCATGACCCCCATTTGGGAATTGAGACTTAGATTGGCTGGACTAATGCCTTGTGGAAATAAAAATGCATATTGTCTAGTTTTGAGCAAGGAAATTATGGGTTGGTGCATATTTACATCTTGTCATATTTTGTAAAGGGATTTTTGGCTCACCATATAAATGCACATATTTTTTAGTATTTATTTATTATTTTCGTCAAAAAAAAATCCGAAAAAAAGAAAAAAAATATATATATGTATATAGTGCATGAGCCAAAATCCTTAAGTCCTTTCATACAAGTGCGATATTCTTGAGAGGCATATTATAGTTTGAAAGAAGGGTTAGTAGTATGGTTTATATCTTTTAGTGCATCTTTAGAGCATATTATGGAAAGATGAGTTTAGAAAGAGCATTATGGAGAATTGAGCTTGGAAAGAGCAACATTGAAGAGTTATGGTTTGGATATTGCAAGTGTTGAGATTTAGGAGTCTTGATTCCCGAATTATAAAAGCACCACATAGCCAAATAATTCCATACCTTTAATTCCTTACGAAGCCCCATTACAACCCCGCCGAATGGAGTCTTATTTGAAGTCTTCCATTGAGCGAAAGTGCTCCTGATGGTTCTTATTGCATTTTCATAATTGGTTGCGAAGTGGATTTTTATAAATTGCAATGTTTATGAGATTGTGTATGGAATTGATTTGAGAGTTGATCTTCAAAGCCTAAACACATGAGAGTTGAGTGCAAACACATTATCCCTGTGAGGTTGGATCAAAGATTGCATATGCCTATGGATCGCCTAAATATGTGCTATGACGTTAAATTCACTTGATTTGCTTTGCTACCGCATATGATGTTGCTTTTGACAAGGGCGAAGACTTGAAGGGTGTGTTGTAGGTGTTGGTTATTGCTTGAGGACAAGCATGTCTAAGTATGTTTGATGTACATATTTATATCTCCTTTTATTACATCTTTTGACTTCATATTTCATTCGATTTCCAAAGAAAATGTCCAAAAGGATAAAAACATGTGTAAGAATGGGCTAAAATACAAGAAATAGAGTCTGCACAAGTTTTGAGCTAACCATGCAGGAATTCGAGAGAAATCGGAGTCAAAACGAAGAAGCCAAGTGAAGCTGAGCAGAGGTCGATATCGACCTTAAACATCGATATCGACCATAGTTGTCGACGCACCTTCTGAGTGTCGAAGATAGACCACACAGACCAACCAAGAAGGCACTCGATATCAACCTTAAACATCGATATTGACCTCAAAATAGACATCGCTTGAGATGGACAAGTCGAGCAGAAATACAGACATCGATATCGACATCCAACGTCAATATCGACCTTATATCGACAGAAGATAGATCCGATTTCGAGACTCGGATTATGAATTCTATCATCAAGGCCACAAATTATCTTGTACTTCTAGATAGTTAGCAGCTGAGATTTATCTTTACCTTTAAAGTTTTATCAAGTTATTTAAGTTTTATCAAAATAAAAGACCTATCCTAATTGTTTGGATAGAGTTCATAGTTTAGATAGGAGTTACAATCCTTGGATAGCAAGGATTAGTAGCCTATAAATAAAGCCCTAGGGGCTGGTTTGTTAGATCATCCAAGCAAGAAAGATAATAGCAATAGGCAATAGAAAGTTAGATTTTTAGTTTTGAGCTTTAAAGTTTCAAGCGCTTACGATAGTTGGCGTTGAGATTGTAAAGATTCAAAGTTTTCCATTTATGCAAGTTATTTCAATTCAAAGCATGTCTACATTCAACATGTGCGAGTAGTCCCCCAAAGCTCTTAGGGTCATGGAGAGCCCGACGTTAGCCATGCGTGTTTGAGGTAAGTGTTAGATGTTGATATCGTTGTGTCTATATGATCTCCTACGATTCTATGTTTAGTCCTAATCGAAGGAAAAGGGATTCATTCTAACAACTTGAGTTATAAACATAAAATTGGAAGAGACAATTAGGTTTATTTGCAAGAGTAATCCTAAGAGTTGGTGTACAGTAAAAGCTTGTCCCTCGGGTGAAATAGCGCAATTGTCCGTCTTATTTATCTTATCGCATGCATTGGTTAACGTTGTGGTAAACCCTAATCCTAAGAGTTGCCTTTTATATAAGTTTATTCACCAAAACCTTTGTTTATTTCTGTTCATCGCATCTTCATCCATCCTAAAGTCTTCGGCCTTTCTTTGCCGACAAAAGCTAACAACTTTGCAGGAGAAGACATCGATATCGACCACAGACGTCGATATCGACCACTGAGTTACGTCGATAGTTTTCTGAGTCGACGACGATCATCACTGCTAAGTTACTGAACATCGATATCGACCCTTCATCGTCGATATCGACCACCTGTGTCGACTGACAGTCTTCTAAGCCAGTCGATTCCGTCTGCTAACATCGATATCGACCCAGGATGACAACCCAGGATGGTAGGAAGGGTCGCCTTGCTAGAAGGTGGAGCTGCTAGGATCGTGTTGTTGGCCAAAGCCAAAGCTAAGTCTCTCAAAGATCTAATTGAAGCTCTCATGAGAATCAGCGAATCGTCGCTGCTCATCTCGAACCTCGGGCAAGAATTGGTAAATCCTGCCACTCTCTAACTCTAGCCTAGAGAGGTGTGCAATCACATCCTCCTGCCACTTAGTAGCGTAGGCAAGCTGAACCGGCGGAGTGGGTGGAATGTAGTTGTGGTGTTACCTTTGCGGGCCATTAGCACCACCAACAACATCATCAACATCATCATCATCATCATAGCTTCCCTGATAGGCTGGGAGCTGCTGTACCCTAGTAGAGTGTGGTCGGCGTCCCAAGACATAGCTTCCACCTCTGGCTCATGGTTGTAAAGTGTTGGCCTCCTCCTTAGTGTCGGGTCAGCTGTAGGATCTATGTCCGCGTGATATGGTTAACCAGTCCAGGACTGGAACCAATTAGGGACATATAGCAGATCCATGTAGTCATAGCGTAGAGGCATCCCCGTTTAGGGTGCCTCCATCCGACTCCTCCAGCTGTGATGACCCCACCCTGTCGCAGTATACTAGCATCTATATAAGTAAGCTCAAAGGTAGTATACCTATCGACGCGGATGCTTAGGGCGTGGGCTCAGAAGGCCACAATGCTGCCACCTAAGGTCTCGCCACTCGCAGTGTTCCTGCGCTCCAAGATGTGCTCGAACCATGCGTACAGGAGAGGCAGTGGCTCATCCTCGAATAACATCCTCCGTAAGGTCTCCATATCGCGGTGTGTAGGTCTCCATATCACCCAAATAGTACTCGCCAGAATGCAGAGGATGACTTTGAAAAGTGGGCTGGCGACCCTGCTGGTGAGGACGTAAGTGGGAGCGGGGTCCAGGATCCCTGAAATGTAGCTCCATATGATGTTCAGATCCTCGATCCTGAAGTGCGCATGGGTGTAGGCAAACCCAAAGAGGTTTCTCATCTCCTCTATGGTGAGGCAGTATGGCCTATTGCCCAGTAAGAAAGAGACTCGACAGGTAGATGACGCACGATCGGGTATCTCCAGTGTCGCCATAAACTCCCTAGTCAGAACGGGGTAGTGTACGTCGAGGTCACCAATGAGCCTTTCCAAAGAGACATACTCAAATGCCTCTTGGACTCCAATATGGAAGCCCAACTGCATCATATCCTTAAAGTGGTACCATCGGGCTCTGTGCGCTCGGTCAATGAGGCTGATAGCTAAGGTCATCTGGTCATCATTAGGGATGTGAAGGGAGTCTCACACCATTTTCTACAACGAAAACAGTGTCCAAGGTAATGACCTATTTCAAGCAATGTAAACCAACCCCATACTTAGGTTCAGAAACTAGCCTAAAAAATTTGCAATATCAACATAGGCTAATTTTAGAGCTAAATCTTGCAATCTTAAATTTAATGTTAAAAGTAAAGATTAATAATCAACTTTTAAACATCAAAAATAAGGATTATGTAAAGAACTTCAAGGAATTCCATAAACTTAACAAATTCATAAACCTAATTTCTTGAATATTTAACACATATCCAAACCTAATCGAATCTCAAATAGACCCATCATATCAAACAAAAATCAGATCCAAAACATGCTCCAAGTCATACAATTTCAATTTCCGGCGCAAAATATTCCAACCCTAAATTCGTTTATAAACACCCAATATGAAATTTCAACCCTAAATTCAATCTTCATGCACGAAAACTATAAATAAAGGTAAGGGGGAGAAAATCATACCAAAAGAGTGCTTGAAATTGGGTGGAAAGAGGAGAAATAAAAAAAATGGTCGGAATCTGCGAGGTTGGACGAAATTGAGTTTGTCGATCGAAATCGACCAGATTTGTGTAGTTTCGGGTTGTTGTCACTGCTGCAGGCGTGCCGGAGTGTGGGGGCGGTCGGAACTGATGGGACGGTGCTGGTTTCGGAGTTCTGGGCAAGGATGGACCAATAATGAGCAAGAAGGAGCGAGAGAGATGCGAGAGGGCTGAGGTTTTTTTCTATCGAGATTTGGGTGCCGAATATGGGTAGATCGAAGGTGCGACAGAGGGAGGAGGGTGACAAATGGGGGTGGCGCTGGCAAAAGTTGCACAGAGAGCGAGAAAGAGGCGAGAGAGAGAAGCGACCAAAAGAGATGAAGAGGGCTTAGGGTTAGATCGATGTGACGGTAGTGGGAAAGTGAAGTCGATGTCGGCTATTTAAAACAAAAGTGAATTAAAAAAACTGACCTGTAAGAAACTCACCTGTTCGCGAGCGGCATCGATATCGACTAGTATAGTCGATATTGAGTCACCTACTCGATCTCGGTCTGTGTGCTCGAGATCGACTCTGCTTGGTGCCAATGTTCTGGGCCTTGTCGATATCGAATTCATGTGTTGATACCGACCTCCCCCTTTTGAGTCGATTGAGTCTAGTCGACCTGTGGGTTCTTCTCTCAGGCCATCGACGTCGATTTCTCATGTTGACATCGACCTATCTTCTGGGCTCTTGATCTCCTGGTTTACTTAGATAGAAATAGGCACAAAAATATCTAGAAGAAAAATAAAATATTCAAAAGAAATCATAGAAAAAGAAAATCACGGGTTGCCTCCCGAAAGCGCTTGAGTTTAAGTCGCTAGTTTGACATACTTCGCTTTTCGCATTTGTTCAATGCCATGGTGGCACGAATCTCTTCTTCCGGGTTATCTTTGTCATAATACTTCTTTACCTAGTGATCATTTACCTTAAAGGTGGAGCCATCGTCGCTAAGTAACTCCACCGCTCCATGAGGGAAAATTTTATGAACCATGAAGGGTCCACTCTATCTTGTCCTTAGTTTCCCTGGAAATAAGCAGAGTCTAGAGTTAAAAAGAAGGACTTTGTCACCTACCTCATATGTCTTTGGCACCAATTTCTTATCGTGCCACTTCTTTGTGCACTCTTTGTAGATTTTGGCATTCTCATGTACCTTTAGGCGCAACTCCTCCAAGGCTTGCAAGTCAAGGAACCTTCTTTTCCCGGCGTCGTCGAAGTCCATATTGAGCTCTTTGAGAGCCCATATTCCCTTATGCTCAAGTTTGATGGGCAAATGATATGACTTACCATACACCAAGTTGTAGGGAGTTGTGCGAAGTGGTGTCTTATAGGCCGTTCGGTAGACCCATAGCGCATCATCTAGCTTGGATGACCAATCCTTCCTCGAGCGGGAGACCGTCTTCTCTAGGATGGCTTTGATTTGGCGATTGGAGACTTCTACTTGACCGTTGGTTTGTGGATGATAGGGCGTTGCCACCCTATGTGTCACCCCATATTTGGCTAAAAGTGCTTTAAAGCCTCTCTCAATGATGTCTAAGCCACCATCTGAAATAAGAACTCTAGGAACACCAAAGCGAGGAAAGATGTTAGTTTTCATAAATTTAGAGACTACCTTCGCATCGTTGGTCCTAGTTGCAACGGCCTCAACCCATTTTAAGACATAATTCACCACTACTAGAATGTATTTATAGGGGCCTGAGGCAGGGAATGGTCCCATGAAGTCAATACCCCATACATCAAAGAGCTCTTCTCCTAGAGTTCCTGTAAGCGGAGTCTCATTCCTCCATGTGATATTGCATGCACGTTGACACTCATCACAAGAGGATACATAGTTCTGCACATCCTTATAAAGGTTAGGCCAATAAAAAACCACATTGAAGAATCTTCGTTGCGGTATTGAATCATTTAGCATGGCCTCATGTAGGGAGAGAAGGACAATGGCGAATCACGCTCTCTACCTCTTCCTCCGGGATACAACGTCGGAAAATATGGTCTTTTCCCTGCTTGAATAAGTAGGGTTCATCCCAATAGTATTGCTTGACGTCGTGCAAGAACTTCTTCTTCACCTGCAAAGTTAAGACTTGATGGCATCTTGCCTCCTACAATGTAGTTAGCAAAATCTGCATACCAAGGTACTTTTGCCCCCCTTACAGCAAATAGATCACGAATAAGACTAGAGGGAGGAGTAAAGAAGAAATGCTCAGCACATTTTACCTTTTCGTCACCTTCAGAGTCACTAGAAGGTGGTCGATTTCGACCTAGAATAGTCGATTTCGACTGGAGTGCATCGACATGATCAGTCGACATGGGATGCTCGAGATAGGTACTTGATGTCGACTTGTGGTGGTCGATTTTGACCTCGTCCATCTTCAACCTGTCATTAGAGTTAGTCGACATCGAGATAAAACTCACCTTATGGGCAGTCGATTTTGAGTTATTCAAGTCGATATCGAGTGGATCTTCTACCCGTTTCACTTCTTGTCTCATCGGGTGCTCGTTAGGGCGGGAGTCATCGATTGGCATATTATCCTTTGACTCATCTAGAAGCCCTTTGGGTAGCCGTGAGAGATGATCGACTATGAAGTTCTTCATTCCTTTCTTTATCCTTAAGCTCAACGTCGAACTCTTGGAGTAGGAGCACCCATCGTAGGAGCCTAGGTTTGGCATGTTTCTTCTTCATCAAGTACCTAAGAGTTGCATGGTTAGTATGAACAATTACCTCACAGCCCACTAGGTATGAGTGGAACTTCTCAAAAGCGAAGACAACCGCGAAGAACTCTTTCTCCATCATGGTGTACTTTGTTTGAACGGCATCAAGAGTCTTGCTTGCATAGTAGATGGCGTGAAGCTTCTTGTCTCTCCTTTGTCCTAGGACAGCTCCTACGGCATAATCGCTTGCGTCGCACATGATCTCAAATTGTTGCGACCAATCTGGCGATTGAATCATAGGGGCAGATATAAGAGCTTCCTTCAACATATTGAAAGCTTCAAGACATTCGCTAGAAAACACAAACTTAACATCCTGCATTAGTACGTTAGTTAAAGGTTTGGCAATCTTTGAAAAATCTTTAATAAATATCCTGTAGAAACCTGTGTGACCAAGGAAGCTTCTTATGTCCTTAATAGATCGATGAAGGTGGTGGCAACTTCTCAATAAGCTCTATCTTTGCTCTGTCCACCTCAATTCCCCTTTTGGAAATCTTATGGCCTAGCACAATCCCTTCTCTTACCATAAAGTGGCACTTTTCCCAATTGAGAACTAAATTTGTCTCCTCACATCGCGCAAGTACCCTGCGAAGGTTAGCAAGACAAATATTGAATGTAGTTCCATAGACAGAGAAATCATCCATAAATACCTCCACAATGTCCTCTATCATGTCAGAGAAGATGGCCATCATACACCTTTGGAAGGTAGCGGGGGCATTGCAGAGACCAAATGGCATCCTCCTATATGCAAAAGTCCCATAGGGACATGTTAAGGTGGTCTTCTCTTGATCATCAGGATGAATAGGGACTTGCCAAAAGCCAGAATATCCATCCAAATAGCAAAAATAATCATGTTCAACAAGTCTTTCCAATACCTGGTCAATGAATGGAAGGGGAAAATGATCCTTCCTAGTGGCGTTATTGAGCTTTCTATAGTCAATGCACATTCGCCAACTAGTTGTGATTCAATTTTGCATAAGCTCTCCCTTCTCATTCTCTTCAACGGTCATTCCACCCTTCTTAGGCACCACATGGACCGGGCTCGCCCATTCGCTGTCAGAGAAGACATAGATGATTCCTGCATCCAGCATGCACATGATCTCCTTCTTCACCACCTCTCTCATGTTGGGGTTGAGCTTCCGCTGATGTTCTATAGATGCCTTATGATCATCCTCTAGGAGGATTCTATGCATACATGTAGCGGGTGAAATACCTTTAATATCGTCAAGAGAGTACCCAATTGCCTTTCGATGAGTGCGAAGCACTTCCTGCAGAAGGGTTAGTTTTTGTCGGCAAAGAAAGAACGACGAAAGTAGGATGGAGAAGGAGCAATGAACAACAAATAATAGTAGGTTGTTGGGTTTTTCGATAACTCAACGAACGACATGCAATAACGATGTAAACAAAGAAAGAAAAGATCTTTCAAAGCCAGGGATTACCGCAACGACAACCATGAAAGTAGAAGTAAGGAATCAATAAAAATTCATGCTTTTATCATAGAGGAGAAGGCTTTCACCTAAAACCGGCAAATAGGAAAAGATATCTTGCAATAAATTACCCTAATTTGCGTCTACCTTTGTCATAATTGAGTTTATAATCTTTCAAATAGAAACGTTAATTACTACCCAAGTTTTACAACATGAGTTCCTTAATTTCTCATTTAAAGATGAAGCACAAGGTAGAGCGAGATAAAAGATACCTTCTTTTGCAATATACAAACCTTACCACCAAGGATATCGTCGAGCTCACCAAAACCCTAGAATAAACGGCGACTAATCGCTCATGTTAAATGAAGATCGACATACTTGAACTTGAAAGGAAATAACTTTGCATTGAATGGAAAACTTGAATCTTTACAATCCCAACGCCAACTATCATGAGCGCCGAAACCCTAAAGCTCAAAACCTAGAACTATTGCTTTGAATGCTTAATGCTTTGTGTCTTGCTTGATTTAATGAATAAAAACTAGCCATCTAGTGCTTTATTTATAGCCTGCTAATCCTTACTAGCCAAGGAAAGTAGTTCTAATTCTACTAAATCTTCTATCTAAAATTCTATCCTATCATAGATAGGATGAAACATTATTATGGTAAATATCTACAATAACAAATAAACATCTTAGGGTAAAAAGGAAATAACCCTCAGACATATTCTATCTAATTAAGAAGATAAATCATGGCTTAATTGATAGAACTTACAATTCGTGTCTCAAAAAGCGCATCAAACCCGCGTAAATTTCCAGTAGATATCGACCAAATCAGTCGATATCGAGGTCTTCATTTTGGCTCGACAGATCTTTACTTCACTCGATCTCTGGATCAAAGCTCATCCCGATGACTCCACTCGATGTTGACCCAATTACTCGATATCGAGATGTCTTCTAGGTTTGTCTATGTGGTCTATCTTGACGCTTAGAGTCCACGTTGAGGACTTCAGTCGATATCGACCAGTCATGTCGATTTCGACCTCTCTTCAGCTTTACATTGCTTCTTTATTTCGACTCCGATTCCTACATATTTAGACCAAAACTTGTGCAGACTCTTTTTCTTTCACGTTAGCTCATTCTACATAAATTTAAATTATTTTTAACCTTTATTTTAGGAATCGAATGGAAAATGAAGTCAAAACATGCAAATAAAAAGGCTACAAATATGTACATCACAACTCATCCTGGATGAAATGAGGAGGAACCAAGCATAGAACAAACAATCTAACAATGCCATCCACACTTACCTATATGGCATTAATGCAAGGCTTGGTGAGATCGACACATGGAGGAAAAGCGTAGAGACCCAACTGGGTCAATTGGTGGCCAACGTTCCACGATAAGCCGGAGCGCTCCCATGCCAACCTTAGGCTAATCCTAAGGGGCAACCAACAGGCCAAATTACCGCCATACACTTAAGGAGTGGCAAGGATATCAAAATTAATTATGAAAAAATGGAGCTAGCAGAGAAAGTTACTGGAGAGCCAATCGATATCGACCAACCAATGTCGAAATCGACTGACCCACTCGATGTCGATCCCACTGTCGATGACAACCCATCCAGGCGCACCCGAGATCAACCACAACACTCGACATCGATACCCCTGTCGATGTCGACCAATCATCTACAACACCTCGGGCTAATCCCACTCCGACAAATACGAAGTTTTTTCCCTTTCCCTCCAAAGCACTAAGAGACCCTACGGACGTCAAGTTTCAAAGATTTATGAAGGTACTCTAAGGCCTAAACGTCACCATACCATTCACGAAGGCCCTTCATGGATGTCATCCTACATCCGGTTCCTAAAGGACATCTTAAGCATGAAGCAATCAATCGTTGAGATCACAAAGGAATGTAGCGAAGTAGACTACCCGGAGAAGAGAAGCAATCCAGGGAGATTTGCCATTACAATTGGGCTTGGCCAACATCGCTACAAGGCCTTGTGCGACTTAGGGGCTAGCGTGAGCCTCATGTCTTTCTCCATATGGTCAAAGGTCAACATTGGAGCCCTGGAGCCTGTAGATATAAAACTTTATATAGTTGACAACAACTTCATAAATCCCACACGAATAATCGATGACATCCTAGTAAAGGTGGGTAAGTTCTATGTACCTACATGTCCCATCATCATAGGGAGGTCGTTCCTAGCTATGGCTGACGCCAATATCGGTGTGAAAAGGGATTATTGTCATTCCCAATTGGAAATGAAGTCATAGAGTTCTCCTTCAACCATACCATGAAGGAGGTGCACCAAATGGAAGTCAAGGCCTTATATGCGATAGGGAGAGTAGTCCCTTGTGACGAGCCAACAGAGAGGACATTGACCAATAAAGAACTAGAGGAAAGGGCCATAGAGGCCCAAATGGAGGAGCTTTTGGAAATTCGGAACCAAGCCGACAACGAATAAGGGACAAAGAAAGTAGTCGATGTCGACACCTACCAATCGATGTCGACCACATTGGAGTCACATTGAATGTCAGAAGCTAAGTATGGAGACAACGCTGAAGAAAGCCTCTAAATCTACCAAGGTCAGTCGATATCGACTGGACCTACTCGAGATCGACTCCCCCTGATCGACCACCCTCCATCGACTACACTTCCAAAAGAAAAGCCACTTGATGTCGACCACTGTACTCGATGTCGAGTACTCCCTCAGAGCATGAACGACTCAACGATAGGTCCAAGTAAAGATCCTCATCCTTTAGAGTTTAAAGATAAAATTCGTATGAAAAGAGTACCCTTGTTTGTTTGCCTTACTAACATTATAGGAAAGCTAATAAGCAAATACAAGGCGGGCGACAAGGTGCTTATGGAGCAATTCAACATTATGGGATGCAAGAGAAATGATGGAGGAAAAAGAGGATTCGTGATCATCCATAATGTCTATCCAGGAAGGTTGGAGCTTCAAGATAGAAAGGGGATAATGTTCAATGTAGAGCTTGAAAGCCATGATGAGAACGTCCTGGCCATATGGTCCCTATATGTCCCAACCTGGATAGAAGAGTGGAAGAAGTCAACCTAGCGGCTATAAAATCTAGAGCTTGTAAATAGACTTCTAATTTTTGGATAGTTTAGTTTTTAGGATTTTTGAATTTTTGGTTTTAAGACTTTATTTTGATGTTTTTCGGAAAAGACTAACAATAGCAGGTACGATGGAGCTGCAAAAGCACTCAATGTCGACCAAACTGGTCGATGTCGACCAAGGGAAATCGAGTGAGAAATTGTGATCAACCCGAGACCACCGTAAGTTAAAGCAAGAGATCAAAGTCGACCAACCCATTCCATATGAACTACCCTACCTAATCTCGACCTCCCCTGCAGACGTACATGTTTCGAGCCATTGCAACGTTAGCTAGTAAGTCTTCTTTCATTCCACTTCTGATTTTATTTTTATAGTGGGGACAGTGTAGGATTTAAGTATGGGGTGGGGTAAAAGCATTCTTACATCTTTCGCTCAAATCAATTTGTTAGTTTATCTTAGTTCATATTATTTAAATCTTGTTTTTGCATACATGGTTACACCTTATACATATTAGGCATCATATACACATATTTCGCTCATGAGCATAAAGTTTATAATTCATAGAGATTTTTGAGAAAAAGTACCCCCATTGAAAAAATTGAAAAGTGTCATGGAAGTAGTTACAAGACTCGATGATGCAAAAGTAGATCTGTTAGAGATATAGCAATTAAATTGCCTAGTAAAAGGAAGTCTCAATGAATTGCAATTTTTAGGAAAAACCATGAAAGGAGTAAAATTTGAAGTTGCTTTTGACATATGCATGATGAGAGGATGGAGGACTTTATTTTCCATTCATACATTATCCACCTTAACCATTACCCATGCTTATTAAAGCCTTTACATCATATTCTAAGCCATATGTGCTTACTGTCATATTTACTCCAAAAGTTCTTAAATTGCCCATTTTATACCTTTTTACCCATCCGGGAGATTATATTATAGAATGGAAGTCATGTTATGGAGTTGTTGTATGGTTTGATATGTTGTGAATATAGTATAAAGTTAATGGCAGGAATTTTATATGGAAAATTTAATGAGTGAAAAGAAAATCTGGTCACCTAGGAGTTAGGTGGATCAACTCTGCTTGCCGAGATTAAAATTCACGCGAGATGGGAAACAAGGTGATGAGTCCGAAGCACTAAGTATCCGGGGTCATTCATGACACCCATGTTTACGACTCGCGAGAAGGCAGCGTTAAGGTTAGAGAGGTAAATGCATATCAGTGAAAAAAAAAAAAGCAAAGAGCGTTATGAGGAAGAGGAATGTGGAAATAATAAAGAAGAAAGTGCATTAAAGAACGAAAGTTTGGAAGTTTCTCCCCGGATTAAGCACCACATTGCCAAATAAAGCCCACCACTATGCCTTTTACCCGCTCTTCACCATTGCGCATAAAAGTCCTCTTGATTGTTAATGCTATGTTACAAATTGTTTTTGTATAACCCTCCTTTTGTGTGAGATGTTTCTTTTCATTCACATGCATGGATTTGAAGGCATTTGTACCTTTGCGAGGATGGTAATTGATTGTAGGGTTATATGAGAATGGATCTATGATGTTGAGAGTTTAGTCCTTCCCTTGAATAACCATTGAAAATATTGCACGAGGACAAGCAAGCTTAAGTATGGGGTGTTTGGTGTGCGCTTATTTCACCATGTTTCATGCTTACATTTAGTCCATTTCTTATGCATATTTTATAGTTTTGGGTTGGGAAAGTAGTGAATTTGTGTAGTTTGAGTTTATTTGCAAGATATAGAGGTCTACACAAGGTTTCGTTTAATTTCGCAGGAAACGGAACGCTTTAGAGTGAAAACAAGACACTGAAAAAGAGCTCGATCTCGACTAGAGGGACTCGATCTCGACACGAGAACTCGATATCGATTGAAGCACCCGAGGTCGACTGAAGGAAAAGAGCCAGATCGAGACTAAGGCAATATCGACCAGAAATCACCAATGTCGACTGGACATGGAGTAGTCCACTCGACATCGACTGGAGCCACATATGCGTAAGAGACGCGTGATGGGCCGGATCTTTGGGAGATTTACGTAGCCACGTGATACATCTATCATCTACCAAGATCTTCTATCCTTAGGGGTATATTCCAATTATGTCAGGGAATATTACCTATTTAGTTATATTTATTTTTGGATATAATTTAGTTTAGATAGAATTTCCTTTACCAATCTTAGTAGAATTATGACTTCAATCCTTAGCTAGCAAGGGTTTTGAGGCTATAAATAAAGCCCTAGGGGCTGGTTTTAGGAATCATCCAATCCACAAGCAATTTTGCAACCCAAAGAAGAGCAAGTAGCGAGTAGAGATAGAGAGAAGGAGGCGGTGTTTGGTTTTACGATTGGAGTTTTAATGTTTAATGCAAAGTTATTTCCTTTATTCAACAATGTTTTCCCCAATGAGGCGTGAGAAGTCATCCTACTTCTAGGGTCGGGGTGAGCCCGACAATATCCATATAAGTATGCTTGAAATCCTTATTCGATTATGCAATTTCATCTTCTACCTCGTGCTCAATCATTTATGAGAATTTAGGATCATTTCTTATTTACCTTATATGAAGTGAAAGCGGATTATATATGTGAATTTGGATAGTAATTAGGTTTTTGTTCGTTTAGGGGAGGTGCGATTTAAATTTTCAAATATATATCTCAACTATGCTAACTCCCTGTTCAACCAAATAATACAAGAATCCCTCCCGATGCAGTGGTAGGGTAATTTAGGATCGAATCCACGGGGAGGTATGTTAGCGCTTCCCTTGTTGTAATCACGATCAAGCTTTTGACCTCATAAGACACTCGATATCGAGGTGTCTGGTCGATATCGACCTCAGTTCTGGTCGATTTCCAGCAAAGTTCCTGCTGAAGACAAAAGCAAGCCAAATCGACGTCGAGTGGACCTCGATATCGACGTTAGTGCTCGATATCGACCTTGACAGTCGAGTTCGATGTTTGTCACAAAAACTGCAAAGCGTAACCTATGTGTCGAAAAAGTGTCCGAAGAGCGTAGAATGGAAAAGGAACCGTGGACAGAAATAAAACTCAACTTTTTATCAAATTCAATTAACTAAAATATTCCAAGGTCGGGGATTCATGCCACAACGATAATAATGCAAGTATGATGCTAAAGTTATGAAATTTAATGTTTTTCCATTAAATAACTTTCGTTACCAACACTTAGGTGATTAGAGGCTCTCGCATAATTCCTAAGAGTTACTATCCAATTCATGAAAAATCCAAGTTCACAATATGATTGCATTTCACTACAATAATGAAAATAATGAATCTCCCTAACTTTCGCAAAGGATCATGCATAGGATAGAAGACAAAATCGCACAAAAATCATACCTTTGATGCACTTACCCTACATTGCAATCGTCGGGCTCACCCTGACCCTAAAAGTGGGTTGACTACTCGCTTCTCATCATGTAACTCATCATCATCATTGAAAAGAAAACTACTTTGATTAAACTAAAGAGAAAGTTACAACCGAACCAAGCCAAATCTCCGCTCTCGCTTCACACAACTCACTCGGCTCTCCTCTCTCTCTCTAAAATTTCTCCGTATTCTATGTTTTTCAATAACTGAAATTGAATGATTAAACTCAGCCCTAACGGCCTCTAAATATAGATCTCAAATCTTGCTAGCCAAAGATTCTAAACTCTATCTTTATTCTCTAAGATAAAACTTAATAAAGTAAAAACTAAAAATTCCATGGTAAAACTAACAAAGTGATAAGTTAGGTGCATTGGATAGAAGATCTCGACTTTTGGATAGACGTGCAAGCTTTGGATAGAATTCTATCAAAATCTGAGTCGGACTTCTCAGCTGGACAACATCGATATCGACCATAGACATCGATATCGACCTCGATTTAATTCTATCTCGAGCACTCCTTCTTCTCCTCGGATTGGCACTCGACTTCTATCAATAAGCTCGATCTAGGCACTCGATATCGACCATCAGACCTCGATGTCGACCTCATTTGTATCGACATGCTTTGTTTCTCCTCTGCTCGATTCCTGGCTGCTCTGCTGCACTCGATGTCGTGGCTTATAGTCGATTTCGACCTCTTTAGAAGACTTCGAGTGCTTTTTCCGCTCTTCCAAATATGTCCATTTTTGTCCTGTTTTCTGCGAAATCACATAGAAACTCGTGCAGACCCATATATTTGACAATTATGCATAAACTACAGTAATCCCATGTTTTCCCACTAATATGCATGCAAAAGATTGATAAAATGGACTTAAATGTGCACAGAAAAAATATGACAATTTGCGCACACATCAAACACCCCATACTTAAGCTTGCTTGTCCCCAAGTAATACCTTTAATGGTCATTCAGGGGAAGAAAGTAAACCCTCAACATCATATATTCACTTTTCATATGTCCCTACAATCAATTTCCATCCTCGATGAGGTACTAATGTCCACAAAATCCATGCATGTGCATAAACGCAATTTCATACTCATGAAAGGAGGTTTATATGCATAAAATAATTTTGGTGACATAGCATTAATAATCAAGAGGACTTTTGCAAGCTATAGAGAAGTAGATTGGTAAAAGGCTAAAGGTGGGCTAATATTTGGCTATGTGGTGTTAAATCCGGGGAAATAAAACTTTCTTTCCAAAATATTCATTCCACATTCCTTCTTCATATGTATCTCACCTTTCACTCATCGCTCAATGCTTTTTCCAATTATAATGCTTTTATCTCTCTAACCTTAGCACTCCCTTCTCGCGAGTCGCAAACATGGGTGTCATGAATGGCCCCAGATACTTAGTACTTCGGACTCCTCACCTTGTGTCCCATCTCGCAGAACTAACATCTCAACGAGCAGGGTCGACCTACCATTATCTCCTGAGGTGATCGGATTTTTTCTCGCTCATTAAATTTTCCATATTTCAAAATTTGTTTCATTCCTACCAACAACTTCAATAATAATACACAAACTCCATATAATAACTCCAAAGTTGACATCCATTCTAAAATTTGTCCCCGGATATGGTATAAGGTATAAAAAATGGGCAATATGTAATATATGTGGAGCAATAATGATTATAATGATATAGTAAGGATCCTATATGTCTTATGACTTTTGTAAATATGCATAGGTAAGGCTAGGATATGAACTTTTGTAAGCATATGTATGGAAATTAATAAAAGTCCTCCATCATGTTATCATGCACATGTCAAAAGCAACTTCAAATTTTTCTCTCCTTCATGTTTTCTCTTTTTGCACTTCATTGGGACTTCCCTTAACTAGGCAATTTCATGTTATATCTCTAATGAATCTAATTTTGCATCGTAGAGCTATTTTTTATACTTCCATGACTCTTTTTGTTTTATTTTCACAATTTTTGATGGGGGACAATTTTCTCTTTTTTTTCGAAAATAAATATGCTAAGTATGCAATTCTAACTATGTATGAATATGCATAAACATGTAAGTAAGGTATGCAATAACTTATGAAAAACATGCTAAAATATGCAAGTAAGCCTTTCCCCCACCCCATACTTAAAGATTACAGTGTCCTCACTGTATTAGAACTAGGGTTAAGAAATAAACTACTAAACCATCACAAATTTCAGGAGACGAAGAAGACTGCAGTGATGGTCGATATCGACCTTAAACATCGAAATCAATCTCTTTCATCGATTTCTGGATCAAGCTTCAGGGTGATCCGGCCTCGACCACAAGCCCCTCGGAATCGACCTTAAGGTCGATATCGAGCTTCTTACTCGATTTCGATCTTTGTTATTGCTCTTTCTCTCCTGCAAATTGTTAAAACCAAAACCAAAAATAAACCAATGCAATAATGTAAAGTCTCAAACAAAGTAAAAACTATCCAAAACCAAAAACTAGGTGTCTTTGTTACAAGCTCTAGACTATAAAGTCGCTAAGCACTTCTTCCTTTGCACTCTCAAGGCGGCATTTGCAGAGCCCATGTGACTTGGGCCTCAAACAACACTCCTTTCTTGTCACGCAGCTGCATTCCGCCTGGATGGATTTGATTCACCGTGAAAGGTCCCATCATCTTATCTTTGAATCTAGTAGGGAACCATTGATCCTTTGATTTAGCGAGATAAAACTTGTCTCCTATCTCATATTGGTTCGAATCATCATCGGATACCCTACACAAGCGCACATGCCAAGGCACACCTCTTCCAAATAATGATAAATCTCTAATAAAGATGGAACAAGAGGAATCCGTACCTTCACTTACCTTCTTCTCTGTCTGTGACTCAGGTCGACATCGATGATCAGTACTCGATATCGAGCTCTGTTGTGATCCTGGAGGTTCAGTCAATTTCGATGCTATCTGCTTGACATGATCAGGTCGATTTCGACCCTCAGAGATCGATATCGAGGACTTTGCTTCTCCTTTCTCAGAATCAATGGTGGTCGATTTTGTCATATGGGCATTGTCGATATCGACCTTTATGCTTGATATCGAGGTTCCTTCTCCTCCTCCGTCGACCGCATACTTATAACCTGACATAGAATCTTGAACACTGTTAGTCGATATCGACTTACCTGGGTCGATGTCGATGGTCTGTCTGGCTCCTTCGTTCAAGATTGCCACATCCTCCTCTACTTGGGCTTCTATGGCCCTCTTTTCTAGCTCTTCCAGTGTCATACTCCTTACCTTGGCTTCTCCACATTGGCCCTTCATTGTTCCTTACCGTCTTGTTGAAGGCGTACTATATCACCTCGTCGCTAGTTGTGAATGAGAGCAACCCTTTTTTTACGCTGATGTTGGCATCGACGGTTGCTAGGAATGGCCTACCTAAAAAAATGGGACAAGTAGGGTCCTTCGCTATATCAACAACTAAGAAATCAGCAGGGACAAAGAATTTACCTACTTGTACTGGCACATCAGTTACCAATCTTGTTGGAATCACTACCATATTATTTGCCATGTATAACCTTGCATCCACGGGCTCCAGAGGACCTATCTTTACCTTGTTCCATATGGTTAGTGGCATCATGCTAACGCTAGCGCCCAAATCAACTAAAGCATTAAAGCGATATCGACCTAAGCCTATAGCGATAGAAAACTTACTTGGGTCCGCCTGCTTTTGTGGTAGCTCCAATCTTTTGCACTCCTCTACGATCTCATAAAGCGATCGCTTCTTACCCAATATGTCCTTAAGGAACCTCACATAGGACGACATCTCATGAAATGCTTCTGTGAATGGTATTGAGACATTGAATCCTTGAAGCATCTTCACGAACTGCTGGAACTTCTTTTCCGCTGGGTTCTTTAATTATCTTCCTTGGGAATGGCAACACCTTCTTATTCCCTGCAGCTGGAGTGAGATCGATATCGACTGGATGGGGGTCGACATCGACTAGAGGGGTCGATTTCTGTGGTGACTCATATTCAGGGTTGACATCGACAGGAAGGTCGACATCGACGTCACCTTGGTCGATGTCGACAGGGGGGTCGATATCGATGTTCCTTCTGGGGCTTTCTCCTCCGCTTTTTGCTCGGCCGTTTGTAAGTGACGCCCACTCCTTAGATTCATCACCGCTATGTGTCCAGTAGTTTTGCCCTTTTGATTGGGCACAGTTGATCCAGGGAATGCTCCTGACGCTTTGGGTATTGCTTCCGCCAATTGACCCATTTGGGTCTCCATGTTGCGCTTCCAAACGTCTATCTCCCTAAGCCTAGAGTTGATGCCATGCAGCTGAGTGTGAACGGAGTTATTGGCTTATTTTAACTCAGTGTGGTTCCTCCACATCTCATCAAGAATGATCTGCAGGTCATCCTTCCTTGTTTCCCGCTCAGGGTGCCCAGGTGCTCTATATGGTAGGGGATCCCTTTGTTGATAGAATATTTGATCTCCCTAATATTGTTGATTGCCCCCTCCATAGGAGCCTCTCATCCACTTGGCTTCCTCACGTAGTTCCGTCATAGATACTTGCTCAATATGTGGACAGGCACTACTGTTATGCCTTGTTGAGCCACATTCTTAACAAGTTTGATTGTTGCTCAGGAACTTGACTTGCTTTTGAAGGCGGCATGTCTGATCGTTGTGGAATTGTTGCCGCACATCAGGGTCTATCTCCTTTGGAGGCTCATATGATGGCAATGGCATCGATGGGGTAGGCCTTGAATCATAGGCCGCAGGAGTCCCATAGGTGTTATCAAAGTTCACGAACCTCTCAATCGTCTCCCAGGCCTCCGTTGGTGTAAGCTCAATAAACCGATAAGAGGTATATGAATTGATCCTCTCCTTATTCGGTGCATCAAGGGAATTATAGAATATCTCCTGAATGACATATGGAAGTTTCCCATGCGTCGGGCATGATCTCAGCAAGTCCTTAAATCGCTCCCACACCTGTGCCAATGTTTCACATGGCTTTTGTTTGAAAGTCGTGATCCTTTGTCGCAGTATTGCCGTCTTAGATGGAGGAAAGAATTTGTTTAGGTATGCATCCTTCACCTCTGCCCATCTCCTCAGCGAGCATGGAGCCAAACTTTCTAGCCATCGAAAAGATTTCAGTCTCACATACTCTAAATTTACACCATCAGCAATAGTTTCACATAAATCCATAAAAGTAGAGATGTGTTGCAGTGGGCATTCATTAGGTCTTCCTTCAAAAGTATTTCTTTTAATTTCAGATATGTAGTTTATTTTAATTTCATAATTTGAAGGAGGAATAAGTATAACAGATTCAGGAACATGTAGCAGCGGATGCATGTATTGCATCGCCGTCTGTGGATACTGATTTAGCTGCTCTTGGGCTTGTCTATGCGCATCCTCCTCCCTATCAGCACGGGCTCGCTCTGAAGGAGTGGCGGCTGACAGGACAAAATCATTGGTTTTCCTATCAAAAGAATATCCAAACTAACCAACTAGTATAGCTAGTAAGTCCGGAGTCGATCCATAGGGAACTATTGTGACTCTATGTGTTCTAATCACTAACAAGAGTAACCAAGGGGGTTTGTATGATAATAAAATAGAAATGAAATGCACAATGTAATTAATGGTGGGATTTGTTTACAAAGATAATTAAAAGGTTTCACCTACGATACTCGACTTTGGTTCATCTCCTTGATCCTAGTTCTTCATTCTAGTTGTATCTTTCCTACCATCTATTCTTATCTTGATTTAAATAGGTTATTAATCCTATGAGTTCTAATAACCCCTTATTCCAAGGCAATCTTAACACGGATTAAGGTTTAATCCTAGGAATAGCATTAAGTCTCAAGATATATGAAGCTTATAAGCAATATTAATTCCCTAAAGAACTAACATTTAACCTATAGTCAATCTCTCACACAATCAAGCTTTTCTACGAGATCTACTCAATTGTATTTGCTAATTTGGATTAAGTTTCACAAACGTATGAATCGAAACCCTAGCGATGATGCAATTCTAACGAGGTCGCGAATCAAGATAGAATCAACATCCACAACAATGAAAGCACAAAGAGATTGAAATAGATGATGGAATTAAACTAGAAATTCAAACTCACAATTCGATAGAACCAAGTCTTGATCGTAAGCGAAACACAATGAGTTTAGTTGCTCATTCTCCTAAACGTCATTCTTCAATTCTTCAAAAGTCAAAAGATAACCTAACATAACCTAATTTCAGTCTTAAAAACCTAGGATTACCGTCAAAGAAACTTAGAAAACCGTCGTCCAAAAGACAGGGCCCAAATAGGTGAAAAGGAAAAATAGAACTGGACCGGCCTAGTAAGGTTGTGGGCGCCGCCCCATAGGCCGCAGGCGCGGCTTACACATTAGGTTGCTTCTTGTTGGCAGCAGGCGCTGCTTCCTTGGCCGTGGGTGCGGCTTGTCTGCTTCTCTTGTTCTTCTTAGGACGCGGGTGCCGCCTCTTTGCTCGAACGTCTCTTCCTTCTTCCTTATGCATTCAACCTTGGCTTTTCAAGCTTGTTTTTACTTCCATATGGTCCCTCCAACTCTCATTAATGATCCCTTACCTCCTTTGAGTCTAGAATCTGCAATTACACAACAATCTTATGTAGATTCCGCTCTTAACCCCTAAATGAGCAAACAAGTAAACTAACTCATTAACATGCAATATCTACATCTAAATGAACCTAAAACTACTCTATAATGCCTGCCTAAATATGCATTATCAAACTCCCCCACACTTAGCCTTTTCCTTGTCCTCGAGCAAAACAATTCATTTGTAAATCATTCATCCCACGACACTATCATTCATGCAATAGCCTCATCAAAAGCAACATCTCAACAAAGTGCAAACATAGACCAAGCAAACAAACGTCCTAGCATGTATTTGAGTAATCAAGTAGCCCGCATGCTTATCCATCCAACCTCACCGGGAATAAAGTGTTTTCGCTCTCACTCAAGTGTTTAGGCTAATCAAATAACACTCAAACTCCATCCAAATGCAACTAAGCTACATATGAATTGAAATTGAATCAAAATTGCCATTGAGAATATCATTACTATAGAGAATCATCATGAGGTCTTTTATGGGTTGTAATGAGGCTTGGTAAGAACATTAAGGTGGGGAGTACTTTGGTCATGTGGTGCTTGCAAATCCGAGAACTAGAATATACTACACCTCTATAATCGCCATACCCTCTAACCATCAAACTCAAGGCTCAAACAACTCATCCAAAGATCATTTTCATCAACCACAATATCCTCCAATTCACAACTAAACTAATGAAGTAGTTCCTATATTTCACAAAATGTAAAGACATATATATACTTATTTTTTTTTCTTTTTTTCTTCTTTGTTTTATGATTTTTTTTCTCTTTTTTTTGAAATAGATAATACACATACTTTAGAACCAACAACAACTCAAAGGCTCAAGGTGACAAATCCACCATTACATATCATTCCACTCTCAAAGCTCACTCAATATTACTCAAACCAATCTCCAATCAATTATACTCCTAGTTCCCGGATGGGTTAGGCTATAATTAGTTAGGTGATGATTTTTGTGGAGCTACAAAGAATAGGCTAATAGACTCAAAGGGCTTCAAGCAATGGAACAATGTAAGGTAGATATGGAAAATATACGGCTAATAGAAACATGCCTCAATCATATGAAACCACCAATAACGATCATAATAGTGCGACTAGGTATAGATAAACAAAATCAATTCTAAGAGGTAGAAGCATTGGAGAGTATTCACACATGAACAAAAGCAAAAGGACATCAATGATGTGTAGTCCCAATAAGGCCAAATATCAACTCACAAGGGTAAATTTTTGTTGGATTTCAGACATGCCTAGGAACTTAGATCATACATGCTCAATTATGTTCACCTAGCTATGTTGCACATAAAAACCATAAATGGGATAAGGCTAATACAATTCACACATGTCATGGGACTTATATGTTCATTCTTTTGAGCATACTTATAAGACTAATTAGGCTAGGTGGTTGTTTGATAAATGACATATTCTATGCAAATGCAATCCGCTCAATCGCCTCCATCTGAACTCTCCGGGCCTTAATCTGGTGCTGAAGAAGCTGACTCTGGGTCTCAGGCACCGTTGTAGGATCCACTGAGAGGCCCTGCTGGTTCTCCCATAAACTTTACTGCTCTACTCTCAACGACTCCATCTGTCGCTGAAGTGCCCATAAGGAGGGCTCATCTCCTCTAGAAGTGCCTAAAGAACCACCACCCCCCTGAGACGGCCCAGGCTGGAAATCCATGGGCTCAGTAGGCGGAGCATCATCCTAATCATCCTCTTCCTCCTCAGCTCCCCCCTCATCATAGTCCGGTCCGAATCCAATGGCAGGGGCCCCCATAGGGGCATCATGAGGAATAAAGAAATCTGTTTCCGTCGGTCTGAAGGGAAGCGGGCGAGACACCCTAATCTTGTGCACATTGTTTTTCCCCGCCTGCCAGATGAAAGAGGGCCCCTCTCCCACCAAATGGTTCGCTCTCCTCAATGCGGCTAAATCCAAGCGATAGTTATCGCCCACCGAATCTTGAAGGTCCGACGTGTTGACACGATGTTCCCAAGCAATCAGTGTGACTAAACCTCCAAACCCAATGGGCGCTGTCTTCCTCTTCGTCCCATCCCCAAGAGCATCCTTGCAATGCTACAGAAACAACTCCACCCATTCCGGAACCTGGTCTCCATCCGGAGTCCAACACCAAAGATATGAGAGGGCAGTTAAGGACACCTTGTTTATCTCCGCTTGCCCAAAGAAGGTGTTGTTCAACACCTTGTGACAAAGGCGGAGCGATGGGTGAAGAATGCTATAATTGTATTCCCCCGCCTTGAGCCGCATCACCCGTCCTGTTGCCCCATGCCAAAAATCGGTGGTGGTTGCTTTGGGAATCCGATACCAATATTCAGTGGCTTCCGCAGAAACTCCAAAAGCTCGAGCAAAATGGTCTTTATCGAAATGGTACGCCCTACCTCTAAGCCAAAAATCTATACCACCTAGTTCTTTAGCCTTCAACGTACTCAAAAACTCATGCACCAAACTTGGGTACGTCGGAGCATTCTTGTCTACAAACTCCCTCAAACCTCCTTTCTCTAACAATTGATAAACCGTTGGTTCGAAACTTAACACTCTCAATGTCGGAAGATCAAAGAAATTTGTGGATAAAATATCCCTTCCCTCAAGATCATTCCACCACTTCTTTTGGTTACTAGACATACACTAATGGCCGAAAAAGAGCGGAAAAATATCCCTTCCATCGTCTATCAATCACTAATGGCCGAAAAAGAGCGGAAAAAGAAGACTTACACGAGCGAGGGCATCGGAAACAACAATATGAGTGCTAGAAATAGGGGCCGCGGGCGCCGCCTGAAGGGTCGCGGGCGCTGCTTGCGTTATGAGCTGTTGTAAAGGCGGCGGGGAAAGCCGCGGGCGCCGCCTGGGTGCGGCCTCTCTGGCTGCTTCTCCTCATCTCCTGTGGCTCCGAATTGTCTCTGGGGGCTCCGACTTCAATGCCGGAGCGTCGATTCTCTAGAAACAAAGCCGAAAAGATCCCGTTTGCCTCCTTGATGTACGTAAACACTCCGATCTTCACAATGTAGATGGATGGGGTGTGTTTTGGGATGGTGAAGTGGTGGATGATGGTGGTGGTTTGTGAATGTGGGTTGTGGAAAGAAAGTTTGAGTTTTTGTGGGCAGAATGACGAACGGAGTATGTGGTTGCGTAGATCGGGAGCGGGAATGTCGGAAAACGGGGTCGGTTTTCTGATTGGAGGATGAGAGGGTTGAGATGTGGTAGAGGGTGAGGATGGAGCTTGGAAGTTCGCTTTAATGGTGATGGGAAGATAGAAAGAAGGAAAGAGAATAGATAGGAAAGAAAAGAAAGATAGAAGATAAGGGATATGGACAAAAGAGAGGTCTGACGTGAGTTCAAAGGGAAATCTGAAGTTCAGGTTTTTCCTTTTTTTTATATCTGCAGCTTTTTCAGATTTCTGGATCCGACAGGGCCGTGGGCGCGGCTTGTAGGCCACGGGCACGGCGTCCTCCTAAGTGTTGCCCAAACAGCCGCGGGGGCCTTTTTTTCCAAATCATCCCCTTCTTCATCCCTTTTTTCTCGTCCCCTGAAAGGTTAGTACACTATGGCGGAAAGCAAAATCCTATGAATCTAAAACGGTACAGTACTCTTAAAAAAAATAAAACAAACTCGAAAGACTAGGAACGAAAAGAAATAAAAAGAAATCTACTTACCTCGGGTTGCCTCCCGAGAAGCGCCTTTGTTTCTCGTCGTTGGCTCGACGTAATAGCTCCTTACTGAGCCTCGTCAGCTGGCTCATGTAGAGCCATCTCTTCCTCTATTCCTGTGGAGAATCCATCAAAATAAACTTTAAGCCTATGACCATTTACCTTAAACACCTTACCGCTTTTCTCATCTTTGATGTCCACCGCTCCATGTGGGAAGATATGGACGATGGTGTACGGGCCTGCCCAACGAGAGCGGAGTTTTCCAGGGAAAAGTGTCAGGCGGGATTGATATAGAAGTACCTTATCCCCCACCTTGAAATCTTTCCTCAATATGTGCTTGTCGTGCCAAGCTTTGGTCTTATCCTTGTAGTTGGCGGCGTTGTCACAAGCATCCCATCTCAATTCCTCCAAATCCTGAAGTTGGAGTTTTCGGAACTCGCCAACCTCATTGATCTTCATGTTGCACTCCTTCACCGCCCAATATGCCCTGTGTTGAAGCTCGACTGGAAGATGACACGCTTTCCCATATACTAATCAATAGGGAGACATACATACTGGTGTTTTGTATGCCGTTCGATAAGCCCATACTGAATCATCCAATCGCGAACTCCAGTCCTTGCGATTCGGGGCAACCGTCTTCTCTAAGATGGTTTTGATCTCACGATTTGACACCTCGGCTTGCCCATTGGTTTGGGGGTGATAAGCGGTGGACACCTTTTGCGTTACATGATACTTCTTGAGTAAAGCACTCACCGTCTTATTGCAAAAGTGTGACCCTTTGTCGCTGATCAATGCTCTTTGAAAACCGAATCTAGAAAAGAGATCCTTCAAGACGCTGTAACAACTCGTGAATCATCAGTTTTGGTGGCTTTTGCCTCCACCCATTTGGAGACATAATCCACAACAAGTAATATATAAAGGCCCCATGAAATCAATGCCCCACACATCAAATATTTCACAAAACATCAAACGCATTTGGGGCATTTCATTCCTACTTGACAAGTTCCCCACTCGTTGGCATCGATCACAAGATTTACAATAAGCATGAGCATCACGAAAAATATGAGGCCAAAAGAATCCTGAATCGAGCACTTTCCTAGCGGTTTTTGGTGGTCCGAAATGACCACCACAAGCATGTGAATGACAAAACTCAAGGAAAGAAAGTACCTCGTCGTCGGGAAGGCATCGACGAATTACTTGATCTGCACAATGTTTCCATAGAAAGGGGTCATCCCAAACATAGTACCGAGCATCATGACGGATCTTGTCCTTCTTGGCCTTCGGAAAAACACTCCTGTAACAATGAAATTCACAATATCCGCATACCATGGGTTAGGAGTGTGTACAACCATCAATGACACCCTCGGAGAATCAAAAAGGTCCGCCGCGGGGTTGGCAGCGGGTGCTTCCTCCATGGCCGCGGGTGCTGCCTTTACAGTAGCCTTCCCCTGTAGGCCGCAGGCGCCGCCTGAGGGGCCGCGCGCGCGGCTTTTTGCTGAGTCCGAGATTTCCATTAAGCTTTCGTCGGGGAATTGGCCAAGCACGAGTGGGTGTTCTCCCACCCCATTCACATGTAATATTCGGCTTAAATGGTCGGCCACGAGGTTCTCCGCACCATTTTTGTCCTTCATCTCCACATCAAACTCACTCAAGAGCAATACCCACCGAATCAACCTTGGCTTGGCTTCTTTCTTCGTCCAAACATAACGAAGTGCTGCATGGTCAGTATAAATAATTACCTTAGCGCCAAGTAGGTAGGGTCTGAACTTCTCCAATGCAAACACCACGGCAAGGAGCTCTTTCTCCGTGGTCGTGTAGTTCCGTTGAGCTCCATTTAGCATCATGGATGCATAGTAAATCACATGTGAAGCTCATTCCACCTTCTGCCCAAGCACGGCTCCCAACGCATTGTCACTTGCATCGCACATCAACTCAAATGGTTTGGACCAATCCGGAGCTTGGATGATAGGTGCACTTGTAAGCCTGGCTCTCAATTCATTGAATGCCTCCTTGTATTGGTCATTGAAATCGAATGATGCCTCCTTCTTTAGAAGTTCACATAATGGTGCGGTGATCTTCGAAAAGTCCTTGATGAACCTGCGATAAAAGCCTGCGTGACTAAGGAAAGAGCGAATTTCTCGCACATTAGTAGGATAAGGCAATGATTGAATGATATCAATCTTTGCCTTATCAACTTCAATTCCCTTTCGGGAGACAATGTGGCCTAGAACGATTCCCTGCTCAACCATGAAGTGACATTTTTCAGAATTGAGGACTAGATTGGTCTCTACACATCTCTTAAGCACTAGTGTCAAGTGGTGCAAGCAAGACTCAAAGTCATTTCCATGAACCGTGAAATCATCCATGAAAACCTCTATAAAATGCTCAATGTACTCAGAAAATATGCTTACCATACACCTTTGGAAAGTACCGGGTGCATTACACAATCCAAATGGCATTCTACGGTATGCAAATGTGCCAAAAGGACATGTAAATGTCGTTTTGTCTTGGTCCTCTGGTGCAATGACAATCTGCAAATACCCTGAGTAGCCATCTAAGAAACAATAAAAAGAGCGACCTGCAAGGCGCTCAAGCATTTGATCAATGAAAGGAAGGGGGAAGTGATCCTTAGGAGTCACCGCATTCAATTTGCGGTAATCAATACATACTCTCCAGCCTGTTTGGACTTGTGTAGGTACTAGTTCGCCCTCCTTGTTCTCAACCACTGTGACGCCTTCTTTCTTAGGCACCACCTGTGTTGGACTCACCCAATTGCTATCCGAAATAGGGTAGATCATTCCGGCTTGAAGGAGTTTCAGCACCTCCTTCTTTACCACCTCCATCATCGGTGGGTTGAGCCTCTTTTGTGGTTGTCGTGATGGCTTGGCTCCATCCTCCAGCAGAATTGGGTGCATACACATGGGCGGACTAATCCCTTTGATGTCTGCAATTGTCCATCCCAGGGCTGTCTTGTTCTCCTTAAGCACCGTAACTACCCTCTCCTCTTGATCTTGGTTGAGCTTGTTTGATATGATGACAGGTAATGTATCACCATCCCCTAGGAATGCGTACTTGAGGTGATTTGGCAAAGGTTTGAGCTCAACTTCAGGGGCCTGCACAATAGAAGGAAGGCGCTTTTCCTTCGGGAGAGTTAGTTTAAAAGGACCGCCATTATAGGGAGAAGTAAAAGAGGGTTGAGTCATTAGCTCCATCAAAGTTTCCTGCAGGTTAGTAGCAATAGCATAATCAATAGCAAACTCATCTAGAGGAGCCTCTAAAACCACCTGCAGATCATCATTGTTACTAAGCTCAAACATGTCTTCAACACATGGCTCTATAACGTCAAGAAACCACAAGGAATGATCATCTGAAGGAAACTTCATAGCATCAAAAATATTATACTCTACCTTCACACCATCAAATTCCATAGTAAGAGAGCCAGCATGAACATCAATTTTTGTTCTGGCGGTCTTTAAGAATGGCCTACCCAGGAGGATAGGTGCGTCAGGAGAGCCGTGTTCCATGTCCAAAATGAAAAAATCAGCAGGAAAGATCAAAGAGTCAATCATCACAAGAACATCCTCAACAAAGCCTCTAGGATATATGTGAGAGCGATCCGCTAGTTGAATCACTACCCTTGTTTCATCAAAGTACCAAGTCCTAGAGTCTTATAAAGCGAGTAAGGTATGATATTGATAGATGCTCCTAAGTCTAACATAGCTCTTTCAAACTTAGTCTCACCTATTGTACAAGGAATGGTGAACATACCTAGATCGCTACACTTCTCGGGAAAACTCTTTCGAAACATAGCGGATACATGCTCACTCACCTGTATTTTTTGCTTCCCCTTCAACTTTTGGTCCCTCTTTATCGTGCATAGTTCCTTCAAAAACTTAGCATATCGAGGAATACTTTTAATGAGCTTGAGAAGGGGAATGTTTACCTCACATTTGCTAAATACCTCGAAGATCTCCTTATCGCTCTCTCGCCTCCTAATGTCTTTCAAAGCATCCGGGAAGGGTGGAATAGGTTGATAGGGGTCGAGAAGTGAAGTTTTGGATGAACATTCACCCCCGGACAGGTGGCCGCGGGTGCTGCCTTCAGGGCCGCCGGGTGCTGGCTTTACAGTACCCCCATCCAGACTGGCTGCGGGCGCCGCCCCATAGGCCGCGGGTGCGGCTTCTGTGTGACGGTCCTCCATCTCGTACTTTTCCTCCTCCTCGACCTGGGAATCCACATCCTTCTTTTTTTCATCCTCTTTTCCATCATGAGGAGTGTCAAACAGTTCCTTGCCACTCCTAAGGGTGATGGCGCTGACGTTCTCCTTTGGGTTAACCACCGTCTGCGACGGTAGCTTCCCCGAGTCTCGAGCTTGAAGTTCACCCACCGTTTGAGCCAATTGACTCACTTGCTTCTCCGTGGCTTTCAGCGCTTGTGCTAGTTGAGTATTATGTTCTAGGATAGCCTTGAGCGTATCCTCTATGGACGAACCTCCTTGTTGAGGACCCCTCTGTCTATTGTCAAATTGTTGTCTGTATTGGGGTCCTCCCTGCTGATTGAAAGGAGGTTGTTGCTGCTGATTGTTTCTCATGCCATAGCCTTGTTGGTAACCTGCATTATAGTTATTTGAATTGAAATTGTTAGCAAAATTACCATACATTTGCCCCCGTGGAACAAAATCTCCCACTGCATTCAACTCCATTTCTTGCTCCTGCAGCATGGGACAAGCATCCATGGGATGATTCGGATCAGAACAGAGCCCACATGCCTTGAGTTGTTGTGGGGTTCCTTTAAGCATCATCCGTCTCATAATCTCCTTCATTTCTGCCATATCACTCTGCAGAGTGGAGTTGGAGTCAATCGCTAGCACTCCACGCGCATGTCCGCTTTTGCTGAATTGCCTGGATCCCTCAGAAAGCTCTGAAAACACCTCACAGGCAGCATTGGGTGTTTTGTTCAAAATGTTACCTCCACAGACGGAGTTGACTGTCTTGCGCTCCTCATCAAGCAACCCATTAAACAAAAAGAGCACCAAATCCTTCTTTGAGAAACCATGGTAAGGGCAGCTAGAGCAAAGCTTTTTAAAGCGCTCAAAGTATTCATAGAGGGTTTCCGTAGCCTACTGGTCGATGCTGCTGATAGCCTTTTTCAGGCTATTTAACTTCGTCACAGGAAAATACTTCTCCAGGAAGAAACGATTCAAATCAGTCCATGTGGTTGCACAACCTGGGGGCAAATAGTAGAACCACTCATTAGCGTCATCCTTCAGCGAAAATGGGAATGCCCTCAATTTGATTTGCTCCTCCGTGACATTTCCTGGTTTCATTCCGACCACGATAGTATAGAACTCAGATAAGTGCTTGTGGGGGTCCTCACCACTCAACCCATGGAATTTGGGTAAGAGATGGACCACCCCAGATTTCAGCTCGAAGTTCACACCGTCCCCAAGCTCAGGGAACTCCACCGCCAATGGTTGTTGAGCCAAATCAGGTGTTGTGAGCTCCTTAAGAGTTCGGTTATCCTCGTTAGCCATCTCTATCCTTTCTCCTTCTCCTTGATCGAAAGATAACTCGCGAAGGTGATTACAAGCTTCTCGCCTTCAACTAGAGAGAGTCCTCTCGATTTCTGAATCCAAAGACAATAGAGATGAATTAGTAGAACGAGTGTGGACCATATACGTGGTCCATACCTAAGTTAGCAATCAAACACACAAAGTAAACACCTAATAGGTCCCCGGCAACGACTCCAAATTTTGACAGGACATAATCGTTGGTTTTCCTATCAAAAGAATATCCAATCAAACCAACTAGTATAGCTAGTAAGTCCGGAGTCGATCCACATGGAACTATTGTGATTCTATGTGTTCTAATCACTAACAAGAGTAACCAAGGGGGTTTGTATGAAAACAAAATGGAAATGAAATGCACAATGTAATTAATGGTGGGATTTGTTGACAATGATGATTGAAAGGTTTCACCTATGATACTCGACTTTGGTTCATCTCCTTGATCCTAGTTCTTCATTCTAGTTGTATCTTTCCTACCTTCTATTCTTATCTTGATTTTAATATGTTATTAATCCTATGAGTTCTAATAACCCCTTATTCCTAGGCAATCTTAACACGGATTAAGGTTTAATCCTAGGAATAGCATTAAGTCTCAAGATATATGAAGCTTATAAGCAATATTAATTCCCTAAAGAACTAACATTTAACCTATAGTCAATCACTCACACAATCAAGCTTTTCTACGAGATCTACTCAATTGTATTTGCTACTTTGGATTAAGTTTCACAAACGTATGAATCGAAACCCTAGCGATGATGCAATTCTAACGAGGTCGCGAATCAAGATAGAATCAACATCCACAACAATGAAAGCACAAAGAGATTGAAATAGATGATGGAATTAAACTAGAAATTCAAACTCACAATTCGATAGAACCAAGTCTTGATCGTAAGCGAAACACAATGAGTTTAGTTGCTCATTCTCCTAAACTTCGTTCTTCAATTCTTCAAAAGTCAAAAGATAACCTAACATAACCCGATTTCATTCTTAAAAACCTAGGATTACCGTCAAAGAAACTTAGAAAACCGTCGTCCGAAAGACAGGGCCCAAATAGGTAAAAAGGAAAAATAGTACTGGACCGGCTCAGTAAGGCCGCGGGCGCCGCCCCATAGGCCGCGGGTGCGGCCTACACAGTAGGTTCCTTCTTATTGGCAGCGGGCGCTGCTTCCTTGGCCGTGGGTGCGGCTTGTCTGCTTCTCTTGTTCTTCTTAGGACGCGGGTGCCGCCTCTCTGCTCGAACGTCTCTTCCTTCTTCCTTATGCATTCAACCTTGGCTTTTCTAGCTTGTTTTTACTTCCATATGGTCCCTCCAACTCTCATTAATGACCCCTTACCTCCTTTGAGTCTAGAATCTGCAATTACGCAACAATCTTATGTAGATTCCACTCTTAACCCCTAAATGAGCAAACAAGTAAACTAACTCATTAACATGCAATATCTACATCAAAATGACCCTAAAACTACTCTATAATGCCTGTCTAAATATGCATTATCAGCGGCCCTCTCAGCAGCGATTGTAGCATTGTGATCCTCAATCTCCTTCCTCAATCGCTCTATGGTCTCAGCCTGCGTCTCATTGTCAACCATGATTTGAATAGCTTTGTTCCGAAGATGGAAGAAACGTTCAGACTCGTCAATGGTTTCCAGGATAGGTCCGCGATCAGAACGTCGCATAAACCTGCAAAATAAGCTCTATAAGATTGTGAGAAAACTTAGGTGGCGATTGATTGCCTCCCGGGCAATGGCGCCAATTTGTTCATTTAGGGGACGTGCGATTCAAATATTCAAATATATATCTCAACTATGCTAACTCCCTGTTCAACCAAATAATACAAGAATCCCTCCCGATGCAGTTGTAGGGTAATTCATAATCGAATCCACGAGAGGTATGTCAGCGCTTCCCTTGTTGTAATCACGATCAAGCTTTTGACCTCAGAAGACACTCGATCGAGGTGTCTAGGCGATATCGACCTCAATTCTGGTCGATTTTAAGCAAAGTTCCAGAAAAAGACAAAAGCAAGCCAAGTCGACGTCCAGTGGACCTCGATATCGACGTTAGTGCTCGATATCGACCTTAACAGTCGATTTCGATGTTTGTCACATAAACTGCAAAGCGTAACCTATGTGTCGAAAAAGTGTCCGAAGAGCGTAGAATGGAAAATGAACTGTAGACAGAAATAAAAATCAACTTTTTATCAAATTCAATTAACTAAAATCTTCCAAGGTCGGGGATTAATGCCACAATGATAATAATGCAAGTATGATGCTAAAGTTATTAAATTTAATGTGTTTCCGTCAAATAACTTTCCTTAACAACACTTAGGTTATTAGAGGCTCTCGCATAATTCTGGAGAGTTACTATCCAATTCATGAAAAATCCAAATTCACAATATGATTGGCTTTCACTTCAATAATGCAAATAATGAATCTCCCTAACTTTCACAAAGGATCATGTATAGGATAGAAGACAAAATCGCACAAAAATCATACCTTTGATGCACTTACCCTACATTGCTATCGTCGGGCTCACCCCGACCCTAGAAGTTGGTTGACTGCTCGCTTCTCATGATGCAACTCATCATCATCATTGAAAAGAAAACTACTTTGATTAAACTAATGAGAAAGTTACAACCGAACCAAGCCAAATCTCCGCTCTCGCTTCACACAACTCACTCGGCTCTCCACTCTGTCTCTCTCTCTACAAATTCTTAGGTTCTATGTTTTTGAATAACTGAAATTGAATGATTAAACTCAGCCCTAATAGCCTCTAGATATACATCTCAAATCTTGCTAGCCAAGGATTTGAAACGCTATCTTTATTCTCTAAGATAATACTTAATAAAGTAACAACTAAAAATTCCACGGTAAAACTAACAAAGTGATAAGTCTGGTGCATTGGATAGAAGATCTCGACTTTTAGATAGACATCCAAGCTTTTGATAGAATTCTATCAAAATCTGAGTCGGACTTCTCCGCTGGACAACATCGATATCGACCATAGACATCGATATCAACCTCGGTTTAACTCTATCTCGAGCACTCCTTCTTCTCCTCGGATTGGCAATTGACTTCTATCAATAAGCTCGATCTAGGCACTCGATATCGACCATCAGACCTCAATATCGACCTCATCTGTGTCGACATGCTCTGTTTCTCCTCTGCTCGTTTCATGGCTGCTCTGCTGCACTCGATGTCGAGGTTCATAGTCGATTTTGACCTCTTCAGAAGACTTCGAGTTCCTTTTCCACTCTTCCAAATCTGTCCATTTTTGTCCTATTTTCTGCAAAATCACATAGAAACTCGTGTAGACCCATATATTTGACGATTATGCATAAACTACACTAATCCCATGTTTTCCTACTAATATGCATGCAAAATAGTGATAAAATGGACTTAAATGTGCATAGAAAATATGGCAATTTGCGCGCACATCAGTTTTGCCTACAAAAGTTGACGAAACCCTAATTATGAAAAGGATAGAAACAATTAGGTGTTTATGCGAAAGTGATGTGCGCGCAAATTGCCATATTTTCTATGCAAATTTATGTCCATTTTATCATCATTTCCAATGCATATTAGGTGGGAAAACATAAGATTGGTGTAGTTTATGCATAATTGTCAGATATGCGCGCAAATTGCCATATTTTCTATGCAGATATAAGTCCTTTTTATCGTCTTTTACATGCATATTAGTGGGAAACATGGGATTAGTGTAGTTTATCCTTAAATGTCAAATATATGGGTCTGCATGAGTTTCTATGTGATTTCGCAGAAAACAGGTTAAAAATGGACAGATTTAGAAGAGCGGAAAAAGAACTCGAAGTCTTCTAAAGAGATCGAAATCGACTGGGGACCTCGACATCGAGTACAGCAGAGACATAGGGATCGAGCAGGAAATGAAGCAGAGCATGTCGACACCAGAGAGGTCGATATCGATATCTGAAGGTCGATATCGATGTTGCCAGATCGAGCTAAAAGATAGAAGTCGAGTGCTAATCCGAGTAGAAGAAGGAGAGCTCGAGATAGAGTTTCACAGAGGTTGATATCGATGTCTGAAGGTCGATATCGACCATGCCAACAGAGGAATCCGACTCAGATTTTGATAGAATTCTATCCGAAGCTTGCACGTCTATCCTAAAGTCAAGATTTCTTATCATCAACATCAGAGCTATCATATGAAGATAAAGTTTTATCTTAGAGAATAAAGATATATAGCAAAGTTCGATATCTATATCTAGAGGCCATTAGGGCTTAGTTTAGGCATCCAAGCACATACAATTCCAGTTTGACATTGAGTTTTAGCGAATTAGAGAGAGAGCGAGAGAGAGAAGGCCGAGTGAGTTGGAGAGAAGCGAGAGCGGAGGTTTGGCTTGTTCGGTTGTAATTTCTTTCATAGTTAAATTCAAAGTAGTTTTCTTTCAATGATGATGATGAGTTACATGATGAGAAGCGAGTAGTCAACCCACTTCTAGGGTCGGGGTGAGTTCGACGATAGCAATGTAGGGTAAGTGCATCAAAGGTATGACATTTATGCGATTCCGTCTTCTATCCCATGCATGATCCTGTGCGAAAGTTAGGGAGATTCATTATTTGCATTATTGAAGCGAAAGCCACTCATACTGTGAACTTGAATTGCTCATGAATTGGATAGTAATTCTTAGGAACTATGCGAGAGCCTCTAATCACCTAAGTGTTGATAACGAAAGTTATTTGACGGAAAGGCATTAAATTTCATAACTTTAGCATAAAACTTGCATTGTTATCGTTGTGGCATGAAACCCCAACTTTGGAAGCTTTTAATTAATTGAATTTATATATAAAAGTTTTAGTTTTGTGTTTGATCATCCTTTTTTACCATTCTACTTTCTTCGCACTCTTTTCTGACAATTGGTTACGATGTACAGTTTCTGTGACAAACATCGGAACAAACATCGGAATCGACTGTAAAGGTCGATATCAAGGTCTCTGCTCGACGATGACTTTGCTGCTTTTGTCTTCTGCAAGAACTCTACTGGGAATCGACCAGAACTGAGGTCGATATCGACCAGACACATCGATATCGAGTGTCTTCTGAGGTCAAAAGATTTGATCATGATTGCAACAAAGGAAGCGCTGACATACCTCCTCGTGGATTCGATCCTGAATTACCCTACTACTACATTGGGAGGGATTCTTGTATTATTTGATTGAGATAGGGAGTAGTCTAGTTGTGAATTGTTTATTTGAATTTGAATCCCTACACACTCCTTTAAACAACCATTGTCAAATATAGAGGTCTGCACGAGTTTCTATGTGATTTCGAAGAAATCAAGACGAAAATGGACAAAATATGGACAAGAGAAGAAGAGCGGAAAAAGAACTCGAAGTTTACTAAGAGGTCAAAATCGATGATGAACCTCGACATCGAGTGAAACAGAGCACCAGGAATCAAGCAGAGGAGAAACAGAGCATGTCGACACAGGAGAGGTCGATATCGATGTCTGAAGGTCGATATCCAGTGGCCTAGATCGAGCATATTGATAGAAGTCGAGTACCAATCTGAAGGAGAGAAGGACAGCTCGAGATAAGATAAAGAAAGGTCGATATCGAGGTCCCAATGTCGATATCGATGTTTCCAGTAGAAAGATTCGACTCAATTTTTGATAGAATTCGATCCGAAGCGTTCGAGATTATCCTAAAGTCGAGATCTTCTATCTTCTGCACCAGACTACATCCCTTATGTTATTTTACAAAGGAGTTTTTAGTTTTTACCTTTATTAAGTTTTATCTTATAGAATAAAGATAGGTTTTCGAATCCTAGGCTTGCAAGATTTGAGATTTATAATTAGAGGCCATTAGGGCTGAGTTGGGAATTAAGTTTTCAATCAGTTTTTACATTATACGCGCAGAGATTTGTAGGAGAGTGAGAGAGGCCAAGTGGAGTTTGTGTAAGCGAGAGCGGAGTGGCTTTGTTCGGTTGTACTTTCTCTTTTGCAATTTCAATACAAAGTAGTTTCCTTTACATGATGATGATGAGTTCAATGATGATGCACGAGTAGTCAACCCACTTCTAAGGTCGGGGGGGAGCCCGACGATAGCAATGTAGGGTAAGTGCATGAAAGTTATGATTTCTATGCGATTCCGTCTTCTATCCTATGCATCATCCTTTGCGAAAGTATAGGAGATTCACTATTTGCATTATTGAAGTGAAAGCCAATCATATTGTGAACTTGGATTACTCATGAATTGGATAGTAACTCTTAGGTTTTATACGAGAGCCTCTAATCACGTAAAAGTTGATAAGGAAACTTATTTGATGGAAAGATATTAAATTTCATAACTTTAGCATCATACTTGCATGAATATCATTGTGGCATGAATCCCCGACCTTGGAAGCTTTATTTAATTGAATTCTTATTAAAAGTTTGAGTTTTTATTTCTGTTCATCTTTCCATAACCATTCTACGCTCTTCGGACTTCTTTTCCGACAAATAGGTTACGTTTTATAGTTTCTGTTACAGACATCGAAATCGACTGGCAGGGTCGATATCGAGCACTAACATCGATATTGAGGTTCATCTCAATGTCGACTGCTTTGCTTTTGTCTTCTGTAGGAAACTCACTGGAAATCGACCAGAACTTAGGTCGATATCGACCAGACACATCGATATCGAGTGTCTCCTAGAGCTGAAAGCTTGATTGTGATTACAACAAAGGAAGTGCTGACATACCTCCTCGTGGATTCGATCATGAATTACCCTACCACTACATCGGGAGGGATTCTTGTATTTTATTTGCTTGAACAGGGAGTTGGCTTAGCTGTGATATTTATTTGATATTTTGATTAAGCGAATCTACCTCCCCTAAATGAACAAAATTGGCGCCGTTGCCGGGGAGGCAATCAATCGCCACCTAAGTTTTCTCACGATCTACTTTTAGTGCTTATTTTGCAGGTTTATGCGACACTTTTATCGCGGACCTATCCTGGAAAGTATAGACGAGCCTGAACGTTTCTTCCATCTTTACAACAAAGCTATTCAAATCATGACGGACAACGAGACACAGGCTCAAACCATAGAGTGGTTGAGGAAGAAAATTGAAGACCATAATGCTACAATCGCTGTTGAAAGAGCCGCTGCTGCTGCAGAGCGAGCCCGCCCTAATAGAGAGGAGGATGCGCGTAGACAAGCCCATGAGCGGCTCAATCAGTATCCACAGACGGGGATGCAATACATGCATCTGCCGCTACATTTTCCTGATTCTGCTATTTTAATTCCTCCTTCTAACAATGAAATTAAAATAAACTTCCTATCTGAGGACATGGGCAGAGGTGAAGGATGCGTTCCTAAACAAGTTCTTTCCTCCATAAAAAACGGCGATGTTGTGACAACGGATCACAACTTTCAAACAAAAGTCAGGTGAAACATTGGCACAAGCATGGGTGCGATTTAAGGACTTGTGAGATCATACCCGACGCATGGGAAAATTCCATATGTTATCCAGGAGATCTTCTACAACTCCCTTGATGTGCCAAATAAGGAGAGAATAAATTCATATACCTCATATCGGTACATTGAGCTCAAACCAACGGAGGCCTGGGAGACAATTGAGAGGCTCGTGAACTTCGATAACACATATATGACTGCTGCGGCCTACGAATCAAGGCTTGCCCCATCTATGCCACTTTATGAGCCTCCAAAGGAGATTGATCCTGATGTGCGGCAACAATTCCACAATGATCAAACACGCCGCCTTCAAAAGAAAGTCAGGTTCCTGATCAACAATCAACCTTGTCAGGAATGTGGCTGAACAAGGCATAACACTAGTGCCTGCCCACATCTGGAGCAAGTATCTATGGCAGAACACCATGAGGAAGCCAAATGGACGAGAGGCCCCTATGGAGGGGGCAATCAGCAGTATTGGGGAGATCAACGATTCTATCAAAAAAGGGATCCCCCTCCATATATAGCACCAGGGCACCCTGAGCGCGAAACAAGGAAGGATGACATGCAGGTCATTCTTGATGAGATACGGAGGAACCATGTTGAGTTTAAACAAGCCAATAAGTCCGTTCATACTCGGCTGCAGGGCATCAACTCTAGGCTTGGGGAGATAGACGTTTGGAAGCGCAACATGGAGACCCAAATGGGTCAATTGGCTGAAGAAATACCCAAACCGTCAGGAGCATTGCCTGGATCAAATGTGCCCAACCAAAAGGGCAAAACAACTGGACACATAGTGGCCATGAACTTAAGGAGTGGGCGTTAAGTACAAACGCCCGAGTGAAAAGCAGAGGAGAACGCCCCAGAACAGACGTCGATATTGACCCTCCTGTCGATATCGACCATGGTGACGTCGATGTCTAGGCTCCTAAACTCAATGTCGACACTAAATCTGCATCACCATAGAAATCAACTCCTCTAGTCGATATCGACCTCCATCCAGTTGATATCGACCTCCATCCAGTCGATGTCGACCTAACTCTAGCCCCAGGGAAGAAAAAGGTGTTGCCATTCCCATCAAAGAAAGTGATTAAGGACTCGGCGGAAAAGAAGTTCCAGCGATTCGTAAAGATGCTTTAAGGACTTATTGTCTCAATTCCATTCACAGAAGCACTTAATGAGATGCCGTCATATGTGATGTTCCTTAAGGACATATTGGGTAAGAAGTGATCAATTGTTGAGATCGCAGAGGAGTGCAACAGATTGGAGCTACCACAAAAGCGGGCGGACCCAGGTAAGTTTTCTATCACTATAGGCTTAAGTCGATATCGCTTTAATGCTTTAGTTGATTTGGGCGCTAGCATTAGCATGATGCCACTAACCATATGGCACAAGGTAAAGAGAGGTCCCCTGGAGCCCATGGATGCAAAGTTATACATGGCGAACAATACGGTAGTGATTCCAACAGGGATGGTAGATGATGTGCCAGTGCAAGTAGGTAAATTCTTTATCCCTGCTGATTTTTTAGTTATTGATATGGCACAGGACCCTGCTTGTCCCATTATTTTAGGTAGACCATTCCTAGAAACCGTCGATGCCAACATAAGCGTGAAGAAAGGATTGCTCTCATTCACAATCAGTGATGAAGTGATAGAGTATGCCTTCAACAAGATGGTGAGGAACAATGAAGGGTCAATGGAGATAAAGGCCATCAATGGTGTCTACATCAAATGTGGGGAAGCAAAGGTAAGGAGTATGACACCGGAAGGGCTTGAAAAGAGGGCCATAGAAGCCCAAGTGGAGGAGGTCGTGGTAATCTTGAACGAAGGGGCCAAAAAGTACATCGAAATCGACCCAGGTAGGTCGATATCAACTAACAAAGTTCAAGGTTCTGTGCCAGGTTATAAGTATGGGGTCGACGGAGGAGAAGGAACCTCGAAATCGAGAATAAAGGTCGATACCGACCATAAACATATGCTGAAATCGACTGCCATAGAAGTTGAGAAAGGAGGAGCAAAGACCTCGATATCGATCTCTAAGGGTCGAAATCGACTTGATCATGTCGAGCAGAACAACTCCAAATCGACTGATCTTCTAAGAGCACAACAGAGCTCGATATCGACTATTGATGATCGAAGTCGACCTGAGCCACAGAAAGCATAGAAGGTAAGTCAAGGTACGGACTCCTCCTTTTCCATCTCTATTAAGGATTTATCATTATTTGGAGAGGTTTGCCTTGGCATGTGCGCTTATGTATGGTATCCGATGATGATTCGAGCCATTATGAAGTAGGAGATAAGGTGTTTGTCTCCAAATCAAAAGATCATTGGTTCCCTATTAGGTTCAAAGACAAGAGGATGGGACCATTGACGGTGAATCAAAACCATCCAGGCGGGATGCAGCTAAGAGACAAGAAAGGAGTTCTATTTGAGGCCCAAGCCACATGGGCTCTGCAGTTGCCGCCTTGAGAGCGTAAATGAAGAAGTCGGCCTAACGACTTTAAAGTCTAGACTTTGTAACAAAGACAATTAGTTTTTAAGTTTTGTAAACCTTTTGGTTGTGTTTTGGGACATTAGACATTATTATGCATTGTTTTTGTTTTCTTTTTTATTTGTCTAACAAGTTGCAGGAATGAAGAAGGGAAAAAAACAGATATCAAAATCGAGTAAGAAGCTCGATATCGACCTTAAGGTCAATTTCGATGGGCTTGTGGTCGAGGCCGGATCACCCTAAAGCTTGAGCCAGAAATGGATGAAACTAGTCGATTTCGATGTTAAAGGTCGATATCGACGACCACTGCAGACTTCTTCGACTCCTAAAATTTGTGAAGTTTTAGTAAGTTTTCTTTCTTAACCCTAGTTCTAATACAGTGAGGACATTGTAATCTTTAAGTATGGGGTAGGGAAAAGGCTTACTCGCATATTTATGGCAGATTTTGAAATTTTTCATAGTGATTGCATAGTTTTTACATGTTTATGCATTGTCACACATAGTGAATTTAGAATTGCATATTTATCTTTAAGCATTGCATACTTAGTTTATATTTTACAAAAAAAAAGGAGAGAAAAAGAGAAAAAATTGACCCCCATCGAAAAAAATTGTGAAAATAAAGAAAAGAGTCATGAAAGCAAAATAAGGAACTCTACGATGCAAAAGTAGATTCATTAGAGATATAACATAAAATTGCCTAATTAATGGAAGTCACAATGAAGTGCAATTTTTTAGAGAAAAAAACCATGAAAGAGAGGTAAAATTTGAAGTTGCCTTTGACATGTGCATGATAAGATAATGGAGGACTTTAAGAATTTCCATACATATGCCCAAGTTCATATCCTAGCCTTACCTATGCATATTTGCAAATGTCACAAGCAATATATGAGCCTTATTACATTAACATCATCATTATTGCTCCACATATATTACATACTATCCATATTATTCCTTATACCCAATCCGGGGACAAGTTTGAGAATGGATGTCATCTTTGGAGTTGTTATATGGAGTTTGTGCACATTATTATGAAGTTTTTGGCAGGAAAGAGAGAAATTTTTTAATTATGGAAAATTTAATGAGTGAGAAAAAAATCCGATCACCTCATGAGATAAAGGTAGATCGACCCTGCTCGTTGAGATGTTAGTTCAGCGAGATGGGACACAAGGTGAGGGGTCCGAAGTACTAAGTATCTGGGGCCATTCATGACAGCCATGTTTGCGACTCGCGAGAAGGCAGTGCTAAAGTTAGAGAGGCAAACGCATTATAGTGAAAAAAAGCATTGAGCGATGAGTGAAAGGTGAGAAACATTATGAAGAAGGAATATGGAATGAATGTTTTGGAAAGAAAGTTTTATTTCCCAGGATTTAACACCACATGGCCAAAAATTAGCCCACCTTTAGCCTTTTACCAATCTACTTCTCATAAGCTTGAAAAAGTCCTCTTGATTATTAATGCTATGTTACACGAAATTATTTTATGCATATAAACCTCCTTTTATAAGTAAGATGTTGCTTTTATGCACATGCATGGATTTGATTGGCATTAGTACCTTATCGAGGATGGAAATTGAGTGTAGGGACATATGAGAATGAATCTATGATGTTGAAGGTTTACTTTCTTCCCCTGAATGACCATTAAAAGTATTGCTTCGGGACAAACAAGCTTAGCTATGGGGTGGTTGATGTGCATGCAAATTGCCAGATTTACTATGCACATTTATATCCATTTTATCATCATTTGCAATGCATATTAGGTGGGAAAACATAAGATAGGTGTAATTTACGCATAATTGTCAAATATAGAGGGCTGCATGAGTTTTTATGTGATTTCGCAGAAATCAAGACGAAAATGGACAGAATCTGGACAAGAGTAGAAGAGCGGAAAAAGAACTCGAAGTCTACTGAGAGGTCGAAATCGATGATGAACCTCGACATCGAGTGAAACAGAGCACCAGAAATCGAGCAGAGGAGAAACAGAGCATGTTGACACATGAGAGGCTGATATCGATGTCTGAAGGTCGATATTGAGTGGCCTAGATCGAGCATATTGATAGAACTTAAGTGCCAATCCGAAGGAGAGAATGATAACTCGAGATAAGATAAATGAACATCGATATCGAGGTCCCAATGTCGATATCGATGTTGCCAGCAGAAAGATTCGACTCAGTTTTTGATAGAATTCTATCCGAAACGTTCGAGATAATCCTAAAGTCGAGATCTTCTATCTTATGCACTAGACTACACCCTTTATGTTATTTTACCAAGGAGTTTTTAGTTTTTACCTTTATTAAGTTTTATCTTAGAGAATAAAGATAAGTTTTCGAATCCTTGGCTAGCAAGATTTGAGATCTATAATTAGAGGCCATTAGGGATGAGTTGGGAATTAAGTTTTCAATCAGTTTTTACATTATACGCACAGAGATTTGTAGGAGAGTGAGAGAGGCCGAGTAGAGTTTGTGTAAGCGAGAGCGGAGTGGCTTTGTTCGGTTGTACTTTCTCTTTTGCAATTTCAATACAAAGTAGTTTCCTTTACATGATGATGATGAGTTCAATGATGAAGCACGACTAGTCAACCCACTTCTAGGGTCGGGGTGAGCCCGACGATAGCAATGTAGGGTAAGTGCATCAAAGGTATGATTTTTATGCGATTCCGTCTTCTATCCTATGCATGATCCTTTGCGAATGTTTAGGAGATTCATTATTTGGATTATTGAAGTGAAAGCCAATCATATTGTGAACTTGGATTACTCATGAATTGGATAGTAACTCTTAGGTTTTATGCTAGAGCCTCTAATCACCTAAAAGTTGATAACGAAAGTTATTTGATGGAAAGACATTAAATTTCATAACTTTAGCATCATACTTGCGTGAATATCATTGTGGCATGAATCCCCGACCTTGGTAGCTTTAGTGAATTTAATTCTTATTAAAAGTTTGAGTTTTTATTTCTGTCCATCTTTCCATAACCATTCTACGCTCTTCGGACTTCTTTTTCGACAAATAGGTTACGTTTTACAGTTTCTGTTACAGACATCGAAATCGACTGGCAGGGTCGATATCGAGCACTAACATCGATATCGAGGTTCATCTCGGCGTCCACTGCTTTACTTTTTTCTTATGCAAGAAACTCACTGGAAATCGACCAGAACTGAGGTCGATATCGACCAGACACATCGATATCGAGTGTCTCTTGGAGTCGAAAGCTTGATCGTGATTACAACTAAGGAAGCACTGACATACCTCCTCGTGGATTTGATCCTGAATTACCCTACCACTACATCGGGAGGGATTCTTGTATTTTATTTGCTTGAACAGGGAGTTGGCCTATTTGTGATATTTATTTGATATTTTGTTTAAGCGAATCTACCTCCCCTAAACGAACAAAAAGCCTCTATATTCCTAATTGGTTGATGATAAAAACATAATCATTTTGATCGAACCGCGCAGTTTCCTTTGGTTACCGCGAGACATGTATCCTCGTGGTGAATCCATACCATAGGAGCTTTTCGTTTATAAAGTTAAAAACCTAAAAAAATCTGTCTTTTTATTATTTCTTTTGTTTTTCTGTTTTCGTTTTTATTTTTTGTTACAATCTGTTAAACCACTCGACTTCGATACATCCACTCGATATCGAGTACACTGCATAAGAAGAAATCAAGTTGACGGTCTTCTGAGTCAACATGGAAGCACTGACCCACCCGAGATTGACCTACCTAGTCGATATCGAGTGCACTCTATTTCTATTGCAGGTTTCACAGATCAACTGCACACTAGGAATCGATAGCCCATGTTTATATCGACCTATCTAGTCGATATCAAGGCTTCTAGTTGATGTAACATCGAGAGGGAGTCTTGAATTTTATTTGCTAGGGAAGGAATTGGTTCGATTTACATCTTTTATTTACACATCTAGTTTCCCTCCTAACAACTTGCCACGGTAGAGCCGAGTCAAAACAAAAAATATGAGATAAAGAAAGAATTGACATCAACAAGTTTATGAGTCAAGAAGTCAGTCTCTTGATCCATCGAACACAAAAAGGGAAACTCTGTCATAGAGACATGGAGCAATCAAAATCCGCAGAAAATATGTAAAAACAATATTGCTGGGCATGGAATCAGACTGAGTCCTAACACATTCTATATCCAACAGTAACACATATACGCTAATCCTAAATACATATACTCAAATGCAAGACGGAAATTTAAATCACACAAGTCATGCTTATCATATGTGTGTGTGTGTGCAGAAAAATTATAAAGTGGTCCAAAGAATGCCTAGTGGCATATCCTTCTCCTACATCTACACCCCTTTCCATTAGGGTAGACACTAGCTAGTCCGATGCTATATCATATCCATCATTATATATTTGTGCACATCAATAATCAATCATCATCATCAATCATCATAATCAATCTCGTAATCATGCTCATATAAGTAAATCAAGCTCATCTCGTATCTCGTGACAATAATGACTCAGGACAAACCCGATGGACCTAGGCTATCCTATGACCCTAGCAAAGACTCTAGGACCCACAGATAACGGTCGTTTTGTATTCAAACATATAGAGAAATAGAATGTTAATTCATAAGTTCAAGTCATAATATTGTGCGCCTATTTTACCATGTTTTATCCTTACATTTATTCCATTTCTTATGCATATTTTATACTTTTAGTTTAGGAAAGTATAGAATTTGTGTAGATTATGTTCATTTTCAAGATATAGAGAACTACACAAGTTTTGGTTTAATTTCGCAGGATTTGGAACGTTTTCAAGCAATAACAAGACAAGCTGGAAAATCACTTGATCTCGAGACAGAGCACTCGACCTCGACTTAAGTGCTCGACATCGACTAACAATACTCGATGTCAACTAAAGAAAAGTGGCCAAACAAAAACTAAGGCAAGATAAGAAGTGTCGAATGAAACCAACTGAGGTAGACCGATTTGAAGCACTTGATGCCAACCTGTCCACTCGACTTCGACTAGTACATAGACGCGTTGCAGACACGGATTAGGCTAGATCTTTGGGAGATTACATAGCCACGTCAATTATCTATCATCTTCCTTTTTTAAAATGTGCTTTGACATTGTCGATTATGACTATTGCTTCTTGGATTTTCCTTTAAGGGCTGATTATGTTCTTGTTTTTTCAATTATTTTTTGGCTCCTTTCTACTAGTTTTTTTGATCGAAAATGAGGCCAACTAAAATGTATCATGATTTGCTCTCATTTCTCATGTGGTCTACTTACAGATCAATGTTGGGTTAGGATTGGATGGATATCTCAAAGGGCTGTTTGTTTTGGTCTTTAATCACTCTTGAGTCGCTTTGAGTCGCTTGCTTTCAGTTGGTCAGTTTGAAGGAGGTTGGCTAGAGCTTCATCAATCCACATCGTCTACTCAAGTTACTTGTCGGTTGGGGCTATTTTTATTGTGAAATATCTAGTCTTTGATTTGTCCATCTACCTGAACCGATGGCTTTCTCCTTCACCAGTGATGTTATCCAATTAAAGTTTTTTTTCCACAATGATAAAAATGTAATCACAAATGCGTCTTCGATTAACATGTCATCAATGATGGTATTTCATGTTATTAGATTCTTAAATGTCATCAAAAATGCCTCATCGATAAAAATGTCATCAATGAAGAGTAATAGCCTTTTATGCTCATATGTTATCAATTGTATAAATAAAAATGTCATCAACAAACAATGTCATCACAAATGATTGAGATCAATGAGGTGTAGTTACAAATGTCATCAATGAATCAAGGTCATCATTAAAAAGATGTCATCGATGATTGTATCAACGAAGTGTAATCACAAATTTGTCATCGGTGAATAAAATAGAATCAATGAAAATATATCGATCTACAATTGACTAAATTAAAAAATTGGCATCAAATAATTTGATAAAAAAAAAAAGTGGCATCAAAACGCTACTTTGAAAAAGTGACATCTCATTAAAGAAAAAAAATGGCATCAAAACATTACTTTGCAAAAATGATGTCATGATAAAAAAAAAAGGGTGTCCCTATATACACCGCAAATCCGCGGATTAGAGCTGCTAATCAACGTCGGATTCGACATTGTAGCGTTAATTATATTACAACGTCGGATCCGACGTTGTAATATGCGAAGTGATGGGCTGAACCGGGCTTACAACGTCGGATCGGACGTTGCTAGGGTAACGAATTTACACACACCCACCACAAAAAAAAATCATCAAATTTTTTTTGTTTTTTAAATATATTTTATTAGGCCCGATCTTGACCCGTATTAGAAACCTTCAATTTGACGTAGTAACAACATTTAATTCAATGTTGTTACAACGTCCGAATTTTGTAAGTGAAATTACAACGATGGATTCGACGTTGTTGCAACGTCAGATTAGACGTTAATATGCGGTGTATATATGGAACGCGAAAAAAAATGGCATCAAAAAAGAGGCATCAAAAAAATGGAATCACAAAAACGTCATCATTAAGAAAATCCGATAAATCGATCAACGATCAATATTGACCAGTCAACGGTCAATGTTGACCAGTCAACATTGACCATTGACCCTTAATGCTCCATTTGGAAAGAGTACATCTAAACTAATTATTTTTTTGAGAGGCCTAATTACCTAATTGCATTTTCAAAAAGTTATAAATACCAAATTCACCATCTATCTTTTTGGGTAATTTCCAATTTACCCTAGGGAATTTATTATTTAGATAGATTTAAATTTAGATAGGATTTATATGTTTTTTTAGATAGTGTTTAATTTCTTAGTAGGTAAGTTTAGTTTACTACAAATAAAGGCATTAGGCCTAGGGTTTAATCATCTAAGAACACAAGCAATTGTGTTCCCTAAATAGAGAAAGGCAGTCAAGCAAGAGAGAGAGAAGGAGCGTTTGGTTGTACTCTTTGAAGTTTTAAGTTTTATGCAAGGTTTAGTTTTTATGTTTATTATGTGTTCTACCATGATCATGAGTGGATAGCCGTCCTACTTTTAGGGTCGAGGTGAGCCCGACAATAGCCATGTATGTGTGCTTAAATCCCTGATTTTCTATGTGTTATCTTCTTCTATCTCGTGTTTAATCCTTTACGAGAGTTTAGGATCATTCCTTATTTGCAATCTGTGAAGAGAGAGTGAATTATTATGTGAATTTGGATAGTAATTAAGATTTGTTTGCGCGAGTTGACTAAATCCTAATTATGAAAAGGATAGAAACGAATAGGTTTTTACGTGAGAGCCTTTATATTCCTATTTGTTGATTACGAGAGTTGTCATATGATTTAAGTGTGATGCATGCATGGTTGTTGTTGTTGTGGTGAATCCCTACCTTGGAAGCTTTAGTTTATTAAGTTTACGAACCCCAAAATCTTTGCATTGAATTTCATTCATGTTCTCCTTCACCATTCTTATTTCTTTCGACCATCTTGGTCGAACACCATTTATTTGATTTTCTATGTTCTGTTTACTGTATGTCTGCACTCGATATTGACTGACCTAGTTGACATCGACTGACCCTGCCACTAAGAATTGAAGTCGATAGTTTTCTGAGTCGACAGAGCGTTTTGATCTCACTCGACATCGACCACTGCAGTCGATGTCGACCCATCTGTTTGTGTTGTGTAGGTTCTTCGAAGCACTAGAAATCGATTGCCCCTTTCGATATCAACCTATCCAGTCAATATCGAGGCTGTTGATCAACATTTACAGGAACTTTTGAAGACTATTCAGGAATCGCTAATTCTCCTTCTTGTGAATATCCTAATTTCCTACCACTACAACGAGAGGGAGTCTTGTATTTTATTTGCCGGGAACGAGAATTGGTTTAGTTTTATTTACATATTTGCTTATTCAATGTCCCCTCCTAACAAATTTTGGCGTCTATCCCAGGGATGCATCAATCACGCCCTTTTTAGTCGTTTTAATCTTTTTCTCTAGTGTTGTTTTGAAGGTGTATGCGATGGTTGATCGCACACCCAAATTTTCAGCTTTAGACGAACTGGAGCGTATCCTTCGTTTATATGAAAGAGCAAAAAGGATCATGACAAATGAAGAAACCATGCAAGAAGAGCTCGAGAGGCTTAGAAAGTAAATAGAAGAATTAAACATTGAGCGCATGATGTGCGCTTATTTCACCATGTTTCATGCTTACATTTATTCCATTTCTTATGCATATTTTATATTTTTGGGTTGGGAAAGTAGTAAATTTGTGTAGTTTGTATTTATTTGTGAGATATAGAGGTCTACACAAGTTTTGGTTTAATTTCACAGGAAACGGAATGTTTTAGAGCTAAGACAACTCGACATCAATCAAGTCACTCGACATCGAGCAGAGCCCTCAACATCGATCGAGTTACTAGATGTCGACTGAAGAAAAAGTGCAAATCTGAGACTCAGGCATGAAAGAAGCAGCGTCGACCGAGACAACCCATGTCGACCGATCTAAAGCACTCGACGTCGACTGGTCCACTCGACATCGACTGGAGCAACAAATGCATAGGAGACGCGTAATGGGCCGGATTCTTTGGAGATTGCTTAGCCACGTCATTAATCTATCATCTTCACATATTCTTTTATTCTTATGGTTATATTCCAACTTACCATAGGGAATATTACCGTTAGATAGATTTATAATTAGATAGAATTTATATTTAGATAGAAAGTTTACCAATCTTAGTAGAATTAGGACTCCTATCCGTGGCTAGCAAGGAATGTGAGGCTATAAATAAAGCCCTAGAGGCTGATTTTAGGCATCCAATATCATCCAACAATCTCATCACAGCAAGAAATACAACAATTTAGTTTAGGTTTTAGTTTTAAGAAGCTTTAGGTTTTTGGTGTTTGCGAGAACCGACGTCGGGATTGTGAAGACTTGAAGTTTCCATCTTTCAATGCAAGTTCTTTCTTTTTATTCAACAATGTTTACTTCAATCATGAGTTAGTAGTCATCCTATTTCTATGGTCGGGATGAGCCCGGCAATAGCCATATAGGTATGCTTAAATCCCTAATTTGATTATGTGTTTTCATCTTCTATTCCGCGCTTAATCCTTTATGAAAATTTAGGATAATTCATTATTTACCTTATATAAATCAAAAGTGGATTATTGTTTAATTTGGATAGTAATTAGGATTTGTTTACGAAAGTTGACTAAACCCTAATTATGAAAAAGATATAAACAAGTAGGTATATATGTGAAAGCATCTATATTCCTATTTGATGATTACGAAAGTTATCATATGATGATAAAAACATAAACATTTATGTGATTTTAGTGTTTATGCATGCACGGTTATTTTTGTGGTAAATCTCCCCTTAGAAGCTTTTAGTTTATATATATTTAAAAACCAACAAAATATTTTCTTTTTTTATTCTATTTCTTTTATATTTCTGTCCTTTCTTTTATTTTTACGATACTGCAAAATCACTCGAGATCGACCAACACAGACGAGATCACCCTACCAGCTACTGAAGAACTTGAGTCGACAGTCTTCTGAGTCGACCGACAAGTTTAACTACACTCAATATCGACCTCTTTAGTCGATGTCGAGTGCACTGTTTGTTGTGCATGCTTTGCAGATCGAGCAAGAACAATAGGAATAAACATCACCTGTCGATATCGACCAATCCAGTCGATATCGAGGCTTCTGATTGACGCATATAGGAATTTTAAAGACTTTTCAAGAACCGCTGACTCGTCTCCTCGAGGATGGATCCTGATTCCCTACTACTGTATCAGGAGGGAGTCTTGTAATATTTGACAGGAAAACGAGTAGCTTTGGTATGAGCTTTTATTTACATATTTATATACAATTCTCCATCCTCATATAACCAATTTTAGCATCGTTACCGGGGAGGCATCAATCGCGCCCTGTCTAGTCTTTCTAATGCTTTTTACTAGTGTTGTTTTGAAGGTGTATGCAACATGCTCATCGCACACCCAACTACCTACCATTAGATGAACTGGAACAGTTCCTTTGTCTACAAGTCAGAGCAAAGAGGATCATGGCTAACGAAGAGACCATGCAAGAAGAGCTTAAGAGGCTTACGAAACAAGTTGAGGAGTTCAATGCCTAGCGCACTCAACATACTCAAGCGCAACAAAGAAAAGAGGCTAGATATCACCAAGAAGTCCAGGCTCAAAGAGAAGCCCAAGAGCTACTAAGCCAGATCCCACGGAATACAAAAGAATACTTGCACCCTACTATCGGTGTCGAAGTCTCCTATCATCCTCCCTAACGTATCCTTTGAAATTAAAACGACTTTTGAGGGAAAGGGCTACGAATGCCCTATGGTACATATTACTACTTACATTGATTTATGTGACATCATTGCTGACGGTGTTAACCAAGAATATATGCACTTGAAAGCTTTTAGATGGTCACTTGTAGGAAAGACTTTGCATTGTTAGAAAGCTTGCCCCCAAGATCTATCCGCACATGGGGTGAACATAGAGATATATTCCTAAATAGGTTCTTTCCACCATCAAAGACGGCGCAAATTCGCCAAAGGATTATGGCCTTCAAGCAGAAGTCAGGAGAGACGCTAGCACAAGTCTGGGAGTGCTATAAAGATCTATTGAGATCCTACCCTATACATGGGAAACCACCTTATGTAATCTAGGAAATCATCTACAATGCCCTGAACGTGCCTACAAGAGAGCGGATCACACCTATACCACCTACCGCTTCCTAAAGCTTACACTACATCAAGCCTGGGAGACAATTAAATCGCTCGTGGAGAACCAATGGTGAGGACTTTGACCGATTTAGAACAAGAAGAAAGGGCCATGGAAGCCCAAATGGAGTAGCTTTTAGCAATTTGGTACCAAGTCAACGAAGAAGAAAAGGATGAGATAGCAATCGATGTCGATAGCCCCCTTTCGATGTCGACCACTATGGATCCTTTACTGATGCCAGAAGCTAATTATGGGGTCGATGCTGAAGAATGCATCGAGATCGACCAAGGTGAGTCGATATCGACTAGACCCACTCGACATCGACTACCCCTGATCGACCACCATCCATTGACTGTACCTCCAGAAGGCAAAAAAGCTCTCGACGTCGACCCAACTAATCGATGTCGACTACTCCCTCAAAGACATGAAAAGCAAGTCTATGTATGGGTTATTTCTTGGTTATTGCTTGAAGACAAGCAATAACCAAGCAATAATCAAGTCTAAGTATAGGGTATTTTGATATACATATTTCTAGCTATTTTAGATACATGCTTTGACTTCATATTTCATTCAATTCCTAAATTCTAGGTTGAGAACAATGAGAATTTGTTTATAATGAGCTAACGTGAAAGAAATAGAGTCTGCACAAATTTGGGTTTAAATGTATAGGAATTTGAGAAAAATCGGAGTCAAAACGAGAAGCCAAAAGAAGTTGAGAAGCAGTCGATATCGACTCATCCACTCGAGATCGACTAGATCGATCGACCTTGAGAGTAGGTGTTGACAGCCAAGACAAAACCTACTGGAGAGCACTCGACAAAACTTTAGAATGAGTGGACAACTCGACATCGACACCCCATCCGAGCTCGAGTGGAATCAGGATAGGTCGAGCAGAAACAACGCACTCGATATCGAGTGATCTGGTCGATATCGAGTAGAAGATTCCCATAGTTTGCACGGTTTGTAGAATCCGAGTGAAGACATACTTTGAGGTCACGATTTTATCTTTTCCTTTTAGTTATATTATGTGCTAAGGGTAGTTTCCTTTTTACCCTAGGATTTTTATTATTTACCTTAATAAAGTTTAATCCTATTTGTTTTGGGATAAAATTTAGATAGACTAGGTTTAGTAGGATTTGAACTCCTTTTCTTTGGCTAGCAAGGATTGGGAGGCTATAAATAAAGCCCTAGGGGGCAGGTTTTCAAGCATTCAAGTTCAGAGACAACAATCTCACCAATAGTTAAAAGTGGTTTAGAGTTTGAGAAGCTTTAGGGTTTTGGCGTTTGTGAAAGCCGACATTGGAATTGTAAAGTGTCGAAGTTTCTTTTTAATGCAAGTTTCTTAATTTATTCCAACGATGTTTTCGTCCATGAAGAGCGAGTAGTCCACTAATAGAAGGAGAAAATCGAGTCTAATAAATATAAAATATAAATCAAACCGAATCCTAGTCCACACAAATAAATTACAAGAATTCCTCCCACTATAGTGGTAGGGAGTCTCAGGATCGATCCACGAGGAAGCGTGTCAGCGGGATCCTAGATAGTCTTTGAAATCACATGTGTGTATCAACGAGAAGCCTCGATCTTGAGTAGGGTACTCGACGTCAACAGGGGCTGTCGATTTCTACTGCAACAGAAGATATGTAGAGACAAAAACAAGAAGTCGATATCGAGCTCAAATGCAAGAAAAACAGGTGTCAACATAGAGGACAGTCGATGTAGACCAAATGTGTCGATATCGACCTGATATGTCGATATCGAGTGGTTCCTGCAGTGGTTAGTAATGAGTCGGCAAAGAAAGGTCGAAGACAATAGGATGGTAATAGAAAGATGAACAGAAAGAACAGATTTTTATGATTGTAAATATGAATTAAAAGCACCTCCTAAGGCTAGGGTTTACCACAACGTTAACAAAACTTGCATAAGGTAAATAAGATGGACAATTGCGCTATCTCACCCGAGGGACAAGCTTTCATCGTACACCAATGATTAGGAATACTCTCACCCAAAGGATACGCATGGCTAACGGCGGGCTTACCCCGACCCTAGAAGCTTTGGGGGACTACTCGCACTTCATCGCAACAAACACCATGATTGGAAATAAGGAAACTTGCATTAATTAAAACTCTGAAACTTTACAACTCAACGCCGGCTTTCGCAAATGTCTAACCCTAAAGCCTCTCCTAAACCCTAAACTACTTTATATTGTGAGATATGGGTCTCTGTGCTTGAATAATTGAAGGACTAGCCCCTAGGGCTTTATTTATAGCCTACTAATTCTTGCTAGCCAAGGAAAGTAGTTCTAATCCTACTAAAACTCCTATTAAAAATTCTATCCCAAAACAATTAGGATGAAACATTATTATGCTAAAAATAAAATATCCTAGGGTAAAAAGGAAAGTTCCCTAGGACATAATCTATTTAATGGTAGATAAACCGTGGCCTCCTGTGGATCTAAAAATTAGATTGCTCAACCGCGTCCAATCTGTGTCATCTTCTACTCGATATCGACCTAGTCACTTGATATAGAGTGCTTCATCTCGGCTCGATCTGTCGCACTTAACTCGAGCTCTGGTGGCCAGTCGATGTCGATACCTTTACTCGACATGATGTTGTGTCGAGTGCTTCAGTAGGTTTATTGCTCTCTGGATGTCTACTCTGGGTGTCTACGTCGAGTCATGTAGTCGATCTCGAGTGGTGTACTCGATATCGACCTCTTTTCTCCTTCACTTGACTTTCTCGTTTTGACTCTGATTCCACTCCAATTCCTATACAATTAGACCAAAACTTAAGCATACTCTATTTCATGCATGTTAGCTCATTCTACACAAATTTGCATTCTTTGGAATCGAATGCAAATTCTATTTTTCATTCATGTTTTGACTTCATATCATAAGACATAGTTGCTCCTCAGTATGGATAGACCCATGAAAATCACGCGGTGATAAGTTTGAAGAACGCATTCTTTATCCCACATAGATATCAAATCTACTATCATACCTTTTTATATGCAAGTATACAAGATAAGATCACACATATTAAGACATGACAGAAGAGACGTAACAAACCAAGAGCAAATCTCTCAAAACTTCTGCACAGTAGACATGTGGAAAATTGCAGACAAAACCTGCAAACCTTATCCCTATCCACCCATATATCAAAGACAGTATGCAGAACCTGCAAATACTTTATATTATCCCTATCCATACACGGGTCAAACGACAGAAAGATATAAGGTATAAGCTTTATCGCGATCTTTAAATGACACAAAGATATAAGCTTTATAACATTATTACTTACACCAAAATCGTCAACATTATTACAAACAACAAGAGCTAAGAACCTTTTCACTCACCTTATTTATTTATTTAACAAGTCACAACATAAAATCTCACCTCTATGTTCAGCAATGAACCTTGAACACCACATCACCATTCTGATCAGGTTCTGGCTCAATCACGATAACATCAAACAGAGAGTTCCCATCATAATAAAAAATGAACCGCATACCAACTCGGATCTCATTCATGGCCACAAATTCTTACCACCCCTTAGTAAACCAATAACGATCAGTGCTCAATTTTTCAACTGTCACCCAAAACGTATCATCATCTCGCGAAGACAATATCACTTGCCTAAAGACATCATTGCCATAATTTACATACCCATATGGAAGAGGCTAAAAAGAAGAAGAAGAACATAATTCAATAATTCAGAATTCATAGATTCTTCAAAAAACAAAGAGTTCACAAAACATACAAGCCGATGCAGATAACTCTCCACAACAACATCCACTATAAAACTCCCGAGCATAGGAAAGTTGGTCCTCGATCCAGTCAATGAGCTCTTTGACATCATCAATAGAAAAACACTTATTAAGTTTTTGAAACTAACCGAACGTTATTTATAAAAGGTTAAAATTTCAAGACAATCGTGGCAAGCGATGAACCATCGTCCTTATCTTTATCCTTACAAAAGGATTGTCGCGAGACACGATCTAACTTTAAGCTTATCCACAAGCAAGGATCAGATCAAAACAGGGCCTGGAACTTTCATACAATGCCAAGTTTTGATGCATTATCTCAAAATCTTTCCCCTCCTAGATTTATCCCAAGTGTTATAACATACCCCAACCCTAGGTTCATCAGAATGATCCTTCTTCAGAATCATATGGTCAGGCTCCCCCTTCCATATATATTTACATAACTTGAAGAAGAAGTTCTAGGTCATGTATTCCTCCGCTCTCCCTCAAACCAACACTTCATGATCCTAGTAGAAAGAGATAAAGGAAACTGGTGCACCCTTTCTGAAGGATGGAGAGATTTTGTAAGAATCAATAACCTCATAATTGGAGCGTGTCTTACATTCGAATATGAAGGAGACACTCATTTTCATGTTACCATACAAGAGCCTGGACCAGAGCAAAATGGAGATATCTCTTATGATCTCATGTGCTATGAAGACATAGGAGATACTACGCAAATCTAAAAATGACTGAACAAGGTTTTTTAATAAATTTGATCCACATAGATCAAATTTCAGTCATAAATAAAAACTTAGCGAACCCTTTTATTTTATGTTATTTCACGCGTTATTTTATGAAGCGCTCAACAACAAGAGATTGGTAAGGGTATCGCGAAGTAAGCAAAAGCAGTAAGCAAAAGCAATAAGCAAGAGTAAAAATTATATATTTATAAAAAAACCATAAACCGCGACAAAATAGTCGACCTGAATATCGCGGGTAAAACTGTTCAAAAAACCATTACGCCAAGCAAAAGAAACAAACCGATGTTCAAAAATAACCAACACAAATGTTTTCTAAGAACCAGTAGCGGGATCGCGATTTTGATCGTCGAGATTACCAACCATGCCCGTTTCAAGCGACTGCGTGGGGGAAGAAGGGGCCAAACCTCGAGACGAATCCGCGAGAACCATATTGCTAGCATCATAACTAGGTGTGAACATCTTAACAGAACTGTCGAGATGGGCGAACCGGTTCACACTCTGAACGACCCCCACCATCAACACCTTTCGTGAACGCCTCAGTTAAATAGCTGTAGAGAATGCATTCCCCAACCGTCTCTAAAAATTTACTAAGTCGTTTTGTGCCCTCATCGGTCATAAGATACTCGTAAAGGGTAGCTTTGGTTAGTTGAACATCATCGCTGGTCGTATACTTCTCCAGCTCCCCCTTAACAATAGACAATTCGTCGCGCCCGCGTTGTAACTCCTCCTCCAACCCACGCAGCTGACTCCTTAAGTTTGAAATATGCGATGCACTTTATGCATTCTTTTCCCTCAAATTCATGGATTCTACGTTCAAAAGATCTAGCTCCCCCTTCACCTTCTCAAGCTTCTTCTCGGTTTTCTCCAAAGCGTCCTGTAAACTCTTGATCGTCCCTTCTTGCATCTCTGCGTCTTTCAGCTTGGACAACTTAACTTGGAGAATTTTTACTTCTTTCTACAACTGAGATACGCGATCGCTATACTCTTTCAGGCATCTCGTCACTTCTTCCCATTGAAGATTATACTAATCATCAAACAATAAAATATGTAAAAGGGGGGAAAGTCCGAAGAAAGTGAAAGTTTCATTGCAAAGTAAAAGAGCAACTTAAACCTACCCAACCCACAACCTTCTGCCCTTGGTCGTTCAGGTCCTCGTCCACGAGGGCCCGAAGATAATCCCTTTCGGTTGGACAACTCCTCGCGGGAAGAGCAAGTTTCCGATAGTCGATCGCTGTGAAACCGGGTTGCCGATAACCTGATATAGCTATTCCAGACTGAGTGAGAGGCTCTTCTGGTGAAGGCATGTCTGGACCTTTGTCCCCTGTTTTCCTTTTTTTACCTATTGTTCAGACAAGAGGCTCATCATCTCTGGTCGGACTCTGATCCAAATCAAGGACGGGCAGGGTGCTCGCAACGTCCTCCGTGGGACGATTCTCGACAGGAACTAGAGGCAAAGGAAGTTCATGAGCCACTGATGAGACACCAGCAGCCGATGATCTTAAGGTCTTCTTTCTCTTCAAAGCTCTCGCGGAAAGTTTGGTAAGATCCAACATACATGCCAAAGAAAAAAGGCATGATATAGACGAATGTGGATTGAGGTAAGAAATACTTATCTTCGTATAAAAGGGAACGAAAGTTATAATATAACGCGGGTCAAAGGAAGCACTGAATACCCACCCTGAGGATGTGGGAGGCTGAGTCTTGCCATTTCTAAGCGGGCAGGAGTTATGAACTCCTTATAACTACGCTTGCCCACTTTCTTTCCACATCCAAACATTGCTTTCCATTGATCAGTCGCTGCGGTCCTGTTCTTGGGAGGGGCTTGATAATTGCCCGGGCTGGTTTTAAAGTTTGAAATAGCCCCAGAGAGATCGCGAACTAAGAACCATTTTTTCCTCCATCCGGGACTACTCGACAGTCTCGTTACTATTTCGCCACTCAGAGACGTGGACACCAACCCATCTTTCCCATGCCTAACGGATAAGAATGTGAATAGATGGTCTAACGACATCTCCTGTTTTAAGGCTGTACATCGCATGGTATAAACGACCAAAAACATCCATACGTTAAAGGAAACCTGAGCTGGGCACACTCAAATTTTCCCAAGAAATTTTGGATGAAGTCTAGGCAAAGGAAGACGAAACCCTTGGAGTAAACTCTCTAGATGAACCACCAAGTGATTAGGGTATATGTTCAAGCAACCTCCTTTCACAGAAGGCAAAACCAATTCTACCCCCACAGGCCAAGGAAAAGCACGAGCCGCGAGTTGCAAATGCATGGGCTCTCAAATAGATGCCTCCCCCTTAGTCTCCGATGTAGTAGGGGCTATCCTCTCCCTCAAGAACAAAAGGGACATGAGGAGGATCAGAAGGAGTAAGGCCCTCATAAAAACTATTGTTCGCGAACTCTTCAACATTGTAGGGAGGCATGGAGAAATCTCTGGGTGCCACACGAATCTCTTTATGTTTCTTTCCATCACGAATGACTTTTCCTCGCTTACCTTGACCATCCTCAGATTCGGATGTATGGTAATACGCGGGATCTTTTTTCGACAAGGGTTGCTTAAATAATCCAGCAAGGGAGGCCCTATTTTTTCCTTTTAACAATACCACCTTTTCTCTTTTTTCCCCGCGTTTTTCCAACTGAAGTGGGGGGAGACGAATGGAAGACGTCGTGGCCTCTGAGTCATTTTCGCGATCGAATGCAAAGTTCTTGAAGAGCTGAATTCCTCTCCTACAACTCCCGCGCTCATATTCTGGCTATCGCTTTCTGATGACATCGTCTATTTTTCCCCAAAAAGTAAGGACCTTTCTAAGATACAAACTCCCTAAAAAGACGCAAAGAAGGAAAATCAACACGGGGAAAACAGTCTCTTCAAAATCGCGGTTAGATAGAAATGGCGCCAAAAAGCCCCTCAAGGGCTAGATTGGCGCCTCACATGCCTCCTTGAGAAGGCAATGAAAAGACTCTTTTCCCAAGGAATGACGGCTAAAAAATGCATTTTTGCCTTACTAAAAAATCCCTTTTCCCAAGACAAAAAACAAAACATCACCAAAAGAAAAAATATAGCAGAAAATCCCCAAAGATTTTGTTTTTTGTCCCATCGGAGAACCACCGCCTAATCAACCTCAATCCGCCCTACCAAGGGTGGTCCGATCATAGAATCCAGGAAGGGAACTAAGAGCCACCAGTCCAACCGCCCCTAAACACCACTTTTTTCGTCCTTTCCCCCACCAAAAGAGGGGGTTTTTTACATCCTCCTTTCGAGAGCAACCCCTCCAAAAGGAATTTCCCCCTTTTACCCCAAAATCCAGAAGAAATCAGGGGGAAAAGATGAAGAAAATTGGAAATGGAAACAAAAACCATAGATAGAAAATGGTAAAAGAAAACTGTAAAGAAGAGACGGATTCAAGGGCCACTTACTTCAAAATGGAGAGCTAATCGAAGAGGAAACTCTAATCTAGAAGTAATTCTACCCGAAATCACTAAACCAAAAGGTCCAAGTGACGGTTTCTTATTTCAAGAAAGGCCACTTCCGTTTCTTCTCTTTTTCTCTCTCTCCTCCCAATTCAAGATAAGATGAAATGACGAGAAAAAAAGAGTGAAGACCTTATTAATAAGTCTCTGTGGGACCGTACCGATTCCCGCTCTAATGACCCATGAACTTATTGGGCCTTACCGCCCAAGCCCATCTCCACGCAAACCTCATATTCCCCCGTTAGGGAAAAGGGAGGCATCGCTTTTTATCGAGACTTGATCGCGTGTCACTTTTCCTCGCGATCGAGTCCCGAGGAGATATGGCGATGCCATGAAAAATGACCCCTTTTATTAATAGTGGTATGACGTCATAAATAGGCTACCCCACGCAAAAGTCATATACACACACTAAAGATTGTACCATCGCGATCAGAGCTTTCTCAATTCACATAAACAAAGGCTCGGGTCTAAATAAGAATATCTCCCCTCAGGTTTGAGATCGCGAATAGAAACTCCTAACCGACTAAAACTCCCTCAAAAGAGAAAGCAGCTCGCTGGTTAAGCACCTCTCCTCTGACATCGGCACGTGTAGCTACTCTAGACTGCTCGCATGAGGGCATGGGCTACATATGTCCCCTACATGAACCACGAGGTCACTAGCCAGCTGCTCGCTTGGATAATACTATAAATACCCCCTAGTACCCACCAGAACGGAGATCCGAAAGAAGAGATAAGAAAAGAAGCTCTGCAACTTCCTTTGACGTAAAACCCTTAGGTCTGAGCTCTTTAGATCCTTAAATCGGAGAAGAAGCTTTTCTAGGAAAGACACATCATCGAATCAAACTTCCTCTAAAGACGATGATTGAACGGTAAATATACTTGATCGTGAAACTCGGACGCTTGTAAGATCACGCTCAACAATAAAAGAACCATTTGATTGCGAAACTAAGTATTGTCGTACGATACTGCAGGTATTAAAGGACTTTTTTCGTCACCTTGAGGTAATAAGTATAGGTGAAATTCTAGATCCTTTTCAAGCGGGATCCTAGATAGTCTTTGAAATCATAAGTCTCGATCGACTAGAAGCCTCAATCTCAAGTAGGGTACTCAACGTCCACAGCGGTTGTCGATTTCTACTGCAACAAAAACAAGCAGTTGATATCGACCTAGGGTGTCGATATCGAGTATGAGTAGCACACATCGACCTGGCTCAGAAGACTGCCAGTCGACACAAGGGCACTCGATGTCGAGTTGTTCACTCGATATCGAGCTCAAATGCAAGCAAAATAGGCGTCGACACAGAAGACCGTCAACGTAGACCAAAGGTGTCGATATCGACCTCATATGTTAATATCGAGTGGTTCCTGTTGTGGTTAGTAACGAGTCGGCAATAAAAGGCCAAAGACAATAGGATGGTAATTGAAAGATGAACAAAAAGAACAAATTTTTATGATTGTAAATATGAATTAAATGTGACTCCTAAGGCTAGGGTTTACCAAAACGTTAACCAAACATACATAAGGTAAATAAGACGAAAAATTGCACTATCTCACCCGAGGGACAAGCTTTCGCCGTACACTAATGATTTGGAATACTCTTGCAAATAAACCTAATTGTCTTTACCAATTTTATTTTTATAACCCAAGTTATTAACATGAATCCCTTTTCTTGTGATAAGAAATAAATATAGAATCATAGGAGATGATATAGACACAACGATATCAACATCAAGTACTTACCTCAGACACGCATGGCTAACGTCGGGCTCACCCCGCCCTAGAAGCTTTGGGGGACTACTCGCACTTCATTGCAACAAGCACCATGATTGGAAATAAGGAAACTTGCATTAATTGAAACTCCGAAACTTTACAACTCAATGCTGGCTTTCGCAAACCCCGATCCCTAAAGCTTCTCATAAACCCTAAAGTACTTAATATTGTGAGATATGAGTCTATGTGCTTAAATGATTGAAAGACCAGCCCTTAGGGCTTTATTTATAGCCTAGCCAAGGAAAGTAGTTCTAATCCTACTAAAACAGCTATTTAAAATTCTATCCCAAAACAATTAGGATGAAACATTATTATGGTAAATATAAAATATCCTAGGGCAAAAAGGAAATATCCCTAGAACATAATCTATCCAACGATAGATAAATCGTGGCCTCCAATGTGGATCTCAAAATCGGATTGCTCAACCGCGTCCAATCTGTGTCATCTTTTACTTGATATCGACATGGTCACTCGATATCGAATGCTTCATCTTGGCTCGATCTGTCGCACTTCACTTGAGCTTTGGTGGCCAGTCGATGTCGATACCTTTACTCAACATGATGTTGTGTCGAGTGCTTCAGTAGGTCTGTTTCGCTCTAGATGTCAACTTCGGGTGTCTACGTCGAGTCATGTAGTCCATCTCGAGTTGTCTACTCAATATTGACCTCTTTTCTGCTTCACATGGCTTTCTCATTTTGACTCCGATTTTTCTTCAATTCCTATACATTCTAACCAAATCTTGTGCAAACTCTATTTCTTGCACGTTATCTCATTCTACACAAATTTGCATTATTTTCAACCTTTACTTTAGAAATCAAATGGAATATGAATTCAAAACATGCCAATAGAAATACACTAAATATGTACATCATCCCCCAAGCTCTTATGGTCGGGGTGAGCCCGACGTTAGCCATACGTGCTTGAGGTAAGTTTTTAATGTTGATATCGTTGCGTCTTGATCATCTCCTATGATTTTTTGTTTAGTCCTTATCGTAAGAAAAGGGATTCATGTTAACAACTTGGGTTATAAACATAAAATTGTTAGAGATAATTATGTTTATTTGCAAGAGCATTCCTACTTGTTGGTTTATGGGGAAAGCTTGTCCCTCGCGTGAGATAGCGCAATTATTCGTCTTACTTATCCTATGATTGTTTGGTTAATATCATGGTAAACCCTAGCCTTAGGAGTTCGTTTTAATATATATTTATATTCTTCAAACCTTTTTTATTTCTAATCATACTTCTACTTCCATTCTAGTATTCTACTTTCTTCAGCCATCTTCACCAACAAGCACTAACGACACTGCAGGAGTACTCAATATCGACACCATAGGTCGATATCGACACCATCACATTGGGTCGACAGTCTTATGAGTCGACTGCCCTTCTGCTCCCATTCTGAGCTTGAGATCGAGTGATCAACTCGATATCGAGTGCCCCATATCGACCGACGGAATTTTTTATGTCGATCGATTTTGCTATTGACGGCTCAATATTGACACCCTAGGTCGATATCGACTGTTGCTTTTGTTCTTACAGGTCTTTTGCTACTCGGAATCGACAACCACCTTCGACGTCGAGTCACCACTCGAGATCTAGTAGCTTTTGGTCGACACATGACGTGTATTTAGGCTATTCTAGGATCCCAATGACCCGCTTCCTCGAGGATCGAACCTATTTCCCTTCTACTGCAGCGGGGACTATTAAATTTATTTGAAAGGCTAAGGGTTGCAATTGGTTTTATATTTTACTATATATTTTTAATTCAACTCTCCCTACATCAATTTTTGGCGCCGTTGTCGGGGAAGCTATCAATCGCGCCCTAGTAGTCTATCTCACATCTTCCTTAAGTATTGTTTTATAGATGTATGGGACGCGCTGATCATACACTTGAGTTTAAATGAGTAGAAGACCTCGAGCAATATCTCCACCTACGATCTAGAGTCCAAAGAATCATGGCCGACCAAGAAACCCAGGCTCAACAAATTGAGCGCTTAAAGAAACAATTCGAGGACTTTACCGCTAGAGAGGTGGCACAAAGAGAGCGAGGTGATAGGGAGGAGGAAGCAAGGAGGCGATATGAAGCCCAAATCAATGCCCTCCCTCAGAACACAAAGCAATACATGTACCCAACACTCTCCGTGCCTGAATCGGCTATTCTTATCCCTCACTCAAATTTTGAAATTAAACCTAGTTTCTTAACTGAAATTTAGAGACATCAATTTGAGGGAAAACCTAATAAATGCCCTCTAAAATCTATAACCACTTTCCTTGACCTATGCGATACAATCATCGATGGACAAAGCCTAGAATATGTTAAACTAAAGGCATTTCGTTGGTCTCTTGCAGGGAAAGAACTTCAATGGTTAGAGAGCCTAGCACCAAGATCGCTCCGCGCGTGGGATGAAGTCAAGTATGCCTTCCTTAACAAGTTTTTGCCACCATCCAAGATGGCGGTTATTCGTCCGAAGATCATGGCTTTCAAGCAAAAGCCTGATGAGACCCTGGCGCAAGTGTGGGAACGATTCAAGGAGCTTCTAAGTTCTTGCCCTACGCATGGGGCAACCACCGTATGTCATCTAAGAGATCATTTACAACGCCCTGGACATAGCCCCTAGGGAGAGGATAAACACCTACACCTCCTATCAGTATCTTGAACTCCCACTGTAACATACTTGGGATACCATAGAGAGGTTGGTGGAATTTGACAACACCTATGAGACTCCTGCGGCCTTCGAATCAAGGCACGCCCCACCCATGCCACTCTATAAGCTCTACAAGAAGATTGATCCGAACGTCAAAGACCAATTCATGAAGGATCAACTTAGGAGGTTGCAAAAATAAGTCAAGTTCCTCTCCGCCAACCAACCCTGCGTCGAATGCGGCTCCGAGAGGCACATCACCACCACTTGCCCCCATGTGGAGCAACTTGATCTAGCGGAGACTCACCACGAGGTGAGGTTTATGAGGAATCCCAATCGCCAGGGATATCAAAATTGGGGAAATCCACCACCCTCAACTACAACCCTAGGGATCCTCCACCTTACCGAGCTTCAGGCCATCCGAAAAGAGACCAAATGAGAGACGATGTCCAACTCATCTTTGATGACTTACGAAGGAATCAAGCATCCAATCAACAATCAAGCAACGCCATCTAGAACCAATTACAAGGGCTTACACCCGGATGGGGGAGATTTACATTTGAATGAAAAACATGGAGACCAAATTGGGTCAACTAGCGGCCCAAATTCCAAAGCCGGTCGGAACGCTCCTAGGAAAACCACAAGTAAATCCAAAGGGGCAAGTCGGACACATAGTCACTGTGAAACTAAGGAGTGGACGCAAATTGCAAAAGCCACAGAGTGAAAAGGAGAAGTTACTAGAGACGCAGTCAATGTCGAGGGCCCTGTCGACATCGACCATACACTTGATGTCGAGCCCACTGCTGCACCAAAAGAGCCACAGATCCACTCGAGATCGAGTGACCCACTCGATATCGGCACCTCAGTCGATGTCGAGGCCTCTGCAAAGCGATAAAAGCACCAGACTCCTCCGAGGTCATCCAAGCCAGTCGATATCGACCTATCTGTCGATGTCGACCAGTCCATAAAGTCCAAATCGACCACTGCGGCTCCAAAGCCAAAGAAAGCACTCATGTTAAATTTACTTGCTTTCCTTTGCTTCCACTTATGATGTTGCTTTTGACAAGGGGTGAAGACTTGAAGGATGTGTTGTGGATATTGGTTATTGCTTGGTTATTGCTTGAGGACAAGCACATCTAAGTATGGGGTATTTTGATGTACATAATTCTAGCTATTTTAGATACATGTTTTGACTTCATATTTCATTCGATTCCTAAATTCTAGGTTGAGAACAATGAGAATTTGTATAGAATAAGCTAACGTGCAAGAAATAGAGTATGCACAAGTTTTGGTTTAAATTTATAGGAACTGGAGCGAAATCGGAGTCAAGACGAGAAGCCAAGAGAAGTTGAGAAGCAGTCGATAACGACGAATGACTCGATATAGACTAGATCGATTGACCCGGGGCGTCGATAGCCAAGACAAACCTACTAGAGAGCACTCAACACAACTTTAGATTGAGTGGACAACTCAACATCGACACCCCATCCGAGCTCGAGTGGAATCAAGACAGGTCGAGCAGAAACAAGGCACTCGATATCGAGTGGTCTAGTCGATATCGAGTAGAAGATTCCCATGGTTTGCACACGGTTTGTAGAATCCGAGTGAAGAGATAATTTGAGGCCACGATTTTATCTTTTCCTTTTAGTTATATTATGTCCTAAGGGTACTACAAATAGAGTATGCACAAATTTGAGGCCACGGTTTTATCTTTTCCTTTTAGTTTTATTATTTACCTTAATAAAGTTTTATCCTATTTATTTTGGGATAGAATTTAGATAGACTAGTTTTAGTAGGATTAGAACTCCTTTCCTTGGCTAGCAAGGATTGGGAGGCTATAAATAAAGCCCTAGGGGGCTGGTTTTCAAGCATTCAAGTTCAGAGACAACAATCGCATCAATAGTTAGAAGTCGTTTAGAGTTTGAGAAGCTTTAGGGTTTTGGCGTTTGCGAAAGTTGATGTTGGAGTTGTAAAGTTTCGAAGTTTCCTTTTAATGCAAGTTTCTTCTTTTATTCCAATGATGTTTTCTTCCATGAAGAGCGAGTAGTCCCCCAAGCTCTTAGAGTCGGGGTGAGCCCGACGTTAGCCATGCGTGTTTGAAGTAAGTGTTTGATGTTGATATCGTTGTGTCTTGATCATCTCCTATGATTTTGTGTTTAGTCCTTATCGCAAGAAAAGGGATTCACATGAAATAGCACAATTGTCCGTCTTACTTATCCAATGCATGTTTATTTAATGTTGTGGTAAACCCTAGCCTTAGGAGTTTCTTTTTAATATATTTTTACAATTTTCAAATCTTTGTTATTTCGGATCATACTTCTACATCCATTCTACTCTCTTCGGTCATCTTTGCCGACAAGCACTAAAAACACTGCAGGAGTACTCAATATCGACATCGTAGGTTGATATCGACACCATCACATCGGGTCGAAGGTCTTCTGAGTCGACTGCCCTTCTGCTCCTATTCTGAGCTCAAGATCGAGTGATGAACTCGATATCGAGTGCCCCATATCGACCGAAGGTATTTTGAGTCGGTCAATTTTGCTACTGACTGCTCGATATCGACACCCTATAGGTCGATATCGACTGTTGCTTTTGTTCTTACAAGTCTTCTGCTACTCGGAATCGACAGCCAGCTTCTACGTCGAGTCACCACTTGAGATCGAGTAGCTTCTGGTCAACAAAGGATGTGTATTTAGGCTATTCTAGGATTCCGCTAACTTGCTTCCTTGAGGATCGAACCTAATTCCCTACTACTGCAAGGGGAAGTTTTGAATTTATTTGAAAGGCTAAGGGTTGTAGTTGGTTTTATATTTTACTATATATTTTAAATTCAATTCTCCCTACATCATCACCCCCAAAGAAAATGGAATAAAGTTTCATGGAAGTTTTTAACAAAACTCGATGATGCAAAAGTAGATCCGTTAGAGATATCGCAATTGAATTGCGAAGTAAAGGAAAGTCTCAATGAAGTGCCATTTTTAGAGAAAACCATGAAAGGAGTAAAATTTGAAGTTTTTTGTCACATATGCATGATAAGAGGATTAAGGACTTTATTTTCCATTCAAGCTTTATTTACCATAACCATTACCCATGCTTATTAGCCTTTACATCATATTCTAAGCCATATGTGCTTTATGTCATATTTGCTCCACAAGTTCTTAAATTGCCAATCTTTATACCTTTTTACCCATCCGGGAGATTATGTTATGAAATGGAAGTCACATTATGGAGTTGTTATAAGATTGATATGTTAGGAAGTTATTGTAAAGTTGATGCCAGGAGATTTTCAATGGAAAATTTAATGAGGTAAAGAAAATCCGGTCACCTAGGAGTTAGGTGGATCGACCCTACTTGCGGAGGATAAAATTAACCCGAGATGGAACATAAGGTGAGGATAAAACAAAGATCATTATGAGGAAGAGGAATGTGGAAATCATAAAGGAGAAAGAGCATCAAAGAAAGAAAGTTTGGAAGTTTCTCCTCGGATTAGCACCACATTGCCGAATATAGCCCACCACTATACCATTTACCCTCACTTCACCATGCGCATAAAAGTCCTCTTGATTATTAATGCTATGTTACATATTGTTTTTGCATAACCCTCATTTTGTGTGAGATGTTGCTTTTCATTCATATGCAGAAATTTGAAGGCAATAGTACCTTTGTGAGGATGGTAATTGATTGTAGGGTTATATAAGAATGGATCTATGATGTTGGGAGTTTAGTCCTTCCCCTGAATGACCATTAAAAGTATTGCTTGGGGACAAGCAAGCTTAAGTATGGGGTGTTTGATGTGCGCCTATTTCACCATGTTTCACGCTTACATTTATTCCATTTCTTATGCATATTTTATAATTTTGCGTTGAGAAAGTAGTGAATTCATGTAGTTTGTGTTTATTTGCGAGATATAGAGGTCTACACAAGTTTTGGTTTAATTTCGCATGAAACGGAACGTTTTAGAGCTAAGACAAGACATTGGCATAGCACTCGACATCGATCAAGTCACTCGACATCGAGCAGAGCCCTTGACATCGACCGATTTAGTAGATGCCGACTGAAGAAAAAGTGCAAATATGAGACTAATGCATGAAAGAAGCGGCGTCGACCGAGACAACCCATGTCAACCAATCTGAAGCACTCGACATCAACTGGTCCACTTTACATCGACTAGAGCAACAAACGCGTAAGAGACACGTAATGGGTTGGATTCTTTAGAGATTGCTTAGCCACGTCATTAATCTATCATCTTCAAAGATTTTTTTTATCATTATGGGTATATTCCAACTTACCATAGGGAATATTACCTTTAGATAGAATTTATATTTAGATAAAATTTTAGTTTACCAATCTTAGTAGAATTAGGACTCCTATCCTTGGCTAACAAGGAATGTGAGGCTATTAATAAAGACCTAGGAGCTGGTTTTAGGCATCCAATATCATCAAAAAATCTCATCATAACAAGAAGCACAATAATTTAGTTTAGGTTTTAGTTTTAAGAAGCTTTAGGGTTTAGGCGTTTGCGAGTGCCGACATCGGGATTGTGAAGACTTCAAGTTTCCATCATACAATGCATTTTCCTTCTTTTTATTCAACAATGTTTACTTCAATCATGAGTGAGTAGTTGTCATACTTCTAGGGTCGGGGTGAGCCCGGCAATAGCCATGTAGGTATGCTTAAAACCCTAATTTGATTATGTGTTTTCATCTTCTCTCCCATGCTTAATCCTTCATGAAAATTTAGCATAATTCATTATTTACCTTATATGAAGGGAAAGTGGATTATTTGTGAATTTAGATAGTAATTAGGATTTTTTTATGAAATTTGACTAAACTCTAATTATGAAAAGGATAGAAACAAGTAGGTATTTATGCGAAAGCCTCTATATTCCTATTTGGTGATTACGAAAGTTGTCATATGATGATAAAAACATAAACTTTTATGTGATTCAAGTGTTTATGTATGCATGGTTATTGTTGTGGTGAATCCCTACCTTAGAAGCTTTTAGTTTATATATATTTAAAACCCAGCAAAATATTTGCTTTTTATTCTATTTCTTTTATATTTCTGTCTTTTATTTTATTGTTTCGACACTGCAAAAACCACTCGAGATCGACCAACTCAGTCGAGATCGACCTACCTGCTACCGAAGAACTTGACTCGATAGTCTTCTGAGTCGACCGACAAGTTTAACTACACCCGATATCGACCTTTTTAGTTGACGTCGAGTGCTCTGTTTGTTGTGCATGCTTTGCAAATCGAGTGAGAACACTAGGAATCAACAGCCCCTGTTGATATTGACTAATCCAATCGATATCGAGGTTTTTGGTCGACGCATACAAGAATTTTGAAGACTATTCAGGAACTGCTGACTCGCCTCCTCGATGATCGATCCTGATACCCTACTACTGCATCGGGAGGGAGTCTTGTAATTTATTTGATAGGAAAAGGAGTTGCTTTGGTTTGAGCTTTTATTTACATATTTATATGCAATTCTCCATTCTCCTATAACAGCACACCGAACGCACTCGAGCACACTAAAGAATGGAGACTAGGATCGACTATGAGGTCCAAGCCTGAAACGAAGCCCAAGAGTTGTTGATCCAGATCCCACAAAATGCTAAGAAATACTTGCACCCGATGCTGGCGGTGTCAGATTCTCCTATAATCCTCCCTGCTATATCCTTTGAAATCAAAACAAGTTTCATTACAGAGATTAGGAGACACACTTTCAAAGGAAAGGGCTCTGAATGCCCTATGGAGCATATTACTACTTACATTGACTTATGTGACACCATTTCTAATGGTTTCAATCTTGAATATGTACGTCTTAAAGCTTTCAGGTTGTCATTAACAGGAAAGGCTCTGAATTGGTTACAAAGCTTGTCCCCACGATCCATCTACACGTGGGGTAAACATAGAGACCTATTTCTCAACAAGTTCTTTCCACCATCGAAGACGGCGCAGATTCACCAAAAGATCATTTCTTTTAGGCAAAAGCTAGGAGAAACGCTAGCACAGGTCTGGGAGCGCTATAAAGACTTGTTGAGATCTTGCCCTACTCATGGCCAACTTCCATATGTGATCCAGGAGATAATCTACAATACCCTGGATGTGCCAACAATAGAGCAGATCAACACCTACACCACCTACCGTTATCTCGAGCTTATACCACACCGAGCTTGGGATACAATCGAAAGGCTCGTGGAATTCGGCAATACATATGGGAGTCCTACGGCCCCTGATGCGAGGCCAGTCTCATCCATGCTATTGTATGAGCCGTCGAAGGAGATGGATCCTGAGGTAAAGTATCAGTTCATGAAAGATTAGGTAAGGCATCTATAAAAGCAAGTTCAGTTTTTAACTAATAATCAGGCTTGTTAGGAATATGGGTCATAGAAGCATAACAAAATCGCTTTCCCATACATGGAGCAAGTGCAATAAGTGGATGATTTACAATTCATCCTAGACGAAATGAGGAGGAACCAAGCCAAAAACAAGTAGTCCAAATGCCATCCACACACAACTACATGGCATTAGTTCAAGGCTTGCGCGATAGATGCATGGAGGAAGAGCGCTTAGACCCAACTGGATCAATTGGCAGCCAACATTCAAAGGCAAGTCAGATCACTCCCAGGCCAACCTGAGCCTAATATCAAGAGGCAATCGTCTGGCCACATCGCCGCCATTCGCTTAAAAAGTGGCAAGGAGATCTAAAATCAAGAAGAGGAGCCAGAAGAGAAAGCTATTGGAGAAGTAGTCAGCGTCAACCCCTCCCTTATCGATGTCGACCAGACTCAAGTGCTTGATATCGACCACCCAGTTGATGTCGACCTTGTCTAGCAGCTTGCCCCGAAGTCGACCACAGTAGTCGATATCGACCCCTCCCCTGTTGATGTCGACCATCCTTCTTCGACTTCGCGGGTTGTTCTCGCTCCGAAATTAAAGAAGCCACTCCCTTATCCCTCCAGAGCTTGAAGGGAACATGCGGACCAGAAGTTCCAATGTTTCGTGAAGATTCTCCATGGCCTTAACATCACCATACCATTCATGGAGGCTCTTCACGAAATGCCATCCTACGTCTGGTTCCTTAAGGACATATTTAGTAAGAAGCAATCGATTGCTGAGATCACAGAAGACTGCAGCAAGATAAACTTTCCGGAGAAGAGGATTGATCCGGGAAGGTTTTCCATTACAACCGGGCTAGGCCAACACCGCTACAAGGCTTTGTGCGATCTAGGGGCTACTGTGAGCCTCATGCCTTTGTCCATAAGGTCAAAGGTAGTGGTGGGCTGTTTTTACCAAATACAGAATATCCTAACTCAATGCTAAACAAAAGATTAGCATGGTAGACAAGTAAGGAGTCGTCCCACAGAGAAGACTGATTCGTAGTTCTTAAGAAGATTCTCTAAACTAAAGGCAACAAGATTGTAGTAAGCAATTGAAATAAACTAAAGATACAAAGGAATAATGATTGTAAGTTGATAATAATATGGGAAAACATTTCACCTGCAACTCTTGACAATGGTTTGGAATTCATGGTCCTTGGATTGATTTCATTAGTATTCCTAAAGGATATTCATAACATGGATATAGGTGATCAAGTAGCTTGCATGCTTATCAATCCAACCTCACAAGGGTAAATATGTGTTTCTCTCACTCTCATATGTTTAGGCTTTTAAGTATACACTCAACTCAATTCCATATACAAACATCATCATAAATATTGACACTTATATAACAAAATCTCCACCGGTTATATCAAAGCAAACTAGAAACATTAAGAGGACTTGCGCTCAAGGGAAATCTTCAAAGAAGACTCCAATCGGCGGGGTTATAATGAGGCTTGGTAAAAACGCAAGGCAAGGAATTGTATTTGGTCATGTGGCACTTTCAATTCTGCGAACTAAGATTCCTAAAACACTGAACACAACTCAAATCAACTCAAAAATAACATGAAGCTCTTTAAAGAACATAACTCTCAAGAATATAAACATTAGGCTCTAAAAACATAAAAAAACTCTCAAAATATAACAATCCTCAAACAAACATTTACCCAACTCTTATATGCAAATGAATAAGCAAAGCTCTTATTTCATAACTTTTTTTTTCTTTCGAATTTTCTTTCGATTTTTTTTCTTTTCTTTTTTTTTCTTTGAGCCATAAACATGAATTACAAATATCAGGAATAAATCACATAACATTACATCTCACTCAAAACCTCTCAACAATAAGCACAAACCATAGCTTTTCCATCAAAACTCAAAATATCTTCCTTAAGCAACTCTAAATCCTAATTCCCAGAAGGGTAAGGCTTATCATAAGCTAGGAAACATGAATTTTGTGGATTTTCAAAGAAAAAATCTTAAGGCTCAAATTGGCTTCATACAAAGACATAACAAAGGGTAGGTATGGATAAAATGTAACTAAGAAATATGCCTCTATCATATGCAACTTATAAGCAATGATCATGTATATAATCGGTCTCAAAAATAGATAACTATGTCAATACTCATAGATAGATGCATAGGAAGAGTAAATCACACAACAAAAGTGAAAGGGAAAATATAATTGCAAACCCCTTATAAGGCTAAAAATTCTCACTAGGACAATTCTTTGTTGGATCTCAATCATGCCAAGGAACTTAGATCATACATGCTCAATTACATATGCCAAGTCATATCTCATAAAATAAAATTCCAAGACAAGGACAAATCATCCATATTTCCATGGGATTTATATAATCATGCTAAAATGAAATAGAGGACAAAATAAGCTAGATGGGTATTTGAATAACACATATTTATGCAATGCATGATATTTTTTTTTGTTTTTTCCGACATTTTTCATTTTTTTCAAATTCAATAAGAACAATAAATATAAACATGAAAAAACAACTTAAATTTAAATAGAATTCAAACACCTTAAACAAACCATGAAACTAAAAACATAAACATGAACTAAACTAACTAACATACACCACTCCCCCCAAACTTAAATGAAGCATTGTCCTCAATGCATAAACATAAGAAACAAAGAAAATATATTAAGGGTGAAGGAAGCGATGCTAACCTATCACTAGGGAGGCGGAGGGTGGGATCCAGACTGTTGACGGAGATAACTCAGAAGACTCATACAAATGTGCTGGGGCTTGTCAATCTTCTCTGTAAGAACATTCTATACCCGGGCTAACTCATCAAACCGACCCGCCTGCTATGTCTCAAAATCAGATAATCTGCGCTCCAGCTCTACATGTCCTCAAGGCCACTCTCTGAGTAAATCAGTAGACCAGATGGTTTCCTCACATCCTCGTCAGCCGCCACATGACGTATATCAAAGTTTGCAAGAGTAGGGCCCAGGGGCAAGATGGAAGGGAGGTGTCTATGATGTGTCTCATGTGGCCCAGATAACCAGTAGAATCACTCTGGTGCATGAGGTAACTGCACTCTCTCAACCTTGCACTCAGCAATCAATGTGTCCATGTCAAATCTGTAAGATGATCTCTCTGGTCACAAGGAACTAACATCAACTCCATAATAGTGTGCTAATGATGTAGGGGAGAATCGAATGTAAAAATATAATAATATAAAAACAATTACAACCCTAGCCTTTTAAATAAATTCAAAACTCCCTCACTGTTGTGGAAGGGGAATTAGGTTCGATCCACGAGGAAGCTTGTCAGCAGATCCAAAAGTAGCCCAAAAACCACATTTTGTATCAAATAGAAGTCACTCGTCATCGACTAGAACAGTCGATGTCGACATGTGGCTGTCGATCTCGAGAAAACCACCTGCAAAGACAAAAACGACAATCGACGTCAACTAGAAAGCAATCGATGTCGATGTCAGAAACAGCAGTCGACTGACTCAAAAGACTGTCAGTCGATCTAAGGCACTCGATATCGAGCAAAGCAATCGATGTCTAGGGCAAACCAATAACAGAAGCATGTCGACAAAGGAGAGACGTTGACCGATGTGAGGCAGTCTTTATCGATGATATGTGCGCAAATTGCCATATTTTCTATGCACATATGAATCCATTTTATCGTCTTTTGCATGCATCTTAATGGGAAAAAATGGGATTAGTATAATTTATGCTTAAATATCTAATATATGGGTGTGCATGAGTTTCCATGTGATTTCGCATAAAACAGGATAAAAATGGACGAATTCGGAAGAGCAGAAAAAGAACTCGAAGTCTTCTGAAGAGGTCGAAATCGACTGGGGACCTCGACATCGAGTACATCAGAGACATAGCAATCGAGCAGAAAAGGAAACAGAGCATGTCGACACAGAAGGGGTCGATATTGACGTCTGGGGGTCGATATCGATGCTACCAGATCGACCAAATAGATAGAAGTCGAGTGCCAGTTCGAGTAGGAGAAGGAGAAGCTCTAGATAAAGTTTTGAAGGGGTCGATATCGATGTCTAGGGGTCGATATCGACCATGCCAGTAGAGGAATCCGACTCCGATTTTGATAGAATTCTATCCAAAGCTTGCACATCTATCCAAAGGGTCGAGATTTCTTATCTTCCACACCAGATCTATCATGAGGAGGCTGAGTTACCATGAAGTTTTAGCTTTTACTTTTATTTTAGTTTATCTTAGAGAATAAAGATAAGGTTTCGAGTCCTTATCGACATCTATAAATAGAGGCCAATAGGGCTGAGTTTAGGTATTCAAGTTATCATCCAATCGCATTAGATTTCACACACAATTCAGTTCCAATTACAGTAGTAACGAGTTAGAGAGAGAGAGAGGAGGCCGAGTGGAGTTGTAAAGCGAGAGCGGAGTGGCTTGTTCGGTTGTACTTTCTTTCGAAGTTCTAATTCAAAGTAGCTTTCTTTCAACAATAATGATGATGAGGAGCGAGTAGTCAACCCACTTCTAGGGTCGGGGTGAGCCCGACGATAGCAATGTGAGGTAAGTGCATCAAAGGTATGACTTTTATGCGATTCCGTCTTCTACCCCATGCATGATCCTTTGCGAAAGTTAGGGAGATTCGTTATTTACATTATTGAAGCAAAAGCCACTCATATTGTGAACTTGAATTGCTCATGAATTGGATAGTAACTCTTAGGAAATATGCGAGAGCCTCTAATCACCTAAGTGTTGATAACGAAAGTTATTTGACGGAAAGACATTAAATTTCATAACTTTAGCATGAAACTTGCATTGTTATCGTTGTGGCATGAAACCCCGACTTTGGAAGCCTTTTAATTAATTGAATTCTTCATAAAAGTCTTAGTTTTGTTTCTGTTCATCTTCCTTCTCCATCGTATTTTCTTCGGACTCTTTTTCCGACAAATTGGTTACGAAAACAGTTTCTGTGACAAGCATCAAAATCGACCATAAGGGTCGATATCGAGGTCTAACATCGATATCGAGGTCTCTGCTCGACTTCGACTTATTGTTTTGTCTTCTGTAGGAACTGCGCTAGCAAATCGACCAGAACTAAGGTCGATATCGACCAGTATACTCGATATCGAGTGTCTGCTGAGGTCAAAAGCTTTGATCGTGAATACAACAAGGGAAGCGCTGACATACCTCCTCGTGGATTCGATCCTGAATTACCCTACTACTACAAGGGAGGGGATTCTTGTATTATTTGTTTGGGACAGGGAGATAGTCTAGTTGTGCTTTATTTTAAATATTTGAATCTACTACCACCCCCCCCCCCCCCTCGTAGCGAACAATCGACCAGATGAGTCGATTTTTGTTGCTCCTACGGAAACTCAAAAACTTGTCGGCAAAGAAGGTCGAAGAAGGTAAGAATGGAAAAGAAGCAATAAACAACAATAATCAAGGGTGTTGGGTTTTTTGGTAACTCAACAAACGGTAAAGGAAACGATGTAAACAATAAAAGAAAAGATCTTCCAAAGTCAGGGATTACCACGACAACAACCATGCAACTAAAACCGATAAATCGCTAACGAAACATGCTTTCATCATAAAGGAGAAGGCTTTCACCCAATCCGGCAAATAGGCAAATATATCTCGCAATAAATTAACCTAATTTCCGTATAACTTTTTCATAATAGAGTTTATAAACTTTCGAATAGAAACTCTAATTACTACCCAAGTTTCACAACATGACTTTCTTAAATTTATAGTTAAAGATGAAGCACAAGATAGAACGAGATAAAAGATACCTTCTTTAACGACTTACCAACCTTACCTACATGGCTATCGTCGGGCTCACCCCGACCCTAGAAGAAAGGGTGACTGCTCGCTCATGGTGATGAAAGACATGATTGATAAGAAAGAAACAACTTGCATCGAATAAACAAAGTCTTCAAAATCTCAACGCCAACTCTCGCAAGCGCCGAAACCTTAAAGCTTAAAAACCCTAAAAACTCTATTGCTATTGTGTGTATAAATGCTTCTGAAGTGAATTGATAAAACTACGACCCTAGGGCTTTATTTATAGGATCTCAATCCTTGCTAGCCAAGGAAATGAGTTCTAATCCTAGTAAAACTAGTGTAGCTAATTTCTATCTAATATGGAAAAGATAAGAGAATAATTGGGTAAATAATAAAAATCCTAGGGTAAAGAAGAAAATACCCTTAGGAAAGAATCTATCTAAATATATAAAAATCTTTATTACTTCGTGGCTAAGAAAATCTTCTCCCACTCGGATTTATCAATCCACGTCCAAACCGCAGAAATCTTCAATCGACGTTGACCTGGGCAGTTGACGTCAAGTGCCTCATTTTCACTCGACTTTGGGCTCCATCTGGGCTCTGTCGACATCGATCAGTTCCTCGATGTCGACCACTTCATGGTCGGTTGATGTCGAGTGCTTTGGTCAATCTAGGGCAATGTCGACCTCTTCTCCACTAGCTTGTGTTTTCTTGGCTCTTTTTACTTAGTTTTTCCATCGTTTGGTTCAGTCGATCTCAAGTGGTACGGTCGATCTTGACTGCTCCTTGACAGCTCTCGGCTTCTGGTTTTAGCTTTGATTCCGCTCCATTTTCTGCACAATTAAACCAAAACTTTTGTAGACCTCTATTTCTTGTAAATAAGCATATACTACACAAATTCAAGGTATTCCCAACCCTTAATGCAAATATAACACATAAATTGGAATAAAAATAGGCATAAAACATGGTCATTTTAGCGGACATCAAATCACCTCATACTTAAGCTTGCTTGTCCTCAAGCAATACTTTTCGTGGTCACACAACGGAAGCCAACAAAAATTCTCAACATCGTGGACTCATTCTCATATTACCCTACAACCAATGTTCCAAAAAACGCTTGGCGGGTGCTCGGCGGAGAGGTGGGGTCAAGGGTCTAGGCAGAGTGGGCGGGGTCTAGGCGGGGTCTAGGCGGAGTTTTTATTTTAACATGTATTTTTACTTCTAAGTCATGTAAAAGACCTAATAAAGGCTATATAAATTAATAAACTTTCATAATCTTCATAGTCCATATATTGTTCAACCTTTTCCAAAGCCAATAAGCATAAACCATAACGCTTCCTATCCAACCGACACAAAATCAATAACATAAAACATAATCAAAGTCTAAAACAACCTAGAAGTTGTATAATAAAACTTAAATTTTAAAATATAATCATGGTTGAACATTAATCTTCTACACTTTTATCTATTCATTTAGGTTAAAACCTTTAAATTTGTTTTTTTTAACTAACCCGCCCAGACCGCCTACACCTGCCTAGACCCGCCCAAAACCGCCTAGATCCGCCAAGACCCGCCCAAAACCGCCCAGAACCGCCCAGAAACCCGCCAAGCTAGCTCTCCGCTAAGCCAAGCCAACCAAGCTCCTTGACTCGAAGGTCACCGACCGCCCAGCGCCTAGGCGGGGTCTAGGCGGCCCCACATGCCGTTTTTTGGAACAATGCCTACAACCTATTGTCATCCTCGCAAAGGTACTTTTGCCTGCAGATCCATGCCTGTGAATATAAGTAACATCTTACACAAAAAGAGGGTTATGCAAAATAATTTTTCAGTGATAAAACAATGATAATCAAGAGGACTTTATGCAAGCTTTAGAATAATGAAAGGTAAAGATATAGTGGTTGGCTATTTTTAGGCAATGTGGTGCTAATCCAGGGAGAAACTTTCAAACTTTCTTTATGGCGTTGATGCACTTTCCCCTTTATGATATTTCCACATCCCTCATCCTCTCTTGATTCTCTCTTTGCTTTTTCCACTATATTGCTTTTACCTCTCTGACCTTATCACTTCCTTATCGCGATTCACAAACATGGGTGTCATGAATGGCCCCGGATACTTAGTGCTTCGGACTCCTCACCTTGTGTCCCATCTTGCTCAAACTAACATCTAAAGCAAGCAGTGTCGATCATCCTAACTCCTAGGTGACCGGATTTTCTTTCGCTCATTAAATTTTTCATATTTTCATCATCCTGCAATCAAAACATCATATAATTGCACAACTTATCAAACCATACAACAACTCCATAATGTTTCATCCGTTTCTCAACATATTTCCCCGGATGGGTCAAAACGTATAAAAATGGGCAATTTAAGAACTTGTGGAGAAAAAATTTCTTTTAAGGCACATATGACTTAGAATATGATGTGAAGGCTAATAAATCAAAGGTATTGAAGAAAGGGCAAATAATGCTTAAATGGAAAATATAAAGTCCTCAATCATTTTACCATTGCATATGTCAAAAGCAAACTTCAATTTACCTCCCTTTGTGGTTTTCTCAAAAAATTGCATTTCATTGAGACTTCCCTTTACTAAATAATTGTGTTGCAATATCTCTAATGAATCCACTTTTTCATCGTTGAATCATGTTGAAGCTTCCATAACACTTTCGTTGTTTTCGGGGGTGTGAGTCCTTTCATTTTCTCTCATCTCTCCTTTGGATCTTTCTTTTAAGAACAAATACACAAATAAAAACAAAGATCGGTAATGAGAATTTCATTCATTCTAGGCCATCCACAACTAAAACCAATATACTACGCATCTAAAATATTTATGCTACAAACTAATAAACTTGAAGAAATCTAGCAATATCCACAAAATACCAAGAGATTTGAATTAATCATGCTAGAGCATGTCCCTAAACTCTCTTATGAAATGAAATAAAAAACATACCTGTTCAAGTAATCTTGCAATCACAGCGAAGATGCTCAATTGATTTCCATGGAGAGAAAGGAAGATTCCTTGCAAAACCAGAAACCAAAATCACATAAATTTACACTAAATACAAAATGATTTAAACCGTGTAGAAAGAGGTTTGAACTGAAGTTGGGAAATTTATGTAAATCCACATAACACCAAATGACAGAATAAGTGAATTTGGGGAAGAAAACAAATCTAAGAAGAAATAAATTTCTTGCTCATTCCTTAAAAATAGCAGCTTTCATCTTTTTTAGGAAATGTGGGTAAGTTAGTGTACAGTGAGATCTTCGATAGAATAAGTGAACTTTAATTACTTTCTGATAGATTTACCTACATCTCTTAACTTGAAATTGTAATGATTGACAATCAAATTACGATTGAAAACCTGAAGCAATTAAGCTAGTTTTTAGAGGCATACCCAATGAAGAGACCTTGCAATCGAATATGATGATTCCCCCCAATCAAAGACGATGATTCCTGATTAAAAATATTATGATAAGTTTGTCGGTTAAGTGCTGCGAGTAGAAGTAGATCAATTGGTCTTCATATAATAACTACATAGCATATATAAACATATATTCATATAATAGTTATATGGATATATAATAGTAGCATATATATATATATATATATATATATATATATATATATATATATATATATATATATGTATATATATAAATATATATGTATATATATATATATATGTATATATATATATATATATATATATATATATATGTATATGTATAAATATATATGTATATATATATATGTATATATATATATATATATATATATATATATATATATATATATATATATATATATATATATATAAAGATATATATATATATATATATATATAAAGCTACCACTATCCCACCTACATAGCACGTACACAATTAGTAAAATACTACCCACACACCAACCTAAATTACAAGACTCTACAATGATCACGGTTGATAAAAAAATCTTTTATTTACCATAATAAATGACGGCACTATTACAATTTTAATAATTATCAACACTTTTTTATTTTAAAAAAAATTAAAAATGAATGCAGGTGGCCCAATCAAGATGATGAAGTAGGGTGTGATACAACTAATGAAGCAGAGGATCCGCATTGAAATTACATACACACAGCAAATGAAAAGTGTTACATCCTGATAATTAAATATCACCTGAAATAACACACTACAGATGACACGGTAGATAGTACTCGATAAAACACCACCAGTAAGTTTAGCTCCACAGACATCGCCAACAGCGAGCCCAACCCACCGCAAAACGCTGGCATTTGAACCTACTACGACTGAATTTAAAACGTTTGAAAGCAAATTCCTTCAATTTATAGTTCACAATACTAAAGGAACCTGCCAATGAAACTAGGAACTGAAATGCGTGCATTGACAATTTCACTCCTTTCAATCAATTTATAAGTTATTTCTATAGTAATTAAACAAGTACCTATTGATCTGAACAAATCATGTGACTTGGAAGACCTTCCCTTTCAGATTAACTCGTAAAAGCCAATGTTATTTACACCACAAAATTTACTATTTACACCACATATCTCACTTTTTATATTATTTTTAAAATACACCCTGCTCCTCTTGAGTCACACATCTGCCCCTCAAGAGGCGCAAGGTATTTTACATTTAAAATACCTTGCGCCTCTTGAGGGGCAGGTGTGTGACTCAAGAGGAGCAGAGGTGTGATTCAAAAGGCGTAGGTGTGGTGCTTATAGTAAAATTTATGGGTGTAAATATTATCACCCCTCATAAATATAAATAGATAGGTCAAAATTCCAAATACAACCAAATTATGGTGGGAAAACTCAAGTAATCAAGCGATTGTTACTTGTTGCGAGATTGAAATCAAAGATCGATGAAGATTATTAACTCATAATCATACCTTGATCAAGCCAACTCATAATCATACCTTGGAATCAATGACGAAAATTTCTGCACAATATTGAAGGCGAGAAACGAAGATACCGAGTAAAACCATAAAGGAAATCGATCAATTGGAGAGATTTTCTGGTTACCAAAATCATGTTGAGAGGATTGATTTACCACAAAATCGCGTTTAATTTGGAATTGAAGAATTCTCGGAAAAATTCCCATTTATGTCCCGCCTTCTAACATAGTTGGGGTGACAAACACAGACTTGGTCATCCTAGGTGTCAATGGGCAAGAAATGTGTCAACTTGTCACCCTAGGTTCTGTCATTTTTTTAGCAAAGGTTTTGAGTTAATTTGATACTCCCTCCGTCCCACAATATTTGTCTTTGGACTATTCATGCACGCTTTTTAAGGAGCTAAAAACTATATAAAATATCCATTTTTAATTAATTTTTTAAAATAATTCTATACTTATTAGTAATATGTATGATATTATTTAAAAATATTTAATAAAATGTTGATATTTTATATATTTTTTAGCTTCTTAAGAAAGCGTGCGTGAATAGTTAAAGACAAATATCGTGGGACGGAGGGAGTATGTACCTATTAATTTTTTAATCGGGTCATTTGAGTTTAAATAAATAGGATTTCGGATCAATTGAGTCTTAGGTCGAGTTACACCAAGTTTTGTCTTGGTTTCGGGTCGAACAAACGAGTAAAACAACTAACACTTTATAAGGACTTTGTAGGAATATTAAAACATAATTAAAATTAAATTATAATATCACAAAATAAAATCTAACTAGTCTAAGGAATTTAGAAGGATTAACAAGATAAAAATATATTAAATAAACTACATAGAAAAGACTCGAATATCGACCCGGAAGTTAGCTACATAGAAAAGACTCGAATATTAAATAAACTACATAGAAAAGACTCGAGTATTACCCAAAACTGTAAGATACCAACCCGGAATTTTGTAGCTTAGAAAATTTCGTGATTCCGGGTCGGAATATATGGATATCGGGTCGGAACTATCAGCCGACATCAACTTCTTTGCTCGATTTCTCTATGTTTTAGGTCGAATTTGCCAAAATGTTCAACATGAAATTTGTATATCCTTCAATAAGCTTTCCAACAAGCTATAGAACAAATCGATTCAATTTTTTGGGCTCAAATGACTCATTTTACCTAGACACCACCAAGTAGGAACCGTGCGGAAAACATCGACTCGACAATAAGCTCTTTTTAGATTGATTCTTAGTACATGGGACTGATATGTAAGACTTACAACATCTGTGAAGATCTTGAACTTGGTTTCTATGATGTAAAGGCTGGGGTTTTCAAAATCAAAAAATTCGAATAAATTGAAACGGGTATAAATCGGGTATTTTGAGAAAAACTCATCCTCAACTTAATAAATCGACTTCGAACCTCTTGAAGTGGATTCCAACCTCAATCTGAATCTTGGCAAGCGATTTTGACCCTTCACCTCGATATTAACACTAACTTCGGATGGTGACATCCTTTTCAGAATTTTAAATATCAAAATTAATCGAGAGAGTGGGAATCCGGAAACTAACTCTCGGGAACTAACTTCGGGATTCGAAATTCACGTGTTCGGGATTTAAATTCCCTCTCTACCTTGTCCTCACCCAAATCCGAAAATCACCCCTCTCCTTGGAGCCATGTGACACATTTGAATTCAAAGAAAGATGCCCATTACCTTATTTGGTGAAACAGCCACACACCACTTTCTTCTCCTCCTTCATTGCACCCTCTTCTTTGGGCAAGATGCCAAATCCATCTCTATCACATCTCTCTCTCTCTTCCCAAATCAGCCCATATCTCTTCAAAATCTGAATTTTGACTCACTCATATCCCATTCCACATACACAAAATCCTAAAACACCATCCCAAGAATCTCTCTCCAAAAACCTTATCCAAAAGCCCTCCTTTTCCCCTCCTTTCTTCATCCTTGTGGTGAGCTCCAAGAGCCCAAAGACTCCACCTTTCAGCTGCTAAAACACCACCATTATAGCCCCTTCCGTCCCAATAGCAGCCCCCAACAACATTATCTACTTCCCCAATGAGAACCGAGAGCTCCCAAGCTTCATCCTTTCGTGCTTGTACTCAAGCAACCCAACTCAGCCCTTTCCTCTTCCTCCTGGATGACCAGTGATAATGCATATTTTATATAGGCATTATACGTATTTCTTATTGCATTTAGATAGGATTTTTGCACATGTTTTAGTCTAGTTTCATATCTTGCTTGTGACGTATTCGAGTTCAGAATCTACGCCTTTTTAGTGTTTATTCTGCAGTTTTACATTCCAACTTTGGATGGGATCTTGGAAGAGATTAGGAGACATGTTTTGGAGCATATGAAGGCCGAGGAAGAGGCTACGAAGAATGAAGGAAGCACAACATTCAAGAGAAGAAGAAATTCGTCACTGCGTAGGTGGTGCTCGCCGTGCCTTAGGCGGTGCCCGCTGTGATGCCGTTTTCAGCCATCCCGATTTGGATTCGAATATTCTATTTCCTATTTTATTATTATTATACTTCTATGGTTTTCCACGACTCCTTATAAGGTTAATTTCTTTTATTCCAGCCATGAGTGGTGGTGGTGTGTGTGGCATAGAGCCAATGAATGCTTTGAGAGAGAAGAGAGGTTTTTGGCCTATGAGTTGCTAAACTCATAGTTTCGCCTGTGATTCAAAGACATGGTTGAATAGATTATGAGGATTTGATTCTATTTAGTTATTTATGAGTTTATTTATCATCTTGTGTTTATTGATTATATTTGCGTTCCTTTCTATGATTGATCACCATGTTAGGAATTGCATCTAGGCTATGAATTTGTTATCTTTTTCTCGATAGCAAACAAAGGTATTGAAGTAGTGATATTTCCTTGTCTTTGTAGTGGATGATTTTGATTGATCTATATCGTTAGATGTTGATTATGCCAATTAGGGTTGTTCCGATTGTGTCTTAATTGCATTGAATCGATATGTCAATTAGTCTAAAAGCTTGATTGTTTAATGCTCTTCTTTAGTGATATTGAATAAGGTGATTGTATCCCTGCGGATCCTTCAACTTTAGTCAAGTAGACATATGCTTATGAATAATTGATGAATCAATCCTAGGACCATGAATCTCATCCATTGTCAAAGAATTACAGGTGAAATGTTTCTTCTATCTTTATTATCAATCACTTTGCAATCATTAGTTTTATTCACTTTACTTTGTTATCAATTTGTCATAATTCATTGCTTTTGTCATAAGAGTCATTATTAGAGATATTGCATAGTAATTCGCTTCTCTCTGTGGGTTCGACTCCGGACTTCATCGCTATACTAGTAGTTGTTTCGTTTATCAATTCATTGATTTACTAATCTATTGGTTTTTGAGCTTTGAGTTAGGATATTATTACTATTTGGCAAAGGGCGAAAGTGCCAACGACGTTCGCCCCGCACCAAATTCTTGGCGTCGTTGCCGGGGAGAAGAAAAGAGTTTGCTTTACTTTATTTCTATCATTTATTCTCTTTTATTTTTTTTGTTTTTGTTTTTGTTTTTCTTTGAGTCTTTTTTGTCTTTGTATGGTTCAAACTCGATCTTCTAATTCATTGCCTTTGTCTTTTGATACCGAGATTGAAAGATCTCTTTCTAGGTCAAAAAGGAGGCTCGAATTTGACACACATAAAAAGATGGGAGACGAAGTTGTTAACCCGCCAAGAAGGACCCTGAGAAACCTAAAGGAACCAAATTTGAGTGCTCAACCACTTGCAATTAGACTTCCTGATCTCCCTGAGGGTTCAAGATTTGAGTACAAGTCGAAATGGTCTACTAGTTTACCCTACTTTCATGGATTGCCTGGGAGGAACAAAACAAACACCTTGCTATCTTTGTGAGTGTGTGTGATAGACATAGACCCCAAGGCCTTACCGATGACCAATTGATGTAGAGAGTGTTCCCCTTTACCTTGAAAGATTCTGCGAGCGATTGGCTTTATTACCTACCCCCCGAAAGCATTACTACTTGGGTTGAATTGAAGAAAACTTTTCTTCATAAGTACTTTCCTGCTACTCACCTCAACAAACTCAAGAAGGAGCTATCTAGTATTGAGCAATCACCTACGGAGAATATTTATGAGTATGTTGAGCGGTTCAAGAAGCTTAAGGGTAGTTGTCCACAACATAGTATACCCGAGGATGATCTAGTGTTATATCTTTATGAGGGCTTGCTTGACACCGACAGGAGTTTCATCAATGCTACTAGTGGAGGAGATATTTTGGATAAGACACCTCAGGAGGCAATGTAAAATTTTGAAGGGTTAGCTAATGCATCGCAACAATATGGGAAACACCAAAGAGTTAGAGGAGTTTATAAGTTGGATAATTCTAGAGATGGTCGCAAGGATGACTTAGATAGGCTTACTGAGATAGTGAACAAGTTAGCTATGCAAATGAATCAACCTCAGCAGCCTAGAAGGAGAATGTGAGTGCCATGATCCTTAGAGAAGGAAAACAAGTGAATGTGCCCACTAGGAATGTTGAAGAGAGGCCTAAGGAAGTGACTGACGTGGGTGAGAAAGACAACAAAAGCTCGAAGATGCACACTGTTGATGACAACGCCCACCGCCACCTCAAGTCCCAGATCCGAATGTTGACGTTATGCAATCCCCAAGGAAATCATACAAGGAGTGGTCTTCTGAGGTTTCAAGACCTGCACCACCCTTTCCTCATGCCTTAAGACCTGATCGTAAGTGGGAAGATGAACAAATCCTTTACAACACCTTTTCTCATTATGAGGTAAATATTCCACTTTTTTTAATTTGATTAAAAATGTGCCTCGCTATGCGAAATTCTTGAAAGAGCTATGCACGATGAAACGCAAGCAAAGGATGCAAAGGAAGGGAAAGGTAAGTTTAAATGAAAATGTTTCTGCTTTGCTACAGAAAAGATTGCCTGAAAAGTGCGGAGATCCGGGTATGTTTACTATCCCATGTGCAATAGGTAATACTAGCTTCACAAAAGCTATGCAAGACCTAGGTGCTTCAATCAATGTGATATCATATAACTTGTACATGTTTATGGGTCTCAATGCTTTGTATGAAACTGGTATTACTATACAACTCGCTGATCGTTCTAGCATTAAACATATAGGAGTTGTTGAGGATGTTTTGCTAAAGGTAAATGATTTGATATTTCCAGTCGATTTCTTTATATTGGATATGGAACAAAGTACGCCTGAAACCCTAATTATCTTAGGAACGCCATTCTTGCGAACGGCGAAGACTAAGACTGATTGCTTTGAAGGTTCCCTAACCATGGAGTTTGACGGTAGAAAGATTGAATTTTCTATATTTGAGCCTACTACTCTCTCTACTAATGATTCTATGGATATTCTTGAGTCTAATGATAGCGATCACAAGAATGAATCATATAGTTTCTTAGATGCTTCTATTGAGAGTGAATCATTGCTTATTGAGTCTTCTAACAAAGAGAAAGTTGATTTAGGGAATGATGACATTGAAAGGAAAATTGAGAATTTGTTTAAGTCAGATGAGAACGTGTCTAATTCAAATGATTCTATTGTTCTTCCCTATGAGAAATCGATTCCTAACAATGTTGAGATTTTTGTAATTTCAGGGCAACCTCCAGGAGAAACTCATTTCAAGAAGGAATTGATTGGTGCAATTGATGGATACATTGGTGAAATTCCTAAAGTTCCCCCTATTATCAAGAAAAGGACAAGTGTGGAGGATCTTGATTGGATAACTTGATCAAGAAATGCATCACGTCGAGCCAAAGACGTGAAACAAAGGCGCTTCTTGGGAGGCAACCCAAGGTAGATTAGGTAATATTGTTTCAATTTCGCAATTAAGTTTTTTAATTCAATAAAGTAGGACAAGTCTTTTTGTTGTACATTGGAGTAGTGTAGTGTTAGAACCTTTTTGGTAGATGAATTTTGCTTGATTGAATGACGGAGTGGCGTTCTGCATACACGGCGCCCCCCGCCTCAACCACGCGCCTGCCACCGGTCACTGTTCACAGACGCGTCCGGATTTTTGGTTACGTTGGAAAGGAGTAGTTTCTATCCTATTTAATCTTTATGTTTTTTATTTTTCAGTTATTTTAGGTTAGATTTGATTTTCTATCTTCATTAGGATTAGATTTAGTTCTATCTTTTTATTTTAGGAAGTAGATTTATTTTATTTATCTTTAGGATTAGATTTTATTTTATTTTGGATTAGTTTATCTATCTTCTATCTATTTTATCTATCTTAGGATTAGATTGTTCTATCTAGGATTAGTTTCCATTTGTTTTAGGAGTAGAATTTAATCTTTTATCTATTTTATTTTCTTTTATTATTTTTATCTAATTCTAATATTTTCTTTTCTTTTTGATAGATTGAAATTCCCCTTTTCCAAACCACCATATAATCCCACTCCCTAATTTGGATCAATCAAAGCTTTATCTCCAAGGAAACACATAAACCCCAAGAGATCCTACTTGAATCCATTCTAAAAACCTAAGAGCCTTGTGTTTCAATTGAGTTCTTACCCATCAAACACATTCATCACTACCTTCATCCATCAAATTCAATCTTTTCCACACCATTCCCATATCTACCACCAAAGGAAGCCTTTGAAACCAAGTTTGGTGGTCAAGTTTCAAGTTTGGAGGAGTTGTGGACATTGATTCTTCAACGTCGTGCTTGGATTCGTGTTCTGTAGAGACCGGCGCCCGCCACCCAATACACGGCGCCCGCCGCCACCTACAGAGAGGTCGTTTTTATGGTGTTCTATCATGATTTTCTTAGGATTGTGCACCATGCCTGTGTTTCCTGCTATGGAGATGCCGAGCTTCATGACTACGGAGTAGGAGGACCGTTGGGATAATATAGAGAAGAGGGATTATCGATCCACGTTGTTCTTCAATCCCTCGACGTTGTATCATTTGGGGTTGTTCAGGGATGTCTCTCTCCTTCTTGAGAAAGGAGGTTTGAGTGACTTTATGGATCTTGCTGAGTTCACCTATCCGACATTGGTGAGAGAGTTCCTGGCTACTTTGGAATATCGCTCTAACATGGAGATTCGTTTCCAATTGAGGGGTAGGAAGTTCGTGGTGACTACGGATCTCATTGCACAAGTGTTTGGTGTGACCAAGACGCCTGCTGATGTTGTTGGGTTTGAGTTGGCTGCTCCTCATCCTTTGGACATACGGAAAGAGGCAACTGATCGATCCTTCAGGTCGGACGGTAATTTTTTCGACTGCATGATTACCCATCCTCCGCTGAGACTATACTATAGAGTTTTAAGTACTTGCTTCTTTAGTATTGCTGATCCTGAGGTGATTACTATGAGATCCTGGAGCCATACTTATTGTTTGACCTTTGATGTTGTGCATATTCCTGATTGGGTTGAGTTATTTCTGGGGAGTTGTTTAGAGGTGATTAGAGCTACTCATGTGGGAGCCGATCGTGTTATTGCTTTTGGAGGTTTGGTGTCACTGATTGCTCGATGATTAGGAGTTCGTTGTGATGATATACAACCCTATACGAATGACAAGGTCTACACTCTTGGTAATTTGAACTGGGTTGACATTACCTTTACTATCCTGCGCCCTGATAGATCGAGATGTGTCGTATGGAGAGCAGGGAAGCGTCGTGAGCATCATCAGTACCTGCCTGCAGATCTACATTTTTGCTTCAGGACGTTAGATTTCAATGTAAGTCACAACCTTGGTTCCCTGCCCGTGCGTAAGAATGACTCTGAGGGACCTCGTCTTGAGAGATATGGTTGGGCAAGAGGGAATGCAAAGAATGACAATGAAGAAGAAGAGGAGGAGGAAGTTTTTTATAATGGTTTCGGGCCTCAGTCTGGTTCCCAGACCCCACCTTCAAAATAATTGGTTAGTCTATTTGCTTCCTTCAACCCTTTATTTTCTTTTTCATTGTTCCTTTTTGTATATGTTTATGCATTGAGGACAATGCAACATTTAAGTATGGGGGGGGGAGAAGTGAAGTAAATTAGTTAGATTAGTTCATGTTTATTTTTTGTTTCATATTTAGATTTCTAGTAGTTGATTTTATTTTGTTTTTGATATTCTTGTAATTCATGCATCATGTTTATTTTATTTGTTATTTAAATGTCAAAAATTAAAAAAAAAAGTGAAAAATGTCGAAAAATCCAAAAATAAGAAGAGTCTCATGCATTGCATATTTGTGTTATCAAAAGATACCCATCTAATTTGAGTTTGTCCTATTGACTTTATGCTGGCATAATCTTATAAATCTCATGGAATTCTGGAATGATTTGACCTTGTTTCTAAAATTGATTTTATGTGAAGTATGGTTAGGCATAGGTAATTGAGCATGTATGATCTAAGTTGTGAGCATGCTTGATATTCATCAAAAATTTGTCCTTGTGAGATATTTTTGGCCTTATAAGGGATACATCTATATTCCTTTTGCTTTTCTTGTGTGATTTACTCTTCCTATGCATTTATCTTTGAGTATTGACATGGTTATCTATTTTCAAGACCGATTATATACATGATCATTGCTTGATAAGTTCAAATGATAGAGGCAACTTTTTAGCCACATTTTATCCATGTCTACCTTATGTTATATCTTGCTTTGAAGCCAATTTGAGCCTTTAGCCTATTTTATTTGTAAGCTCCACAAAATTGCATTATTCCTAGCCTATGTGATAGAGTCTATTTTAGTCATATTTTAAGTAGAGATTTGCGTATTAATTTAGATTATTTTTACATGTTTTATAGCTTATTTTGTATTATTTTAGATTCGGAGTCTACATTCGTATTTTATTAGAAAGAAAATTGGAGAATTAGCCACATTTTGTGTATACACATAATGATGATGTTATTGGATTACCTATTTGTGTTGCATGTTATGAAATGAAAAGACACATTTGAAAAGTATTACCCAATAATATATTTCATTATTGTGCTTGAAAATCCAAAGTTCTATAACATTTTCAAAATAAGTGTCGACATTAAGGATACCATACATGTGTAACAACTTTATCAACAACAATATTTGTATTCTTTGAAATTATATCATAAAGAATCCTAACTTTGTATCATATATAATGATTTCATAGTGGAACTACCAAATAACACAAATGTTTAAGGTATTGTGTTGAATTTCACACTTTCTTGTTACCTGTTCCTTATTTTAATCTTTCATAATTGATAGGTAAAATATTTTTCAAAAAAATAATATTTATATAAAGTGTAGTACTAGTGTTTGTATATGATAAAAATTTGTATGGATTGATATGAAAAAACCGAATGATCGAGATTAAAGATATGATTTAGTTTCTCATTTTTGTCCCACATCCCATCCTACACTGAAAACTAGAGGAAAGGGGAGGGGGAGGGTGCTAAGTCTATAAAAGAACCAAAGGGTGGGTAGGATTTTCATAACATGCAATGCATGAGAATTTATATATTATGAATAAATAAAATTCATAATAATTATAAATATAAATTCTAGTTTTTTTATAATTTTTTTTAAAAAAAATTTTGACCCATTGGGTCGACCCGCCGGGTCGTAGTCGGGTCGACCCGTCGGGTCACGGGTTCACTTTCCCCCAACCCTAACCCTAACCTTTAACCCGAGATGACCCTTCAACCCATTGACCCGGACCCGCCGCCGGGTCACGAAAGGCCTTCTTCTTCCTCTGGTTATGTTCTAACTCGCCGCGGTGACCATGGTTTCACCGCGGCGAGATTTGAACCTAGATGCTCATTTTTGCTTCAAATCAAACTAGTTTTGCTTTGATTCAAAACCATTTTAACTCAAACGTGTTTCCAAACATTTCTAGCACAAAACCGGCCTCAAAAGACCATGTAAGAATCAAACGTGGACTAGAGGGGAGAGCGAAAGAGGGATTACCTAGCCTGTTGGAGGCTTTCTTCAAAACATGAAGGAGGTGAGGCATTAGATCTGATGTTTCTTGACCTTGGAAGGTAGAGAAGAGTATGAGGATCAAGAGAGAATAAACAGGGAAGAGAAAGGAGTTAAGATGAGGGAGAATGATTCAATTCACTGTTGGATAGGAAGAAATCGAGTTCTTAAATACAAATATATAAAATAGATGCAATCTGATTCCTAGCCTATGCAAATAATTATAAGTCTTCCTCTCGTTGTAGTGGAAGGGTAGTCGGGATCGATCCACGAGGAGGAAGGTCAGCGGGGTCCTAGTAGCGTTGGAAAGCTCACGTCTTTGGTCGACTAGAAGCCTCGATCTCGACCTTGGTGCTCGATTTCGACCTTGGCTATCGATCCTTTCTGCAACAGAAGACCTGCAGAGACAAAAACAAGCAGTCGATATCGACTAGGGAGGTCGATATCGATGTCAGTTACAAAAATCGACTGGCTCTGAAGACTACCAATCAACACAGGGGTGGTCGATATCGAGGATGGGGTAGATATCGATGTTAGCTAACTCGTGCAGGATGATCAACGTCGACACAGAAGACCGTCGACGAAGCAAAGTGGTCGATATCGACGTCTGGGGGTCGATATCGATGTTGTTTCCTGCAAAGTTGTTAGCTTTTGTCGGCAAAGAAAGGTCGAAGACTATAAGGATGAATAGGGAGCGATGAATAGAAATAAAGACAAGGTTTTGATGAATAAAAGATATATATAAGGCAACTCCTACGATTAGGGTTTACCACAACGTTAACCAATGCATGTGATAAGGCAAATAAGACGGACAATTACGTTATTTCACCCGAGGGACAAGCTTTCGCTGTACACCAACTCTTAGGATTACTCTTACAAATAAACCTAATCGTCTCTACAATTCTATGTTTATAACTCAAGTTGTTAGCATGAATCCCTTTTTTTTCGATTAGGACTAAACATAGAATCGTAGGAGATGATATAGACACAACGATATCAACATATAACACTTACCTCATGCACGCATGGCTAACGTTGGGCTCACCCCGACCCTAGAAGCTTTGAGAGACTACTTGCACCTCATCGTAGGAAACATCATTGATATAAAGGAAAGAACTTGCATCAATAAAACCTTCGAAACTTTACAACTCAACGGCTTTCGCAAACGCCACACCCTAAAGCTTCTCTCTAGCTCTAACTCTATTGTATGATGGAATGTGTTTTCTTGGATGATTGAATGCCATCCCCCTAGGGCTTTATTTATAGGCTACTAATCCTTGCTATCCAAGGATAATATCTTCTATCTAAACTATAAACTCTATCCAAACAAGTAGGATAGATCTTTTATTTTAGGTAACTTATCTAAAATACTTAATAAAGCTTTAAGGTAAAAAGTAAATAATCTCAACTGTAATCTATCTAAATTTACAAGAAATTTCGTGGCTCTTGAAGATAGAATTCCCAATCCGTGTCTCGAAAAGCGTGTCCAACCCGTCTGGAAGTATGGTCGACATCGACCAAACAGGTCGATTTCGACTTTTCTGTTTCTTCTCGATGAGCTCAACTCCAATCGACCATGTGGGTCGATTTCGACCTCTTCTCTGCTTTCCTTGGTTTCTTCATTTTGACTCCGATTTTGCTCCAATTCCTACATAATTAGATCAAAACTTGTGCAGAATTTATTTCTTGCACGTTAGCTCATTCTTACACAAGTTTATATTATTTTCAACCTTTATTTTGGGAATCGAATGAAATATGAAGTCAAAAGAGGTATAAATATGTACATCATTTATCAAGCCAACGACGCGAATCTAGGCACCAGTCGTGGCGGAAAAAAGGGGTCTCACGGCCACGAGTAAGAACTCTATCTTCTAGGCTCGGGTTTCACGACCACGACTCAGAACTCGCGGGTGCGACTTGGCTTCTCGCGGCGGCGAATGGAGAGTGAGAAGGATGGATTGAAGGGAGCAAAAGTGAGAACTTTGATTTTAGGGTTTTGATTTTGGAAAGAGATGATGAGGTGAGAGAGAGAGAGGTTGGTGGCTCAGATTTTGATATGGATTTTCTGAAAATTTTGGGCATGGGTGCATTCCATTTATAGTGGCTCCTTAGGGTTTAATGAGGGTAAAGACAAAATATTAATGGGTAGTGGGAAGAGGAGAGAGAATGAGTGGAAGAGAGGAGAGGGAGGTCGGCCCAAGGAGAAAGAGAGAGAGATATCACACTCATCCGACCTTAAGTCCAATTATCTATTCCGAAATCCGACTCGAGTTTTAAATCTGTTTCAAACGACTCACAATACTCTATGTTTTAAAATTCAAATAATATAGCGGGATTTATCTCGAAAATCTATCTTTCTAAAACATGTTGGGATTGTTTTCAAATACTTTTCATTTTTAGAAATCCACTCTAGGACGGGTTTTCCAAAACTTTTCAATTTTGGCAATTAAATACTTATTAAAAATTCTGGTCTTTACATTCATCTACCTCTAAAATCAAGTCTTGTCCTCGAGACTAAAACCTTTCCAAAAGCAATCCTTTTCTCAAAACGGTTCTAAACACTTTAAACCCCAATCATTCATCTACACAACCAATCTCGGGAGGTGAAGTCATCCACCTCTGAGGGCTATTCCCATATTCTTTTCTTAGGTTCCGGAATCAATCAATCTACCAATCTCAACTCAATAGGAATCATCAACCAAAATGCATCAACTCATATATAAAACATAACCATCATGTCTATAACCACATCACATGTGGTGAGCCTCTCAAAACACAAACATACTCTCAAAATATCCGAAAACGTCACAACCGCATAACATCAAACAGGAGTCATAAGATGCATCTCAAACATGACAAATTACTACCAAAGTCTTAACACAATACTATGGGTCATAATGTATCTCTACATCATAGGGAAAGCATCATAATCCTATGTGAACCAACACAGCATCCATAGCCAACACTCATGCCAAGAGAATCCATCTCCAGCCATATCACATTATCATAGAATCTGAACAGAGTAATCACATATAATCACACAATCACGTAGATAACCACCATCCCAAAATAAAAGACTACTACAACTCACAACTAGCCCACGAGGTCAAAGATGGGTCAACACTCGGCTGAACATAAGAGGCTTAGAGCTAATCAAAGACACTCTCATAACTTGCCTGTAGGCTATCCTCCATCTCCTGTGTTGCCTCCTCGAAACTCCTCTTAGCCCACTGTACCAGAAAAAGAAGAAGAGCCTCCTTGGTCCTCAACTTCTTGACTCGATGATCAAGCACCCTTACTGGACGTTTTACGAAGGTGTGGTCAGGCTTTATGCAGAGGTCGGAATGGTCAAGAATATGACTCGGGTCAGGGACATACTGTCAAAGCTGGGAGACATAGAATACATCGTGCACGCCGGCCAACGATGGGGGTAAGGCTAAACGATAAGCTACCTCGTCAACCCTCTCAAGAATCTCAAATGGACCCCACAAATCTAGGGCTCGGCTTGCCCTTGATCCCAAAGAGACGAACCTCTCTAGTCGGCGATACTTTGAGCCAGACATGCGATTCAACCTCAAACTCAATCTCTGTACGTCTCTGATCAGCATACTTCCTCCGTCGATCCTGGGCAACCCTCATATGCTCTCGAATGCATCCGACCTGGTCAACTATCTCTCTGACCATCTCAGATAGCAAGGCGGCGGTGTCAGCGGGCTCATCCCAACAGACTATCGACTTACATCGCCTCCCATACAGTGCCTCATATGGAGCCATCTCAATTGACGAATGGTAGCTGTTGTTGTAGTAGAACTCCACCAATGGTAGGAATCTCACCCAACGGTAACCCCACTCTAACACACAGGATCTCATAATGTCCTCCAAAGTCTGAATAGTCTGCTCACTTTGACCATCGGTATGGGGGTGATAAGTTGTGCTAAATTGTAATCGGGTCCCTAGAGCCTTATGAACTTGCTGCCAAAATCTCGATTTGAAACGTCCATCCCTATCGGAAACTATCCTCTCAAGCACTATGTGAAGCCTCAAAATCTGTCTGACGAACTCATCTGCTAGCCTCGCAACCGGCCATGTCTTCTGAATGGCGATGAAGTGGGCCGACTTGGTCAACCTATCAACCACGACCCAAATAGCATCAAATCCTCTAGCGTCTCGCCTCAGCCCAGTGATGAAGTCTATGGAGATGTCGGTCCACTTCCACTCGGGAACTGGAAGTGACCTCATGAGCCCTCCTGGTCTCTGGTGCTCAATCCGGACCTGTTGACAAACTTGACATCTGGCGACGAAGTCTATAATGTCAGTTCTCATCCTCTGCCACAATAGGATCTCCTCAAATCTTGATACATCTTATTCGTCCCTGGATGGACAGAATAAGGGGTAGTGTGAGCCTCCTGCATGATCCTCTGTCTTAAATCTGAAGTGAAAGGCACCACGATCCTACTTTGGAAGGTCAGCATCCCATCTGGTCTCTCCGCGAGCTCACCCGCTCGTCCCTGAGCCATCCGCTCTCTCAAAGATGCTATCACTGGACACTCTGTCTACTCTCGGTGAATCTCCTCTATCAGCTCTGACTGAATCTCTAAGAATGACAACTGGACGCTCTCTCTCTAAAGCCACACCTCAATGCCACAGGACATCAGCTCTACCTACAATCTGCTCTACACTGTCAATCTAGCTAAGGCCACCTTCTGATGGGTCTTTCTGCTGAGCGCATCTGCCACCACATTGGCCTTCCCAGGATGATAGATGATGTCCAGGTCATAGTCCCTCAAGAGCTCCAACCAACGCCTCTGCCTCATGTTGAGCTCCTTCTATGTGAAGATGTAATTCTCTTGTGATCTGTCATCACTTTGCATGAAGTACAATACAGATAGTGCCTCTAGATCTTCAGATCATGGACTATAACTGTCTGCTCAAGATCATGTATAGGGTAAGTCTCCTCTCTAGGCTTCAACTAGCGTGAAGCATAAGCGATAACTCAATCTCTATGGTGCAAAACACAACCCAAACCAGCTCGGGAAGCATCGGTGTAGATCACGAAGTCTTCAATCCCGTCAGTTAAAGCCAACACTGGTGCGGTCGTCAGCTTCTCCTTGAGAAGCTTGAAACTGACCTGGCACTCCACACTACAAATGAAAGGAACGTCCTTCTGTGTCAACTGTTTAATCAGTCAGGCGATCCTCGAGAAGTAATGAACAAAGTGACGGTAGTAGCTTGCCAATCCTAGAAAAGAATAGATGTCTCGTACGTTCTTGGGTACCTCCCAAGCAACGATGGCGTCGATGTTTGTCGGATCCATGATGACTACTGCTGCTGAGATCACATGACCTAAGAAGGTCACCTCGGGAATTCAAAATTCGCACTTGTTGTACTTGTCGAACAGCTGATGCCTCCTCAAAGTTTCTAAGACAACCCTCGGGTGCTGCTTATGCTCCCCGTGGATCCGGGAGTATACTAAGATGTCATCGATGAACACCACGATGAATCTGTCTAGATAGTCTATGAACACCCTATTCATAAGCTCCATGAAGGCTGCTGGCGCTTTGGTTAGCCCGAAAGACATGATCCCAAACTCGTAGTGCCCATAGCGCATCCTAAAAGTGGTCTTCTGGATGTCCTCTGATCTCACTCTAAGCTGATGATATCCCGATCTCAAGTCGATCTTCGAAAAGATCACTGCGCCCTTAAACTAGTCCATCAAGTTGTCGATCCTCAGAAGCAGGTAATGGTTCTTCACCGTCGCTCGGTTCAGCTCGCGGTAATCGATGCACAATCTTAACGAACCATCTTTCTTCTTGACGAACAGCACTGGAGCTCCCCATGGCGATACACTCGGACGAATATAGCCCTTCTCGGCTAACTCCTCAAGCTGAGCCTTAAGTTCGATCATCTCCGTGGGTGTCATCCGGTAAGGTACTCGGGAAATGGACCTAGTGCCCGGCTCCAACTCGATAGCGAAGTCGACCACTCTCTGTGGTGGTAATCCTGGTAGCTCATCGGGGAAGACGTCGGTGAAATCTCAAACTACGGGCACCTCGGTCATGTTGGGTCATCCTCAATCCACCTCTAAGGCATAACAACAATATCCCGTGTGTTCGCAAGGGGAGGAATTGCTGAATAAAATATCAATAAAATATCATACTAAACCAACTCCCTTATCCAAGCAAATAAAATACAAGAATCCCTTCCGATGTAGTGGTAGGGTAATTCAGGATCGACGTTGAGTTGTTCACTCGATATGACCTCTGCCGTCGAAATCAAGTCTTTAACAGAAACTGTAAACGTCACCAATTTGCATCGGAAAAGAGTCCGAAGAAATTAAGAATGATGATGGACGGGTGGACAGAATAAAAACTCAGATTTTTATATAACTCAATAAACTAAAAGCTTCCAAGATCAGGGATTCATGCCACAACCATAGCCATGCAAGATTTATGCCAAATTCATGAAAGATGATGCCTTTCCGTCAAATAACTTTCGTTACCAACAATTAGGTGATTAGAGGCTCTCGCATCAAACCTAAGAGTTACTATCCGATTTCATAACTAATCCAAATTCACAATATGATTGGCTTTCACTTCAATCATGCAAAATAAGGATCTCCTCAACTTTCGCAAAGGATCATGCATATGGGATAGAAGACGGAATCGCATAAAAATACTCAATAAACTAAAAGCTTCCAAGATCAGGGATTCATGCCACAACGATAGCCATGCAAGATTTATGCCAAATTCATGAAAGATGATGCCTTTCCGTCAAATAACTTTCGTTACCAACAATTAGGTGATTAGAGGCTCTCGCATCAAACCTAAGAGTTACTATCCGATTTCATAACTAATCCAAATTCACAATATGATTGGCTTTCACTTCAATCATGCAAAATAAGGATCTCCTCAACTTTCGCAAAGGATCATGCATATGGGATAGAAGACGGAATCGCATAAAAATCATACCTTTGATGCACAAACTTACATAGCTATCGTCGGGCTCACTCCGACCCTAGAAGTAGGTGAACTACTCATGCCTCATCATTGTTGACATCATCATCATTGAAAAGAAACTACTTTGAATTAAAATTGCAAAAGAAAGGGTACAACCGAATAAAGCCAATTCTCCGCTATCGCTTCCTCTTCACCCCACTTGGCTCTCTCTCTCTCTACTATTGTAATTAAAACTGTTTTCTTGCTGGAATTGAATGCTTGTGGATGAATAAACTCAGCCCTAATGGCCTCAAATTATAGATCTCAAACCTCATTATCCAAGGATAAGAAAATCTATCTTTATTCCTCAAATAAAACTTAATAAAGTAAAATAACTAAAGTCACTTTAGGTAAATATCAAATTCACCATAAAGGATAACAAGTCTGGTAATAATGGATAGAAGATCTCGACTTTGGGATAATTGTAATGCCTTCGGATAGAAGGCATTACAATTATTATTGCGTCACATTATTATTGCTCCGCGTCGGATATGTATTATATGTGGAGCAATAATAATGTGAGGCTCATATATGGCTTGTGTAATTGCAGATATGCATAGGTAAGGCTAGGATATGAAATTGAGCACATGTATGGAAATCATAAAGTCCTCCATCATCTTATCATGCATATGTCAAAAGCAACTTCAAATTTTACCTCTCTTTCATGGTTTTCTCTAAAAAATGCACTTCATTGTGACTTCTTTTAACTAGGCGATTTCATGTTATATCTCTAATGAATCTATTTTTGCATCGTCGAGTTCAATAAGAGCTTCCATGACTTTTTTCTTTATTTTTAAAATTTTTGATGGGGGTGATTTTTTTCTTTTCTTTTTTTTTCGAAAAGTAAACTGCATAAGATAAATAAACAATGTTTAAAGATAAAGATATCTAAAGTAACTATGTATGAGTATGCATAAACATGATAAAGAAATATGCAAAAACTATAAAAAAAATTTAAAACATGCTCAAAAAATGCTAAAAGTAAGCAAGTACGCCTTTCCCCCACCCCATACTTAAAGATGATAGTGTCCTAACTGTATAAGAACTAGGGATAAGAAAGAAACTTACTAAAAATTCGGGAAAATCAAGAGTCGAAGACGTCTGCAGGGGCAGTCGATATCGGGTGGACCAATCGATATCGACCAGTTTCACTCGATTTCTAGTTCAATGATTCAGGGTGATCCTATATCGACCACAGCTATCTAAATCGACCTGCTTGGTCGATATCGAGTTTTTTACTCGATTTCGAGTTCTCTTTTGTGCTGCTTCTCTTTTCTGAAACTTGTTAGAAAATAAAAACAAAAACCAAACAAACAAAACCAAACATAGAGTCTTAAAACAAACCAAAAGTGTCCAAAACCTAAAAACTAATTGTCTTGTTACAAGCTCTAGACTTTATAGTTGATGTACATAGTTGTACCTCTTTTTATTGCATCTTTTGACTTCTTATTTCATTCGATTTCTAAAGAAAATGTTCAAAAGGATAAAAACTTGTGTAAGAATGGGCTAAAATACAAGAAATAGAGTCTGCACAAGTTTTGAGCTAACCATGCAGGAATTCGAGCGAAATCGGGGTCAAAACGGAGAACTCGAGTGAAGCTGAGCAGAGGTCGATATCGACCTTAAACATCGATATCGACCATAGTTGTCGACACGCTTTCTGAGTGTCAAGATAGACCACACAGACCAACCAAGAAGACATCGATATCGACATACTACATCGATATCGACCTCAACACAGACATCGAGTGAAGCTGGACAAGTCGAGCAGGAACAGAGACATCGATATCGACCTCTTTGGTCGATATCGACCTTATCGCGACAGAAGATAGATCCGATTTTGAGACTCGGATTATGAATTCTATCATCAAGGCCACGGATTTATCTTGTATTTTAGATAGCTAGTAGTTGAGATTTATCTTCTCCTTTAAGTTTATCAAGTTAGATTAAGTTTTATCAAAATAAAAGACCTATCCTAATTGTTTGGATAGAGTTCATAGTTTAGATAGAAGTTACAATCCTCGGATAGCAAGGATTAGTAGCCTATAAATAAAGCCCTAGGGGCTGGTTTGTTAGATCATCCAAGAACGAATGAATCAACACATCCAATCATATTCAATAGAGTTAGAGAGAAGTTTTAGGGTTTGGCGTTTGCGAAAGCCGACGTTGAGTTGTAAAGCTTCAGAGTTTATAGTTTAATGCAAGTTTCTTTCTTTAAATCAATGATGAGTTCCATGATGAGGTGCGAGTAGTTCCCTAATGCTCTTAGGGTGGGGGTGAGCCCGACGTTAGCCATGCGTGCCTGAGGTAAGTGTTAGATGTTGATAGCGTTGTGTCTATATCATCTCATACGATTCTATGTTTAGTCCTAATCAAAAGAAAAGGGATTCATGCTAACAACTTGAGTTATAAACATAAAATTTGTAGAGACAATTAGGTTTATTTGCAAGAGTAATCCTAAGAGTTGGTGTACAACGAAAGCTTGTCCCTCGGGTGAAATAGCGCAATTGTCCGTCTTATTTATCTTATCGCATGCATTGGTTAACGTTGTGGTAAACCCTAATCCTAGGAGTTGTTTTTTTAAATAGTTTATACACTTAAAACCACTGTCTTATTTCTGATCATCGCATCCTCCTTCATTCTAAAATCTTCGGCCTTTCTTTGTCGACAAAAGCTAACAACTTTGCAGGAGAAGATATCGATATCGACCACTAAGTTCGTCGACAGTTTTCTGAGTCGACGACGATCATCACTGCGGAGTTTGCTGAACATCGATATCGACCCCAAACGTCGATATCGACCACCTGTGTCGACTGGCAGTCTTCTGAGCCAGTCGATTCCGTCTACTAACATCGATATCGACCTTCCCTTGTCGATATCGACTGCTTGTTTTTGTCTCTGCAGGTCTTCTGTTGCAAAAAGGATCGACAGCCGAGGTCGACATCGAGCTCCAAGGTCGAAATCGAGGCTTCTGGTCGATGCAAGACGTGAGATTTCCGACGCTACTAGGATCCCGCTGACACGCCTCCTCGTGGATCGATCCTGACTACCCTTCCACTATAACGGGAGGAAGTCTTGTAATTATTTGCATAGGCTAGGAGTCGGTTTACATTTATACATCTTATTATTTGTATTTGAGATACTCGACGTTCCTCCTCTTAACAAATTGGCGCCGTTGCCGAGGAGGCAATCAATCGCGCCCTAGTAGTCTATCTCACGTCTCTACCTAGTTTGGTCTTGTAGGTGTATGCGACGCGCTGATCGTCCACCTGAATTCGAAGGAGTAGACGACCCTGAACGCTACTTCCATCTAAGAGCCCAAGCTCAAATAATCATGGCAGACAACGCGAACCAGGCTGAACTTATTGAGCAACTAAGGAAGCAGGTCGAGGACTTAACGACTAGAGAGGCGGCACTTAAGAAGCGTGCGGATAGGGAGGAGGAAGGCCGGATGCAAATAGAAGCCCAAATCAATGCCCTCCCTCGGAATGCCAAGCAATACATGCACCCCGCGCTCACCGTGCCTGAATCGGCGATTCTTATCCCTTCCTCTAATTTTGAAATTAAACCTAACTTCCTTACTGAGATTAGAAGGCATCAATATGAAGGAAAACCTAATGAATGCCCTATGGCACATATATCGACCTTCTTAGACCTCTGTGATACTATTGTTGATGGATAAAGTCTTGAATATGTCCAACTAAAAGCCTTTCGTTGGTCTCTTACAGAAAAAGCATTGCAATGGTTGGAGAGCTTAGCCCCAAGATCGCTCCGCACCTGGAATGAAGTCAAGGACGTGTTCCTCAACAAGTTCTTCCCTCCTTCTAAAACGGCGTTGATTCGACAGAAAATCACGGCTTTCAAACAAAAGCCTGGTGAGGCTCTGGCGACTGTTTGGGAAAGGTTTAAGGACCTACTACGATCATGCCCGACGCATGGCCAACCATCGTACGTAATTCAAGAGATTATCTACAATGCTCTTGATGCTGCAACCAAGGAGAGGATCAACACCTACACCACTTATGGCTACCTTGAACTCGCTCCACAAGAGGCTTGGGAAACCATAGAGAGGTTGGTGGAGTTCGACAACACATATGGGACTCCTGAGGCTTCCGACACATCATCATCGTCGAGGCCTGCCCCATCTATTCCCTTACATGAACCCTCCAATGTAATCGATCCGGACGTGAAGGAGCAATTCCATAGAGATCAACTTCGAAAGCTCCAAAAGCAAGTGAGGTTCCTTTCAGTGAACCTAGATTGCATTGAATGCGGATCGAAGCGGCACACCACCATCGAGTGCCCCCATGCCGAACAAGTACAACTAGCGGAGACTCACCAAGAGGCACGCTACATGAGGGTCCCCAATCACCAATATTGGGGAGACCAAAAGTTCCATCAACCACAAAGGAACCAGGTTAACCCTAGGGACCCCCCGCCTTATAGAGCTCCTGGGCACCCGGAGAGAGACCAAAAGAAGGATGATCTTCAACTTGTGTTGGATGAGATAAGGCGGAACCAAGCTAAGAATGATCAATCCAACAATGCCATCCATTCTCAACTCAATCACCTTACCACAAGGATTGGGGAGATGGATATTTGGAAAAAGAACGTAGAGACCCAATTGGGTCAATTGGCGGCACAAATCCCTAGACCGTCCGGAATGTTCCCTGGGCAACCAACTACCAATCCTAAGGGGAAATCCGGGATGGGCCATGTCGCAGCCATGCAATTAAGGAGTGGCAACAAAGTACAAAAGCCACGAACGGAATCGGAGAAAGCAGCAGATCCAGTCGACGTCGACAGCCCAGTCGATGTCGAGGAAGACATCGATATCGACCCCCAGGTCGACACCCAGGTCGACATCGAGGTCACTGCAGAGCCATCAGAGCCACAACAGAGGTCGACATCGACCATCCCAGTCGATATCGACCACATCCCAATCGATGTCGATGTCCAGCAGGCCCCTCCGACCTCCCTTTTGGCCCCTCCACCAAAGAAGACGTTGCCATTCCCATCCAAAGCATTGGAGGATCCTACCAAAGGTAAGTTTAGGCGCTTCATAAAAATTCTTCAAGGTCTTAAAGTTACCATTCCTCTTACAGAAGCCCTAAGCGAGATGCCTGCCTATGTGCGATTCCTCAAAGACATCCTTAGCAAGAAGAGATCCATGGCAGAGATCGCAGAGGAGTGCTCAAAGATGGACTTCGCTTAGAAGAGGAGTGATCCAGAGAAGTTTGCAATCATAGTGGGATATGGCCAACATCGTTATAAAGCCCTATGTGACCTAGGGGCAAGCGTAAGTCTCATGCCTCTCTCTATTTGGCAAAAGGTGAACATTGGCGCCCTTGAACCTATGGACATGAAACTTTATATGGCTGACAACTCATTCATCAAGCCCATAGGTATAGTCGATGACGTTCCTGTAAAGGTAGGTAAGTTCTTTGTGCCTACTGATTTCATTGTATTGGAGATGCCTGAAGATCCTATAGTGCCTATTATACTTGGTAGGCCTTTCTTAGCTACTGCTGATGCCAATATTAATGTACGTCGAGGATTACTAACCTATACTATAGGGAACGAAGTAATAGAATTCTCTTTGAACCCAACCATGAGCGAAACAAAGCACCTGGAGCAAGTAGTCCTCTCGTCGGCTAAGGAAAAGCTTAGAAAAATTTTGTTGGCGAGGACGGAAACAGCAAGCAGGGTCGACATCGACTGGAACCGGTCGATATCGACTAAAAACATCGAAATCGACCCCCCTTGGTCGAAATCGAGTATGCCAGATTGTTGCCAGGAGCTTAAGTATGGGGTCACAGAGATCAATATCGACCCCCACATATCGATATCGACCAAAGAACTCGAAATCGACCCTCCTTGGTCGAAATCGACTACCCCTCAGCCCGAAGATTTCTGTTTCGAGCCTAAACAGGTAAGCCCAGGTATGACTCCAAACCCTCCTTTCTCCCTTATTGATGAATCAATTAAGCCAATTATTGATAATTCTACTAAAGAGAGGGTCAAAGCTCCATGGTTTGCCTATATTGCTAAAGTTAGGTCAAGAAAGAGAAGGAAAGCGCCCAAAGAAGAGCCTATCAATGAAGAAGCCTTGGTCGCCGAACTTAGATACTACCAAAAGGACCTAGATGATCCAGGAGAAGGCTCAAGCTCGAAGGGTCCCTACATAAAAGGGTCGTAAAGAATTGACGGAGAAGTCGACCTAGCGACTCAAAACTCTAGAGCATGTACATAAAACCTTTAAATTTTTCATAGATGGTTTTTAGGATTTTTGGATTTTTAAAATTTTGAAACTGAGATAATTCGTGGCTTTATCTATATTTCTAACAAAGATTTCAAGTTTCTAAGCAAAAGGAATGACGAAGAAGAAAAGAAGCTTCTGCGGAGGTAGTCGAAATCGACCAGGCCAGTCGAAATCGACCCCCCAGGGTCAAGCCATCTCTCAGAGTCGACATCGAGGACTCAGGAGTGAAAAGCAGAGGTCGATATCGACCATAATCATCGATATCGACCCCCAGTAGGCAGCCCTTGTCTTCATTTTCTTCCTCGACTTCGACCGATGCAGTCGACATCGACCACTGACATAGATATCGACTTCTGGCATCGGCCTAACCTGAAATTGAACTGAATCTGCATGTTGCGCTGTGAGTTTCTCTCTACCCTTGTTCTTCTTTTTAATACAATGAGGACACTGTATATTTTAAGTATGGGGTGGGGGAAAAACATATCTTATGGTCATAACTTGGTTTTCTTCTTCGCATTGTATTCATATTTAAATTTTTTTCTTAGTTTTACTTTTATAAAATGTCAATAAATCAAAAAAAATAGAAAAATGTCAAAAATACAAAAAAAATGCATGTTTAATTTTTAAGTTTATTTTTTTAAACCCTACTTAGATGTCCTATGATGAAAACTCAATAGCTGACTTGATCATGTAAATCCTTTGGCATATTTGGATGGTTTAGCCTAAGTCCTTAAAATTTTTATGTAGATTGTGAACTTGTGATGAAATTGAGCACATATGATCCTAGGCTAAAAAGCAAATCCAACAAAAATTGTCCTTGTGAGAATTTTGGCCTATAGGGAGAACATCAAAAATCCCTCCGCTTTCTTGAGTGAATTTACTCTTCCTATGCATCTCTAAATGTTGTGATAGTTATTCAAAACCAATACATAAATATGTCTATGTTTACGAGAATTAAATTATGGAGGCATCTTTTAAGCCATTTTTATCCTCTCTTTACCTACCCTGCATTATCCCTGCTTGAAGCCGAAAAATTAGCCTGAGCCTGAAATTACAAACTCCACAAAATTATCCCTAGCCGAATTGAGCCTGACCCCCATTTGGGAATTGAGACTTAGAATTGTTGGACTAATGCCGTGTGCAAAGAAAAGAACATATTGTCCAGCTTTGAGCAAGGAAATTATGGGTTGGTGCATATTTTCATCTTGTCATATTTTGTAAAAAGATTTTTTGCTCACCATAGAAATGCACATAATTTTATTTATTATTTTCGTCAAAAAAATCCGAAAAAAAAGAGATATATATACGTAGTGCATGAGCCAAAATCCTTAAGTCCTTTATTTATACAAGTGTTATATTTTTTAGAGGCATATTAGAGTTTGAAAGAAGGGTTGATAGTATGGTTTACATCTTTTTAGTGCATCTTTAGAGCATATTATGGAAAGATGAGTTGAGAAAGAGCATTATGAAGATTGAGTTTGGAAAGTACAACACTCAGAGTTATGGTTTGGATATTGCAAGTGTTGAAATTTAGGAGTCTTGATTCCCTAATTATAAAAGCACCACATAGCCAAATAATTCCATACCCTTAATTCCTTACCAAGCCCCATTACAACCCCGCCAAATGGAGTCGTCTTTGAAGTCTTCCATTGAGCGAAAGTCCTCCTGATGGTTCTTATTTCATTTTCATAATTGGTTGCGAAGTGGATTTTTATAAATTGCAATGTTTAGGAGATTGTGTATGGAATTGAGTTGAGAGTTGATCTTCATAGCCTAAAAACATGAGAGTTGAGTGCAAACACATTATCCCTATAAGGTTGGATCAAAATTGCATATGCCTATGGATCGCCTAAATATGTGCTATGACGTTAAATTCACTTGCTTTGCTTTGCTACCGCTTATGATGTTGCTTTTGACAAGGGCAAAGACTTGTTGTAGGTATTGGTTATTGCTTGAGGACAAGCAAGTCTAAGTATGGGGTATTTTGAATACATATTTGTAACTCTTTTTATTGCATCTTTTGACTTCTTATTTCATTCGATTTCCAAAGAAAATGTTCAAAAGGATAAAAACTTGTGTAAGAATGGGATAAAATACAAGAAATAGAGTCTGCACAAGTTTTGAGCTAACTATGCAGGAATTCGAGCGAAATCGGGGCAAAAACGGAGAAGTCGAGTGAAGCTGAGCAGAGGTCGATATCGACCATAGTTGTCGACACGCTTTCTGAGTGTCAAGATAGACCACACAGACCAACAAAGAAGACATCGATATCGATATACTACATCGATATCGACCTCAACACAGACATCGAGTGAAGCTGGATAAGTCGAGCAGGAACAGAGACATCGATATCGACCTCTTTGGTTGATATCGACCTTTTCTTGACAGAAGATAGATCCGATTTAGAGACTCGGATTATGAATTCTATCATCAAGGCCACAGATTTATCTTGTATTTTAGATAGATAGCAGCTGAGATTTATCTTCTCCTTTAAGTTTATCAAGTTAGTTTAAGTTTTATCAAAATAAAAGACCTATCCTAATTGTTTGGATAGAGTTCATAGTTTAGATAGAAGTTACAATCCTCGGATAGCAAGGATTAGTAGCCTATAAATAAAGCCCTAGGGGTTGGTTTGTTAGATCATCCAAGAACGAATGAATCAACATATCCAATCATATTCAATAGAGTTAGAGAGAAGTTTTAGGGTTTGGCGTTTGCGAAAGCCGACGTTGAGTTGTAAAGCTTCGGAGTTTATAGTTTAATGCAAGTTTCTTTCTTTAAATCAATGATGAGTTCCATGATGAGGTGCGAGTAGTTCCCCAAAGCTCTTAGGGTCGGGGTGAGCCCGACGTTAGCCATGCGTGCCTGAGGTAAGTGTTAGATGTTAATAGCGTTGTGTGTATATCATCTCCTACGATTCTATGTTTAGTCCAAATCGAAAGAAAAGAGATTCATGCTAACAACTTGAGTTATAAACATAAAATTTGTAGAGACAATTAGGTTTATTTACAAGAGTAATCCTAAGAGTTGGTGTATAACGAAAGCTTGTCCCTCGGGTGAAATAGCGCAATTGTCCGCCTTATTTATCTTATCGCATGCATTGGTTAACGTTGTGGTAAACCCTAATCCTAGGAGTTGTTTTTTTAAATATTTTATACACATAAAACCACTGTCTTATTTCTGATCATCGCATCCTCATTCATTCTAAAATCTTCGGCCTTTGTTTGCCGACAAAAGCTAACAACTTTGCAGGAGAAGACATCGATATCGACCACAGACGTCGATATCGACCACTGAGTTCGTCGACAGTTTTCTAAGTCGACGACGATCATCACTGCGGAGTTTGCTGAACATCGATATCGACCCCAGACGTCGATATCGACCACCTGTGTCGATTGGCAGTCTTCTGAGCCAGTCGATTCCGTCTGCTAACATCGATATCGACCTTCCCCTGTCGATATCGACTGCTTGTTTTTGTCTATGCTGGTCTTCTGTTGTAGAAAGGATCGACAGCCGAGGTCGACATCAAGCTCCAAGGTCAAAATCGAGGCTTCTGGTCGACGCAAGACGTGAGATTTCCGACGCTACTAGGATCCCGCTGACACGCCTCCTCGTGGATCGATCCTGACTACCCTTCCACTACAACGGGAGGAAGTCTTGTAATTATTTGCATAGGCTAGGAGTCGGTTTACATTTATACATCTTATTATTTGTATTTGAGATACTTGACGTTCCTCCTATTAACAATAGTCGCTAGGCCGACTTCTTCCTTTATGCTCCTATGGCGGCATCTGCAAAGCCCATGTAACCTGGGCTTCAAATAGCACTCCATTCTTGCCTCGCAGCTGTATCCCACCTAGATGGATCTGGTTCACTGTAAAGGGACCCATCCTCTTTGTTTTGAATCTACTAGGGAACCAATGATCTTTTTATTTTGAGACATACACCTTATCTCCTACTTCATAGTTGCTCGGATCATCACTGGATACCCTGCACAAGTGTACATACCAAGGCAAACCTCTTCCAAATAGAGATAAATCTTTAATTGAAAAAGAAAAAAGAGGAATACGTACCATGGCTTACCGTTTCTGTCTCTTGGTCTAGTCGATGTCGATCAGTGTCACTCAATATCGACCTCTGTTCTGCTCCTGGTGGTTCTATCGACATGGAGGATTTCTGCTCGATTTGGTCTACTCGATTTCAACCTGTACTACTCGATATCGAGCTACTTTTTCCTCCTTCAGCTTCTGGTTCAGTCAACATCGGCTTAGGGTTTTGATCGATTTCGACCTCTGTACTCAATTTTGAGTGTCCTTCTCCTACGTCAACCCCATACTTAAAACCTGGCAAAGAATCTTGAACTATTTTAGTCGATATCGACTTACCTGGGTCGATTTCGAGTGGCTTTTTGGTTCCTTCGTTCAAGATTGCCGCGATTTCCTCCACTTGGGCTTCTATAGCCCTCTTCTCTAGCTTCTCGGGTGTCATATTCCTTACCTTTGCTTCCCCACATGTGATGTAGACACCTTTGATTGACTTTACCTCCATAGGCCCTTCATTCTTCCTCACCGTTTTGTTGAAGGCGTACTCTATCACTTCATCGCTAATGGTGAATGAGAGCAATCCTTTCCTCACGCTTATGTTTGCATCGACGGTTGCTAAGAATGGCCTTCCTAAAATAATGGGACAAGCAGGGTCCTCTACCATATCAACAACTAGAAAATCAGCAGGGACAAAGAACTTACCTACCTGCACTAGCACATCATCCACCATCCTTGTTGGAATAACCACCGTATTGTTGGCCATGAAAAGTTTAGCATCCACAGGCTCTTGGGCACGTATCTTTATCTTGGACCATATGGTTAGTGGCATCATGCTAACACTAGCACCTAAATCACATAAAGCATTAAAGCGATATTGACCTAAGCCTATAGCGATAGAAAACTTACCTGGGTCCGCCCTTTTCTCTAGTAGCTCCAACCTGTTGCACTCCTCTGCGATCTCAGCAATTGATTGCTTCTTACCTAGCATATCTTTAAGGAACCTCACATATGATGGCATCTCATGAAGTGCTTCGGTGAATGGAATTGTAACACTGAGCCCTTGAAGCATCTTCACAAAGCGCTGGAACTTCTTTTCTGTCGGGTCCTTAATAACTTTCTTAGGGAATGGCAGCACCTTCTTCTTCACTGCGGCTAGAGTTGAGTCGACATCGAGTAGAGGATGGTCGATATCGACTGGATGAGTTGATTTCTAGTGCAGCTCAGCTTCTGTGTCGACATCGAGTAAAGGAGACTCGACATCGACTTCACCTTGGTCGATATCGACTGGATTAGTCGATATCGATGTCTCTTTTGTGGCTTTCTCCTCCGCTTTTTGCTCTGGCGTTTGCAATTGACGCCCACTCCTTACATTTACAGCCACTATATATCTAGTAGTTTTGCCCTTAAGGTTGGGCACAGTAGATCCAGGCAGCGATCCTGACGGTTTGGGAATTTGTTCCGCCAATTGACCCATTTGGGTCTCTATGTTTCTCTTCCAAACGTCGATCTCCCCGAGCCTAGAGTTGATGCCTTGCAGCTGAGTATGGACGGAGTTGTTGGCTTATTTGAACTCAGTGTGGTTCCTCCGCATCTCATCAAGAATGATCTGCAGGTTATCCTTCCTTGGTTCGCGCTCAGGGTGCCCTGGTGCTCTATAAGGTGAGGGATCCCTCTGTTGATGTTGAGGTTGATAGAACCTTTGATCTCCCCAATACTGCTGATTGCCCCCTCCATAGGGGCCTCTCGTCCACTTAGCTTCCTCATGTTGTTCCACCATGCTAACTTGCTCAAGATGTGGACAAGCATTGGTGTTGTGCCTTGTTGACCCACACTCCTGACAAGCTTGATTGTTTGAGAGGAATCTAACTTGCTTTTGTACGCGGTGTGTCTGATCGTTGTGTAATTGTTGTCGCACATCAGGATCAATCTCCTTTGGAGGCTCATAGAGTGGCATAGATGTGGCAGGCCTTGAGTCATAAGCCGCAGCAGTCCCATATGTGTTATCAAAGTTTACTAACCTCTCAATTGTGTCTCAGGCCTTCTTTGGTGTGAGCTCAATGTACCGATAGGAGGTGTAAGAATTGATTCTCTCCTTATTCAGTGCATCAAGGGAGTTGTAGAAGATCTCCTGGATGACGTAAGGTAATTTCCCATGCGTAGGGCATGATCTCAATAAATCCTTAAAGCGCTCCCACGACTGTGCCAATGTCTCACCAGGCTTTTGTTTGAAAGCTGTGATCCTTTGCCGCAGCATTGCCATTTTAGATGGAGGAAAGAACTTGTTTAGGAACACATCCTTCACCTCTGCCCATGTCCTCAGTGAGCGTGGAGCCAAGCTTTCTAGCCATTGTAATGCCTTCCCTACAAGACACCATCGAAAGGATTTCAGTCTAACATATTCCAAGTTTGCACCATCAGCAATAGTCTCACATAAATCCATGAAAGTAGAAATATATTGCAAGGGTCATTCATTAGTTCTTCCTTCAAAAGTATTGCGTTTAATTTTAGAAAGGAAGTTAATTTTTATTTCATAGTTAGAGGGAGGAATTAAAATCTCAGATTCAGGAACGTGAAGTGGCAAATGCATGTATTGCATCGCCGTTTGCGGATACTGATTGAGCCTCTCCTGGGCTTGTCTGCATGCATCCTCCTCTCTATAGCACAAGCTCTCTCTCTCTATACCTATAGCGGCCCTTTTATTGGCGATTGTAGCATTGTGGTCCTCAATCTTCTTCCTCAACCGCTCTATGATTTGAGCTTGTGTCTCGTTCTCCGTCATGATTCTGATAGCTCTGTTTCGAAGATGGAGAAAACGTTCGGGCTCGTCCATACTTTCCAAGATAGGTTCGCGATCAGAGCGTGGCATAAACCTGTAAAATCAACACTAAAAAGAAACGTGAGAAAAGCTTAAGGCGCGATTGATTGCCTCCCCGGCAACGGCGCCAATTTTTTCGTAGGGGGAGGAATCGCTAAATAAAATATCAATAAAATATCAAACTAAACCAACTCCCTTATCCAAGCAAATAAAATACAAGAATCCCTCCTGATGTAGTGGTAGGGTAATTCAGGATCGAATCCACGAGGAGGTATGTCAGCGCTTCCTAAGCTTGCTGATAGCGTCTATTTAGTCATGATTCTAGGGCATTCTAGCATCGATTTTAGGGCATTTGAGCTGAGTATTTTATACATTCTTAGCCTTTTTTGTTTAGTTTTGTGGAATCGGTGTCTACCGCTTGTCTATTATGATTTCAGGTGTTTCGGAGCGATTTTGATGTCAATGAGAGAGCTAAAGGAGAATGACAAGCTTCGAGGTTTTTCGGTGCGCTCTGAAGGCGTCAAAGACGAACTAGGAGGCACGGGGATCGAGGAAACATGCCAAAAGAAGCGAAGCAAGCTCGGCAAAGTTAATCTCCAGAAACCACTCGACCGAGTGGTGCAAGAGTGAAGTTATGTGAACAAGCCAGAAGCCACTCGACCGAGTGCAGAAACCACTCGAGTCTCACTCTGGTCGAGTGCTTTACAGAACATGCTTCCCAGAAACCACTCGACCGAGTGCAGAAACCACTCGAGTCTCACTCTGGTCGAGTGCTTTACAGAAATTCGTTCGGCCTTGCCATTCTGCTGGGAGGTATAGGGGCAAGACAACCGATAGGAGATCCCATTTGTGGCAAAGAAAGAATGAAAGTCTTTGTTGTCAAATTCACGGCCATTGTCACATTGGAAACATTTGAAGGATGTGTGAAACTGTGTTTTGATGTAGGCATGGAATTTGGTAAAGACAGGAAACACTTGGGACTTCAAATGCAATGGGAAGACCCATAAGAAGTGAGTGTAATCATCAAGAAACAAGAGGTAGTACTTCTGACCCTCCTTGCTAGGTACAGGAGAGGTCCAAATGTCACTATGAATGATATCAAAGGGAGCAAGGGTAGAGGTCAATGACCGTTGGAACGGCAGTCTCGCATGTTTGCCTAGTTGGCAGGAAGAGCATAAACCAGAGCGTGGGTCTTTAGTACAAGTGACAAGACTCTGGGAACGGAGGACATCTAGAACGGCAACACTGGGATGGCCCAGGCGTGCATGCCACAGGCTGGACGACGATGCCGAGAGGGCGACCGGACACGACTGACTGGACGCAGGAGGTGGTGTGACGGGGTAGAGCTCCCCGGTGCTGTTACATCTCATGCGAGTTACCCCCGTAGTAAGATCGTTCACAGAGAAACCATAGGGATCAAACACAAGCGAAACGTTGTTGTCAGTAGTGAACCGACGGACAGAGATAAGGTTTTTGACAATCTTTGGGGCAATGAGGACATTGTTGAGGTGTAGTGGGTGGGTTGGGGTCTGTAATTTGGCGTGGCCAATCCCCGAAGTAGTAAGACGACCACCATTTCCGACGATAATAGAGTGTGCATGACCCTTAAAGGAAATAGATGAGAGGTTACCTGAGGAGTTCGTCATGTGGGAGGTGGCACCAGTGTCCATGTACCAAGAGGAGCCGGGAGATGTCGACTGCATAGAGGAGAAGGCGTGATGCCCATCAGACGGGACAGAACCTTGATCAGACGATGTCAGATAGGCCTGAGGACCGGCATGTCGAGGGGCAGGAAAGCCGGATTGCATCCAAAGAGGGTTGAAGCTAGGCAGCGGGGACCATCGAAAGCCACCAAGCGACGTATGCGGCGGCCGCTGCCGCGGCCGTAGCCTGTGACGCGCACGGAGCCTTGCGTTGAAGAGAAATCGTGAATGCGACCGAAGGCAGGGGGCGCGTAGGCGGTGATAGGGCTTCTGATGCCGGAGATAGTGAGGGAGGAGGGGATTGTATGCTTGTCGGCCATGGTGCCGAGAGAGACGAGAGCGGCGGAAGTAGGGTAGGGTGGTGGCGGAAAAGAGGGAGGGGAGCGGTGCCGGTACGAGGCCGTCGGCGGTAAGTGGAGAGGTGAGGCGGGAGGATCAAATTAGGGTTCCGTGAGGAAGAAAATGTTGTGATACCATGTAGAATGATAGAATTGATGTAAAATCCTCTTTGAGGGTTTCCATTCATTGATAAACATATATATATATGTTATTGGGTCTTTGGGCCCACTATACATGAGAAGACCTATGTAATCTATCAGAATCCTTTAGAATTTGGCCATGCCTTGTGAATAAAAGTTGTAGTACATGGATTTGTCTTCAAAACGTGCTATCAACTGATAGAGACGACCCATCACAGCCTCCTAGGGACATCCCGCAAGAACTTGTCGACAGTTGCTATAGTCTCAAATGTTGTTGTATTACAGCATCCATAATTTCCTAATGCGAGATCGGAATCGAATGAAATTATAGGTGATAGAAAGTAGACTTACAGATCTACGATTTAGTATAAAGAATTTGAAATTCCACGAAGAAACGAGAGAGAACGGAGGGTCGAAAGTTGCTGCAGAAACCAGTCGGCACAGTGGCCTTAAGCCGAAGCTTGAGGCGGCTGCTGGGCCTTCTTCAGAACTGCTTGAAGGAAAATTAGATGTATAAAGCGAAAATTCAGATCATATCTAAATATCTAATTGTAGGATCTTCATGCATATTGATAGATCAATCATTGTTTAAAGGATACCTTTTGATGTGTGAACCAAATCTGAACGGGGAGGATTCGGAAGAGAATGAGAGCCCCACGTGTTGCTCCTCTAGTTGGTCCACACGAGCCCGGTCTAGATCTTCTTTGTCTTCGACTTCTAGAACGAAGATCGAAAGGCCCGCAATCAAATTGCGTTGGATGATATTTGTGAACCTCTGTACGTACAAAATCAACACTTGATCTCACGTACATTCCTACCGAAGAATTGGCAAACAAGCTTTGCTCCCTCCTCTTCATTCTTCACGTCAAAAAACCCATTTAAGAATAACAGTTTTGGAGGCCTTTTGTAACTTCCCTCACAAATGTGCCTTAATTCCCATAACTCCTTTGTAGGCTTTAATAGGTATTAGGTTTTAATTAATTAGGAGGAGACTAACGACATTGTAGATATATATACATGTCTTTTGGTAACTCCTTTAATTAAATTACCTAATTATTTATTTCTTAAATAAATAATATCTATTAATAATAATATATAATATACATATATGTACATATTATTAATCAACCATCACCCTCGTTAATCTAGTCCGACAACTCAAAGTGTGTGACCTCATAGGACCCGTTTATAACAGTTATGGAATTAAACCATTTAACCCCATTAATCGTAATTGGCTTCTAGCAAAGCATTACGGCTCCTAAAATAATCGGATTGTATATCTCTATCAATCGTCCTATCCCATGTTTAGTCGTTGCACATTTAATTCAAGGACACAATTCCTTCAATCTCCCACTTATCCTTAAACAAGTGTGCAATATAAGATACTCGTGTCTCTTAATGTCTTATTTGATGATATGGTGACATTCATATCTATTATCAAATATGTTTCTTGAACTCCGAGTTTGAACTGTCAATTAAACAGATGATTACAAATAATCCATCCGAGCATGGCTATGCATTTTCGGTTCTCGCTCTTCAAGTGGCCTAGACACCATTCCTTTTTGATGCATCACATTATGCATGAAGAAGGAGGACATCTCCATTCTTGTATGACTATGACTCCCACTCAACTTTTGGCAATCCCAACTACAATCTTTGTAACTCTCTATTACGGAAAGCGTTTAGCCGTGTCAAAGAAATACCAATCATCAAGAGAGATCATAACATACTCATGTCTGAGGAATCTACTAATCATGGTTTAACTTAAAACTCTGCAATCCCTTTTGTAGAGTCTTAAGGTGGGTCTATCCTATATGTATCATTCATACATATATATGCAATTGACTAGACATCTCCATGTCCCTATAGCCCATGAAACCCGGCGCTATCAGTCAATTTACAATATAGTCATTAATAAAATCACCTATGTCCAATTTGATGATTTCAGACTACGGACTTTCAATAATTCATAACTGCATTTCACTTAATGGGGTTTCATTTACCGGAACACTTAAATAAGCCCATTTGCGAACTATGAATTATTTGGACATTTTATTTATCATTGTTCAAAACAATGTATAAATAAAGATGACACATATATCATCTAGTCAAACAAAAACTTAGTGTCTAACACTCTCAACATATAAATGTAATAGAAAGCAATCTCAAAGCCATTCTCCAATCTTTTCGAGACCTTGAACCCTAATATGACCATCATGCTTGGGTTTAGGCATAAGCTTCGCCAATGGATTTGCAATATTATCATTTGTATGCACCTTACACATCTTAATGTCAAATAAGGTGATACTTTCTCATAAGATGTACGATCAACTTGTCATCACCCTTAAGAAATCATCCTTGTTTCTTCTCAAGTATTTCAGGATGTTCTTAGCTCCACACTAGTGTGCCTCTCATGGAATCGATTGGTATTTGCTACACATGCTCAAAGCAAATGCAACATCAGGTCGTGTACACACCATGACACAGGTAAAAACCCTTTATTGGAATCTTGCATATTGAGTCTATTAAGAATCTTATCTATATAAGTTCCTTGATTCAATCTAAGCAATCTCTTAGATCTATATCTATATATAGATCTTTATTCCAAGTATATACTATGCATCTCCCAAGTCTTTCATTGAGAAACATTTCTTCAGCCATTCCTTAACGGAAAATAGCATCGGAATACCATTCCCAATGAGTAGTTTGTCATCCACATACAAGACTAGGAACACCACTTTACTCCCACTAAACTTCTTGTATACACAAGGTTCCTCTTCGCATCTGATGAATCAAACTCTTTGATCTTTTCATCAAATCAAAAGTTCCAACTCCTGGATGCTTGCTTAAGTCATATATAGACCTCTTAAGCTTGCATACCTTCCCAGCATCACTTAGATCTTCAAAACCCTCTGGTTGTGTCATGTACACATCCTCTTCCAAGAATCCATTCAGGAAGGTGGTTTTGACATCCATTTGTCAAATCTCATCATGATAATAAGCGGCAATAGAAAGGATTATCCTAATGGATCTTATCATGACAAATGATGAAAAGGTCTCATCATAGTCTATACCATGAATCTGTTTAAAATCTTTGGCAACTAATCTTGCCTTGTATACAGATACCTTTCCATCCTTATTTGTCTTGAGTTTGAAAAACCATTTGCTCTCTATAGGTTTTACGCCATCTGGAAAATCTATCAAGTCCCACACTTGATTTTCAAACATTGAATCCATTTCAGATCTCATGGCCTCAAGCCATTTCTTGGAGTCTGGACCCGTCATTGCTTGCTTATAGGTATTAGGCTCATCATGTTATAACAAAAGAACATCAAGGTTTACATTCAAGATGAAATCATCATAACGTCTTGGTTGTACCCTTAACCTATCTGATCTACGAGTGGGTTCAACTGGTTCAACAACTGGAGTTGGAACAGTTTCCACAACTGTTTGTGGATCCTCTTGCTCCGGTTCTTGGATGATTTGGGGCCCTAGGCCTTCCAAAACCATCAACTCATCCTCGACATCATCTATGTCATCTTATTGTTGAGTTTGTAGCTCTTCATCATGAACTGGTTCAAGATGAATATTTCTCCCACTTGACTTATTGGAAATAAACTCTCTTTCCAAAAAGACATTATCCCTTGCAACAAACACCTTTTGCTCAGTGGGATTGTAGAAGTAGTATCCAAAACTCTCTTTTGGATAACCTATAAAATAGCGTTTATCTGATTTGGGGCAAGCTTATCAGTTTGTAAACGCTTTACATAAGTTTCACATCCCCATATCTTCATAAATGACAGATTTTAGAACCTTTTCTATCCATATCTCATATAGATTTTTGTCTACAGTTCTAGACGAAGTCCGGTTTAGTGTAAGTACAGTAGTTGTGAGGGCATATCCTTAGAAGGATACCGGAATGTAACGGCCCAAATATAAATATTCGGGTTACGTTTCGAAGGATTGGATACCTTCGTTCGGATCTTGCAATTCGAGTACGGATTGAGTGTGAAAACGAAGTTTTAGTGATCAAAGAAGGGATTTCCCACCCTAAAGTCGCGATAGGGCCGTTAGGTTCCCTGATCCTGTCCTACTTGCCTAAGTCGCTCAAAACGTTTTAAGTTCGAAAGCATAAAGAAGGAAATATCATAATACAAGTTGCCACGGCATGGCTGGGTCAAAACCAAATACGAGGAAATAAGTAGAAAAAGTGTGGAGTTCAAGTCGGTCTTTCTCTCCCTCTCACTGCGCCATGAGATATCCCCCGCCACAATAGCACATGATCAAGTAAGGGTACGGGAACCTGAAACTAACCACGAAGTCAAGGTCGAGCCACTCATGCTGGCCCTGAAGACCTCGCTGAGAACATATAATATGCATATACCTAGATAAAGGATGCTCTAATGCAGTGCGGAAATATTAAACACACAAGCATGCTAACAGTTTATATATATATGCAAAAAGCGATTAAATGGGATCCCGCATAGAATTCCAAGTGGCATGTCCCTCTCCTACTCCCGCACCCATGCTCGTTAGTGCAGGAACCGACCGCGTTTTATACTCCCGCACCCATGCTCGTTAGTGCGGGAACCGGCCGCGTTCAATATCATAACATCATCACTCGCATCAATAGTCATGCTCATCAATTTAACAGTCTGACTCGATGAGGACAAAGCCCGATGGGACTGGACCGTCCTATGACCCTAGCAAATGACTCTAAGACTCACAATTTAACGGTCGTTCTACCATACGCAAAGAGAGTACGAATGCTCGATCAATTGTGCAACCTAAACATGCTACTACATGAATATGCAGGATGCAACACCTACACACTATATGACACATCAGGCATGAGGTTCTAACTTGAGTAAGCCCCGGAGGACTTACCTGGAAACGCAGAGCAGCAAAATAAGGCAGCGAGAGTGAGCAATCCAACAGATCAGAAATCACCTAGAAATTCCATAAATAATTTAATAAGTCTAAGTCTAATTTACACAAGCACACAAGTTACATAAGAAACATATAAGGTACACATAATAATATAACCCATCCATTTCATCATTATCACCATTATCATTTTATCTCCATTTCTCAGCTAGTCTCATTATCTCTCATAATCCGATACCTTTCTCAGTGCGATCATAATATCATCATCATCATCATCATCCTTAGTCAACTCATCACATTCTTATTTCCATGAATTATTCCAATATCCCAAATCACCCATTTCAAATATCAAAACTTAGGAATTAATTTATTCATATCAATCATTCTCATCGAATTAGATTAAATAACTAAATAAATAGATCGAGGAAAGATAATCAATTACTTAACCATATAAGGGATTACAACCCATAAAATGTTTAAATAACCTTTACACATTAAAATAATATAATCAACAAATAAATAATATTTTAAAAATCAGATTTTAAACATATGTATTAAAATGAATATTTAAATAATCCAATTAATCCCATACCATATTCAAATAAAATTCAGAAAAATATAGGTAAGTAATATTAGCCATCAAAGAGTTCACAAGTTGTTGAATTATAACCTTAAGATAATATAATTAATTAATTAATCAAATAATTCAGGTTTTAATAACTTATAATATAAAAAGTAAATAATGAATTAATTAAATGAATAAATCAAAAAAAAAAATTTTAATAAAATTAGAATAACATTTCTATAACCACATATTAATTTTAAACCCCAAATAACCAACCAGATTAGGCCCAACCGAACAGCCCAACCCGGATCCCTTTACCCGGCCCAACCCGAGCCCATTCCATCAGCTAAAGAAAATTGGAGGTGGGCCCCATAGGGCTAACTGGGCAGGAGGGCCCACTCCCTCTTCTTCTTCCTCTATTTCAAACAGCTCCCGCCCGCTTCTTCTGCCGCTACACCTCGGCGCCCGGAGAAGGAGGATAGCCCCCGCCGGCTGCTCGTCCTTGACCCCCCGGCCCTCTTTCTTGTCTCTTGCTTGTCCGCGCACGCCACTACCCAGCCTAGGCCTCCCCGTCGCTTCCCACACCCGCTCACAGCCATCCGCTCGTACCCACGTCGCCGCCCTTAGTTCACCTGAGGGCTCACCCAACCCCCCACCTACTCTTAGCTCTCACAACCTCTCTTGATGATGAAGAACGAAAGGAAAAGAACGGGCTAAAGGTAGGTAGAAATGAAGCTTACCGAGGTGTTCTTCGAGCCCGAAAACTCGATCGATTTCACCTCGATTCGCCTCACCGGAGTCGGATTTCCGTCGAAGGTGGCCTGGGGACAGCAAAAGGGGGTTAAAGGTCCACCTTTAATTCGTTTTGAGGCAAAAAGGGAGAGAAAGGAGGGAGGTGGGCTGCTTACCGACCTCAAAACGCGAAAACAGGGGAAAGGGGAGGTGCTCTGCGCGAGGGGTGGCTCCGGCGACCCTCTGGGCAGCTCCTTGGGCTCTTTGTTGATCAATGTCGAGGTTCAGCAAGCTGGGGGCGAGGAGCAACCTCTGGAACAGTGCCTCGTTGGTGGTGGTGATGGTTGTTTCGAGATGGTGTTGGGGTGTTGAGTGAACTGAGAGGAGTAAAGGAAGAGGATGGTGAGGGTGGTGATGAACAGAAAGAAGTGATGGAGGAGAATTTGATACTGAATTAAAAAGGAAGATTGGGTTTAAAGGCTGTCAAAATTATTTTTTAAAAGAGTGGGATGGAAGGTGTAGAAGGCTAAAGGTGACGGGTGTTGTGTGGGAAAGGGGGAACCTCCTAGCTAGTGGTAGGGGTTTAGGGTGGCTAGGGGGTGAAAGTCAACTATAATACCCGGTAATAAATACCAAAACCCGCTTTCCGACCTTAACCCGACACGTTTTAAAATAATTAATCAAGTCTGAATTAAATAACGAAACCCAAAAATATTTTTAAACCTTGGGAAAATAAAGCGGAATTATTTCGTTTTCAAATTTGAGTAACGAGTTTATGCCGGAATTATTTAAAAGAATGTAAATCAGTCGTTAGCTCGAGAACGGAAATTTTTGAAAATTTTCGGAGTCTCAGAAATTGAATAAATTCTTATCAAAATTAAATTTATAACTATAAAATATTCATTTAAAAATCTCGTTCTTTGCATCATCCACCTCTAAAAACAAGTCTCGTCCTCGAGACTAAAATCCTTTTAAAAGTGAGGGGATGAAGTTCGAAATTGGTGAGTTCGAGGATCACGTCATTGATCCCTTGAGTACCCCACAAGTGCCCTTATAAGATTCTCGCAGTATCTTCATCATGATCATAATATTCCCAATTGGTCGTAGCAAGAAGGTGATATGGGCCCTTATCACAACCTTACCCCGACTTCTTGGTTACATTATAACTCAAAAGAATTATAACGTCTCCACTAGGTCTTAGCAAACAATCTATAAGTGCCACTATAAATGTTTGTATCCACTTTGTGGGACATTATAATGTAAACTCGGGTCGAAAAAAGTTTTTAAAAAAAAGGGTTCTCAATTCAAGTTAATCAAGCAAATTCTCGATCGCGCTCGGTCTTTCAAAATCCAAGTCATTTCTCTTATTTTATGTCTGTCGGATTTCAAGAATTTCAAGAGGTGGCAACATCCACCTCTAAGGGCTAATCCCCTATTCCACTTCCTAGGTTCATTCTCAAAGTCAATCTCAGCATTCTTAGTTCAAGGGATAACACATCAAGATCTCAACATATCATATACTCATAGAAATGGTACATCACTATCATTCAGATATGCACAATCACATAATCAAACAATGATAAGGCGCATCTCATAGCAAGGACCGGACAATACTCACCAACTAACTCACGAGGTCAAAGAAATGTCCACGCTAGGCTCCACGTAAGATGCAAGTAACTCGTCTAACACTCCCCCATAACTGGCCCGAATACTCTCCTCGGTCTCCCAAGTAGCCTCCTCATGAGCCCGCCTAGACCACTGAACGAAAAGCAAAGGAACCTCCCTGTTCCTGAGCTTCTTGACACGTCGTTCAAGGATCCTAATAGGGTGCTCTATAAAGGTATGGTCGGGCTCAATATGGAGGTCAGAATGATCAAGAATGTGGCTAGGATCGGGCACATATCTACGGATCTGAGACACGTGGAACACATCATGAACTCCAGCTAAAGACGGGGGCAAGGCTAATCTATAGGTGACCTCACCTACACGCTCTAGGATCTCAAAGGGTCAAATATACCTAGGGCTCGGCTTGCCCTTGATGCCAAATCGTCGGACTCCCCTGGTGGGTGATACCCTCAGCCAAACATGAGCTCCCACATCGAAGACGATCTCTGTCCTCCGTCGATCAGCATACTTCTTCTGACGGTCCTGAGCGATCCTCATGTGCTCTCTGATGCGGCCAACCTGATCCACTGTCTCTCGGACTAGCTCTGCCAAGGATGTGATTGTATCTGCGGGCTCATCCCAACAAACTGGCGACTTGCAGCACCTCCCGTACAACGCCTCATAAGGAGCCATATCGATCGAAGAATGATAGCTGTTGTTGTACGAGAACTCGACCAGTGGTAGATATTTCACCCATCTATCACCCCACTCTAGCACACAAGACCTCAAAATGTCCTCTAGTGTCTGTATAGTTTTCTCGCTCTGTCCATCTGTCTGCGGATGGAAGGAAGTACTGAACTGTAATCTGGTCCCTAGAGCATCGTGCACATGCTGCCAAAATCGTGAAGTAAAGCGGTCGTCTCTATCAAAAACAATCCTCTCTGGTACCCCATGCACACGGACAATCTATCGGATGAACTCCTCAGCTAATCTCGATACTGGCCATGTCTCCTGTATGGCGATAAAATGTGCGGACTTGGTAAAAATATCGACCACAACCCAAATGGCGTCGAATCCTCTGACATCTCTCCTCAGTCCGGTGACAAAAGTCCATAGAGATGTCAGTCCACTTCCACTCAGGGACTGGAAGTGACCTGACGAGTCCTCCTGGCTGCTGGTGCTCAATACGAACCTGTTGACAAACCTGACATCTAGCTATGAAGTCAGTGATGTCTGCTCTCATCCTCTGCCACCAGTAAGACCTCCTCAAATCCTGGTACATCTTATTCGTCCCGGGATGGACAGAATAAGGAGTGGTGTGCGCCTCTCGCATGATCCTCTGTCTAAGATCCTGAGTAGATGGTACCACAACGCGATCCTGAAATGTCAGCATCCCGTCCTCTCTCTCTGACAACTCTCCGACTCGTCCCTGGGCCATCCGCTCTCTAAGAGCTACAATCTCTGGGCAATCTGTCTGGGCTCTGCGAATCTTCTCCAACAGATCTGACTGCACCTCTAAGAAGGTTAGGTGTCCGCTCTCTCGCTGAATCTAAACCTCTATACCACTCGATCTCAAATCTGACTATAGTCGCTCCTGAGCGGTGAGCCTAGCTACCGTCACCTCCTGATGAGTCTTCCTGCTGAGTGCATCTGCGACCACGTTGGCCTTTCCAGGGTGATACACAATCTCCAGATCGTAATCCTTGAGCAACTCCAGCCATCGCCTCTATCTCATGTTCAGCTCCTTCTGCGTGAAGATGTACTTCAGGATCTTGTGATCCGTCATCACCTTGCATGACGTGCCATACAGATAGTGCCTCCAGATCTTCAGAGCATGAACTACAACTGCTAGCTCTAGGTCGTGAGTGGGGAAGACAACTCCCCAGGCTTCAGCTGACGTGAAGCATAGGCAATAACTCGGTCCCTTTGATGAAGCACGCACCCCAATCCGGCTCTGGATGCATCAGTGTAGACAACGAAATCCTCAGTCCCATCTGGCAAGGCTAGAACTGGTGCAGTGGTCAGCTTCTTCTTTAGAAGCTCGAAACTGGTCTGACACTCCACGCTCCACTCAAAAGGAACGTCCTTCCGCAATAGTTGTGTCATCGGTCTAGCGATACTCGAGAACCCCTGAACGAATCTCCTGTAGTAACTCGCTAAGCCAAGGAAGGAGCGGATATCCCTGACATTCTTGGGCACCTCCCAAGCTACTATAGCCTCTATCTTTGCCGGATCCACGGCGACACCCTCTGCTGAAATCACATGACCCAAGAAGGTCACCTCAGAGATCCAAAAATCACACTTGATGTACTTGCCATACAGCTGGTGCTTCCTCAACGTCTCTAGCACAATCCTCATGTGCTCCTCGTGCTCCTCCCTACTCCTCGAGTACACCAGAATATCGTCGATGAAGACAACGACGAATCGATCCAAGTAGTCGATGAACACTCGGTTCATGAGCTCCATAAAAGTTGCAGGTGCATTGGTCAGCCCAAATGGCATGACTACGAACTCATAATGTCCATAACGAGTCCGGAAGGCGGTCTTCAGTACATCCTCATGCTTCACTCGAAGCTGATGATAACCGGATCTCAAGTCAATCTTAGAGAACACAACTGCTCCCTGAAGCTGATCCAAAATGTCATCAATCCAAGGGAGAGGATAACGGTTCTTCACCGTCGCCCGGTTCAACTCCCGGTAGTCAATGCACAATCTCAACGATCCGTCCTTCTTCTTAACGAAGAGGACCGGTGCTCCCCACGGCGACGCACTAGGTCTGATGTAGCCCTTCTCGGCCAACTCCTCCAACTGAGCCTTCAACTCTGCCATCTCGGTCGGCGCCATCCGGTACGGTACTCGTGAAATCGGCCTCGTGCCTAGCTCTAACTCTATGGAAAAGTCGATGTCTCTCTGAGGAGGAAGTCCTGGTAACTCGTCGGGAAACACATCAGCAAAATCCCGCACTATAGGTACATCGGTCATGCTGGGCTGCTCACGATCCACCTCCAGGGCATAGCACCAATACCCCATGCATCCATGATCCAAAAGTCTGGCCGCTCGAACTGCGCTGATAAGCGCCCCGTTCCATTTGGGGTCACTTCCCCAAACTTGGTGCTCGGTTCCGTCATCGGCTAGAAGTGTCATAGTCCTCGTCTGAAGGTTGACGATCGCTCTATATCATCCCATGAAATCCATGCCGAGAATGAGGTCGTCCGTCTACAGAGGCATCACAATCAGGTCTGCAAGCCACTCACGCTCTCATATACAGACAGGGCATCCTAGGATCTCTCGACTAGTCCTAACCCTAGATCCATCCGGCATGCCTACTAAGAGGGATGGACCACTCGTGCAGCTAAGGCTCAGCCTAGCAACGCACGCCTCTGCTATAATGCAGTGTGTAGCACCAGTATCAAACAGCATACACAGACACACATCATAGAGAGAGATGGTACCTGCTGCAGTCGGAGCGGAATGATCATCAACTCGCATCTGAAACACGCGGGGCGATGGGGGCAACGCGGAACCACGACCTCCTGAAGTCTGTCCTCTGCCATAACCCGACCCAGATGGCCCGGCTGAAGTCGATCCTCTACCTCCGCGGCCAGAACCTCTGTCGCCTCTCAATCCTCCGCTACCTCTACTAGGAGCAGAACCTCTCCCCTGACCCTGGGGGTAAGTCAACTGTGGGGGTCTGGGGGCCTCTAGAAGTCGGAGAGCTGGTGCAGATGGAGTCCCTCTACTCTGGGGGTAGTAGCAAGGTCTATGCCCTAAAAGTCCACATGAATAGCACCTAGTATCTCTCATCGGACATGCAGCAACATAATGACCCTCCTCGTAACAGCCGTGACAAGTAATGCTTCTAACTCGAACCTCCCTACTCGGAGCAGACGGTGCTAATGGAACCCTCGATACTCCTCCTCCGAATCCTCCTCGGAACCCTCCTCTAGGTCTCGTCTCCCATCTGGTCTCAGCAGGTCTAGGTCTCTTCCCCTCAGAGTGAGAGGAAGCATATGCAGTCACGGAGAGGATACGCTGCTGATCGTATAGAAGGACCACCTCCAGGAAACGATCGAACGAGACTGCGCCCAGACTAGAAGCATGCAGTAGTACCGCTGGTGACAACCTCATCGACAACAATCGAATGCGACTCTCGTTAGTGGGACATAGGTGTGCACAGTAAACCAGCTCCTTCTTGAACTGGCGGACAACATCAACAACAAAGAGAGACGGGTTATAGGTCCCACGATAAAATGCCACCTCGCGAGCAATCTGAGTCCCCGGGGGACTATACTCCTTCAGCATCACAGTCCGGAAGGCATCATAACTTCACTCGGTCTGCTCCGTCTTGTACACGGACCAGCGATCAAAGACGTCCTCCCGCAGATGTCCCGCTGCTAGTGTTTATCGCTCTGTAGCTGGCGCATCGATATGGTCGAAGATCCCGTCTAGCTAACGGAACCACATCTCTACATCCTCTCTAGCGCCTCCTGAGAACTGCGGCGGCCTACACTGCCCCATGACCTTCACCCAGTCGATGCGCTTCTCGGGTTGCGCAACGGCCATAGGAACAGCTCGAGCGGGCTCAGGTGCTATAGGCGGCTCGATCGGGATCTGGGCCCCGGGTGCTGCAGACTGTGACTCCCCAAGAAACTCTCGCAAGACCTCCAAGATCGCAGCTCGGTCCATCTGCCCCGGTGTGGTCTACTGGATGGGGACCTGAGTCTCGCCGCCCTCAGGTGTCGGAGTGTCATCGTCGGTCATAACAGTAGCTGCCCTACGACGGGGGCATCCTCTACCTCTACGCACTGGGCCCCCACGCCCGATCCGTCCACCTCGTGTATCGGCCATAGTGGCTGCAATAGAAGGGCGGGGCTTAACACACAGCATAGAAGCACTCAACAGAAATTAATCAGATCCCCTTCGAGGGGGATCGCCCTCAGGCCCTGTTTATAAAATCACAGAATCTATCTAGAAGCTGCCCTTCGAGGGGCAACTGACCGGAGGGGCAACTATCCTCTCGGCCTCTACATTCTAACCCCGCTACTCCAACCACCACGGTGCAAACTCCTTGGGGTCTTCCAGGCCCTCTGTAAAGTACAAAGCTAAGTTTTGCCTACACCTTCCCAAGTCTACATCCAATAGGATGGTCTATCGCCTTTCTACCCACTCGATTTCCCTTTTTCCGATTTTTCTTATTTTAAGTCAAGTTTATTAAGCTTTGTTCATTAGTTTAGCCATATTAAATTCATTTTTCCCTTTTTAAAACTCTTCAAAAATCCTTTAAAACACTGGGCGGTTTTCAAAATCATACTTCAACCCATTTGTACTCGAATCGCGCAACCTGGCTCTGATACCACCTTTGTAACGGCCCAAATATAAATATTCGGGTTACGTTTCGAAGGATTGGATACCTTCGTTTGGATCTTGCAATTCGAGTACGGATTGAGTGTGAAAACGAAGTTTTAGTGATCAAAGAAGGGATTTCGCACCCTAAAGTCGCGATAGGGCCGTTAGGTTCACCGATCCTGTCCTAGTTGCCTAAGTCGCTTAAAACGTTTTAAGTTCGAAAGCATAAAGAAGGAAATATCATAATACAAGTTGCCACGGCATGGCTGGGTCAAAACCAAATACGAGGAAATAAGTAGCAAAAGTGTGGAGTTCAAGTCGGTCTTTCTCTCCCTCTCACTGCGCCATGAGATATCCCCCGCCACAACAGCACATGATCAAGTAAGGGTACGGGAACCTGAAACTAACCACGAAGTCAAGGTCGAGCCACTCATGCTGGCCCTGAAGACCTCGCTGAGAACATATAATATGCCTATACCTAGATAAAGGATGCTCTAATGCAGTGCGGAAATATTAAACACACAAGCATGCTAACAGTTATATATATATATATATATATATATATATATATATATATATATATATATATATATATATATATATGCAAAAAGCGATTAAATGGGATCCCGCATAGAATGCCAAGTGGCATGTCCCTCTCCTACTCCCGCACCCATGCTCGTTAAAGCAGGAACCGACCGCGTTTTATACTCCCGCACCCATGCTCGTTAGTGCGGGAACCGGCCGCGTTCAATATCATAACATTATCACTCGCATCAATAGTCATGCTCATCAATTTAACAGTCTGACTCGATGAGGACAAAGCCCGATGGGACTGGACCGTCCTATGACCCTAGCAAATGACTCTAAGACTCACAATTTAACGGTCGTTCTACCATACGCAAAGAGAGTACGAATGCTCGATCAATTGTGCAACCTAAACATGCTACTACATGAATATGTAGGATGCAACACCTACACACTATATGACACATCAGGCATGAGGTTCTAACTTGAGTAAGCCCCGGAGGACTTACCTGGAAACGCAGAGCAGCAAAATAAGGCAGCGGGAGTGAGCAATCCAACAGATCAGAAATCACCTAGAAATTCCATAAATAATTTAACAAATCTAAGTCTAATTTACACAAGCACACAAGTTACATAAGAAACATATAAGGTACACATAATACTATAACCCATCCATTTCATCATTATCACCATTATCATTTTATCTCCATTTCTCAGCTAGTCTCATTATCTCTTATAATCCGATACCTTTCTCAATGCGATCATAATATCATCATCATCATCATCCTTAGTCAACTCATCACATTCTTATTTCCATGAATTATTCCAATATCCCAAATTACCCATTTCAAATATCAAAACTTAGGAATTAATTTATTCATATCAATCATTCTCATCGAATTAGATTAAATAACTAAATAAATAGATCGAGGAAACATAATCAATTACTTAACCATATAAGGGATTACAACCCATAAAATATTTAAATAACCTTTACACATTAAAATAATATAATCAACAACTAAATAATATTTTAAAAATCAGATTTTAAACATATGTATTAAAATGGATATTTAAATAATCCAATTAATCCCATACCATATTCAAATAAAATTCAGAAAAATATAGGTAAGTAATATTAGTAGCCATCAAAGGGTTCACAAGTTGTTGAACTATAACCTTAAGATAATATAATTAATCAAATAATCAAATAATTAAGATTTTAATAACTTATAATATAAAAAGTAAATAATGAATTAATTAAATGAATAAATGAGAAAAAAAAATTTAATAAAATTAGAATAACATTTATATAACCACATATTAATTTTAAACCCCAAATAACCAACCAGATTAGGCCCAACCGAACAGCCCAACCCGGATCCCTTTACCCGCCCCAACCCGACCCCATTCCATCAGCTAAAGAAAATTGGAGGTGGGCCCCATAGGGCTGACTGGGCAGGAGGGCCCACTCCCTCTTCTTCTTCCTCTATTTCAAACAGCTCCCGCCCGCTTCTTCTGCCGCTACACCTCGACGCCCGGAGAAGGAGGATAGCCCCCGCCGGCTGCTCGTCCTTGACCCCCCCGGCCCTCTCGCTCATCTCTTGCTTGTCCGCGTGCGCCACTGCCCAACCTAGGCCTCCCCGTCGCTTCCCACACCCGCTCACAGCCCTCCGCTCGTACCAACGTCGCCGCCCTTAGTTCACCGGAGGGCTCACCCAACCCCCCACCCACTCTTAGCTCTCACAACCTCTCTTGATGATGAAGAACGAAAGGAAAAGAATGGGTTAAAGGTAGGTAGGAATGAAGCTTACCGAGGTGTTCTTCGAGCCCGGAAACTCGATTGATTTTGCCTCGATTCGCCTCACCGGAGTCGGATTTCCGTCGAAGGTGGCCTGGGGACAGCAAAAGGGGGTTAAAGGTCCACCTTTAATTCGTTTTAAGGAAAAAAGGGAGAGAAAGGAGGGAGGTGGGCTGCTTACCGACCCCAAAACGCGAAAACAGGGGAAAGGGGAGGTGCTCTGCGCGAGGGGTGGCTCCGGCGACCCTTTGGGCAGCTCCTTGGGCTCCTTGTTGATCGATGTCGAGGTTGAGCAAGCTGGGGGCGAGGAGCAACCTCTGGAACAGTGCCTCGTTGGTGGTGGTGATGGTTGTTTCGAGATGGTGTTGGGGTGTTGAGTGAACCGAGAGGAGTAAAGGAAAAGGATGGTGAGGGTGGTGATGAACAGAAAGAAGTGATGGAGGAGAGATTGCAGACTGAATTAAAAAGGAAGATTGGGTTTAAAGGATGTCAACATTTTTTTAAAAGAGTGGGAGGGAAGGTGTAGGAGGCTAAAGGTGACGGGTGTTGTGTGGGAAAGGGGGAACCTCCTAGCTAGTGGTAGGGGTTTAGGGTGGCTAGGGGGTGAAAGACAACTATAATACCCGGTAATAAACCCCGAAACCCGCTTTCCGACCTTAACCCAACACGTTTTAAAATAATTAATCAAGTCTGAATTAAATAACGAAACCCAAAAATATTTTTAAACCTTGGGAAAATAAAGCGAAATTATTTCGTTTTCAAATTTGAGTAACGAGTTTATGCCGGAATTATTCAAAAGAATGTAAATCAGTCGTTGGCTCGAGAACGGAAATTTTTGATAATTTTTCGGAGTCTCATAAATTGAATAAATTCTTATCAAAATTAAATTTATAACTATAAAATATTCATTTAAAAATCTCGTTCTTTACACGGAAGGTTAGCAAAACTCATCATTGACCGAACCATGTCTAACAGTGTCCGATTTCTCCTTTCAGACACACCATTGAGTTGTGGTGTTTCTGGAGTAGACAACTGTGTTACTGTCCCATAGTTTTTCAAATGATGATCAAATTCATGGCTCAAGTACTCACCACCACGATCTGATTGAAGTGCTTTTATTTTCTTGCCAGTTTGAGTCTCTACCTCATATTGAAATTCCTTGAACTTTTCAAAGGATTCCGATTTATGTGACATAGGGTAAATATATCCATATCTACTCATGTCATCGGTAAATGTTATGAAGTATTTATAACCACCTCTAGCTTCTATACTCATTGGCCCACACACATCAGTATATATAATGCCCAATAGCTCAATAGCCCTTTCATTTGTTCCTTTGAAAGGTGACCTTGTCATCTTAACCATCAAATATGACTTACATGTATCAATGGATTCACAATCCACGTCTTTTAGAAGTCCATCTTTATGGAGCTTCTTCATGCGATCTAAGCTGATGTGACCCAAACGACAATGCCATAGGTAGGCTTCACTCAACTTATTTGATTTTTGCCTTTTTGTGTTTATGTTATAAGATTCTGTTTTAAGGTCAAATACAAATATTCCATTAATATTTTGAGCACGAGCATAGAAGATATCATTCTTATGAATAACTATACCTTCATCTGTAGTGCCAAAATTAAAACCTTCAGAATAAATTACTGCAGCCGAAACAAGGTTCTTTGTAATGCTAGGAACAAAATAACAATTATTTAGTTCTAAGATTAAACCAGAAGGAAGAGATAAACTAAAATCTCCTACGACAAGTGCAGCAACACTTGCTTCATTTCCGACGCGTAGGTCTATCTCCCCTTTCTTCACTTGTCTCCTATTTCTTAGTCCCTACACATTCGAAATAATGTGAGCACCGTATGCGGTATCTAATACCCAAGTAGGACCATTATCTAATGTGAGGATATTGGTTGACAGTAATTCAATAACATAAATACCTGAAGTGTTGGAACTCAAAGTCCCATTCTTCTTGTCTTCCAGGTACTTGGGACAGTTTCTTTTCCAGTGTCCCTTAGCCTTACAGTGGAAACAATCATGGTCTGTAGCCACCCTTGGCTTCTCACCACCCTTAGGTTTTGCAACTTCCTTGCATTTCCCTTGGGTATTGTTCTTGTTCTTGGCTACATTCTTGAACCCTTTCCCTTTGTTGACATTAAGAACTTCCTTCTTGTTGTCCGTGGGAGTATTCTGCTCAGCAACTTTTAGCATACCATGGAGTTCATTCAGATTTTTCTTAATACCATGCATATGGTAGTTCATCCTGAATGAGGCAAAGCCATCATGTAAGGAGTGCAAGACGATATTTGTGGCCAACTCTTGGTCATATTGGGTGCCCAGTGTCTCCATACGGCTAAAAAGACCGATCATGTTAAACACATGGGGACCTACTGGCTTTCCCTTCACAAGCTTGCTATCCAGTATAGCCTTGTGAGTTTCATATCGTTCAATCCTTACTTGTTCCTGAAACAGCATTTTCAGGTTGGTGATGATAGTGTAGGCATCCTGGTGTTCAAACCTCTTTTGAAGGTCAGATTCCATGCTTGCTAGCATCAAACAAGTGACAGGTAACGAATCACTCCTTAACTGCATTTCTCTAACTATCTCGATCCTCATCCGATGAGGCATCAGTAATAGTAGGGATAGGGTTTGTTAGGACGTCCTCACGCCCTTCAAACCTGAGAACAATTCTCATATTCCTTTCCCAATCAAGAAAGTTTGCTCCATTCAATTTGTTTTTCTCAACTATTGAGCGCTGGGTGAAATTCAAGTTATCATTAAACATAATGCCTATATAAAGGGAAATGACATACAAATCAGTTTATGTTCGAAATGCAATTACTTAAAATTAAACACCTTTAATATAAGTAAATGTGCATTTTATTTGAAATGTTATCGTTCCTTGTGAATAAAATGATTTCAAGATCCTATTACAGACAAGACCCAGCGTACTTTTGCACTGCCTTGAGTCTTGTGTGTTCAAGGTAAGTAACAATTACTAATTATAACTCCTTATAATTCTTGGTTGATGTTCCACATCCAATGTAAAATCATCCTCATGCCTCAAGATCCAAAACTTTGCCTTTTGGTCTCTCGTCGGGTACAACCATATCAAGGTTTATGAACCCCCGTATAGATTCACCCTCATTAGCCCAAGATTATGGAAAGACACCCTCACTTTTGTGAAGCCCATCCAACCAAAAATCCAGAACTTAATGGGTTATGATATGGAAAGGCATTGTCCCAATTTACCTTAGGAACTTAAGTCTTTTATTTGTCTTTTATTTATAAGTGAAAAAATGCCATAAATAGAGACAATATAAAAACTTAGAATAAAGCATTCAAAATGTAATATTTGTGATCCTAGTATGACCCCTATGATGCAAAATTTTAAAGATCTAATCTTCACGGGTCTCCACCCTTGCACCCTTCATGGATCTCCATCCTCGAACTTCTTATGTCTTCTTCTTCTTGTTGTATTAATTAAAATATTTTCTAATAATCTAATTATTGAAAATAAATTACAAAAATACATAACGATACGCAGATCGTGTACAAAAAAACATAACGATGCGCAGATCGTATTTATGGGCCATACTAATCACCTTATGCAAACAATTTATATCATAATATAAAATCATACATAACAATATCTTAATTTAAATACAAATCCTTATATGGCATTAATCAATATTAATCATTAAATTGCATTTATTGGAAAATTTATATGATTGGAAATATATAGCCTCTTAGACCGGACCATGCCGAGTCATACTCGGGTTGGCCCATGTCGAGTCACACACGGCTTAACCTAGACCCGAACCCGGTTCGATTTGTATGGTGGTCGTTTGGCCTGCGGGTTGGCAACGAAAACTCCCAAAATCGAATCAGATCAGATCCAATTCGATTTTATGGTATGTAATTCCCTGTTATCAAAACATATAATTTAAATTGAACGATCATTTGAAGAAAAGCGATTGCATTGAGAACCACTTTCTCAATTATGTCTTACGTATGCCTTTTGTTGTGTCTCACCAAAAACAAAACACTTTTGCTCTACATCTTCTTACTTGAGTCAAACCCAAAAATGAAGAAAAAAAAAACACATTTTCATTTATTAGCAACCTCTTGCTAGTCCTTTGCCCTTTGTAACTCCAATCCCATTAATCTAAATTAATTAGGATTCACTTACTTAGGAAAGACCAAAGAATTATGCACAACAACAAATAATTTACATAATTATTTATTTCACAAATAAATAACATTGATTATTTATTTCTTAAATAAATAATATTTATCGTTACAATTTACATTAAACCAATCAATCAAAATCTAAATTTTGATATAGCAAAATAATCCATATCATATTTACCATTAATTTAAATCAAGATCCGCATCAAAAATTAACAATTAATCTATTGATCGTATCAATTTATGCAAGATGCTCTGATACCAATTGAAGGAAAATTAGATGTATAAAGCGGAAATTCAGATCATATCTAAACATCTAATTGTAGGATCTTCATGCATATTGATAGATCAATCATTTTTTAGAGGATACCTCTTAATGTGTGAACCGGATCTGAACGGGGAGGATTCGGAAGAGAATGAGAGCCCCACGTGTTGCTCCTCTAGTTGGTCCACACGAGCCCGATCTAGATCTCCTTTGTCTTCGACTGCTAGGACGAAGATAGAAAGGCCGCAATCAAATTGCGTTGGATGATATTTGTGAACCTCTGCACGTACAAAATCAACACTTGATCTCACGTACATTCCTACCGAAGAATTGGCAAACAAGCTTTGCTCCCTCCTCTTCATTCTTCATGTCAGAAAACCCATTTAAGAATTAAGAGTTTTGGAGGCCTTTTGTAACTTCCCTCACAAATGTGCCTTAATTCCCATAACTCCTTTGTAGGCTTTAATAGATATTAAGTTTTAATTAATTAGGAGGAGACTAACGACATTGTAGACATATATACATGTCTTTTGGTAACTCCTTTAATAAAATTACCTAATTATTTATTTCTTAAATAAATAATATCTATTAATAATAATATATAATATACATATATGTACATATTATTAATCAACCATCACCCTCGTTAATCTAGTCCGACAACTCAAAGTGTGTGACCTCATAGGACTCGTTTATAATAGTCATGGAATTAAACCATTTAACCCCATTAATCGTAATTGGCTTCTAGACTCCTAAAATAATCGGATTGTATATCTCTATCAATCGTCCTATCCCATGTTTAGTCGTTGCACATTTAATTCAAGGACACAATTCCTTCACTGCTTCGGTCGATGTGATACATCTCCTGGGGAACTTCCGGGTGCGGTGGTGGCCGCCTGCGTTAACAGTGGCTACTCTGATGACCAGGCAGAAATCTTCAGTCGAGAGAGAGAAAGATGAATAGGTGTGCAGTAGAAGGGGATGATCAATAGGCGGGGGTAAGTAAAGGATTTGGATTAATCTTCCGAAGATTTGACGCTAACCACCTGATAAGCTTCAACTTGAATAGCGTTGCATCGTAAGCGAACGGTGCGGTTGAAAGGGATTGATACGTGAGATCTTTCCCACGTATATCTGATTAATCCGCTCCACAATTTGCCCATCGCTCTAACTCTTTATACCCGAAATGGGTATTTATATGTGCTATAATATATATATTGCATATATTATAATAGATATAATTTGACAATACTGGGACACATATTAAATTGATTGAAATAAATAATTGCTAACGTTAGTAAAAATTTTATGTTATATTATATATTACAAGTGATTTTCACGAGTTAAAATAAATCGACTTGTTTTCACATAATATAATACAAAGAAGAAGAAAAAAATATTTATTTAAATTAGAAAAGAAATGCCCACAAATACTTTGGAGATATAATATAAAGAAAATATTACTATTTGAATTGTAGAAGAAATACCCAAAAATAATTTAGGGTATTTCAACTACATGGCATGCTTCAATGCTTATGAAACACCTAGTATGTCATACAACTATATGTAGGAGGGTGTGTCTGATCATTCTGAGTAAGTCCATAAAGGAACTTACCTGATAAGACGAACAACAAAGTGTATTGCAAGTAGAGTCCTCACAAGCAAACAATTCACTCAAGCAACTCAAACACAAGTACTTATCATAATAGTACGAAAGAAATAAGGCACAAGACTACTAGTCATACACACACTCAAGGACCAAGTCCTAAAACCGTTTCCAAAACCAATCCATCGTTCAACCATCTCAAACCATTCTCAAATCGTTCTCAAAGTGGAAATCTCAAAAGCTAACTCGTCCAATTATGCCAATTCTATAATACTCAAGTTCATCTCCGAGTTTAATTGTCCATCATTTAATCAAGTTTAAGGATCCCGACATTTGAAACAAAGCTTTCAAAATATTTTCCAAACATTCAATCCGACATTTCGAATTCCGTCAAATCCCCTTTTTAATATTAAAATAATTATTTTTATTCTAAAATCTCGTTATTAAATTAATATTCCAAAATCCCATTTTCTGAAAAAATCTTAAAATCAGATTCGATTAAAAAGGATCGGAATAAAAAATCAACAACGCAAGCCAAAGGGGGTCTAGGGGTGGCTCAACCAAGCCACTAGGGGGATTTTGCGGCGGCGAGAGGGCCGGTTGCGGCCGCGGAATCTCCCCAGGTACCCCGTGAGAAGGCACCTTCGCTGCCCATGACACAAGGATTTCATTGCGGTGAAAACCGCGGTCGGAGCCGCGAAAGACCTTCTTCTTCCTCTGGTTATGTTCTAACTCGCCGCGGCGACCATGGTTTTACCACGGCGATTTGAACCTAGATGCTCGTTTTTGCTTCAAATCACACTCGTTTTGCATCGATTTAAAACCATTTTAACTCAAACTTGTTTCAAAATATTTCTAATACAAAACCGACCTCAAAAAACAATGTAAGACTCAAACCTGGACGAGAGAGGAGAGCAGAAGAGAGATTACCTAGCCTCTTGGAAGCTTTCTTCAAAACTTGAAGGAGGTGAGTCCTTGGGCTCCGATTCAATGAGATCTTGCTACGACAAGGCATAGGAGTGTTAGATCTTGGTTAAAAGAGAACCTTTACGTAGATCTAGACCCAACACAAGAGGATGGAAGGTGGAGAGCTTACCTTGCTCAAAAACAGTAGAAAGAGAGGAAATGAGCTCGAATCCACTACACAAGGTGTTAGATCTGACATTTCTTGACTTGGAAGGTAGAGAAGAGTGTGAGGATCAAGCGAGAATAAATGAGGAAGAGAAAAGAGTTAAGATGAGGGAGAACGAGTTGATTTACCGAGCCAACGACGCGAATCTGGGCACCAGTCGCGACGGCAAAAAGGGGTCTCGTGGCCGCGAGTAAGAAATCTGGCTTCTGGGCTTAGGTTTCGCGGTCGTGACTCAAAACTCGCGAGCGTGACTTAGAACTCGCGGGCGCGACTTGGCTGCTCGCGGCGGCGAAAGATGGACATAAGGTGGTTTTTTAGTGGAAATTGCTTTTCGATTCCGATTTTTGGGTTATTTCTTTGAGATGAGGTCTTTTGGGAGGTGTTTTAGGGTGATTTTATGGGTGAGAAATAAGAAATGGAGAATGGAGAGTGAGGGGGATGGATTGAAGGGAGGAAAAGTGAGAACTTTGATTTTAGTGTTTTGATTTTTGAAAGAGATGATGAGATGAGAGAGAGAGAGGTTGGTGGCTCAGATTTTGATGTGGATTTTCTGAGAATTTCGGGCATGGGTGCATTCCATTTATAGTGGCTCCTTAGGGTTTAATGAGGGTAAAAATAAAATATTAATGGGTAGTGGGAAGAGGAGAGAGAATGAGTGAAAGAGAGGAGGGAGAGGGAGGCTGGCCCAAGGAGAGAGAGAGAGAGATCACACTCATCCAACCTTAAGTCTGACTATCTATCCCGAAATCCGATTCGAGTTTTAAATCCGTTTCAAATGACTCATAAGACTCTATGTTTGAAAATTCGAAAAATATAGCAAGATTTAGCTCAAAAATCTATCTTTTAAAACATGTCGGGATTGTTTTCAAAGACTTTTCATTTTTAGAAATCCACTCGGGGACGGGTTTTCCGAAACTTTTCAATTTTGGCAATTAAATACTTATTCAAAATTTCGGTCTTTACATGGACGCTCTTGGCGGTGGGTCAACCGCGGTTGACCATACCAAAATCCTCACCTTGTATAAAAAAACTTATAAATTAAGGAATACAATACTATTAAATACATTATTTTCATTACAACGAACCTACACTAAAGATTATAGGGTGTGATTTTTAAGTTATGTAACTTGTGCACCTTTGTTTTGTATGAAATTTAATTTTTTTTGGATTACTTAGCACATATTGTAATGTTTGGGATCAAATGCAAAAATAAAAAAAAATATTTTACAAACTTTTAATGGGCGACCATGTGAGCTATCCGACCTGCCCATATCACGGAATTGGACAAGGTAGTTGCCCAAAAACCGAGCCTAACCCAAGCCCAACCCACTAAAATGGGCTAAGGCCGTGTTCGGCAAGAGCTTAATTATAGGGGATTGTTGGGTTTTTTATAAAAAAAACAACAATCTCGGTGCTGGTGTTTGGTAAGGGATTGTTCGGGGTTGGCTTTTTAGGAGGTGGGGATTAATCAAGGTTATTTTTGGCCAATAATCCAACCCTTGTCCAGCAAGGTTGTCGGGGTTTTCAACTCCAACAATCCCTTTCCTGACTATCTTGCCCCTTGCCCAGCTTCGAACATGGCGTTAGAGGGAGATCCGGGGTTGGTACTTCTTCTTGGCCATGGGAGCTCGAAGGGCAAAATCTGGGTGAGAGATAGAGGGAGGGAGATCTAGGCGAGCCTCTACTTCTTCACCATGGGAGCTCAAAGCCGGCACCATGGGAGCTCGAATCCAGAGCCATGAGAGCTCGAAGACGGAGGGTGCTTCCATGGGAACTCGGGCCTGGTCTTCTATGGCGGTCGGGAAAGTGAAGGTGGACGGAGGTGAAGAGGAGCCCTTGGGGAGGAGGCGGCGAAGGGAGGATAGGGCAAGAAGGCGAGATATGAGCGCTGGAATTTGGAATGAGGATGAAGAAGAAGGTAGGAGGGAGGGGGCAATTTTGTCTTTTTGTAACAAATAACCCTAAAATAACCTTATACCCACCAAACACCCGATCGGAGTTATTTTAAAAAAAAATCTCAACCTCTTCTATCTCCATAACCCATACAATAAACTCCAACTCGTATAATCCCTTAAAAATAATCTTCATCCCTTAAAAAAGGAAAACTGACTAGGAATAATATGAACTATCGCCCGTGAACCAAAAATAATACGAACTTTAGAAACTACTATGCTTGATACAAACTATCACCTAATAAGCCAATTTTGACACGAACATCTTTCCAACTCAAATTCAAGCTATGTTGTTGACCTGGCAATCGGAAAATAAATTCTAGGCTCAAAATGTAATTAACACCCATTTAAAAAGGAAAATATAAAATTAAGTAAAATGCCCTTTACTGTTCATCTTCTCCCTACCTCTTCTTCAACCATGGCACACAGCCACAAAAACTCCACCACCACAACTTCTAGGTACCACCACCGCACCCAAGCAACCACACTACTAGTCCACCACCACTACAACCACTCCAAACCGCCACCACAAATGACAAATCTCCCCGATTTGAGACCCGCGATGACGATGAGGCCATTGCTTTGAACGCGAAGCCTAGATTCTAACTCCACCGATCAGCATCGCTTGGTCCTCCCCGAGCAACACCAGCGCAGTTAGATGCAAGCGACAAGATTGATTTCACATCCCTTTGCCAAGCCGTGAATCTAAACCGCAAAAACCCAAAATCCCATAAAATCAAGCATCCCCAAATGGGCAAATCCCATAAATCCCCAAATCCCCGAGCAATTTGGACTTTTGAGTGGTTGTGGACTAGTAGTGTGGTTACTTGGATGCAGTGGTGGTGCCCAGAAGTTGTGGTTTTGAGGTTTTGTACCATGGCGGAAGAGGTAGGAAGAAAATGAATAGTAAAGGGAACACATTTTTCTTAATTTTATATTTTTTACCTTAATTTGGTTTTAATTACATTTTGAGCCCATAATTTATTTTTCGATTGCCACGTCAACAATATGGCTTGAGTTTGGACCGGAAAGATGTTCGTATTAAAATTGGTTTATTAGGTGATAGTTCGTATCAAGCATAGTAATTTCTAAAGTTCGTATTATTTTTAGTTCACAAGCGATAGTCCGTATTATTCCTAGTCATTTTTCTCTTAAAAAATATCCGTTTGACAAACACGCCCTAAGAAATTCACATCGGCCCGACCCAAGCCTGCTCAGTCTGGCTGAAGCCCGCATCTAAATTTATCCTACTAAGGCCGTGTTTGGCGCTAGATGGAGATTATGGAGATTAACGAGCTGTTGGGAGATGTGAGGAGATGGAGATTAATTTGGTAGATTAATCCGGATGGTGGGGATGGAGATTATTTATGAGTAAAATCTCCGAAAGGTGTTTGGTAGGTGGTGGATGGTGGTGTATTTTATGAGATGTAAAAGACGTAAATGCCCCTGACTTTAAAACTCCATCAACACCCACGACAGGTCAGTTGGTGAAATTGTCGAGGTTGAACGAAGCTCTGAGTTCTGAACTCCGACTGGCGAGTGCGAGCTGAAGAAGCGCAGGTGGAGACGTTCCCCGGTCCTTGGTCGTACAGGCGGACTTCAGGCACCCCCCTCCTCAACCGGCGACTTTGTGGTCGCTTGGGTGCAGGGTCGCACTGTCCTTTCGCAGAGGACAGTAACCCGCCGGCGCATCTCTCGTTACCAGGTAAGCGTTCTTCTCCGATGAAGAGTGCATGTGTACCAATGGCCCGCTGTGACTACGTTTGTGTTAGGTTAGAAACGTAAATAGAGTGGCTGATTGAATTGGGCGGGGGGTGTGGGATTGAACGGGTAGCCGACAGTATGAGTCGAACCCTAGGGACGAAAGGGGATTCTGTCACCAGCGACGTGGAGCTGAAATTGGCTCGTCCCAGCTGACCTATTGAGATGTCGGATTGAGATCGAACACATTTCATGGCCAATTTGGGAGAAATTTAGATAGCTGGTTTGTCGGTGCACTTGGACTGAATGTGAGGAGACGTAGGGCATATGATAGTGAGATGCTATAGTTGCTAGGTTGCTGCTATTGGATGTAGATGACGAATTGATGGGTGGGGTAGAAAGGAAACTGGATACAGTACATGGTAGCATATAATGTTTACTACGTAGTCAATTAGAATGTCATGGTGTTTTCCTCTCAAGCATGTGAATTTGTTATGTTGTGATAAGTTTAGCTGCACGGGGTATCATACTCCAGTCTTCTCTTAGTTCGTCAAGATGACCATTCCATCATGTAGTTATGACATTTAGGTTTATGTAGAGTATATATATTGTTGATTGAATTTAAGTAATTTAACTGCTTCAAGGTATCCAATGATCGTATGTTGTAATCAATATGAAAGTGTATTTGGTGGAGAGGGGATAACAATGCCATAACGAGCTACTTAATTTACGGATGACAAAATGCAACTCAAGAGAATTATTTCTACACACCCTTCCTATGTACAAGCACACAGATGCACACCATCCAACATATGTCAAATTTTATATGATATGCAGCTTCATGTGCAGCAGAGTTGAGTTCAGCTTCCCATTGTGGTTGTTATGTGTTATGTGTTATATTCCACAGTTTTGTTACATTGCGTTGTTGATGTGAGGTAGTTGTACAATGATATGTGTTGAATATTGTTATTTGTGATATGTTGTTGCCCACGGGAAACGTCATATAGCAGCGACTTCGATCCATGGCATCTAGTGACAAACCCCCAGTGCCAGAAAAAGGCAAGAAGAGCCAGGCTGCGAAGGACCAGAAGTTTATATGGACTCCGACGATGCTGAAACAGTTTCTGGAGCTCCTTGTTGGTTATCAGCGAAAGTTCGGTCGCGATCAAGGGTTCAGCTGGGTTGTTTTGACAACCCAGTTCGAGGAACTCACAGGGCAGAAGTGTGGCGTCAACACACTTAAGAACAAGCACGCGACAATGAAGGAGAGGTGGAAGGCGTGGAAAGAGTTGAAGCACGGAGAGACCGGACTAGGATGGGACTACGAACGAGGTTGCATCGACGCTAGCGACGAGTGGTGGGAGCGAAAATGCCAGGTAAGAAGTAAACCGCTGTATGAAGTCATCCATTTGGACTCGTGTATGTGAATAGTCTTACTGTATATGGAACGTGAGTTTGTAGGAGAAGGAAGACTTCCGGAAGTTGAGGAACAAGTGCATTCCGCCGGACCTTGAAGAGGCTTGGGACCAGATTTACGGGGGCACCGTTGCGACCGGTCACCACTGCATCTCCCCGTCCATGGAACCCGCCCAAAGCCCCGTGCCTATGTCCGCGACGCCCGATGAAGGAACGTATGGACATCGACCACAACCCACTGCTGGAGATGTTGACTTAGGGGATGATGCTGATAACATTGACGAGTTCGACCTCCGTCGCTTTCCAGACCTCGTCAGAGGCGCTAGCCAGTCGAATCCGGTCCCTCCGGTGCAGCCAGCACCCACTGTAACCCCGGGACCTAGCACCTTCCCCACTCGGTCGGGGAAGCGTCAGGGTAGCTCGTCCGCTGCTCAATCTGGTAGGAAACGCAGCGCCAGAAGGTCGTCTGGGTCGGTTATGTTCGATAGGCAAATGGAGCTTGTCGAGGAAACTAGTGCACAGATCCTCAACTATGTACGCGCCGACAACGAGGCTTCTCGTACAGAAGCAAACCGGGAGGTTGAGGTTATGAAGGTCCTCGACCATCTTGTCGCCGAAGGCTTGATAGAGGATGAGAGTCCTTTGTTGATGTTCGCTATTGAATTATTGATCGCACCCGATCAGGCGAGGATGTTTCTTGCAATGACGAGGAGCGATGCGGTTAGGGTCTCTTGGTTGAAGTACCAGTTCAGCAAGAGGGTGGGTGGGGGGGTGTAGCAGACCTTGTGGAGTGGGTGTTCCATAGCAGTCAGGATGTCATTTACTGTGCTTTATGTTGCATTTTTAGACTTTTCAATATGATGCATCACACACCAAGTTGAAAATTGGTGATTAGGGTGGACGTTGGCGAACTTTCCTTGTTGTTTGCAGTTGAGTTGTAAAGCATTGCGTGCTTACGGTGGTACAGATTATGACACTATCTATTCTACATGCTTGTGCATTTGTCATGTATTGGTTTCATGTGTCTGTGCATATTATTACAATGTTGCACTTCAATGATCCACATACTATGGATAGTGGCTCAGCAGTGTATTTTATACTATGCAGTGTTGTATGATGGATTCCCTTTCGGATAGCGTGCGGAGGAAGAGAAGGCGAAAGAGAGCAGTGCTTGCACAATGGTTTCTCCTTCTACAAGTAATACGCAAATCATCGCACTACTTCAAGTACATACACAAGGTGCCCTGCTACACGTCGGAGTACACGGGCGAGAGGTGGATTCACGACATACTCGCCCATGAGACAGACCTTCGTTGTGTACAAGTCTTCCGAATGCCGAAACATGTATTCACATCTCTGTGTACGACTCTTGAACAGCGATACGGATTGCGGGGATCGACCAACATGACCGTCATGGAGAAGGTGGGGATATTCGTGAACACCATGGCCTGGGGGTCGTCATTGCGGGACTCATGCGAGCGTTTCCAACGATCAACTTCGACAATCAGCGATGCCATAACGGACGTGCTTGAATCACTAGTGGGCCGCCACAATGGGTGGAACGGACTAGCTCGAGACGTCATCAAGCCCGTGGATCCTACGTTCGCCGACGTCCCGAGGCAGATATCCGAGGACAGCCGATACAGTAGATACTTTCAGGTTCTTTACAGAGACGATAATGTTCTCATCAACTCGATCGGAAGTGTTTACATCGGTTACCCTTCATGCAGGGGTGCATAGGAGCTCTCGATGGAACACACATCGAAGCGTGCATTCCACGGGAACAGCAACTTCCATACAGGGGACGAAAGGGCATTACAACATTCAATGTCCTCGCGGTATGTGACTTCGACTTGAACTTCACGTTCGTTTCAGCGGGTTGGGAGGGAAGCGCCCACGACGCCCGTGTCCTAGACCACGCCATCTCAACCCCGGGCATGAATTTCCCTCACCCGCCTCCAGGACGCTATTATTTATGCGACAAAGGTTATCCGGAGAGACCGGGATACATGATCCCGTACACAAAGACGAAATACCACAGGGCTTCATTTGTAGAAGAACCGGCCGACAACGAGAAGGAAGCTTTCAACCAAAGACACTCGTCCTTGCGGGGGGCTGTTGAGCGCACATTTGGTATCTTCAAAGGCGTGTGGAAGATCACGAAACCAATGCACAAGTACCCGGTCGACAAACAGGTGGACATCATAATCGCTTGTGTTGTGTTGCATAACTTCATTCGACAAGCCAGTGGGGCCGGCGAGGTAGTCGACGACACAATGGATGACATATTTGTCGAGCCCGTTGGAGATGGCGGCCCGGAAGACGGTGTCGATGGCGACGTTGCCAGTGACGATGATGAGCTCCTCCACTCATCCAGCGACGACGAAGATCATGAGCGACAGGGGATGCAAGGGCTGCGGGACCACATTGCCAGACTGATTTGGGCCGACAGGCGCCGCCCGCGGTAGTTGGCATCAATGCACACTCCCCAATCGTTGTGGTCATGCCTTGGTCGAGACCCTATAATACGTACACGCAAGCGGATAAATGGGTGAACGTTCTTCTATTATGTATTCATCCTACCTCTTCACTTGGGACGAAGAAATACGTAATGCGTTGTTGTAGATTAATGAAGGTGTTCAACGTCGGAGCATCGTACGAACTTAACAACAAGCACACAAACCGTCAAACATGAAACGACACGGTTGAAATAAATAGCATGCGAATAAGTTATGTTACACAGGGCGAGCCAACCATGGCAACAGTTCGTAAGGGCACTAACGTCAGTGAAAAATGTCGCTGTAGCGACAAGCCCTCGACGTCAAAAAATCATACACCCCCCAGCCTACAAGCACCCAAAATACAACCTGGTGGGGGGGGGGGGTCTGGATGTCAACGACACTGCCTACGAATCTCCGAAGAGCTTACGTTAGCTACTTACATACGCGAAGTCTACATAATCGCGGTCTACTTACAAAAAAAAGCCATCGGAGCCGGTCCAGTCTACCTAACGGTTCACCATGGCAGCTACTGCGACTGCTGTCATTACTAGAACCATCCACTTCGTAGCGTCCTCCCGGGCCCTAGAAGCGACAAGGTCATCCCAGAGGGAGCACGCATGGGACGAGAGGCTCGCCAGACGTTCTGCCATCTCGTCATTCAGCGCATTCACCCTCTGTATCTCCTCCCCCTTTCGTTGTGCGTCAGCCTCCGCTGCAAACAGGCGTGCTGTGAGCTCCATGGCGATCTCCTCTAGCTGTTGGATACGGGGATCCTCGGGAGGAGCTGGAAGGACAGGAGGGATCTCCTGAAGGGGTGGACGGTTCTCTTCGTCGGATCCCCGTCTAGCGTAACTCGCCTCGGCCTCGTCTTGCATCTCCTGTCATGTTCGTCGCAGTTAGTGTACTGTGAAGGAAAGCACTCGTACACAATAACACAAGCAAGTCTAAGTACTTATGCGTAGAGGGAAGGGTCATACCTGCTCCCACCAAGGCGGAATCCTCTCCTCTCCCCCGATCCAGGGGTACTTCTCCGGGCATCCACTGGGCCAGCTACCTGACGAAGACATGGTCGTACCTGCAGAAGTATCACATACCCTAGGTAGTCAGCATTCTAGAAAGCAATTTACAACACACTAAACACTGCATTGACACATGTAAAGTATAACTTCATTTAAACACTGCATTGACACATTTGATTTTCACCTAGGATATAAGCTGCACACTTGTGCAGTACATTGAAACCAAAAGCACTTGTGCAGCACTGCATTGACACATGTATTATCCTTTGTAACTTCCTGAACAGTACAACTTCATTTACAACACACCTAACACTACAGTCGAAAATTCATAAGTTAGGAAATTTGCTTTCTCTTCTAGTAAGTTAACAAAGGCAACAAAGTTCTAGTAAGTTAGCAAAGTTAACAAATGTCATTATGTCATTTCACTTGTAGTAAGTTAACAAAGTTCCTACAAGTTTAAGTCGTTTACTGTATCTCAACAAAGTGTCATTCCTTACAATAACCTACTATGATTTTCACCTACGAAATAAGCTGCACATTTGTGCAGTACAATGAAACCAAAAGCACTTGTGCAGCACTTGTGAAGTACAATGAAACCAAAAGCAACATCTTCCTACACCATATCACCACTGTCCATGAATCTGCAATCCCAACATATAGCCCAGATATTCAGTCCATTTTAATTTAGAAATCAGTGTAACTGTCATTGAACACCCTAACAAATTCAGTCTACCTCTATGAAGTTAATCTCGTGTCTATTTTCATATCTTGATGCAACTTCTACTATCTTCAATGACCTTCCCAGTCACTGTAATCAACTGCACATACCAACCTCCTTCTAGCTAGTACTCACTCACAGAGAATGGCAAAAATGGGGCTACTACATGGCAACAATAGGAAGCTCTTATGACCACTTACATATGCCAGTACATGTGCACAAACAATAACAACACAATCACCAACTGCAGCTACCATTCTACCAATGTCGGAGGCCAAGGTGTACTCACACCAGCTGTTGTATGAGTAGATATACTACCACCAACAACTGACATGGGGCTGCTATATGTGAACTCACACCAGCTGCTATGAACAACTAGCTCAAACCCTACTTATGCCATTTCAACATTGACAAAACAAAAAAATCACCAAGCAGTGACAACATAGACTCTACCGCAGACACGCATTATTTGATCTCCAACAACACAAACCATACCCTAACCCCAAAACATGCAATCACACATGGAGGCTGACCAACTGAAAAAAGGGGGATTGACAGAGGGTGCAAAACAATTTGGGGGATTCCACTATATGGGCGATTCTGCGGATGTTCATCAGCCCTGGAATGCGCAAACCGAGGACTTCAACAAAAAAGGGGTGCTTTCAAGTTCACCACCCAACAATGGCGCCTCTCCCGTCGACGGACTTCGCCCATTGAAGGGGTCCGCCGGCATCTCCGCCCGAATCGGCCGGAAATACGCCGAATCTAGGGTTTCAAGATACCCCAGCAATCGGAGGACGGGGATGCGCCCATTGCGCACCTACTGACGGCCGACGGGGCTGCGCTCTTACCCCTTTCTAAGGGTTTCACCAACACCCAGCCATCGGACATGAGGGCTGTCCTCAACGCTGCGGAGTCGATTTCCGGCGCCTCCATCAGATCCCCACCCCCCGGCGACTAGAGTAGAAGATAGAAGCTAACCTCTGTGTCGGCGATTGCGATGGACGTCCGTCGGCGCTCGTTCTGCAGCTCCTCTCTCCGCTTGCACAAATCGGCGTGGTGAATGGAGAAGGGTAGTATAGGAGATTGTATATAAACCGATCCACACAATCTCCCCACAATCCTCACAATCTCCATGATAGGGGATTCTGAAACAATCTACCATAATACCCACAATCTCCTTCCCAAGATCTCCCACCATCTCTCTCCGAACACCACTGCTGGAGATTGTTTTTTGTGTTAATCCCCTCACATCTCCTAAAATACATCAAAATGAGGCGCCGAACACGGCCTAAGCAAATGGAGGATTACTGGGTATAGGGACAACATAGCAGGGTATACTTGAGTACTATACGGGGGATTGCTCTATGCTCACTGGCACTGCTGTGCAAGATTCAACCAAGCACTCCATCATCTCCCTCTTCTCGCATCTGGAATCTCCTTCAACTTCCATCACCTCTTCACTCCCACTATTGTCTCCTCAACCAACCCCAAATCACTCTGAACCGACCTCCAATTCGAATCCCTCACTCCCCAAAACTCCCGCTCCAGATCTGGGCGAATCCACCATCGCCAACCGGGAATGGCTTCCTCGGAAGCCGATTCCCGCCTCAAGCTAGTCCTCCTCCCCTCCCTCGACAAGATCATCAAGAACGGCTCCTGGCGCAAGCACTCCAAGCTCGTCCATGAATGCAAATCCCTCCTCGATTCCCTCCAGAACGGCTCTCCGCTTCCCTCCGATCCCGATTCCGATCCCGATCCCCCCATTCCCGGCCCCCTCAACGACTTCTCCCTCTCCCACTCCCAGCTCCTCCTCAGCCCCTTCCTCAACGCTTGCGCCTCCGCCAACCTCAAGATCGCCGAACCCGCTCTCGACTGCCTCCAGAAGCTCGTCGCTCATGGCTACCTCCGCGGCGAGGCCGATCCTACGGGCTCCGCTCCCGAAGCTAAGCTCCTATCTAGGTTGATTGAATCCGTCTGCAAGTGTACTGAGATCGGGGATGAAGGCTTGGAGCTGCTTGTTCTCAAGACGCTTTTGTCGGCGGTTACTTCATCGAGCTTGCGAATCCATGGGGATTGTCTCTTGCTGATTGTCAGGACTTGCTATGATATCTATCTTGACAGTAAGAATGTGGTGAATCAGACTACGGCCAAGGCGTCTCTGATCCAGATGCTGGTGATTGTGTTCCGGCGGATGGAGGCCGATTCTTCTACTGTGCCAGTGCAGCCCATTGTGGTGGCTGAGCTCATGGAGCCGGTGGAGAAGTCCGAGGCGGATCAAGGTATGACGCAATTTGTGCAGGGGTTTATAACCAAGATCATTCAGGACATTGATGTGGTGTTGAATCCTTCGGCCTTTTCTGGGAAGCCTGTAGATGATGGTGGGGCTCATGATGGGGCGTTCGAGACTAGGGTTGATGCCACTGTGGAAGGGACTAATCCTGCTGATTTGTTGGATTCCACTGATAAGGATATGTTGGATGCTAAGTACTGGGAGATCAGTATGTATAAGACTGCTCTGGAGGATAGGAAGGGGGAGTTGGCCGACGGGGAGGCTGAGAGGGAGGAGGACTTGGAAGTGCAGATTGGTAACAAGCTGAGGAGGGATGCGTTTTTGGTGTTTAGAGCTCTTTGTAAGCTGTCAATGAAGACGCTGCCCAAGGATGCACTATCTGATCCGCAGTTGATGAAGGGGAAGATTTTAGCTCTGGAGCTTTTGAAAATTTTGTTGGAGAATGCTGGGGCAATCTTTAGGACCAGTGATAGGTAAGTTTTCGGATCTTATTTTGCTATTGTTAGCCAGTAAGCTTTACTTCTGGAATAGTGGAATGCTATGTGGTGCTTGTTGGACTTGGAGCTTAAGGTGAAGTGAAATATGCCTCTAGGATGGCTGCACTTATAATTTATTGGTCGAAAATAAGTGCTACTTTTTATGAGTTATAGGTAGACTTAAGCTTTGATACTATCTTTACAATTGTATTACCTACCAAAGAGTGTATTCCAAATTGAGAAGGTCAGAAGTGAGGTTCATGTAAACCCATTTCACTTAGTTTCAAGATCACCCCCTCAGCATCCAATGAGGGGACTTTGCTAACATCTGAGGCTCATCTATATTATGTTTTCTTCCGGAGTAATGGATTAAAACGAGTTTTGAAAATTAGAGAAAATGGAATTGAAAAATATAATAACACTTTGCAGTTCTTTAGATCCTTTGGCCAAAAAGTACATTAAATCTCAACCTCAGACCAATTTCAGTGGCTAGCTTCATCAGAATCCCCACAAATGTGATTTCTGATATCTTCTTGTCCCTGACTGGTTTCCAGATTTTATTTTTATACCGTAACCAGTGCATGCTTGCATTTTTCAGTTCAGAAATAATTCTTGTTATTTATCTTGAACTCTCATATGTTTTAATGCGTCATGGTCATCTTCTGCTTGCATGCTTGTGGCTTCATGTCAAGAGTGGGTCATCAAAATATGGATATTTATCTATTATTTTTACATTTGAAATTTATGTTGCATAGGCATCCTTGATATTTTGTTTGGATTACCTGAACTATTTTATCTTTAGAACATGTACAGTTTTCAAAAAAGAATATAATATTGTATTTGGTGGAAATATGATAGTGTTACTTTTCTTGTAAGTTGTGTTAGGCAGACTTCAAGCCTCCCAAGTCTACTTTTAGACATAATTATTACTATATTTTCTAGGTATTAGATGCAATTACTCCTTGTACTTTCAAATTGTAAGCTTAGACTTCCTTACTCTCTTGTATTTATTTGGGTTTCTCCCTTTGTAATGCACTCAAAAATATTATCTCTCGGTAGGTTTTTCCTAAGCTTTTTTCCCCTTTCCATTGTTGAATCCCTTTAAGTTATGTAGGTTTCTTTTTTCAGCCTTCATGGCTAAGAAAGTTAACCTTTCACCGGCCTCCTTTGCTGGGAAAGATATGCCTGAATAGCTAAACTTGTTTGTCTTCTTCCTCATCAGTCCAGACATATGTTTTTCAGCCTTCATTGCTGAAAAGCTTCAACCTTTCCTCTCTCCAGCCTTCATTGCTGAATCTGTTTTCTCAGCCTTCATTGCCGAAACTTTCTGGTTTCTCAAGCCTTCATTACTGAGAACCTTTTCCTGTTTTGTCAGCCTTCATTGCTGGAAAATATCTTCTGTTTTCAGCCTTCATTGCTGAAATTACTTTGTTGTTTCTCATTCCTTCATTGCTGAGACTTTAAACCTTGGGAAATTGGGTTTTCTTCAACTCAAAACTTTCATCTTCCTTAAGCTATGAGCGGGTATCAAGGACTAGTTTAGGTCCCAAAAACCTCTGGTTCAGAGAACACAATTGCAAGCAGCACTTTCAAATATTCGTGGTAGATGGACACTTCATCCAAACAAAAATCCAAGGTGGATCTTCAAGATAACTCTCACATACCAACACAACAACTTACAGATTTGTTGACCAAAAGTCTTAATTGGAGATGATTTTAAGAGCTTATTCCAAGCTGGATTTCTAAAGAGCTAATTCCAAGCTGGATTTGTAAGATCTTTTCAAACCCAGCTTGAGGGGTAGTGTTGGAAATTTGATAGTGTTACTTTTCTGTTAAGTTGTGTTAGGCAGACTACAAGCATCCCTAGTTTACTTTTAGACATAATTATCATGTTTTCTAGGTATTAGATGCAATTACTCCTTGTACTTTCAGATTGTAACCCTTAGACATCTTTAATGGTGGTACTCCAAGTACCATAATAATTAAAAAAAGGAAATGTAAGAAAAAAATCAGATTTTTAAAGAACCCAAAAAGAAAAGTGAGCTCAAGTATCATGCATATGATACTCAATATGACACAATACCATAGAATATCACCCAATCAAACATTAACAGTGGGTCCCATTTGATTTTTACTTACAAAAAAAAATTTGCAAAAATCAATTTTGATGCAAAAAGGGAAATAAGATACTCATGCCAAGTACCATGGTTGTGGAGTACCAAATATTAAAATGAGGTGAATGAGAGAGAAATGGCAAAAAGCAAGTTATAGTACTCATGCTAAGTACCATGGTTAAAGATGCTCTTTCCTACTCTCTTGTATTTATTCCGAGTTTCTCCCTTTGTAATGCACTCAGAAATATTATATCTCGGTAAAACTAACAGTATTCTCTCTCTGTACTGTTGAAGCAGATTTTTAGGGGCTATCAAGCAGTACTTGTGCTTATCATTGCTGAAGAACAGTGCATCAACCTTGATGATTGTGTTCCAGCTCTCATGCTCTATTTTTATGAGCCTGGTTTCAAGGTTTAGGGCTGGACTGAAGGCAGAGATTGGCGTGTTCTTTCCAATGATAGTTCTTAGAGTTCTGGAAAATGTTGCACAACCGAATTTTCCACAGAAGATGATAGTCCTGCGATTCCTAGAGAAGCTTTGTGATGACTCACAAATTTTGGTGGACATTTTTATTAATTATGACTGTGATGTCAATTCTTCTAATATATTTGAAAGGTTGGTAAACCATCACAGTTTCCTTACAATATGTCAATGGAACGATCACCAGTTGAATTGATAAAATCTCATATTTCACTATCAAGTCTTGATAGTTATTTAACTTTCAAAGCTAAGAGTGTGTCCTTTTGTTATATTATGCAGAATGGTGAATGGTCTTCTTAAGACTGCTCAGGGTGTCCCTCCTGGTGTCATAACCACAATGTTGCCTCCTCAGGAAGGAGTGATGAAGCTTGAAGCAATGAAATGCTTAGTTGCCATTTTAAAATCAATGGGAGATTGGGCCAACAAACAACTACGCATCCCAGATCCTCATTCGACTAAGAAGTTTGAAGTAGCTGATATTAATCAAGAATCTGGTGCTCCTCCATTGGTTAATGGCAATGGTGATGAACATCCAGAAGGATCTAATGGCCATTCTGAAGCTTCAACTGATATATCTGATGTTCAAACGATTGAACAAAGGCGGGCTTACAAACTCGAGCTTCAGGTAACAAGCAAAAGAGTGATTTAAATGGTAAGTCCCATGCTATCTTGTTTTACTGGATTTTCTTTTGAGTAACGTAATCTACTATTTGTGGCAGGCAGGTATTTCCTTGTTCAATAGGAAACCTAAGAAAGGAATTGAGTTTCTTATACATGCGAACAAAGTGGGCAACTCACCAGAGGAAATAGCTGCTTTTCTGAAGGATGCTTCTGGTTTAAATAAGACTATGATTGGTGATTATCTAGGGGAAAGAGAAGAATTGTCATTGAAAGTGATGCATGCATACGTGGATTCCTTTGACTTTCAAGGTATACAATTCGATGAAGCCATCAGGGTTTTTCTAGAAGGATTTAGATTGCCTGGTGAAGCGCAGAAGATTGATCGTATTATGGAAAAATTTGCTGAGCGCTTCTTGAAGTGCAATCCAAAGGCTTTCTCCAGTGCCGACACAGCTTATGTTCTTGCTTATTCTGTTATCATGCTCAACACTGATGCACATAATCATATGGTTAAGACTAAGGTATAGTTATCTTATTTGTATTCCCCATTCTTCTTAAACATGGAAGTTAGAACTTCCTGGTCAAACCTCCAATTAGTGTTATTTCTTTGGTGCCTCATTTTGCAGATGTCAGCTGAAGATTTTATAAGAAACAACCGTGGTATTGATGATGGTAAGGATCTGCCAGAAGAGTACATGAGATCATTATACGAGCGGATAACAAGACATGAAATTAAAATGAAAGAAGATGGGATCGCTCCTCAACAAAGGCTATCCGTGAACTCTAACAAAATACTAGGCTTGGATGCTATCTTGAATATCGTTATCCGGAAACGTGAAGAAGATTACATGGAGACAAGTGATCATCTTATCAATCGTATGCAACAACAGTTCAAGGAAAAAGCTCGCAAGTCCGAGTAAGATTGATTGATTGCCTTTACTTTTTACTCCTTTCTCTACTTGCAATTTCTGCCATACATGTATATTATTTTTTAATGGTTGGGGCTGTTATGAGCTTATTATTTTCAAATGATTTTATTGTAGAATTTTTCATTTAATTAAAACTAGTTTTACTATCCGCCCGTTGTGCGGTTTTTTAATAAACAAAATGATGTTTAATTTATATTTTGTTTTTGAAATTTAAAGATTATAATAGATAATAGATTGGTTGAAATCTTTGGATCTTTTAATAACAATAAAGTAAATTAAGAGTATGTTTAGTTCAAATTAATATACAACATATTATATATATAATAGATGAATAAATTATGTTTGATTGAAATTAATATACTTAAAATTTTCTTAAATAAATAAATCAAAACCTTGGAAATTATTTAAGATAAAAATAAAAAGTACACAAAATTATAGAATACTATCAACATATCTATCAAATTATTTTATAATTTTTATTAATAATATTTAGGCGACAATCAGTCATGGATCATTTTTTAGTTTTCCTTATAATAATGTTTATTTTAATATAAATGTAAGTTTAGGAGATTAAGTAAATGCGGTATTTGAATGGATGATTCATCATAAATAATCTGATTATTTTTTATAGAATCTTTTGTTATTTCACTCGAATCATCCCTCAATCTAATTTTTTGTTTCTTTTGGGACCTTTAGAAACAATAATTTTGTTCTTTCTTTAACACTTTTAAAACTCGAAAACTCCATTTTTGGAGTTTTTTCAATGGGGTCTAAAATAATAACAAATAAAAGATGACACATAAGAAAAGATGGTCAAGGATGTGTGAATAGTATTCAAAAGTCATCGGTTCAAATCCCGGATGACCACTCTTTATTTACCAAATTCAAGGAATATCTATGGTTTTTTTTATAACCCATCGATGGTTTATTTGATGGTAATTAAAATACCGTATGGTTTATTTGATGGCAATTAAGTAAATGCGGTATTTTTTTATAACCCATCGTGTGAAGAGGCATTAGGCATGTTCCCAACCATCAATAATCTAATTTGTTACAACCCACCCATCGATGGTTTATTTTAACACACGGAGTATAATTTATGGTTTTATTTTATCAATTAAAAGTTATATCAAATTTATGGAGTATAAGATTGTTTAGTTTATCAAAATTCATTAGATTTATTTAAAAAAGTAAAAAAAATTATCAAAATGTAAGTAATCAAGATAAGATAAAATTTTGTTATTTAAATTATGAAAATAGAATTAAGTTTTATACGCATAGGATAATAGATTAGATCGTTCAATGACATGGCTTAAATTTATTGGATATTCATTAATTGACGTGTTAAAAAAATTCAACCATATTTTACCAGAGAACGACACGTAAGCGAATTGCAGCAGAGCCCGCCACATAGGATTTCCACGTCTCTGTTTTAGTATTATATATTGATAATTTAACAATAGAGGAAATTGTTTCAGTTGATGGTTTATTCTTGGCCATTGATGTTCCTTCCTTCCCTTGGGCCTTGGAAGGACTTCTATTTGGAACTGTACAGATATAACAAATTAAAATGGAACTTGTACCGAAACACGGTTGCGACAGTTTTATTTTTGAGAAAATTATTTTTCTTTCCTTTTTCCCATTGACCTCAAAATGATGAATGAATCCTCACCTCTCGTTTTTGTTTCCCTTCTCAAGGTTGATAGGTTGTATGTATTAGTCTAAATATCATTTACAGGGCTTTATATGTTTAACTGGGATATAGACTATAATAGATTGCAGTAAACCAGTCTTTGTGATGTGCAAGTTCACTAATTAATGCATAGCCTATGTTTCCATGGGCTTTGACTCTAGTTGGGCCATCTAGTCCCATCCTAGTTGACCCATCAAAGTGTGCAGATTGGTTTTTAGCTGTCATCCTTTAAATAGGGGATACTGAAATTATTTTTTCTCACTTAACTAGAAACTTTAGGCTTCTTGATCTGTTGTTAAATTTTGAAATTAGTTTTGTTGAACATATTGATCCATTGTTAAATTTTGAAATTATTTTTGTTGAACATATAACACATGAATTTACTAAATACTACAACAACAACAACAACCCCGTGTATCCCGCAATGAAGAGGGTCCGAGGGGCCGGATGTACGCACCCTTTCCCCTATTTGACCAAGAGAGTGTTTCCAATAGAACTAGGTAAGTGCATGGTAGCCAAATAGAGATTTAAGGGAAAATTAGGCAAAGGAGACAGATGGGAAAAGTAGAGAGAGCATAAACAAATGGAGATGAGAGCAGAAAAGAAGCGGTAAACATAAATGCTAAACATCAATGGATCGAATGCTCCCTCTCCTATGGTCTCGATCCATGATCATAACTTCCGTGCGTGCCAAGAGAGTAAGGTCTTGACGAATGACCTCCTTCCAACTTTTCTTTAGTCTATCTCTACCCCTTCGAAAATCTCCTAGTGCCACCTTTTGATTCAGCTTCTCTATCTCCGACACCTTTTGATTCAGCTTGCAAGTACCTTTCCCGCTTCTCTTTCTCCCTGTATGTTTGCTGTTATGTTGCATGTTTTTTCCCTTTGACATTGTTTACAATATCTTGCAATTTGTAGGTCAGCTTATTATGCAGCAACAGATGTTGTAATCCTTAGATTCATGGTTGAGGCTTGCTGGGCTCCCATGTTGGCTGCATTCAGTGTTCCACTTGATCAAAGTGATGATGAAGTGATTATAACTCTGTGTCTTGATGGGTTCTGTTCTGCAATACACGTCACTTCTGTGATGTCCATGAAGACACACAGAGATGCTTTTGTCACTTCACTAGCAAAATTTACTTCACTTCATTCACCATCTGACATCAAACAGAGAAACATTGATGCAATCAGGGTGAGTAGTTTCCAGGTTCTGTTCCAATCACAACTCCATGTCCATCCTAGATTAAATGTAGTCTCTTGTTCTTGATTGTTTAAAGCAATTCCCGTTCTACAGGCAATAGTCATGATTGCAGATGAAGATGGAAATTATTTGCAAGAAGCGTGGGAGCATATACTAACATGTGTTTCTCGTTTTGAGCATTTACACCTCTTGGGTGAAGGAGCTCCTCCCGATGCGACCTTCTTTGCTGCACCCCAGAATGAGACAGAGAAGTCAAGACAAGCCAAATCAACTGTTCTTCCTGTTCTAAAGAAGGGGCCAGGGAAAATTCAGTATGCCGCTGCTGCTGTGCGAAGGGGTTCTTATGATAGTGCTAGTATTGGAGGGAGTGTGTCAGGGATGGCTACATCTGAAGAGATGAATAGTTTAGTCTCAAATCTAAATATGCTTGACCAAGTTGGAAGCGGCGAAATGAATCGCATATTTACACGAAGTCAGAAGTTAAATAGTGAGGCAATAATTGACTTTGTTGAGGCCCTGTGCAAGGTCTCTATGGAGGAGCTGCGATCCACTTCTGATCCACGTGTTTTCAGCCTCACAAAGATTGTTGAGATCGCGTACGGACACTCCTAAAATTATTTGTTATTTGATTGTGTTCTTGAAGCATTATTGATTTTTATCGTTCGATTTCTCTTTTTGATAATTATTGTTACAGGCACTATAACATGAATCGCATCAGGCTGGTATGGTCAAGCATCTGGCATGTGCTTTCTGACTTCTTCATAACCATTGGCTGTTCCGAGAATTTGTCAATTGCTATCTTCGCAATGGACTCTTTACGTCAGTTATCTATGAAATTTCTGGAACGTGAGGAGTTGGCTAATTACAATTTCCAAAATCAATTTATGAAGCCTTTTGTTATTGTGATGAGGAGGAGCAGTGCTGTTGAAATCAGAGAACTGATAATTAGATGTGTTTCTCAAATGGTGTTGTCCAAAGTGAACAATGTGAAGTCAGGGTGGAAGAGCATGTTCATGGTATTTGATTCTCCTCCTATGTCTTCTCCCTTATTCTAGGAATAACTTCTGATCCTTAAATCCTCAATTGTAGCATTTTGCTTTTATATTAATTTGTGGGAATGTGTTCAAGTAAAATATGGTCAATGCTTTACTGTTTAAGGTATCGCTGTTTGCTTGCTGGCTACTGTGCATAAATGATTCTGTACCAAAGAGGAGTTTATATACTTGCCCTCAACTCCTTTTTCAATCAGATACATGATCTCTCTCTCTCTCTCTCTCTCTCTCTCTCTCTCTCTCTCTGTTATTCAATAGGAAAAAATCATCAATTTGATCACTGTATTCACCCACTGTGAATCTGACACCTGCTTTTCCTTGATTAAAGTGTACACATTTTCATGTCTCACGCCATGATTAGCACATAGCCGGACACCGACACTCTGGATAATTTTGTTTATGTATCCCTTGCTCTTGTATCTCACTACACAAGGTGAATTATTATTTTGGAATCAGATTGCAAGCCTTTTTTGTTATGTTGGTTTGTAGTGAGTTGGTTTACAATGTTTAGCAATAGACTTCTACATGAGATAGGAAGAATGGTTGAGGTAGCACTCAAGGTTTGAAGCTGAAACGGGAAGGATGGACTTTAAGGTGTTTAATGGTGAAAGTGGCGGCACGTCATTTATGACAATGGTGACTAGATGACTGTTGGATGTTTGTTTTGTGATCATTGTGTGTGAACGTTAGGAAAATATACTTTAACCCAAGAATTTCCATGGGCAACTTGTTGTATAACTCTAGTTCTGTGCCATAACCAGGATTATTTCTGCAAGATGTGGAGTCTAATCGAGGGAGTGTTTTCACATGAATAACTGATTTTAAAATTTTAATAGAATATTCACTTATCATCTGAAGTTTGTTCTTCCATCTGGCTGAATTTCTTATTACTAAATTTATGTCATCAGGTCTTCACAACAGCAGCATATGATGATCACAAGAACATAGTCCTCTTGGCGTTTGAGATAATGGAGAAGATTGTTCGAGATTACTTCCCGCACATCACCGAGACTGAGACAAACACCTTCACTGATTGTGTGAATTGTCTCGTTGCATTTACGAATAGCCGATTTAACAGAGACATCAGTCTTCGTGCCATTGGCTTTCTTCGTTTTTGTGCGGAAAAGCTTGCAGAAGGTGATTTTGGATCGTCGGAAAGGAAGGAGAAGGAAGGTTCTGGAAGTATCTCTCCTCTGCCATCTCCAACAGTAAAAGATGCAAAGCTTGAAAATGGGGAGCTGCATGAGAAAGATGATCATCTGTATTTATGGTTTCCTTTGTTGGCTGGTAAGATAAATATCAAGCCTGTCTTTTTTAGATAGCTCTAAAATCAATAGAAACTGAAGTACATAAAAGGCCAAAAAGGGTTCCCACAGAAAAGCCTGCAACATGAACCAAACCAAGGCTAAAGGGATTTCTTTCCATTTAAAACTTAGTGTTGTTATCAAAGAGAGGTCGGAGAATTTAAGTGTTGATGTTTTTGGTTATGCAGGCCTGTCTGAGCTTAGCTTTGATCCTGTACTTGAAATCCGAGAAAGTGCTTTGCAAGTTTTGTTCGACACCTTAAGGAACCATGGACATTTGTTTTCCTTGCCGTTGTGGGAACGTGTGTTCGAATCCGTCTTATTTCGTATCTTTGATTACGTTCGGCATGCTGTTGACCCTGCAGGAGAAAATTTCTCTGGACAGGGTGCCAGTTCTGATATACCTGAATTTTATGAAGACTCGTGGCTTTATGGCACCTGCACCTTATCTCTCGATTTAGTCGTAGATCTCTTTATTAAGTTCTATTCCACCGTTTGCCCTCTTCTCAAGAAAGTGCTGATGCTCTTGGTAAGTTTCATCAAACGCCCTCACCAGAGTCTTGCAGGAATCGGCATTGCTGCATTTGTTCGACTTGTTAGCAATGCTGGAAATTTGTTTTCTGATGAGAAATGGCTCGAGGTGGTTTTGTCACTTAAAGAAGCAACCACTGGAACCCTCCCTGATTTTTCCTTTATTTCTGGGGAAGATGGTCTGATCATGAGCAATGAAGAATCGGTGAGTAGACAAACTCCTGCTGAGTCTACCGAGTCAAGTGCGACAGAAGTTGACCCGGAGAGTACGACTAAACAGCTGTATTCGTCTCTATCTGATGCCAGGATCCGATGTGCAGTACAGCTCTTAATTGCTCAGGTAAATCTATGTTTCTTTTGTTTTATTTTACTATGCATGTTAAGCTGCTCACTCGTTGAATTTAGCCTCGTCCTAAATTCCTCATGCCATCCTTGCTCTCCTGTTATTGTTTCAAAATCTGTCCGGCCATCTATTTGGTCATTCAGTGGATGTTAAAAGGCTAACGAGAGATCAGTGTGTCTGCATACTTTGCCACTTTTGCCAGCACTTGTGCTAGGTAAGAGGTATCAGGTATTTAATAGAAAAATTAATCAAGGGATTGAAAATGACAAAAGAAAAACATTAATGTTGTTAACCAAAAATGATTAGGGACCCGAATAGGACAAAGGTAGAAAGCCTAAGAAAGGCTGTGGATTGCAGTTGGTAGTTTCCTCTTTTCTAAGTTGTTGCGAAGAGTACAGATACCTCACTTTTGTCATTTGCTCTTTGCATCTTCCAATGTTGAGTGTTTTCTCACCTTTCACAATTTCTTCCATTGGCAGGCCTTAATGGAGATCTACACCTTGTACAGGAACAACCTCTCTGCAAACCATGTCCATATTTTATTTGAGGCTTTGCATGCCGTGGCACTGCATGCTCACAAGATCAACAGTGATACCGAACTTTGTTCAAAGCTAGAGGAGTTCAAATCCTTAACCCAAATGCACGATCCACCCCTTTTGCGTCTTGAAAGCGAGACTTACCAAATGTGTCTTACTTTACTACAGAATCTTGCATTGGACAGGCCTCCTAGTTATGACGAGCCTGAAGTGGAGTCTCTCCTGCTCAATCTTTGCAGAGAGATGATACGGCTCTACATCGACACCTCACATGGGCAGACTCAATTCCAACCCAGTGGTGACCGGCTGCATTGGCAGGTCCCACTGGGCTCCAAGAGGCGGCGGGAGCTGAATGCGCGGGCCCCACTAATCGTGGCCACGCTCGATGCAGTTTCTGCATTGGAACAGACATCATTTAACAGAAACTTGGCTGGCTTGTTTCCTCTGCTCTCTGGCCTGATTAGCTGTGAGCATGGGTCAAAGGAGGTTCAAACGGCTCTAAGTGAAATGCTCATCTCTTCGGTTGGTCCGGTTCTGTTTCGATGCTGTTGATCTTTTTCTGTTTTGATCCTGTTGCTCTCACCCCCGAAGCAGACCGAGATTGTATGATAAAACTTGAGCCAAATCTTTTTTCGTACCTCATTTTACCATTTCTTGGTTTTGAACAATTTCAGTGAAGTTCGGTGATACCTGAATGTGAATGCATAGGTTTCAGTTGCGTTGGGAGATCACATATCACATATCACATATACTACTAGGATTTTACTTCATGTATTACATATTTATATAGTTTTGTTTGGTTGATGTTTTCATGTGAAAAGTTGCATTTCTATGGAGAAGTTCCACTCCAGCCTCATAAAATTATTTTTGGTCTTACAAGAAAAGTACTCCGAAGTAATTCATTTGATTGATTTTTCAAACTATGATTTGTCTATTGTGTGACCGAACGTCATGGAGCCCATATGAGTAGGAAACAGAAAATATCTATTCTAGTTCTATCATCAGCTATGGGTTCAAATCTAAGAGAAATTCTTGAGAATGTTTGCTATCCTGAAATTTTCTTGTCTTTCCTGAATGATAAGGAGAAAAAAAAAATTGGATCAAAAGAAAATGCCATTTTGGAGTTTTATCAACAATTTGCTTGTGTAGGTGGGACCCGATCTTTTCTGAATCCTTATGTAAGGAATTACAAAAAAAATTCTTTCAACAAAGATGCGAGTTAGGAAGGATTGGTCGATGAAATATGAATCAGAGACTGAACCTCGATATCCCCCAAAACAATACATTTTTGTTACCACGGGGTTCATGTATTACATATTTATATATTTTTTTTACAGTAGGCAAAAATTTGGATGTTCTACCGACATCCATGATCATCTAACATGATGATGTTCTGAAACTCACAACAAGAACATAAAATAACATTACAACTCAGCTGAGATTTCGCTAGAAAATCGGCTGCAAAATTCGTCTCTCTAAAGCAATGCTGGAATGTGATGGTCTCAAAACCTTCACTGAATGCACGAATTTCTTGAACTATTTGCACGACCTCCCACGGAATGTTGTTCCCCTGATTAATGGCATTGATAACGATTGAGCAATCACTTTCAACTATGGCTTTCCGTATCCCAAGCTCCACTGCCAGTCTTATACCTGCATATAATGCAAACGCTTCAGCTAGGATGACAGAGCTCATCCTAACATTGCTTTTATGTATCCGAATAACCTGACCAAAATTATTCCTAAGAATGCACCCAATATGAGGTTGCCTACCAAATTTGACCGAAGCATCTACATTAATCTTAATGACATTTTTAAGGGGACATTTCCAAATAATTTTTTCAAGGGGCCTAATACGTTTTGTTATTTTGGTTTTCACTTGGTCTTTGCTCCAGCATGAAATCTTATCAATAGTATAAGTTAACACATTGATAATACTCTTGTCAGAGCTGTTGCGAAAAATAATCATATTTCGCAACTCCCAAATTGAATGCCATAAATGGCACAGGTATGTAAAATCTATATTAAGAGCCCTAGTATTTAGAATATTTTATGAGACATCACTTGTTAAATTTGGTATAGCAAAGCATTTTTTCAATTTAATACCCAGATATTGAATGAGGGATCTGGTAATCTAACAATTAAATAATAAATGATTTGTATCTTCTATATATGAATTACAAAGAGAACAAGTAGAAGGAACTCTATTTATATATCTATTTAGACGACCAGTAGTAGGTAAGATATCTAAAATAATTTTCCAAATAAAATTTTTAATATTCGGAGCCATATTAAGTTTCCAAATCCAGTCCGCTGAGACTTTTGTTGTATTCCTTGTATTAAAGAGAGATGATGTGGATTTAACAGAAAAATTCCCGTTATTACTATAAATCCAAATTAATTTATCAGGGATATCGGTTATAGGAATATGGATATTTGTAATCATATGAACAATATGAGAGGGAAATAAATTGTTTAATTTATCAATATCCCAAGAATTCATATTTGTAATTAAATCGCTGACTTTTAAATTAGGGTCACGGTCACTCCTAAAACACTCTAGGTATTGAGCATTTACCCAAATGTCAGACCATACATTGATAGTTTTTCCATTACCGACTAGCCAAAGCAATCATTTAGAGAATAGATCTCTGAAGTTAAGAAGTCGTCCAAATTGCCAGGAAGTTTTGAGCCTTCCTCTTTCCATTAATGATTCTTTCGATAGATATTTATCCGTGATTACCTTTGACCAAATATTATTTGGATTTGCCATAATTCTCCAAAGTAATTTCATTTGCATACCAATATTAATTTGCTCAGCTGATTTAAAACCTAAACCGCCATCCTTTTTAGGAGTACACAAATGTTCCCAGCTGATTAAAGGATGATAATTATCAGATTGAAGTTTATTCCAAAAGAAAATTTTGTTTTTCTGATCAATTTTTTTGAAGAATTCCTTTTGGAAGAAGAAAAGATTGTACTCCCTCTGTTAATTAAAACTTGTCGTTTACTATTCATGCACGCTTTTTTAGAATGATAAAAACTATATGAAATATTAACATTTTTTTAAATTTATTTTTATAAATTCATAATTAATAGTAACAAGTATGAAATTATTTAAAAAATATGTTAAAAAAGTTAATATTTTATATAGTTTTTAACACCTGAAAGAGCGTGCGTAAATAGTAAAACGTCAAGTTTTAATTAACGGAGGGAGTATTAGATAATTTGTTTTAGAGTTTAAGTTTGCTTGAATCAGAACCGATCTTCCAGCTTGAGAGAGAGTATTAACTTTCCACTTTGACAACTGTTTTGAAGGCTTATGATTGCCTCATTAAACAATACATTACAAACTCTACCACTGATAAGTGGTATACCAAGGTATTTTTCCATGGTTTTAGTAACGGGAATATTTAGTTGTTGAGCAAGAGACTGAGCTTTACTAAGAGGAATATTTTTAGAAACTTGTAACGAACTTTTATTGTAATTTATAGAAAGTCCAGACATATTGGAAAACGTATTCAAAAGATTTTTAATGGTATGAAGACTTAACTCATCAGCACGACAAAAAATGAGCGTATCATCTGCAAAGGAGAGGAAAAAAATAGGATCACTATTGTCTGTAAGTTTGATTCCAACCAAGGGGGTCCGACCACATTCCAATGATTCTTGTTGCAACATTCTTCCTAATAACTCCATAACCAATACAAAAATATATGGTGCAAGGGGATCTCCTTGGCGAATTCCCCTAAAAGTGTGAAATTTATGGCCAAGCAAATTATTAATTAAGACTGAAAAACTAGTGTTAGTAAGACAGGTCATAACCCAATTAATCAATTTAGAGTCAAAGCCAAATTTGTTTAGAATAATCCGTATAAAATTCCAACTGATCTTGTCATATGCTTTCTCCATATCAAGCTTTAATGTCATCCATCCAAATTTGCCCTTTTTATTGTGAAATGAGTGGAAAACTTCATGAGCTATTAAAATATTGTCTTGAATATTTCTTCCTTGTACAAATGCTCATTGAAAAGGATTAATAATACGAGGTAAAATAGGGTTCAACCGATTAGCCAATAATTTCAAAATAACCTTGTAAATGGTATTACACAAACTAATCGGACGGTAATGGTTAATGTTACTAGGTATATCAATTTTCGGAATAAGTGCAATGCACGTTTCATTTACTTCTTTAAGAAGAACACCAGAATGAAAAAAAGATTTAATAGCTTTGCATACTAAACTACCCACAATGTGCCAATATTTTTTATAAAACTCTGGTGGAAAACCATCAGGACCTAGACACTTATCATCTGTCATTGAGAATAGGGTATCCTTAATATCTTTATCTGAAAAAGGTTGAGTTAAAGCTAAGTTTTCAGAATTAGTAATGTTATGATCTATTAAATTTAGGAAAAATGGATTACTACTACTCGGTATATTATTTGAAATGAATCTTTCAGCTAGTTCAGATGTAATTTCATCTGTAATTTGATCCTCATCCTCAATTACTAAACCATGTTTATTTGTAAAATTACCAGTAATATTTTTTGAGTTTCTTACTTTAGAAATTGATTGGTAGTTTTTGGTATTCCTGTCTCCAAACCTAAGAAAATTGGATTTAGCTCGTTGTTTCCAGAAGGTATTATTAAATTCCATAAGAGCTTCACATTATCCAACACTCTATTACGTTTAGTATTCATAGGATAGGATGAGTTCCCAATAATTTGATGTGTTTGAAGAAGCAGAAGCTAATCTTCAATATCTTTTATCTGTTTGAAGTTGTTATTTGGGTGAGCCTTACACCATATTTTGGTATTTTTCTTAAGAAGTTTCTGTTTTTGTAAAAGTGTAAACATAAAAGACCCATGAAGCTTATTCTGCCAAGTTGATTTAACTAGTCTATTATAGTTATCATTATTAGCTCAAGACATTTCAAATTTAAAAGGCGAACCAGCCGTAACTTTAGGCAATCCTACTGAAATAGATATTAGAGAATGATCAGATGTTGTGAACGGATGATTGTGAACTGTTAAATTAGGGAACTATGTTGAGATGTCAATATGAACCATAACTCTATCTAACCGTTCATAGATATTATCAATAGGATTTTGACTTTTCCTTCAGGTAATTGGGCTTCCTGTAAAAGGGACCGTATGAACGTCTAATTCTTCCGCAATCTGATGTATTCGCATAAATCTATTTACCCGCGGAACTACTCCCCCAATTTTCTCAAATACTGATTCAATTTCATTAAAATCTCCCATTATAAAACATGGGAAATCGTATTGATGGATAGCTATGAATAACTCATTCCAAAAACTATTTTTATCTACTTGATTAGAAGGTGCATAAATAAAAGTAAGAGTAAATTTGAAGTTATCAATTTTAACAAGATACATAATATACCTATCAGATATAGATATTTGTTGAATTGATTATGTAAATCTCGAAGTCCTAAATAAGATTCAGAAGCCACCTTTTGTACCATTTGAAGCAATATGATGGGCCTTATTAAACACCGTATGCTTATAGAGGGATTGATCCGGTGGTTCAGTGGTTTTTATTTCTGCAAGAACTAAAATATCCAAATTGTTTTGTTTTTGAATATAGGCTAGATCTTGCCAAAGGTTAGACTTCCTTGCACCTCTTATATTCCAGTATGCGATGTTCATCCTAAAAAAATTTTTGTAATACATACCCGCTTTGTGAGCAATTGCCCAACATAAGACAAAACTGGAAATCTACTTTTGGTAATTCTTATTATACAGATTTTGCTAGTTTGAGATTTGATCTCATAAATTATTTGTTTAAGGCAGCGCAAAATGTATATTCATATAAAATAAAGAATATACATAGGTTCATGATTTTCATTGTTAGATCTGTTCGTAGTCATGCTATCCAAGGTATTTAACACTAATTTAAATTGATTATGGTTACAAGTAAATCTATTTGCCAAAATTTGAACGATTTTTTGAAGGAAATAAATATAAATATCATAGTTGTTGGGATCTTGCAAATCTCTCCAAATCTGAGTGCAGTTATGCGCCTCAACATCTATGAAGCAAATCAAACGGGGTGTTAACCCAACTAACTGGCTATTAGGCCGCTTATCATCACATATAATCCAACATTTTTTGGAATCATTGGTACTAGAAATACCAGTAGATAGCACACATCTATACACACAACAACACAAAATACAGAAGCAATACACTGGGAAAACAAACCCAAACCCCACAAAACCCCTAAACAGAAACCAAATCCAAACCGCTCAAGAAACACCCATATGAACATCCAAAACACGGGTGCTCTGAGGGCCATCATAAGTCACAAAAACTAAACACACAGACCTAACAATCATAAGGCTAACCGAGGCATAGAACAACAAAAAACCCCTAAACAGAAACCAAATCCAAACCACCCAAGAAACACCCATATGAACATCCAAAACACGGGTGCTCCGAGGGCCATTATAAGTCACAAAAACTAAACACACAGGCCTAACAGTCATAAGGCTAACCGAGGCACAAAACAACAAAAAACCACACCTATTACAGAGGCAAAATTCGAGGGGAATTCGGTAACAAACCGAAGAAACACACACCATCCTCTTAAACATTGTAACTGTCGTAGAAAAACTAAGGAGACTGCTTCTGCTTCTTGTTAACATGGTCACGAGAATCCACTTCATAATCCTCACTTTCTCCTTGCCCTTGTTTTGACCACTTCCATCAGTATGAACTTGATTTGGAGAAGTCATATGAACCCCGGACATATTCCTAACCACTGAGGCTGCTGAATTCATTGAGTGATAAGAGGAAAGCTCCTGCTCCGGATCCTGAGAATCAGTAACAAAAGGGTTGACACCATCACAAATATTGGCCAAGGCCCAATCAGGAGGAACCGAGGACGATGCGTGATCCGGGTCAACATTGAAAATAGTATGCATCATTGTCGGAGAGATCTGGAAAGTCGGGATAGCTGTGTCCGCTGCAAGCATTGATGCGTGGGCATTATTGAGAGATATTAGATTGTTAATTAAATCCTACGATAAGAAAGGACTAAACAAAGCATTCGAACTTCCCCCCAATGTCTGGATGGCCGAAAGAAAATTAGCCGGTGCTGACAGAACTGGCAAACCACCATAATCTCCCCGGGCAGGCTGAATTGAAACATAAGTACCGACCCCAATTGCTCTACCGATCACCGAGAAATCCCAGAAGCCGAAGTAACTAGAGTTTCCTCCGTACTGTAGACCGACCTTTCAAAGCGAGCATTGTCTTCTAATAAGTTAACTCCTGGCCTTTCTTGGATACGTAACTCGAATCGTCTAGGCTTTGCTATATTGCTTGGACAATCTGGATTCAGGTGATCTTCCTTTCCACAACAACCACAACCAATGGAGAAATCCTCATACCACACCCTCAAACTAATTCTTTTTCCATCTGGCATCTTCCATTTGATATAAGAAATTAACAAGTGCTCAAACAAGACATGTATACAAAGACGAACAAACCTGAAGCGACTTTTGAAATAAGCCTCCTTATCCACCTTGAACAACGTTCCCACCCGGCAATTGCTGATGATATCTGCTAGAATCTCAGTTGTGTTGAGTTGTGGAGGGAGATTTGGAATACGCACCCACACTTCACCAGTGATTGTGTCTGCCTCAGAAGGATCGAAAGACGGGGTCCATGGATAGACAACGAGCAGCGCTCCCGCCACATGAAAAGGACGGTTTGCCCAAACCCTAGCCCTGTCTTCACTAGTAGCAAATCGGAACAAAAACCAGTCATACCCAATGAGATCAATGAACCACTGACCTTTAAGATACCTCCAATCGACACGCATCTTTGCCAACACCTGTTTGAAGTCGACCTGATTGTTCACAAATCTTCCCACAGGCGCCGTGCCCTGAAGCTTGGAATGAATTTCGTTGATGATCGGGATTTCAACATCGTCAATACCTGGATCATCACCTATATTGGGCTGAAACGGAAAAGTTTGGGCCATGGTTGTTAGAGTGGGCTGATTAGAGGAGATGGTATTGGAATTGAGAGTGGTAACCAAACAAGGAAATCCAGGAGGAGAGGAAATCAACTCCAATCCTCTGGACCATCATGAATAACCGCAGACAAGTAAGAGGAAGACATGGACGAATTTGATTGATAACAGAAATTAGCCCCAGCTAGGGATCCTTTGAGTCCATCAGCCAGATTATAATCCCAGAAATTAAAGATGATTGTAAGATGAAGAAAGGTAAACACCAAGACATGACCAGCAAGAACATCGACAGATGGAATACCAAATAGAACGTGGCATTCATGCATCAATTGAGGGTTAAAACAAAACACAGTAACTATATAATTATCTTCAAAATAGCCAGAATGGATAGAGATTGTAGAGCAAACTATCCACCTTTGAGGAGAGCCAATCATCTTAATTGCATAGATTTTTAACCAAAAGCTAATAGCCTGAGTAACACCACATATGTAATTGTAATGGCAAATAGCTGTCACTTGGTAAAAAATATCAATATAACAAATACCCTCCAACACCAAAGGCAGACCATCCCAATTGAAATGAAACATGACATTTAAATACCAACCATAGACCAATCCCAAAATCTAAATTTGATGAATGACAGTCGACAGAACAAGACATTTAAAACAAGATTCCCATGCTAACCTACGGATAATTATGAGAGAAAGACCCTGCAGATCAAAATAAATGGAGTATTTATTTAACAGATGAAACAGAATATGTAGAAAAACGAAAGGCTGAAGCCACTTGAGAGAAACTTCAGTAAATTCCAACAGATAACCAGGATAACTACAATTGATGATAATAATGCCATTCCATTTGTTGAGAAACCTTAATTTGTCACAATTACTATAGATAACAACCAAACCGCCAAGTAAATGAAGATGGAGCTCCACAAAGTGACAATTCAGAAAAAGGGGCCTCATACAAGAAACAAAAAGAATTGTCTTAGGGAACCCAAAACTGAATCGAGAAAGTAACAAGGATACAATTCGATATAAAGGTAACGAATTCAAATCATCATTTGCATAAAGATCAGCTCTTAATTTGTGAGATAGATACAAACTCATTAGATCAGATGGAGGATAGCTGTTAAGCTAGAAATGCAACCATATCATAACATTAGTACACTGGCTGTTAAGCTTCAACTAAGCTCTGAAACAAATACACTTAAATTTCGAATACGAGTTACCATCTTCCTCCGAAGAGGGAAGACAGTAACCACACAAACCGACGGCCAGCAGAACTAGAAGCAGAAGAAGAAACAGGCAAGACAAAGAGAAAGGAGGAGGAGAAGGAAAGAGAGCATTCTAGATCAAATCCCTGCTACTACTTAGACCATCACTAATTTGAATTTCGACAAAATAATACAATAGAGCGTGCAAGAATTGTTTATTGAATTACATTCCTTTCATATTTATATAGTTTTGTTTGGTTGATGTTTTCATGTGAAAAGTGTCATTTCTATGGAGAAGTTCCGCTCTAGCCTCATAAAATTATTTTTGGTCTTACAAGATAAGTACTCCGTAGTAATTAGTTTGATTGATTTTTCAAACTATGATTTGTCTATCGTGTGCCCGAACGACATAGGATAAAGATACTTTATAGAGAAAGAAAATCCTAAAAAGAAATGAGTGAACCCTGTAATCTAATTTAAAAATGGCTAAACCGGGTGTATCTAGGAAAAATGTTTTCAATTTGTCTTCTTATCGTAGGGGCATATAATAGAAAAACCGTTCAAACTAAAACGGAGACAACCAAAAACAAATGCATTATTTTTGTTGTGAAAAAGTGCACATAATAGTATTAAACTGTTAATGAAAAAATAGGATAATTTCTATAGCTACAAAGACCGAAAAATTTTAAAAAAATATTTTCTAAAATATTGATTTATGTTCAATTTGATTTCTAAGTTTCGAAAAATTTTGAAAATTTGCATCCTCGAGTAATTTATTTTATTCTAAATCTTTCGAAGCGATTTGCGACATCCTTCTAAAATTTGATTACCAAATGGAAATTTATTCCGCTTTCATGTTCTGAGATTTGGAAATATTGTTTGGATTTAATCAGTTTATTTCGGTTTTAAAAATTCGATTTAAATTCTAATCGAGTGAGCGGGTTTTAAAATTGATTTCCGAAAATTTGAATTTTGGGATTGGGGACCACTCATATTTTTCTTCTCTTTTTCTTTTTCTTTTCTCCCTATCCTTTGTCTTCTTTGTCTCGCCCACTCTCCTGCTCAGCATCACCCAACACAAACAGACACACACATAGACACACACACGAACTTGCACCCCTCTCAATCTCTCTATAAATTGCTCTCCCAATAACCCTAACAACCCTCATCCACAAACAAAACCCTCAAAACCCACCTCCTCTTCATCTTTCTTCCATTTCAACCCACCTACTGTTTTCGCCAGCCAAATCACCACCACCAGCATTGTCAAGCCACCCTTTACCACCACCTTTGTTGTCGTTCAGCCCCACCACCAGCACCTCCTCGTCGTTCGTCGTCGTTGCCTCAAGAAGCCCAGAAGCTCCCCTGTTCCATCGAACCGAGGTCGAATGCCTCCGAGCAGTAGCAGCAACAACTATGAGTCCGAGCACCACCTGTTCCGACGTTGAACTAAGCCAGGAGCCTCGAAGTCGTGTGATCTTCTCCTCCCCTGTTTTCATCCCAAAAGGTCGGTAAGCTTTGATCCTTTGCTTTTTGACCCAAAACCACGTAAAGGTGCACCTTTAACCCTTCTTCTCTCATCCTAGGCTAAGAACGACTTGAATTCGCCTCCGACAAAGCTCCGAACCGCCCTCGAGCACCTCGAAGCCATTTTTGAAGACCTTCGGTAAAACTCATTTTCCTCCCTCCCCTTTGATATCCTTTATGTTGTTTTGTGTGGGGTGGTCGGGAAGGTTGGGAATGGCTGTGTTGAAGGCGAAAGAGCTCCGACGAGGACCTCCCTTCTTTTCCGATTTTGCGTCGAGCTGGGCGGGAGAGATGAACAGTGAACCTGATCCACTTCTTTTTCTTTTTTTTTCCCAGTTCAATCCTTCCTTTTTTTTTATTTTTTCCGGCTTGGGGTTTTGGGTTTTAGATCCGGGTGGGCTAGGTTCCTAGGCCTTTTGATTTGGGTTCTTTTGGGCCAGACTAGATTTTGTTTTGATAAGTTTTAATAACTTATTTTATATACTAGTTGTCTTCTGCGTACTTCGAATGCAACACTCAACTTCATCTGGCTCGACTTTGTCTTCGTCCTCCACAGAACAATCTTGTTGCAGCTCAAGTTTCAGCCTTTTGATCTCGGAACCTCTTTCTTCGAGTCTCTCTTGCATTACAAGTACCTGCATATGAGCCAGCCTTAATGCGATGAATTAAACCTTAAGGGCCCTTGCCCCTTGCACCCATGAGTTCTGGACCTTAGTGCTAAGAAGGCAGGGCCTGTACATATTAGGACGTAGTATGGATAAGGTGAAGCAACGTGTTAGCATTTTGGCATGGCCTAAGGAGTGTCAATGATCTTGTAGAGCAATTTCAATGTGACAGGAGCTAGGGGTCGGTAACCATATCGCCTTTGGATACCAACAACACAATCATCATTTATTATGTGCAAGAATAGAGAGGGTATATCTAATATCAGAAACTGATCATAAGCATAATAAGGTAGTAAAAAGTACTCTAAAGGAAAAGAGGATACCATCTCGTTTGATTTCTCTAGGTCATTTGCCATCCCATCTACATACTTGCACAATCCTGCAAACATTAAAAAACAATCAGGACTTGATGTCATATTTGAATAAACCAGAACTAAAGACCTTAATGAAGTTGTTTGATCCAGAAAGACCCTAATGAAGGTGATACCATAGAGCACCTAAAGCAACAACAAATGTGGCAAGTGCTAGGACTACTAAGTTTTGTTAAAGTGATTCTCGATCATTTCCCAACAATGACACACTCAATCAACATTGTAAGATTTCAGAGCTTAAATATATAACACATGAAGCAAAATTCCTCATTTCTGCCTGGAGCACTCTTGGAATCAATGGGCGTAAAAGTTGGAAGGTAAAAGATTCTCTCAATAAACTAAACATTACATCTATGTTTGTTGAGAAATAAAACAACTTCATATAGAATTAAGCTGATCTAAACTTCAAGAAAATCATGCATTCTAATTTACTTTACAATCATGTGAAAGACATGAATGGAGTTCTTTTTCAAAATGAAGGGTGCCTCTGCCTAATGATAAAAAATGTGCCTCTTAAGTCCTAATAAGTAACAATTTCATCTCTGTTAAGCAGGAGGAATGTCGAGTTCTTAAATACAAATATAAAGATATATAAATGTAAACCGACTCCTAGCCTATGCATATAATTACAAGACTTCCTCCCGTTGTAGTGGAAGGGTAGTCAGGATCGATCCACGAGGAGGCAGGTCAGTGGGATCCTAGTAGCGTCGGAAATCTCACGTCTTTCGTCGACCAGAAACCTTGATCTCGACCTTGGTGCTCGATGTCGACATTGGCTGTCGCTCCTCTCTGCAACAGAAGACCTGCAGAGACAAAAACAAGTAGTCGACATCGACTAGGGTAGGTCGATATCGATGTTAGTAGACGGAATCGACAGGCTCAGAAGACTGCCAGTCAATACAGGTGGTAGATATCGAGGTTGGGGGGTCGATATCGATGTTCAGCAACTCAGCAGGGATGATCGTCGTCGACTCAGAAAACCATCGACGAAACTCAGTGGTCGATATCGATGTCTTCTCCCGAAAAGTTGTTAGCTTTTGTCGGCAAAGAAAGGCCGAAGACTTTAGGATGAATGAGGATGCGATGATCAGAAATAAAGACAGTGGTTTTGATGAATTAACTTATATAAAAAGCAAATCCTAGGATTAGGGTTTACCACAACGTTAACCAATGCATGCGATAAGATAAATAAGACGGACAATTGCGCTATTTCATTCGAGGGACAAGCTTTCGCTGTACACCTGATGTGCGCGCAAATTGCCATATTTTCTATGCACATATGAATCCATTTTATTGTCTTTTGCATGCACATTAATGGGAAAACATGGGAATGGTGTAGTTTATGCTTTAATGTCAAATATATGGGTTTGCACGAGTTTCCATGTGATTTCGCAGAAAACAGGATGAAAATGGATGAATTCGGAAGAGCGGAAAAAGAACTCGAAGTCTTCTGAAGAGGTCGAAATCGACTGAAGACCTCGACATCGAGTACATCAGAGACATAGGAATCGAGCAGAAAAGGAAACAGAGCATATCGACACAGAAGAGGTCGATATCGACGTCTGGGGGTCGATATCGAGGCTGCCAGATCGACCAAGTTGATAGAAGTCGAGTGCCAGTTCGAGTAGGAGAAGGAGAAGCTCGAGATAAGATTTTGGAGGGGTCGATATCGAGGTCCAAGGGTCGATATCGACCATGCCAGCAGAGGAATTCGACTCCGATTTTGATAGAATTATATCCAATGCTTGCAATATCTATCCAAAGGTCGAGATTTCCTATCATCAACACCAGATCTATCATGAGGAGGCTGATTTCACCATGAAGTTTTAGCTTTTACTTTGTTTTAATTTATCTTAGAGAATAAAAGATAAGGTTTCGAGTCCTTATCGACATCTATAAATAGAGGCCAATAGGGCTGAGTTTAGGTATTCCGTTTTACACACAATTCAGTTGCAATAGAGAATAGAGAGAGAGAGAGGAGGCCGAGTGGAGTTGTAAAGCGAGAGTGGAGTGGCTTGTTCGGTTGTACTTTCTTTCAGAGTTTTAATTCAAAGTAGCTTTCTTTTAATAACAATGATGATGATGTGCATGATGAGGAGCGAGTAGTCAACCCACTTCTAGGGTCGGGTTGAGCCCGACGATAGCAATGTGAGGTAAGTGCATCAAAGGTATGACTTTTATGCGATTCCGTCTTCTACCTCATGCATGATCCTTTGCGAAAGTTAGGGAGATTCATTATTTGCATTATTGAAGCGAAAGCCACTCATATTGCGAACTTGAATTGCTCATGAATTGGATAGTAACTCTTAGGAATTATGCAAGAGCCTCTAATCACCTAAGTGTTGATAACGAAAGTTATTTAACGGAAAGACATTAAAGTTCATATCTTTAGCATGAAACTTGCATTGTTATCGTTGTGGCATGAAACTTGCATTGTTATCATTGTGACAAGCATCGAAATCGACCTTAAGGGTCGATATCGAGGTCTAACATCGATATCGAGGTCTAACATCGATATCGAGGTCTAACATCGATATCGAGGTCTTTGCTCGACGTCGACTTGCTGTTTTGTCTTCTGCAGAAACTGCGCTAGGAAATCAACCAGAACTGAGGTCGATATCAACCTGTATACTCGATATCGAGTGTCTGCTGAGGTCGAAAGCCTTGATCGTGAGTACAACAAAGGAAGCGCTGACATACCTCCTCGTGGATTCGATCCTGAATTACCCTACTACTACAAGGGACGGGATTCTTGTATTATTTGTTTGGGACAGGGAGATAGTCTTGTTGTGCTTTATTTTATTCTCCTACTTTACATACACCCCCCGCCCCCCAGTGAACAAATTGGCGCAGTTGCCGGGGAGGCAATCAATCGCCACCTAAGTTAATCACGATCTTTTTCTAAGCTTATTCTGCAGGTTTATGCGACGTTCTGATCGCGGACCTATCCTGGAACCAATTAACGAGCCTGAACGTTTCTACCATCTTCGCAACAAAGCAATTCGCATCATGGCTGACAACGAGACACAGGCTGAGATCATAGAGCGGTTGAGAAAGGAGATCGAGGACCACAATGCTACAATCGCTGCTGAAAGGGCCGCTGCTGCTGCTGAGCGAGCCCGTGCTGATAGGGAGGAGGATGCATGCAGACAAGCCCAAGAGCGGCTAAATCAGTATCCACAGACGGCGATGCAATACATGCATCCGCCGCTTCATGTTCCTGAATCTGCCATTATAATTCCTCACTCCAATTATGAATAGAAAATTAACTTCCTATCTGAGATTAAAAGAAATACTTTTGAAGGAAGACATAATAAATGCCCCCTGCAACACATCTCTACTTTTATGGACTTATGTGAAACAGTTGCTGATGGAGTAAACTTAGAGTATGTGCGACTAAAATCTTTTCGATGGTCTTTGGCAGGAAAGGCATTACAATGGCTTGAAAGTTTGGCTCCACGATCGCTAAGGACATGGGCGGAGGTGAAAGATGCATTCTTGAACAAATTCTTCCCACCTTCTAAAACGGCGATGCTACGACAAAGGATCACGGCTTTCAAACAAAAGCCAGGTGAAACCCTAGCACAGGCGTGGGAGCGCTTTACAGACTTGCTGAGATCATGCCCGACGCATGGGCAACTTCCATATGTCATCCAAGAGATCTTTTATAACGCCCTTGATGCGCCGAATAAGGAGAGGATCAATTCATATACCTCCTATCGATACATTGAGCTTACACCAACGGAGGCATGGGAGACCATTGAGAGGCTTGTGAACTTTGACAACACCTATGGGGCTGCTGCGGCCTATGATGCAAGGCCTGCCCCATCTATGCCACTATATGAGCCTCCAAGGGAGATAGATCCTGAAGTACGGCAACAATTCCATAACGATCAAACACGTCGCCTTCAAAAGCAAGTAAGGTTCCTGAGCAACAATCAACCTTGTCAGGAGTGTGGTTCAATAAGGCATAACACCAGTGCCTGTCCACATACTGAGCAAGTATCCATGGCGGAACAACATGAGGAGGTCAAATGGACGAGAGGCCCCTATGGAGGGGGCAATCAACAAAATTGGGGTGATCAAAGGTTCTATCAAAGGGATCCCCCAACATATAGGGCACCAGGGCACCCTGAGCAGGAGACTAAGAAAGATGACCTGTAAATCATCCTTGATGAGATGCGGAGGAACCACGCTGAGTTCAAACAAGCCAATAACTCCGTCCATACTTAGCTACAGGGCATTAATTCTAGACATGGGGAGATCGACGTTTGGAAGCGCAACATGGAGACTCAAATGAGTCAATTGGCGGAAGCAATGCCCAAAGCGTCCGGATCACTCCCTGGATCCACTGTGCCCAACCAAAAGGGAAAAACCACAGGTCATATTATGGCAGTAAACCTAAGGAGTGGGAGTCAATTACAAACGCCCGAGCAAAAAGCGGAGGAGAAGGAGCCAGAACAGACGTCGATATCGACCCCCCCTGTCGATATCGACCAAGGTGACATCGATGTCGACCCTCCTATCGATGTCGACCCTAATTCTGCATCACCACAGAAATCGACTCCTCCAGTCGATATCGACCTTACTGATGCCGATATCGACCTCACTGCAGCCGCAGGAAGGAAGAAGGTGTTGCCATTCCCAACTAGAAAGGTGACTAAGGACCCAGCGGAAAAGAAGTTCCAACGGTACGTGAAGATGCTCCAAGGGCTTAATGTCTCTATACCATTCACAGAGGCACTTCACGAGATGCCATCTTATGTAAGGTTCCTTAAGGACATCTTGGGTAAGAAGCGATCGCTCTCTGAGATCGCAGAGGAATGCAACAGGTTGGAGCTACCACAAAAGCGGGCGGACCCAGGTAAGTTTTCTATCGCTATAGGTCTAGGTCAATTCAAATTTAATGCTTTAGTTGACTTGGGCGCTAGCGTTAGCATGATGCCACTAACCATTTGGCACAAGATAAAGATAGGTCCTCTGGAGCCGGTGGATGCAAGATTGTACATGGCTAACAATACGGTAGTGATTCCAACTGGGATAGTGACGGATGTGCCAGTACAAGTAGGTAAATTCTTTGTCCCTGCTGATTTTCTAGTTGTTGACATAGCGGAGGACCCTACTTGTCCAATTATTTTAGGTAGGCCATTCCTAGCAACCGTCGATGCCAACATTAGCGTGAAGAAAGGATTGCTCTCACTCACAATTAGTGATGAAGTAATAGAGTATTCCTTCAATAAGACGGTGCAAAGTCAAGGGCCAATGGAGATAAAAGCCATCAATGAAGCCCAAGTAGAGGAAGTTGAAGCAATCTTGAACGAAGGAGCTCAACAGAACATCGAAATCGACCCAAGTAAGTCGATATCGACCACTAATGTTCAAGATTATGTGACAGGTCATAAGTATGGGGTCGACGGAGGAAAAGAGGAAGCATCAAAATCGGGGTCAAGGGTCGATATCGACCACACCCTATCGAAATCGACCACCATCAGCGCTGAGAACAGAGGCAAGGAGACCTCGATATTGACCACACCCTATCGAAATCGACCTGATCATATCGAGTCAAAACTCCCCAAATCGACTGATCCTCCAGGTGTACAACAGGGGTCGATATCGACCTCCGAACATCGACATCGACCTGAGCCACAGACTGAGAAGAAGGTAAGTCAAGGTACGGATTCCTCTTGTTCAATTACAATTAAGGACTTATCATTATTTGGAAGAGGTGTGCCTTGGCATGTGCGCTTATGTAGGGTATCCGATGATGATTCAAGCCAATATGAGATAGGAGACAAGGTCTATGTTGCCAAGTCTAAGGACCATTGGTTCCCTACAAGATTCAAGGATAAGAACTTAGGTCCATTCACGGTGAATCAAATCAATCCCGGCGGAATGCAGCTGCGGGACAAGAAAGGAGTGATATTTGAGGCCCAAGCCACATGGGATCTGCAGATGCCACCTTGAGAAGCGCAAAGGAAGAAGTCGGCCTAGCGACTTAAAAATCTAGAGCTTGTAACAAAGACTTAGTTTTGGTTTTAAGACAGCTTTTGTTTTGGTTTTAGACACTTTATTGTTTTGCATATTTTGTGTTTAGTTTTCAAATTGCAGGAGAGAGAAAAGCACACAGAAAGGCATCGAAATCGATGTCAGACATCGAAATCGACTTTAAGTTCGACATGGATAGGGTTTGTGATCGAGGCCGAATCACCCTGAAGCCTGAGCAGAAATCAAGAGAGACATCGATATCGATGTAAAGGGTCGATATCGACCTTCCCTGTTGTCTTCTTCGACTCCTGAAATTTGTGACGGTTTAGTAAGTTTTGTTCTTAACCCTAGTTCTAATACAGTGAGGACACTGTAAATTTTAAGTATGGGGTGGGGGAAAGGCTTACTTGCATATTCATACTTAGTTTAGGGTTGCATATTTATTTTAATGCATAAAAAAATGAGAAAAATGACCCCCATTAAAAATTTTGGAAAAGAAAGAGTCATGGAAGTATAAAAAAGAGCTCTATGATGCAAAATTAGATTCATTAGAGATATAACATGAGATTTCCTAGTTAAGGGAAGTCCCAATGAAGTGCAAATTTTTAGAGAAAACCATAAAGGAGATGAAAATTTGAAGTTGCTTTTGACATGTGCATGATAAGATGATGGAGGATTTTTTATAAAAATTCCATACAAGCAAAGTTCATATCCTAGCCTTACCTACGCATATTCACAAAGCCATATATGAGACTTATCATGATCATTATTGTCCACATATACACATATTGCCCATTTTTTACCTTATACCCTATCCGGGGACAAAGTTTTTTTTTGAATGGATGACATCTTTGGAGTTATATGGAGTTGTGCATTTATAAAGTTGTTGGCAGGAATGATACAATATGGAAAATTAAATGAGCGAGAAAAAATCCGATCACCTCAGGAGATAAAGGTGGGTCGACCCTGCTCGCTGAGATAATAGTTTGGCGAGATGGGACACAAAGGTGAGGAGTCCGAAGTACTAAGTATCCGGGGCCATTCATTACACCCATGTTTGCGACTCGCGAGAAGGCAGTGCTAAGGTTAGAGAGGTAAAAGCATTATATTGAAAAAAGCATTGAACGATGAGTGAAAGGTGAGACATTATGAAGAAGGAATGTGGAATATTTTGGAAAGAAAGTATGTTTCCCCGGATTTAACACCACATGGCCAAATATTAGCCCATCTTTAGCCTTTTACCAATCCACTTCTCACAAGCTTGAAAAAAAGTCCTCTTGATTATTAATGCAATGTCGCTAAAATTGTTTTTTGCATATTACCTCCTTTATGAGTATGAAATTGCTTTTATGCACAGGCATGGACTTGCTTGACATAAGTACCTTCTCGAGGATGGCAATTGATTGTAGGGACATATGAAAAATGAATCTATGATGTTGAGGGTTTACTTTCTTCCCCTGAATGACCATTAAGAGTATTGTTTGGGGACAAGCAAGCTTAAGTATGGGGTGTTTGATGTGCGCGCAAATTGCCATATTTCTATGCACATATGAATCCATTTTATTGTCTTTTGCATGCACATTAATGGGAAAACATGGGAATGGTGTAGTTTATGCTTTAATGTCAAATATATGGGTTTGCACGAGTTTCCATGTGATTTCGCAGAAAACAGGATGAAAATGGATGAATTCGGAAGAGCGGAAAAAGAACTCGAAGTCTTCTGAAGAGGTCGAAATCGACTGAAGACCTCGACATCGAGTACATCAGAGACATAGGAATCGAGTAGAAAAGGAAACAGAGCATATCAACACAGAAGAGGTCGATATCGACGTCTGGGGGTCGATATCGAGGTTGCCAGATCGACCAAGTTGATAGAAGTCGAGTGCCAGTTCGAGTAGGAGAAGGAGAAGCTCAAGATAAGATTTTGGAGGGGTCGATATCGAGGTCCAAGGGTCGATATCGATCATGCCAGCAGAGGAATTCGACTCCGATTTTGATAGAATTATATCCAATGCTTGCAATATCTATCCAAAGGTCGAGATTTCCTATCATCAACACCAGATCTATCATGAGGAGGCTGATTTCACCATGAAGTTTTAGCTTTTACTTTGTTTTAATTTATCTTAGAGAATAAAAGATAAGGTTTCGAGTCCTTATCGACATCTATAAATAGAGGCCAATAGGGCTGAGTTTAGGTATTCCGTTTTACACAAAATTCAGTTGCAATAGAGAATAGAGAGAGAGAGAGGAGGCCGAGTGAAGTTGTAAAGCGAGAGTGGAGTGGCTTGTTCGGTTGTACTTTCTTTCGGAGTTTTAATTCAAAGTAGCTTTCTTTCAATAACAATGATGATAATGTGCATGATGAGGAGCGAGTAGTCAACCCACTTCTAGGGTCGGGGTGAGCCCGACGATAGCAACGTGAGGTAAGTGCATCAAAGGTATGACTTTTATGCGATTCCGTCTTCTACCCAATGCATGATCCTTTGCGAAAGTTAGGGAGATTCATTATTTGCATTATTGAAGCGAAAGCCACTCATATTGCGAACTTGAATTGCTCATGAATTGGATAGTAACTCTTAGGAATTATGCGAGAGCCTCTAATCACCTAAGTGTTGATAACGAAAGTTATTTGACGGAAAGACATTAAAGTTCATATCTTTAGCATGAAACTTGCATTGTTATCGTTGTGGCATGAAACCCCGACTTTGGAAGCCTTTTAATTAATTAAATTCTTCATAAAAGTCTTAGTTTTGTTTCTGTTCATCTTCCTTCTCCATTCTATTTTCTTCGGATCCTTTTCCGACAAATTGGTTACAAAAAACAGTTTCTGTGACAAGCATCGAAATCGACCTTAAGGGTCGATATCGAGGTCTAACATCGATATCGAGGTCTAACATTGATATCGAGGTCTCTGCTCGACGTCGACTTGCTGTTTTGTCTTCTGCAGGAACTGTGCTAGGAAATCAACCAGAACTGAGGTCGATATCGACCTGTATACTCGATATCGAGTGTCTGCTGAGGTCAAAAGCCTTGATCGTGAGTACAACAAAGGAAGCTCTGACATACCTCCTCGTGGATTCGATCCTGAATTACCCTACTACTACAAGGGAGGGGATTCTTGTATTATTTGTTTGGGACAGGGAGATACTCTAGTTGTGCTTTATTTTATTCTCCTACTTTACATACACCCCCCGCCCCCCAGTGAACAACACCAACTCTTAGGATTACTCTTGCAAATAAACCTAATTGTCTCTACAAATTTTATGTTTATAACTCAAGTTGTTAGCATGAATCCTCTTTATTTCGATTAGGACTAAACATAGAATCGTAGGAGATGATATAGACACAACGATATCAACATCTAACACTTACCTCAAGCACGCATGGCTAACATCGGGCTCACCCCGACCCTAAGAGCTTTGGGGGACTACTCGCACCTCATCATGGAACTCATCTTTGATTGAAAGAAATAAACTTGCATTAAACTATAAACTCTGAAGCTTTACAACTCAACATCGGCTTTCGCAAACGCCAACCCTTAAAACTTCTCTCTAACTCTATTGCTATTGATTGTGTGTCTGTGTGGATTGGATGAATGCCAGCCCCCTAGGGCTTTATTTATAGGCTACTAACCCTTGCTAGCCAAGAATTGTAACTTCTATTTAAACTATGAATTCTATCCAAACAATTAGGATATGTCTTTTATTTTGATAAAACTTTAAACAACTTGATAAAACTTTAAAGGTAAAGATAAATAAATCTCAGCTGCTATCTATCTAAAAGTACAAGATAATTCGTGGCTTTGAAGATAGAATTCCCAATCCGAGTCTCAAAAATGTGTCTATCTTCTGTCAAAATAAGGTCGATATCGATGTCTGTGTTTCTGCTCGACTTGTCCATCTCTACTCGATTCCTGGGTTGAGGTCGACATCGATGATGTAAGGTCGATATCGAGTGCTTTTCTCTGCTGTGTGATGGTCTGTCTCGACACTTAGTTCTGTGTCGATGTACTATAATGATGTCGATGTTGTAAGGTCGATATCGACCTCTCTTCTGCTCTTCTTGGTTTCTCCGTTTTGACTCTGATTTTGCTCGAATTCCTGCATGGTTAGCTCAAAACTCGTGCAGACTCTATTTCTTGTACTTTAGCCCATTCTTACACAAGTTTATATTCTTTTGAACCTTTTCTTTGGAAATCGAATGAAATATGAAGTCAAAAGATGCAATAAAAGGAGGTATATGTACATCAATCTCTCCAACCAGTTGCTTAAGAAATTCATAGCAGGGAACCACATGGAACTTCTAAAACCAATAAAGCATATTTATGTTTGACAAAAACACGATATGTGTAAAGGAGTGAAATTCAAAGGAATAGAAATTTGAGAACTTTATGGATTAGAGGGAACTCTTATTGTTAGAAAGCTAAGACATTATGAATTTCAAGAGATTTGATATTTATTTACAAATCACACATTCTCCACCAATTCAAGTTGCTGACAGCCTGACTTCTATTTAGCAGTACATTACAATGCCCATAGATTCACAATATCAACAATGCCAATTGACACACACAGGCCGAGGAAAAGGGGACTGATTGTCTGAAACCTTTTTAATAACAGTAAATTGACACTAAATTTTCTTGTTAGTTGCATTCATTTCAGAGAAAGGGGGAGATCATAATAAAATAACTAATTGAACACCTAAAACATCTAAGAGTAGTCAAAGAAGCTGAGTGTTGGAAGAGCTTCTTCCAATTTGAGGAAAATCGCCACAAATTCAATTTGCAACATTCGAGAATCGAAACTAAGGAATTGAAAATCAAATAAGGAATTGAAGCAAGCACATTACTGAAAGGGCGGAGAGAGTTATGCGGGCCGAAAATTTGAAGGTGAAGAGAACTGTGAGTTGTGAAGCAAATAACACAGCAATTAGTTGTAAAATAACAACAGGTTTCATAAATAGGAAAGACAAAACTCAATGTGGTGTTTTTAGTTTTTACCTCGGTGAATGTCTCAAGGTAAGGCCATACTTCGAATCTAGAGATCCACTTCTTGACAATTCCTTTCTCGGTTCTAAATGGCACATGGAAAATCTGAGAGTTCTCTGTGCCGAAAACCTTCTCAAGGCGTTGGCCACAGGTGGTTCCAACAACATCAGGAAGCAACCGAGTCACAAGGCAGAGAGAACTTCGACGAAAAAGCCAAAAGCGTAGTTCGTAGGACAAGATTGAAGAGGTGCATCAATGGTTATCAGAAAAGGATCGAACGAAGAAGAGAGGAGAGGTGGTGATGCTATTGGCATCGGCGGAATAGGTCTGGGCTGCTTACCAAGGGAGAAACGATGAAAGATTGGATGTAATTTTGAAGAGAGAGAGAGAAGCCAGCCGAAGAGATGAAGAAATGAGAGGTGGTGGACTAACAAGCCATCCTTTTTATATTTAACAATTTGATTGTATAAATTCAGTGGGCCAATAGCCCATCTCTTTGAGGCCGATACAAAGTCAGTGGGTCAATAGCCCATTTATTTAAAGCCTATATCTAACAATGACAGGCACGCAATTTAAATGCTAAAATATGAACAAAACTGTCTTTTTACTGCTCAAAAGGGCCTCTCTCTCTTTATATATAGATATAGATTATGTAATTGTCATATAAATTGTTAGTTAAATATTATTAATTTATTCTGTTTTATTTATTAGTTAATTATTTAAATATTTATTATAAGTTATTTAAAATCTGATTTGTGGGGTGTAAATAATCTATTTGTTAAGTATTGACATTTAAATAGTTAGTTTTTAAATATATAGATTGTTTGCGATATTTTTAAAAGTATTAGAATTTATTAGAATAATGATTTCGAAATGAATATGTCGGGATTATTTTAATAGTGTGCTTTTGGAAAGTAGTTTTAAATGTTGTATGTCTTATAAATGGATTCGGCAAACTCTAATTTTGAGAGATTGTTTTGGATATCGAATTGACTTAACTTGAGATTTAAGGGCTTGTGGAAACTTTGAAATTGACTTACTTGGACTTAACTTGGTAAATTTCTTGATGAATCTTACTTGTGAAATTATGCGAATTATGTTATGATATGAATATGAGTTGCAAGCATAATTGATATTGGAATATTGAGTTGATTATGAAGCATGATGTGATGATATATGACGGTTTGAGATAATATAGAATGATTAAGATGATATTAGATGTTAAGAGTTAAGATGATATGATATGACCGAAGATGAGTTGATATGAGGATAATGGTGATGACGAGTTCTATGAATTATGTGAAGTTATGTGTGATAGCTAAATGTGCCTTGTGTGACTTAGACATAGACTTATGCATATTTTATATTACTTGTTAGGTGATCTGTGACCTGGTTGGATATTTTTTGCTCTTGCTTCTTAGTGCTTTTGGATTCTGCACTTCCAAGTAAGTTCTTAGGGACTTACTCAAGTTGGACTCTCATGCCTAATGTCATGTATTAGGTGTTGCATCCTGCATCTCATGTAGTAGCATGCTTAGGCTTTCACAACTTGTTGAGAATCTGTCTTCTCTTTGCGTATGGTAGAACAGTCGTTCAATTGTGAGTCCTAGAGTCATTTGCTAGGGTCATAGGACGGTCCAGTCCCATCGGGCTTTGTCCTCATCGAGTTAGACTATTAAATTGATGAGCATGACTATTGATGCGAGTGATGATGTTATGATATTGAACGCGGCCGGTTCCCGCACTAAGAGCATGGGTGCGGGAGTATAAAACGCGGTCGGTTCCTGCACTAACGAGCATGGGTGCGGGAGTAGGAGAGGGACATGCCACTTGACATTCTATGCGGGATCCCATTTAATCGCTTTTTGCATATATATATAAACTGTTAGCATGCTTGTACGCTATTTTGTGTTTATTCTGCACTTTTATAATCCGAGCTTGATGAGAGGTTAAATGAGGAGAAGAGGCTGATTGTGAGCATAATAGAGGCAAAAGAAGATCATCAAGGGAGCTAAGGAAAAGAAGTTTGAAGCCAAGAGGAGAAATCACGGAGCCAGAGTAGCGGCGCTCGCCGGTTTCGCAAATTCAGAAAATATTCGATTTGTCCAAAGCTTATCGTATTAGTTTATTATTATTTTACTTTCTAGAATTAATAAGTTCGACTCCTATCATATATAGGCCGACTATTATCAGTAGAGAGATACATCTAGACATACGTACTCTAGAGAAGAACTCTCAGTTTAGATTTATAGTTTTGTTAGATTATGAGTTCCTAAACTCATAGTTTTGCTTGTGATTCGAAGACATGGTTTGTTGAATTGAGAGGTTTTGATTTCAAAAAGTTATTCCTTAGTTATTTCATTATCTTTGCTCTCACCATTCTTATTTGCATATGTTCTCTCTTGATTGATCATCTAGACAGGATTTGCATCTATCCTAGTGATTAATGATTTCTTGCGAATAGTTAATCTATGGTAGCAAGCAATAGGTAATTGATTCCTTGAAATCATCAATTGGCTATGTAGGATAATAACTATTTGTTAAATGTTGATTTCTATGAAATTAGGGTTAAAGGATTTACTTCTTTTGACAATCTAATTGCATAGTTATATGATGTTACCAATTGGCCAAATATTTTGGGATTTTATGCTGCTGTGTGTTTAAGAATTTAGTTAGGATCGCATATCGTGTAAGAGATTGGTAAGCTTGTAAAGTTTATCGATCTATTTAAACCAAAGTAGGAATACCTATTGATATCAATTGCATTGCATTGATTAGAATAAATATGAAATTATTCCAAGGATCATGAACCCCAACCATTGTCAAGAATTACATATGAAGCGCTTTCATCATATTGTTACTATCTTTGCAATCATTACGACTTTTTACTTAATTGCTTTATTCATTCATCTAAATATTGTTCTTGTTATTCTAAATCAACATTGGATACACGAATCAGGTTTCCTGTGGGTTCGACTCCTACTTCACTGCTATACTAAATTATTAGTTAAGCTAGAGTTATTATTATTATTTGCATGTGGGACTAGGACCAACGATAACATCATCCTACACCGTCACCAAATCTTGGCGTCGTTGCCGGGGAAACTTTAGTATTTGTATTCTTTTGTTGATTTTCTTAGGTTTGGACCACTCTGCATGGTCCAGACCCGTTCTACTAATTCATCTCATGTGCTTTTTAATCCAGAAATTGAAAGGTCTTTATTCAGGTTGAGAAGAAGACTTGAGTTCAACCAAGAAGAAGAAGAGATAAATGTCAACAACCCTCATGAAAGGGGAAACTTGGAAAATCCCAACAATGGAGACGATAGAGAAATAGTAGCACCACCAAGAAGGACCCTGAAAAGCTTAAACGAACCTAATCTGAATTCGCAACCACTTGCAATCAGGCTACTTGCTCCCCCTGAGGGGTCAAGATTTGAGTACAAGTCAAACTGGTCAAATATTTTGCCATGTTTTCATGGAAAGGCTGGATAGGAGTCTAACAAATATCTCACAGAGTTTGCTAGTGTCTACGATAGACTGAGACCTCAAGGCCTAACGGATGATCAATTGATGTTTACAGTGTTTTCTTTTACTCTAAAGGATGCAGCAAGCGACTGATTCTATTATCTACATGCAGAGAGCATTACTACTTGGGTAGGATTGAAAAAGGCTTTTCTTCAGAAGTACTTTCCTGCCACTCGCCTCAGAAAAATCAAGAAGGAATTATCAAGCATAGAGCAATATCTTACAGAGAGCTTGTATGAGCATGTTGAGAGATTCAAGAAGCTTAAAGGAAGTTGCCCGCAACATGGCATACCAGAGGATGACCTAGTCCTCTATCTTTATAAAGACTTGCTTGATCGTGAGCACAATGTCATCAATGCTACAAGTGGAGGAGATGTTATAGACAAGACACCTGAGGAAGCAATGCAAATCTTTGAAGACTTAGCCAATGCTTTGCAACAATATGGGAGACACCAAGGTGTTAGAGGAGTTCACATGCTAGACAACTCTAGAGATAGTCTCGTAGATGATCTTGATAAGCTCGCTGAGATAGTAAAGAATATGGCTCTACAAATGAATCTGACACAACATCCTAGAGCTTGTGGAGTCTACGGAGACTCAACCCATCCTAATGATAGATGCCCACTCATTCAAGAAGGAGTTGTTGTTGTCAATGCTATGGATTATGGACCTCGTCGAAACTTTGGTAATAATTTTAAAGTGGTTTCAATGGCAGGATGAATCAATAGCAGCAACAAGCACCTTATCAAAGTAAGGGCCAATTTGAGAATCGTCAAAGAAACTGTCCGCATGATGACAAAGAAGAGACTTTGATATTGTTGTTGGACAAGATGAATGTCCAAGAGAAGCTATTGAGTCAAATGGCTCAAGAGATTGGAGAACTGAAAGATAAGGATTCTGGCAAGCTACCCTCACAAGTGGTAGTCAATCCGAAAGAGAATGTAAGTGCCATGATCTATAAAGGAGGAAAAGAAGTCAAAATTCCCACAAGAAGCATAGAGGAAGATCCTAAAGAGGTCATAGACGTGGAAGAACAAGGCAAAGAGCAATCGGATTCACCAATAGACGATACAGGTGCCCGCCGCCCCTTATAGAAGACAAACTGTTTGTTTTTCCCGATTATAATGTGAAGCAATTGCCGAAGGATTGGTCATTCGATGATTATAAACCTGAACTACCCTTCCTAGAGGCTTTGTGAGCAGACAGAAAGTGGGAGAATGATAAGGATTTGTTCGATACATTCGTAAATTGTGAGGTAAACATTCCACTTTTAAATTTAATTAAGTCAGTACCTCGCTATGCTAAGTTTTTCAAGGAGTTATGCACCATAAAGAGGAAGCAAAGACTGCAGAGGAAGGAAAAGGTTGTAAAGACCCGAAATTTTAAAATATTATTTTATGAATTACAATTTAATTTCAATATTAAATTTATGAGATTCCGAAAATTTTTAAAATCTCCGTCCTCGATGAAAATGATTTTTATTTTATTCAAAGCAAATTTTGGCATATATTTGAAACTTGATTTAAAAACAAATCTATTCCGCTTTCCTATACTGAGACTTGAAAATATTTTTTTTTTTCGGATTTCGAGCCAATGGATGAATATTGTTTTGAACCTATGGAGATGAGTGTGACCATTTTTATGACATTTCTAGTTAAAATAGAAATTTTTGGGTTGAATTGCTATTTATTGGGATAGAATCTATTATATATAATAAAGGAGAAGTCAGCCGAGACATATGGCGACTTCTCGTTAATCATAGTTGTATGAACTAATCACAATGGGTGCGTGTCCTAGCTTAACTAGTATATACGGAGTATAATACATGTAACTTGCACAAATGATACCCAGTTTAATGCACTGTGTATATCTCATTGATTTTTATTGAATGAAAGTTTTATTTTGGATAATTTATGTTTTGTTACTTTTATCTATCTTATAATATATAATATATAATGAGTTTCTAAATATCTAATGTTTATTGAAATGTAATACTTAAAGGTAAAAGTAACATTGTTTGTCAAATGTAACATTGTTATTTGGATGTAACATATTTGGTTAAAGGTAACAAACCCAATTAAGGTAACATTTATTTTAAAATGTAACATTTTATGAAAATGTAACAATTTTTGTCTCAAATGTAACATATAGTCTCATTAATCAACCAATGTTACATTAGCAAATAGAAACTGTTACATTAGGTCAAATGCAACGGCCGCAAATGTAATCCTCAAAAAGTGTTACCTTTTCCACTAATGTAACATATTTAAGGTGTAATCTAATAACTTTGAGTGTTACATTAGGCCTTTATGTGTAGTAGTGTGGATTCTTCTCTGGAGGTGCATTCGATGAAGGTAGGTCGATCATGGGGAGTCGATCTCGAGTAGGTCCAGCCGATATCGACTGACCTTAGTCGATCTCGGGGTGTTCTTCTGCGTCAACCCCATACTTAGCTTCTGGCATCAAGTTTGACTCCATTGTGGTCAACATTGACTGGTGTGTGTCGTCATCGATTGCTTTCTCAATCTCTTCTTCTCGGTCCGCTTGGTGCCATATAGCCAAAAGATCATCCATTTGGGCCTCTATGGCCCTCTCCTCTTCTTCTTCAATGGTCAAGGTCCTCTCCGTTGGCTGTTCATAAGGGATTACTCTCCCTATTGCATGTAAGGACTTGACTTCTGATAGCATGCATTTAGATGGTCATAATAGGTTTCATTTAGCTTAGTTAAGATGCATATCATGCATGGTTTAAGCACAATTTGCATATTTGCTCTCTATGTTGGTGGAGTCGGAATCTACACGTTTTTATTGATTATTTTAGGTAACTGTGGATCCGAGGAGGAGACATGGGTTGATGAAACATTAGATGAGGATGTCTAGTTGATCGAGGAATCTTATATGAAGATCTAAAGAGGTCCTGAGAAGAAGAAGCGAGCCTAAATGAAGAACAAGTCTGCAGAAGTTGTCGCCGGACATGCTGAACTTGTTTTGCACTTTCTAGAGACCTCGGTTGTCCGATCGACTATTATGACCATGCGTTGGAAAGCTCTTTCAGAGAGCTACAACGTTTTTGTTGACGTCGGAAGCTGATTCGATTGGGATTTCTCGTAACTGACAGATGCAGCGACCGCCGCTCCACGGGGATATCGTGCAGCAGCCAGGCAGCGGCCGCCGCATGTTCCAGAGCAACGCGTTTTCAAATTCGGCGCAACGACGTTTTCTATCCAAAAACTCTATTTATCTAATTGTCTTGTGGCCGACTTGGGGGTGGATGATTTTAGAGAGGGCTTAGCCCTAGGTTTCCACTTCATTATTATTCTACGTTCTATCAGACATTTTAGAGATTGAGCGATGTTTACCGTGAGGAACTAAACTCATCGGTTCTGCCTGCAATTTGAAGCTTTATTTGGATTGATTGTGAGTTTCTAATTCTCGTTCCTTAATTCCTTGATTGAATGCTTCAACTTCTTTGCGATTATTGATTATTGTTTTGTTCTATCTTGTCTGGCCAACTAGTTAGATCAATTCAATTGCTAGGGTTTTGTAGATTCCTGATTGTGAACCTTAACCTAAGTAGCAAACGTATCCCTTTAGGACTGATTGAACTAATTGGATAGGTAGGAAGTTGAATGTGTTGTTAAATCCCTCTTTAGGGACTGCAAATACCTTGACTAATCTCTGAACTTTAAGCTATCAATTGGGTTAAATCCTTCTTTAGGGACTGTTCGATTGATAAGAGTTTCTAGGACTAATTGGACTAGTAACTATATTAGGTCAGGACAAGGGCATTCATAGGAAACTTAATAGGACGAGAAGAAGTTACAAGGATCTCTTCAACCAAATAAAGTGGAAAATTGTAGGTAGAACTACTTCTCTCATTTGTTTGAATCACAACCATTTACTTCTGTTTTCACTGATTCGCTTTGCTTTCACAAACACCCCCAATTGGTTACTAAATCGGCATTTAAATCATACTAGAGCAACAAATCTCCCTGTGGATCGACCTCTTACTTATTGCTATACTAGTTATAGGTTTGAGTTTACTTTGACGGATCAACAACAGGTTTTCCCTCCGTCAACTTCCGTTTGGTTCACCTCCTTCATAGTTGCGTTGAAGGAGAATTCGATGATTTCATTGCAATTGTAAAAGATAGTAGTCCCTTTCTCACGCTGATATTGGTATCAGCCGTAGCTAGGAACGGCCTCCCTAAGATGATGGGGCATGTAAGATCTTCTGCCATATCAAGCACAATAAAATCTCTGGGGACATAGAACTTAACCACCTTGACTGGGACATCGTCGATGATTCTGTGGCCTTCACAAAGTTTTTGTCGGCCATGTATAGCTTCATATCCACAGGCTCCAAGGCTCCAATGTTTACCTTTGACCATATGGACAAAGGCATGAGGCTCACGCTAGCCCCTAGGTCGTACAAGGCCTTGTAGCAATATTGGCCAAGCCTAATTGTAATGGCAAATCTTCCCGAATCGCTTCTTTTTTCCGAGTAGTCTATCTTTCTGCACTCCTCCGCGATCTTAGCGATTGATTGCTTATTGCTTAGAATGTCTTGTAGGAACCAAACATATGATGGCATCTCATGAAGGGCCTCCATGAATGGTATGATGACACTTAGGCCTTGGAGAACCTACAAAAACCTATGAAACTTCAAGTTCGCAGGGTCCTTTAATGATTTGGAGGGAAAATGTAGCGGCTTCTTCTTTATCAGAGCGGGATTGGCCCGAGGTGTCGTAGATGACTAGTCGACATCGACTGGCTCTCAATTAGCTTTCTCCACTGGCTCCATTTCTTTATTATTGATTAGAATTTCCTTGCCACTCCTTAAGCTTATGGCGGCGATGTGGCCAGATGGTTGCCCCTTGGGATTGGCCTCAGGATGGCCTAGGAGCGCTCCGGCTTTTCGTGTAATGTTGGCCGCCAATTGACCCAATTGGGTCTCTATGCTCTTTCTCCATGTGTCGATTTCACCAAGCCTTGCATTATTGCCATGTAGTTGGGTGTGGATGGCATTGTTGGATTGTTTGTTCTTCGCTTGATTTCTTCTCATGTCATCTAGGATGAGTTGTAAGTCATCCCTTCTTTCCCTCTCTGGATGGCCAAGTGCTCTATATGACGGGGGGTTTCCTTGATATTGTTGTTGGGGTTGTTGGTATCCCCAATTTCCTTGATAGCCTCATTCATAGTTAGGCCTCCGTGCAAACTTGACTTACTCATGGGTCTCCACCATTTAAACTTGCTCCTTGAGGGGACAAGCAGTCGTGTTGTGTTTCTGTGACCCACATTCCAAACAAGCTTGATTATTAGTTAAAAGTCTAACTTGTTTTTTAGAGACGCTATACCTGATCTTTCATAAATTGATCCTTCACCTTATGATCCACCTCCTTTGATGGATCATATAGTGGCATGGATGGGGCGGGCCTCGTATCGGGGGCGGCAGGAGTCCCATATGTGTTGTCAAACTCCACGAGCATTTCAATTGTCTCCCAGGCTTGATTTGGCGTAAGCTCTAGGTAGCGGTAGGTAGTATAGGTGTTGATTCGCTCTCTTGTAGGCATGTCCAGGGCATTGTAGATGATCTCCTAGATAACATAGGGCGGATGCTCATGCGTAGGGCAGGATCTTAGTAAATCTTTATTGAGCTCCCAGACTTGTGCTATTGTCTATCCTGGCCTCTATTGGAAGGCCATAATCCACTGGCAAATATGCGCCGTCTTTGATGGTGGAAAGAACTTGAGCTATGTTTAGTCCTTATCGCAAGAAAAAGGGATTCATGTTAACAACTTGGGTTATAAACATAAAATCGGTGGAGACAATTAGGTTTATTTGCAAGAGTATTCCTAATTGTTGGTATACGGCGAAAGCTTGTCCCTCGAGTAAGATAACGCAATTGTCCGTCTTATTTGCCTTAAGTATGTTTTGGTTAACGTTGTGGTAAACCCTAGCCTTAGGAGTTGCCTTTCTTTATATATTTGATTCATACAAATCTTGTTTATTTATGTCCATACTCCTTTATCCATCCTATTGGCTTCGGCCATCTTTACTTACAAAACCCTAACTTTCTGCAAGAACCACTCGATATCGACATGGTCACTCGATATCGAGTGCTTCATTTCGGCTCGATCTGTCTTGACTTCACTCAATCTCTGGTGACCTATCGATGTCGATATGTCCACTCGATCTCAAGTCATGTCGAGTGTTTCTCAATGGGTCTGTGTTGTCTGGATGTTGACTCTGGGTGTCTACGTCGAGTTATGCGGTCGATCTCGAGTTCTCCACTCGATCTCGACCTCTTTTCTACTTCACCAGACTTTCTCGTTTTGACTCTGATTCCACTCTAATTCCTCTACATTTAGATCAAAACTTGTGCAGACTCTATTTCTTGCACGTTAGCTTCTTCTACATAAATTTGCATTATTTTCAACCTTTAGTTTAGGAATTGAATGGAAAATGAAGTCAAAACATGCAAATAAAAGGACTATAAATATGTAAATCAATACTTATGTGATTACGTTGCTACATTGCATCTGACGACGGGGAGAATTGAATCGAAATATATAATAAAATATAAACCAATACAATTCTTAGCCTCTTCGAATCAATTCAAGACTCCCCGCTATAGTAGTAGGGAATCAGGTTTGATCCTCGAGGAAGCAAGTCAGCGGGATCCTAGTAGCGTTGAAAACACGTCCTGAATGTTCGACCAGAAGCCTCGATCTCGAGCACAGACCTCGATGTCGACCTTGGATGTCGATGCTTTCTGCAATTGAAGACCTGCAGAGAAAAAACGGCAGTCGATATCGACTAGAGAAGACTGCCAGTCGACACAGTGTGGTCGATTTCGATGTCGGTAAATGAAATCGACTGGCTCAGAAGACTGCCAGTCGACACAGTGTGGTCGATTTCGACGTTGGAGGTCGATATCGACTTCAGCAGTAGGAACTCAGGAGACTCGAGATCGACACAGAAGACCGTCGATCTGGCACAGTGGTCGATATCGATGATAGGGTCGACATCGATGTTGTCCTGCAGAACGGTTAGTTCTTTTGTCAGCAAAGAATGGCCGAAGAAAGAAGGATTTTTGAAATAATCAATATATGCATAAGATAAAATTTTATTCTAACTCTATTTAATTAATATATCTATATATATATATATGCATAAGATATAATTTTACCCAATTTCATTAGATATGAATATTAGTAATGTAAACCAATCACAAAATTTTGAAATAATTAATATATGCATAAGATAAAATTTTATTCTAACTCAATTTTTTTTGATAAACTTCTAACTCTATTTAATCAATATATCTATATATGCATAAGATAAAATTTGACCCAATTTGATTAGATATGGAGATATTTTTAGAAGATATTAATCAATTTTAAATATTATTATATAAGATAAATTTTATTCTAACTCTATTTAATCAATATATCTATATATGCATAAGATAAAATTTGACCCAATTTGATTAGATATGGATAAATTTTTGGAAGATATTAATCAATTCTAAATATTATTATATAAGATAAATTTTTTTCTAACTCTATTTAATCAATATATCTATATATACATAAGATAAAATTTGACCCAATTTGATTAGATATGAATATATTTTTAGAAGATATTAATCAATTTTAAATATTATTAAATAAGATAAGATTATACCTATTTTCGCTATATATGAACATATTTTTAGAATAAAATGACTTTATCAATATGACCATATAGAAGATAAAAGGTTTTGTGTAAATTAAAATAATACATAGCCGTGTAACAGTTATCAACTCGTGGAATTCAATTTTTGTTAATATATTTTCCCCAATTTTTTTTAGATATGGATATAATTTTGGAAGAGTTTAATCATAATTTTTTATGGAAGATCTATCGTTTTTGCGGATAAAGAAATATATTTATGAGATACTCCCTTCGTTTGAAAATAAATGTCGTTTGACTTTTATGCACGTTGTTTAAAGAGCTAAAAAGTCTATGAAATAATATTTTTTAATCAAATTTTTTTTATAAATTGATACTTATTAGTAATAAGAATCAATTTATAAAAACAATTTGATTAAAAAAATAATAGTTTATAGATTGTTAACTTCTTAAACAACTTGTGCAAAAGTCAAATGACATTTATTTTCAAACGGAGGGAGTATATTTTTGGACTTTATGCATATATAAATATGGATAGGTTTTTAAATTTTGATCTATATATAGTCTAGATTGCTAATTTTTTTTTAAAAACGTTGACGTGTTCCCCTTCTTTTTGGTGTTGTTATTGCAGATTATTTACGACTTTGTTTACAATTTTCTTTGTAAGCTTTTCGAAATAACGTGCTGAACTAGATTTTTTATAAAAAAAGGATAGCGGAATAATTTTGTAATTTTCTTAACATAAAGCAAACCCTAATTCTCCGGGTATATAAGCTCCATTTCCGCCCCCATCTTGTCCATTTTTTTTTTTTTTCAGATTTGTAAAGAGCCGCCCTATTCCCTGTTCACCTTCTTCCTTTCGGATCTGAGCGCTCCTTCTTCTCACCCTCTTGCTCTCCCACCTCCCTATCCTTCCTCTTCTCCTCGCCCTCAGCCTTCCATGGCTCCCTCTCGCTCGTCCTCGCATCGAATATCCCGACGTCGAGTCCGGCGGAAGCAAGGCAGCTCGGTCGTAGTCTCTCGCTCGCCCCTTCTCACGTCTTGTGCCGCCGTCGACATGGCCTCCGGCGCTAGCATCCACCACAAAGCCCCTCTTCACTAAGCCTCATGGTGGCGCAGAAGATGAGAACCCCGAGCCGGAGCTGTCAACGCAGCCAGAGAAGAGCCACCGCTGCCACCTTTCTCTCTCAGAGCCCAGTCTGTTCGTGGCACCACCACCGAGCCTAGGAGCCAGCCTGGTGCACCGCTCTACTGCTTCCCAGCCGCTGATTGATTCCAGGAGGAGCCGGAGATCGACGCCGATGAGCCCCATCTTCTATTTGTAGGAAAATTAGATGTGCAGCGGAATTGTAGAAAACTATTTTCGAACATCTAATTCGGGATCTCATGCATGAATTGATATGAACAATGTAGAAGGGAAAAGTCGTACCTTTCTTGTGCGGAACCTTGATTCGAAATCACCTTTGGAGAATAGAGCCTCAAGCGCGACTCCTCTACTTGGTCCACATGAGCACGAAATTGGATCTTCTTGTCTCCGTTTGCTAAAACGAACGATCGAAGGATTGCAACTCACACCTAACACTTTAGGGATGCTATTGGCTTTGGTGGGAGAAGAAAAGATGCACAAAACTACAAAACTAGGTTAAGACTTATTCCTAATAAGTCTCCTTATATAGTGCTCAAACTAGGTCAAACTTATTCATAATAAGTTACCTTTTTATCTGTTATCTTCTATCCATAATATCTTTCTATAAAGATATTATATTAACAATAATAACTTATTATTATCATTAGTCAATTATCCAATTCTTAATACTCTTTTGTGTGTGACCTTATAGGACCCGAATAAAATAGCAATAGATTAAATCCAATTTAATCCATAAATTATAGTTGGCTTCTAGCAAAGCACTATAATTACCTAGATTATTCGGATTATAAATCTCCATTTTAATCCTATTATATCATTAGTATTTTACACATCAATTAAAGGACATATATTCCTTCACTATCCCCATCTCTGTTCGTGCTCAGCTCGGTCGGGCAGGGAGGCCGAAGCTGCTGCGATCCCGGGCGCTTGTCCTAAGCTCGTAACCCCACGCCTCAAAGCCTTGAATCCAGGATTGGGGTAAAGTCCTTAGACTTGCATCCTTGCTGGATTTTGATTTTGTTAAACCGATTCCAATTTTTGACTTTTATGGGTATTGATCTGTTGATTAATGTGTTAGAATGATAAGATATAATTCGGACATAATTAAATATACGGAATTTTTGCAAAATACCTGAGATTAAGGCTAATTCGTATGGTGTACGAAAGTTTGACATATTTTGTCAGGTGTCCCTGAGGTTTCTATTATTTTCGCCAAATGCCCCTTAGGTTTTCATTTTTTTCGCCAGATACCCCTATGTCGAATTGTTAACATTTTGGATGAAAATAAAAGGAAAACAAAATATTATTTCATTATTACTAGTGTACGGTCCCGTGCTACGCACGAGTTTACTTTTTAAAAATTATAATAAAATTTGATACTATAATATTTTATATAAACAATCATTTATATTACTCGTATTAATTTAGATAGTTTTAATCTTGTAATTTTAACGGTTTATTTCATTAGTAACTCTATATAACATGGATTACTTGTTTTAGAAAATAAGTTTGAAAAGAATATTTTATTTTATAATTTAAGTTTTTTCTTAGATATATAAATATAATTATTTTATATTTTTATCCATTCCTATCATATTTTCTCAAATAAATTAAATTAATCTACATTTATCCATTTTTCACCTAAATAATATTTAATCCAATTATTATATTTGTTTAAAATATAAATAATATTATTTTATTCTTTTAATTTTCTTCTTTTGTTTACATTATTCAATTAATTATTCAAATAAGTTTCTTCAAATTTTATTTCTAGCTAGTTTTTTTACATGGTTTACTTATTATTTTATTCTTGTACTTATTATTTGAATCTTGTAATTTTCTTCTTTAATTTACATTACTCAATTGATTATTCGGACAACTTACTTAAAATTTTAATAAAATTTAATATTTTTAAATAATAATAAAAGTGTATATCTTTGTAAATATAATTTTTTTTATGCTCATTAATTAGATTTTTTATGTCTTTTTATAATTTGTGACGAATTAAAATTATATGTATATACTACTAAAATATTTTATTTAGAAATAGTACTTTAATATTTTATCATTTTTCAATAATTAGACTTTTTACCTTCTAATTTTTTTTACGGTTTTTCTATCCTATGCCCTAAGGGCATAGGATAAGACCCTAAATTGGGAAAGATTCCCTACCAAAAAGGCAAGCGACCCTAGGAATCTAATTAAAAGAAAAGCTAAATCAATTAAATTTTAAAAAATATTTCTCAATTTAGGGTCTTATCCTATACCCTTGGGGCATAGGATAGAAAAAAGCTAACTTTACTAAAGAGAAAGATTTTTGTAAGGTATTATTTGCACAATATCATTTAATTATAGTAACTAAATTATCTAATTTTATTTACACAATATCATTTTATACTACATTTTTAACCAATGGGATTAATTCAAAACTTTTATGTAATAAAGTTAATATTAACTATACAATATTATTTCATTATGCATTATTACATGATATCATTTCATGCTATTTTTTTAAAACCATGAGATTAATTCAAAACTTTTTTTTTAAAAAAAATACATAATTCCAAATATACAAATTCTTTTTTTTTTGCCCGAATTAACCAATCTCACTCACTCTCTCTCTAGCTATATGTATGTATATATAATGAAAACTATTATATATATATGGATCGACTCCGGTGAAAACCAATTTTTATGGTAAAAACTGTGAGGACTGATTTGATTGGCTGTGGGAAGGAATATTGTGTGTTGCAGGTGCACACGCGCGTGATAGATCTGGGCTCAAAAAATAAGAGCGGAGAGAGAGGAACGAACCTCCTCCAATTCACAGCCATTGCCAGACTCCAGTCTCTCTCTTCAATCCTCCCTCGCTAGGGCTTAGATTCTCTCTTCCAAACCCATCCCTCCGTTCAACCTCTTTGCCTCTTCTTCATCCCGACCTCTGCTATTTCGACCTCATTCGACGGAGGAACCAAGGCATATGAGAAGTTCCCCTAATTTGGAATTCAGTTCATTCTTGAAGAAGAAGAAGAATTCATGAGAAGTTCCCCTAATTTGGATGGCTATCAAATCCCTGTTAATTTGGTCTGGTTTGCGTTGTTTGGAGGAGGAGTGATAGATCGAATATGAAGGTGACGGCGCTTCTTGTTCTGAAAGCCAACGCCTTCGCCGAGAAAGAAGATCCCGTGATCCTCGTGAACGCCTCCGATGTCAGCCATTTCAGCTACTTTGAGAGATCCCGTGATCCTCGCACCGTCACCAGACGTACTCCTCCCGGACAACTCCAATATGTCCAGCACTCCGGCATTCTCTGGTTTCACTCCTCGCTTGTTTCAATTTCATGATCTTTAGCCCAGGATTATGGCTACGAATTAGGTATTAAAGGCTGGTATTGTAACGGCCCGGATATAAATATCCGGGATACGTTTCGAAGGTCGGATACCTTCGTTCGGATGTTGCAATTCAGGTACGGGTCGAGGTTTCAAACCTCTAATCAGTCGAAGTCTCATAAATACAATTTACACGAAAATAAAGCGAAAGTACGGTTTAGATACAAAAGCCACGGCAGAGCCGGGTCAAAACCAAAACACAGTGGGTGATTAGCCATTTGTCAAGTTAGAATATATTAGCCGGATTCTTCGATTCGCCAAAAGATTTCTCCATCACAGAAGCATGGAGCAACAAGAGCGGTACCTAACACTATCCACGAAGTCAGGCCTGGTGATCGCCTGCGGGTCCTCTGACCGCGCTGAGGCCACATAATATGCCTAAGCCTAAATAAAAGATGACTAATGCGGTACAAGATTTAAATCACACTATCATGCCCCTAGCATATATAATATGCGGAAAAGAACTGTAAAGGGCCCAAGACAATGCCAAGTGGCATATCCCTCTCCTACCTCTACACCCCTTCCCGTTAGTGCAGAGACTGGCCAGTTCGTTGCTATAGCATAGCATATCCTCGTGGTGGTGCACTCACCCACGGTATCATCATCATAACATAAATTAAATATAAATTTAACATGCCCAATGGTGCTGGGCTATCATCATGATCATATCGACTCGATAGACTCAGGGCACCCGATGGGGCTAGGCTACCCTATGACCCTAGCAAAGACTCTAGGACTATCACAGATAATGGCCGTTCTGCTTCAAACACACAAAGTAAACACATGCTCAGTTCAATGCAATCCTAGCATGATACCACATGGCATGCTTTAATATGCAATAAAACTACACATTACATGACACATCAGGCAGGAGGTCCAGGTTACTGAGTAAGTCCTGTAGGATACTTACCTGTTGATGCAGAACAGCAAGATAACACAAGCAAGGGCCCAAATGCAAGTCCAAAGCAATCCAAAAGCAATACACACCTATCATCAAGTCATTTTCATAAGCTACCGGATCAACATTCATACTCACGAACCCAAGTTCTCAACATCCTCAAAACCGACCGATAGTAAAACCGTTTTCCAAAATCTTTCCGATACGATCAAATCGACCAAAATCATTCTTTCAATCAAACCCATTGATAAAGTCATACCAACCATATTTTCAAACTCATAATTCCCAAATTAAGTCAACTCATATTCAAAATACTTTCTCAAATCATACTTGGCCAAATTCCGACATTAAACGTTTAAGCCTTAACTAATTTCCCAAAATCATATTATAGAATCATTCCGTCGTGTCTCTTATTTCAAAACATTATTCAAAATCAATAAATCATTTCTAGAATAATTTATATAGTATAAATAATATAACACACTCCAAATAATATTTAAAATATAAGAATCACCAAAACAAATCCATCTTAGCATCCCACATTTATAAAACAACAATACCAATTTACTTTACCATTTCCAAAATATTATAATTAGAACCAAAACCCAAAACTATAATAATATGCAAATAATTTCCACATACTATCCATAAAATCTCAAAACAATAACCATAAGTATATTTATAACCCAATATCAATAAATTTTACTTTTGAAGCCTTTTAATATATAAATATTAATAATTTCAGGGCATATAATATATATATATATATTTCCCTAAAATCAGAAATAATAATCATTACAACATATAAATATATAAGTATATATATATATAAACATAACATTTAACATATATTTAAATAATACCGAAATTTAAAATAACTCATCCCATATTTGCCAGCCCAACCGAAGAAAGGAAAAGGCCCAATCCCCTGACCCATTACTCCAGCCCATGACCCGGATTTAGGATCCAAAACCAAACCCTTATCCGAAAGACAAGGCCCGGATCAAAAAAGAAGAAGAAGCCAGCCCATAAGAAAAGAAGGGAGACCCGACCCAGAAATAGAATTAGGCCCAAGCCCAATGCCTGCCTTCTCCGTCATCTCCTACCTTCAGCGAACAGAGCTCGCCGCAACGGAGATGGAGGATAGAGAAAGGGGAAGGCCCAGGCCACGGAGCTCCGTTCTCGACTCGACCAACACCCAACGGATTAAAATGCTTCCCTGAACCCAACCCACACGGAGAGAAATAAGCGAGGACACGAGAGGGAGAGGAGGGAAGGATTTACCGAAGCTTCGTCGAAAGCTCCTCCGGGCGTGCTTCGAGGCTGATCTGGGCGCGATTGGGGCTCGGAACCGGTGCGTTATCGACCTAAGACGAAGAGGAGTGAGTAAAGGTGTAACTTTACAGGGATTCAAAGCAAGAGAAGGGAAACGAAGCTCTACCGGGAGGCTCGGATGGAAAACAGAGGAATGGAGGAGGAAATAGGACTCGGCGGCGACGACTGGGCAGCAACTGGCTTCGGGATCCTTATGGGCTGCTTCCATTGCTCGGAAACGTGAAGGAGAGGTAGGAGTTACTGCTGCGGCTCGAGCTCGGAGGAGGAAGGGATGTGCTCGGCTCGGATTTTTGAGAGAGCATCAGGGCTGCGGGGCTGCTCTTAGGCTTTTGAAAGCAGGGCTGGAGCCCCTTGTTTTTGGCTTCAATGGAGCTGGACGACGACGAGGGACCTGTGGAGGTGATGGTGGTTGCTGCGATTTGAATGAATAAGGTGAGGGATGGTGCTCTTTGTGGAATGCAGACAATGGAAGAGGAGAAGAGAGCAATGTGTGGGTCTGAAATCAGAAAAGAGGGAGAGAGGGAGGAGAGATTTGAGATAGGCAGTGTATGTGTGGGTTGGGTGATGAAGGGGACAAAGGAAGGGACCGGCGTGAGGGCCTTCGGTGGTATTGCAGAGGAGCAACTAAGGCAGCCAGCCAAAGGTGAGGGAGGGGACCAATGTACAGGCGTCCGAGAGAGGGAGGGAGGGAGAGAGAGAGAGAGAGAAAATAAAGAAAAGGTAAAGAAAATAAAAGAATTGGGTCCACTAAAGAATTCAAATTAGCGGAAAGGACTCGAAACCCGTTCGCCCGATCGAATCCCGACTAAATCAAATATAATTAAGATTTAAATTACAAATCTCAATATAACGGAATTAAATAAATTTTATCAAGCTCGGAGTTCGAAGGCGGAATTAAATCCGTTAAAATCTAAATTCTCAAAATGATGCCGGAATGTCTTTAAAATCAAACTCACGCTCGAGGATGAGTTTTCTCACACTTTTACAGATTGAATAAAATAATAATATATTACTCAAAATAATGATAAAATAATATAAAATACATTCAGTCTTTACAGGTATTCTCTGGTTTCACTCCTCGTCCTGTATCAGCCGATCAGGTCAACTCATATTCTCCCCTCTTTCCAAAACCTAAATACCTATCAATTTCGTCAATCTATTGATTTTTCTATCAATCTCTTGCAATTTGATGAAATTGAGTGATTTTTGTAAAGGATTGTGGACTTCTATCTGGAAATTTCTTGTTTCGCTGAAGGAACATAAGTTTGATGAGAGGCTTTTGAAGCTTAAAGCGGAGCAGGAGGTAATGTGGCTTAGATTAGTGCTGTGAAATGGCCTATTTATCTAGAATTTACTCTTGCTTAGATACCCATGATGATTGGCAAGCAAAAAAATCTCATGTGTTGTTAAGGAAGAAAAGTTATATGTTAAGGAATAAAAGTTATATGTTGCAACATTTGAATAATATCTCAGCAAGATTTAGGGTTGTTCACTATGATCATTTGGTAATGGAGGATCGAATGATTGATCAATTGACTTTGGTGAAAATTGATACTGTCATTTTCTCCTATTTTTCTTCAATAAATGTAAATTCTTGTTTCTTTTTATCATATTAATCCTCTGGATGTGCTTGTAGTCCATTTATTAAATTTAAAGGCCTTATTGCATAAGGTAATCGAATGCACATGGTTGAATACTCTAATGAGGTAGACAGTGGTGAAGATTCTGAGCTCACCTGTTTTTGTGGGCTTTCTACTAAACTAAGGATTTCAAGAACTTCCAAAAACCCCTACCAGCTGTTTTATAATTGCCCTAAGAATTACACTATAAGGTAATACGCCTATCTTGCATTGTTGATCTTTGTATCTTTCAACTACTGGCTTTAGCTATTGCTGTAGGCTAACATTTTTTCTTTTTGTCTTTTGAAACTGACAGCAATGCAAGTATTATATCTAAAGGTTGCAGCTGGGAAAGAGAGTATGTTGATTTTTTTTACTGATTTGAAGCATGGTTGCAGCTGGGCAGGAAGAAATTTGCAGCCTTGAGAGCACTCTGATTTGGGTTGTTTCAATCATGTTGCAACTATTACAAATAGTATTGAACACTTCTCAGTACAAAGCTATATAGAAGCAGCTGAACATATGTGTAAATTCTAATTACTAAAGGGGAACAAATTTCATGAACTATATATAAAAAAGGAATTTAAAATTAAAATTTAATTCTTAATTTTACCATATGAGTTCCTTGAATGATTTTTGTATAGGGTCGTCTGAATGATTTTTTTTCTTTAATTCATGATTTTTGTGTAGGGTTGTCTGAATGATTTTTTTTCCCTTTAATTCACTTTTTCTATATCTAAATTATACCATCTCCATTTATAAATTTCTATTTTTGGTTAAGATTTTATAAAAATTAGGTTTAAGATTATAAGTAGGTTCAAGATTTTATAATTATAAAGCTAAGCAATTTAGAATTAAAATTTAATTCTTAATTTTACCATATGACTTCCCTTGAATGATTTTTTAGTGATGGAATGATTTTTTCTCTTTAATTCACTTTTTCTATATCTAAATACTATCTTCATTTTTTTTTCATGATGGATTGTCGATATTTAGGGCAAGATATAAACATGGGTTCAAAACTTTAAAATCTTGAACCTACTTTTTAATAAACTAAAATGAAATGTAAGACAACAAGGATTATCAAACACTTTATTGTTAGATATAACTATGGGTTCAAAATTTTAAAATCTTGAACCTACTTCAAATGGAGGCAATACATCATAATAAAAACTTGAACCTACTTAATAAACCGACATGAGATGTAATACAAAAAGATGTCACTTTACGGCTATATATAACTATGAGTTCAAGATTTAAAAGTCTTGAATCTACTTCAAATTGAGGCAATACATCATAATAAAAACTTTAACATACTTAATAAACGGACATGAAATGTAAGACAACAAGATATCACTTTAGGGCTTTATATAACTATGGGTTCAAGATTTTAAAATCTTGAACCTAATTTAAAATGAAGGCAATACACCGTGAAAAAAAGTTGAACCTACTTAATAAACCAACATGAAATGTAAGGCAACAAGAAGTCACTTTATGACTAGATATAACTATGAGTTCAAGATTTAAAAATCTTGAACCTACTTTAAATGAGTGCAATACATCATAATAAAAACTTTAACCTACTTAATAAACTGACATGAAATGTAAGACAACAAGATGTGACTTTAGGGCTATATATAACTATGGGTTCAAGATTTTAAAACCGTGAACCTACTTTAAATGAAGGCAATACACCACAATAAAAACTTGAACATACTTAATAAACCAACCTAAAATGTAAGGCAACAAGATGTCACCTAAGGCTAGATATAACTATGGGTTCAAGATTTAAAAATCTTGAACCTACTTTAAATGGAGGCAATACATTATCAATAAGAAGTAGTTCTTAGACCCTGGTTAGCTATAGCTTATGGCTCCAAATCCCTAATACTAATCTCTCTTCTAAATCCGAAGTATCTGGAGCATATTTTGTCAAGTGCATGAACCTGTATTTCTTGATTGTTTGGTATGTAATAAAATTAGAATTGCTTTCCAAGTGGACTTTTGCTTTATATAACTATGGTTCAAGATTTGAAAATCTTGAACCTGTGTTAAATTGATGCAATACACCATAAAAAACTTGAACCTACTCAATAAACCAAAATGAAAGGTAAGGCAGCCAAATGTCACTTTAGAGCTATATATAACTATAGATTCAAGATTTAAAAATCTTGAAGCTACTTTAAATGGAGGCAATACATCATGAAAAAAAAAACTTGAACCTACTTAATAAACCAAGATAAAATGTAAGGTATCAAGATGTCACTTTAGGGCTATACATAACTACGGGTTCAAGATTTTAAAATCTTGAACCTACTTTAAATGGATGCAATACATCATAATAAAAACTTGAACCTACTCAATAAACCAACCAGAAATTTAAGGCATCAAGATGTCACTTTAGGGCTATATATAAATATAGGTTCAAGATTTTTAAATCTTGAACCTACTTTAAATGGAGGTAATACACAATAAAAAAAACTTGAACCTACTTAATAGAAAAACATGAAATGTAAGGCGTCAAGATGTCATTTTAGGGCTATATATAACTATGGATTCGAGATTTAAAAATCTTGAACCTCCTTTAAATGGAGGCAATACACCATGAAAAAAACCCGAACCCATAATTATTTTATAATAATAGGTTCAAAATTTATTGTTCATTTTATAATTATAAATTCATAATTTTATAACAAATTATAGGTTCAATTTTGTAACTATAAATTTAAGATTTTATAACTATTTAAATATGTGAACCTACCATTTAAAATTGTGAACCTTATGTTAACAAATTTAAACCCTAAAATCATGAATCTTTAACCAACATTTATAAAATCTTGAACACATGGTTATAAAATTATGACTTACTATTACTAAAATCTTGAACCTACCATAAAAAAATCTTAAAACTTATAGTTATAAAATATTAAACCTACAGTTATAATAAATATTTTGATATTATAATAAATATTTTGTAAATATTTTGATATTCTAATAAACTTTATTGGTATCCCAACTAACAATTTGATGGGTAAGATAATATAAAAAAAAATCTTGAACCGCGGTTTAAAAAAAGAAAAAAAATGGAACACACAATTATAATAATAAGTAGGTTCAAGATTTTAAAATCTTGATCCCATAATTTTAAAATAATATGTTCAAATTTTTATTATGTAGGTTCAAGATTTTTTTTTATAACTCTAGTTCAAGATTTTATATCAACAGATTTAATATTTTTATAACTATCGGTATAAGATATTATAATTATATATTTTATTAAGTAGGTTCAAAATTTTTAAATATTGAATCCATAGTTAAATAAAAAATCTTGAACCCACAATTATAATAAACATTTTGGAAATATTTTGATATTATAAGGAGTTTTAAAATTTTGAACCCATAATTATAAAATAATATGTTCATAATTTTATTAAGTAGGTTCAAGATTTTTAAAATCTTAAACCACCATATTTATAAAAAAAAAAATCAATCCAGATCTAATATATGCTAATAAAATAATTATATAAAAAAGTAGATTAAATTTGAGAAATATTAAAGCGTACCAACATACAATTAAGATAAATAAAAATGGATACAAATAGATATATTATTTTTTTTACCTAATTAAGGGAGGTGAATAAATTTTAACAGATGCATCTAAAATCAAATGTGTTTCTTAGCCCGGTTGGCGGGACTCGGGAGTGTGTCAGATAATTCCTAAAAAGCAACAGGTTCCGTGTTCGAGGTCAACAACCCAAACGCGCATGTCTTTTTTTCCGCGTGTTTTAATTCCCCTGTACGCGCATTAGTTTTGTTTTTTTTTTCCCAGGCCTAGCGCGTGATATATATGAACCGATGAAAGTGCTCCTCACGGTTTTTATCGTAATTTTAGTTTTCACCGGAGCGTGACCCTATATATATATATATATATATATATATATATATATATATATATATATATATATATATATATATATATATATATATATATATATATATATATATATATATATATAGACAATAGATCAAATGTACATAGCTCTTATTGTGTATCATGTTAACAAATCTGGGCCATTGAATTAAGAAGATCAACGGATGAGATTAAAAGTAACTTCTGATTATTCGATGGTATTGGGAGATTATTCTGTAGAATGAAATTATTCGGTGGTATTGGGTGATTATTCATTAGAATAAAATTTACAGTTTTTACACTCTTTTTACATATGAATAATTATGTGCAAACAGACGAATAATCATGAACAAATAGACGAATAATTTTTGAGTACATGATACACGATAAGGGCTGTGTACACCGGAACTAACCTATATATATAATAATATTAATTTTTGAATTTTCACCCAATCAACTTAATCTACATAAATTTTCAAATAATAAAATTTTTAAATATTTTTTAACCAATTAGATTTACTTATTGTAACTATTAAATGAGAAATATTTTTGCTTAGATGACATAATCATTTTAGTTTTACAATTTCCTCCCAATCAACTAAATCTAGAAAAAAATAGCAAACTAATGAAATTTGTACACATTTTGTTAGTCAATCTAGTTATATCAGACTAGTTTTCCACCAAAATGTTAACAAATTCGACAAAAGGACATTTGGCAAAAAAATGAAAACCTCATGGGTATTTGGCGAAAAAAAATAAAAACCTCAAGGGCACCTGGCGAAATATGTCAAACTTTTGTACACCACGCGAATTAGCCTTAACCTTAGGGGCATTTGGCGGAAATTTCGTTAAATATAAGCAAAAGATAAATATCATAATTTCTGTAATTGGGGAATTAATTTTTATAGGTTAAAAATTAATTAATAAGACAGATAATATATATATTTATATATTTATCTAATAAAAGACCTACTGGAGACAGCGCGCTAATCGCACACATATTAAATTGATTGACACAAACACAAAATACTTCCATCGAGTCGCCACAGGAAGACGAAATAAAAATGTTATCAAAACTCTCCATAACTCCGATGGGCTGATCCACACATGTAATAACGACATAGGGAAAGAAATCCGACGGTCCTTTATGAATCGCTTTGAGGATTCTACCCGTTATAGCCCAACCCCAGACCCACTGGATCTTATCTCCTCAGAAGTTGGTCATGATGACAATATCTGGCTAACTAGATCTATCTCAAATAACGAAATCAAAACAGTTGTGTTTTCGCTGGCAAATGACAAATCACCAGGACTTGATGGTTTTCTGGCTGGATTCTTCAAAAAATACTGGCATATTGTAGGCCCCTCGGTTCTGAAGGCAACTAAAAGTTTCTTCATTAGTAGACACCTGCTCAAACAAATCAATCACACATTTATTGCTCTTATACCTAAAAAGGATAACCCGACAACAACTAACCATTTCAGACCAATTAGCCTATGCAATACCCTCTATAAGATAATTTCCAAAATATTAACGGAAAGACTAAAGAAAATAATACCAAAACTTATCCACCCCTTACAAAGTGCTTTTGTCTCTAGCAGAGCTATACAAGATAACATCCTCATAGCACATGAAATATTCTATTCTTTTCACAACAAAAAAGGTAAATCTGGTTGAATGGCTATCAAATTAGACATGAAAAAGACTTTTGATATGGTCTCTTTGGTGTTTCCTTTTCAAAATCCTTACCAAATTTGGATTCGACCCACTTTTTATATCTTGGATAAAGGAATGCATAACTACGGTAAGTTACTCAGTATTTGTCAACAATGAGCCCACAAAAATTTTTACGCCTACAAAAGGGCTTCGACAGGGTGACCCCCTCTCCCCCTTCTTATTCCTACTAATCACTAAAGTACTTGCCCGAGAACTACATATGCACACTTCGAAACCTGATTCTCATATTGGTGTCTCTGTTTGTAAAGGAAGCCCAAAGATCCCTTTTCTAGCTTTCGCAGACGACATCATCATTTTCTCTAACGCAAATGAAAAGGCTTGTGATCAAATTAACCAGATCCTCCAAAAATACCGCAATAGATCAGGTCAAAAAATCAATCTCCAAAAATCCTTATTTCAAACTACAACAAACACAACCTCTGCAAACAAAAATATAATAAGAACAAAATTACAGATACCACACACTACTAACCTTCAATCATATCTAGGATGCCCCATAATCTATGGAAGAGTCACAAAGCATACATTTGATCCCATTATCGACAGCACCAAAAATCAATTATCAAAATGGATAGCAAATTCCCTCCCCCAAGAAGGACGTAGAACCCTCATTCAAAGCAATTTGGCTGCAAAGCCATTGCATCTAAAACCAAGCACTCTTCAACAATCTGAAACCAGAACCAAAATCAATAAAAGCATACATTAAGGAACAACTCCTTTTATGGGATATCTCGGGGCTTGATGAGTCCAGTTCGTCAACCCCCTCACAGAATATCTTACCAAAACCTAAAAAAAGACCTATAACAAAATGGAAGAAACCACCAGAAAATCATCTTAAGTTAAATTTTGACGGCACTTTTTCGACACCCAATAATGGCAGGTATGGTTTTGTTTTCCGTCGGCATGATGGTTCTGTCACCTTTGCTGAGGCTGGATCGTCCCCTTTTGAGTATGCGTTTGGTAGTGAGTGCTACGTGCTCTGGCAAGAACTCAAGAAAGCCATCAAATTAAATACACAAAACATCATCATTGAAGGTGATAACATCACGGTCATCAATTGTCTTAAGTTAGTCGGGACTTGTCCCTGGGAAACTGAAATCATCATCTCTGACTGCCTTCTTCTTCTAAAACATTTTCGAATTGCAGTTGTTTCCCACGTCTATGGAGAGGCAAATCGGGTAGCGGACCATTTATCACATTACATGTCTCCGTATTCACACTCGACCCTGCCTCCTGATCGAGACTTGATCGATCTCGTCCACCTGGACGCTCTTGATTGACTGCCTATGGCACTTAATCAAATTCTTCTCGGTTCAAAAAAAAAGAAGAAGAGATAAGTTCTATTATTCCTATAAGGTAAGAAGAAGAGACTCTCGGTTGGTCAGACGTTCATCTCAGGAGAGAAAAAACCCACAGAGAATTCTTCTTCGTGGAGAGAGTCTCCTTTCTCTTCAGTGCTCGCCCATGGTGTGTAGGCTGTAAATTGTAGGTTCTCCCCTACTCCTGAATCTCTAACGAGATCTACTCCCGAATCTCTAATGAGATCTACTCCCGAATCTCTAACGAGATTTAGGGATATGGAGATGTACCTGGTGATCAAATTCGAAGGTAAAACAATCTAGATTCCGCTTTCACTATCCGAGGTAATCCGTTTATCTTTCAAATTATATCATTGGTATCAGAGCTTTAGGATTAGATTGTCTATGAATTTGTTCAATCGGATTAAATTCGCAGCATATTCACCTTAATCCAAAATAAAATTACGTTTTTTGTTTTGGGATACATTGTCGGTGTTTTGCCGTTCTTTAAATTCATGCATTTATGTCATTGCTATTTTGCCGTGTATATATATATTGTGCCAATACAAATTCTCTACAACACTCCTTATAACACTCCTTACATCACTTAGTTATTTTCACATTTATTTAATCTTAAAAAAATTTATAAAAATTACATACATATTATAAACCCCCATTTTTATATGTTTATTAGTTTTCATTTTTAAAAATCATGTTTTCAAAAAATTTAAAAATTCAAAAGTTATTATTTTATGAAATATAATTATAAAAAATTTCAAAAGATGATTTTTCAAAAATAAAATTTATAAACATATAAAAATAGGTATTTAGAATATGTATATAATTTTTATAATTTTTTTAAGATTAAATAAATATAAATATAATTTTGTGATATAGAGAGTGTTATAGGGAGTGTTGTAGAGGATTTGGATTGATCGATTTGTGCATATCTAGGGGATGATGTTAGCCATAACCTAGTTTGTAACGGCCCAGATTATAAATCCGGGTTACGTTTAGAGGGAAGAATTATCCCTCTGCCAGATGTTGCAATCCAAGTACGAGCTGCTTATTTATCAACTTCAAGTTATAATCCTGTTTATGTCTTAAGAATTTAATGAAGAAAAAGGGGATTTCAAACCCTCGAGACAGTCAAAAGAGATAAAACAAGAACCTGTCCTAATTCAACTAGTAAAAAAACTCAAAAGAGATAAAACGAGTTTAAATCAATATAAATACAACATGTTTTGAAATGACAGACTTAACCAAAACATTTGTAAAGTCAAGCTACAATAGGTGAAGTCTTCTTAACACTCTCGTCCCGTGAGAAAACCCCGCCATAGAAGCAAATTAGCAAGCAAAAGGGAGCGGGTACCTGAAACTATACCACAAGTCAAGGTCGAGCCACTCATGCAGGACCGGAAGTCCTCGCTGAGGTCATATAATATGCCTATACCTAGAATAAAGGATGACTAATGCAGTACAAGATTTAAATCACACTGTCATGCCCCTAGTAGATATATATAATGCAGAAAAAAACTGTAAAGGGCCCAAGACAATGCCAAGTGGCATATCCCTCTCCTACCTCTGCACCCCTTCCCGTTAGTGCAGAGACTGGCCAGTTCGGTGCTATAGCATATCCATTTCCTCGTGGTGGTGCACTTCACCATGGTATCATCATATCATATCTCATCATCATATCATATCTCATCATCATATCATAAATCATGCTCCTGCCCGATGGTGCTGGGATATCATATCATATCATATCATATCATCTCATCTCTTGCCCGATGGTGCTGGGCTATCATATCATGCTCATATCGACTCGATAGACTCAGGGCACCCGATGGGGCTGGGCTACCCTATGACCCTAGCAAAGACTCTAGGACTATCACAGATAACGACCGTTCTGTTTCAAACGCATAAAGAATAGGGATGCTCATTCATAAGTGCAAGTCCTAAACATGATACTACATGGCATGCTTTTATGCATATGCAACACCTACATACTATATAACACATCAGGCATGAGGTCCAATCACTTGAGCAAGCCCCGGAGGACTTACCTGGAGTCTTCACATCCAATTAGCCAGCAAACAAGCCACTCAAAGAATCATCCATTAGCAAATAAGCCACCAGAGAATCATCCAATCACACTAGCAGGTAATAAGCAAGGAATAATTCATCAATACATATATAATCAACACACAAGCAGACTTCCAATTCAACACAAGACTAAGTACTATTTTATTCAATTAACCTCTCATTCTCATCATAACCATCGTTCTCAATTAACCTTGTTCTCATCAAGTATAAACTTAGCTCAAAGCCTTACCTATATCATCATTCAAAACCTCTTACTTCATATCGAGTTCAGGTTTTTCTTAGACATTTTCTCAAGTAACCATCGATTATCAAATACTCGAATACTCAACAAAACCATAGGTTCCGAAAACCAAGGATCAACAAGTCTTATTTATCAAAACTCACATAATAATCATGATCAACGAGTATCCAAGGCAAATTGATATTTCGAGAAGTCACTTATAATCTCAAATTTAAGAACTACTCACATCAAAGCACTACATTAAAGCCTAGAGCACACGAGCATAACAATTTGTACAAACGTCTTTTATATAGCCTTAGTACCTAATTTCATAGCTCAATCGACACAACAACAAGCTTACAAGTATAGTAAGATCACGAGGTGTCTTCTATATCATATACACATGGTCATATCTTACTACTTTTAGGTCATGATACTTAGAGCTCTTATATCAAAATAAAATAACTAGTTTATAAAGTCCACTAAAACATCTTAACAAGGAGAGCTTCACTAATAACCAATCTAAGTAATATAACAATTTAGTCATCTCATTTATTCACTAAGTGACAAGCCAATAAGCCACTCAAGGTTATGCTATATCATCTAATCATTTCTAGGTGTAATATAATGTTCTCACATGCTAGATCCCAGGTCGTATTGCACTTGCTATCTAGGATCCTTTATAATTTAATTATATTCAAACCGCTCGAACCTAAGGCATATGATTCAACTTAGAGTTTCACCGGCCAAAATTGACGGTTAAATCCATAAAATTAGTTAAGCCAAGAGGGATCAAAGGAGTTACAAGATTTCCCCATTAATCTATTTTGAGTAAATCAAGCGGACACAAGCAAGCAACTAAGTAATCAAAACTAAACCAAAACCATCAAATCTTCAATTTGTATTTTTAACAACACATTAGGCTCAATTTCTAGAAACTAAATTAGGCAAGGAATGTCGAGGTGAAGGAGGTATACCCCAAATCCCACGGAGGTCGAGAGGATTCGGATTCAAAGGCTCCGGTTCAAAGGGCTCCTAGTTCATGTTCGTCGTCGTTGTCGGGCTGCGAGGACTTGACGATACCACCTCTGGGTGGCCTTGCAGGTGTTGCACTGGGTGACATTTGTGATGGTCGCCGATTACCAGTGGCAGAGGCGGGGTCACAGCCTCACAGGTGAAGACCCGTTGTCGGTCAGGGGCAATCCGGATGCGAATTGGATGAACAGGTACTCTGCGACGGCCTTAGTTCAGCAGCCTGTGCGTCATCCCGGCGGTGGCAACGAACGCGACTCCAAGGTCGACATCGACGGTGAATCTATGGAGGAGGAACACCGAGTCGAGATTTCCTCGCTCTTCACCCGGAAGAATAAGGCGCGGGAGAAGGAGTCAAGAGGAGTTAAGCTTCTTCCTCACCAATCTGAATCGAGGGCGAGCTCTATGATGTCGGGGAGGACGTATCTCGGCCGGCGGCTTGGATCTGGTAGAGCAGGGGTCGGCGTCGGGCTTGGTGGCTCTCCATCGACGCCAAGCTTCATCTCCCGCTAAGAGATGAGAGAGTGAGAGCAGATCGAGAGAGGAGGTCGAGAGAGAGCTCAAATGGACTTCGATTTCGAGAGAGAGAGAACGAGAAGGCTGAGCGCGAAGATGAGGACAGGAAGCAGCCATGGCGCAGCGGAGACGTGATCTCGGTGAGCAGCTCCGGTAGGCCGGATGAGGGAGGAGAGTGAAGAGGAGAGAGAGGGAGGCAAGTGACGGCTGTGTGGGGCAAATGAAATGAAAGAGTATTTATATGGGTAGGTTAGGGTTAGTTTAGGAGAATTTATATAAATGATCCGCTATTTCAGCTTTAAATAAATTGTACCCCATAAAATTATAGAATTCACCCCAGTAAATATTATTTAAATCAAAAGCACTACACTATCGATCTTTGTATTGATAAAACAGGTAATTAAGCTGATTTAATGAAAGTATTATTTTTATTATTTGAAGAATTCAAATTTTTTGGAATCTCATAAATTTGAATTTAAATCATGATTCATAAAATTATATTTTAAATTTTTGGATCTTTACATCATCCACCTCTAAAAACAAGTTTCGTCCTCTAGACTAAAATCTTTTTGTTTTTTTTTTAAAAAACAATAAAACATTTTATAAACTCGAGTCGACTCCTCCTATGTTAGTCAACCAGATTTTAAAGGATTCAACAAGCAGTTTATCCACCTCTAAGGGCTAGTCCCAGATTCCACTTCCTAAATTCATTTCTCATGATGAGTCTCAACATCAACTCAAATACTAACATATCTTAAATATCATCATGTCAGAATTCATCATCAGTAGATCACATCATTAGCACACCATGTAATCACATAAAGTTGCACATTTTTATCTATTAGAAAAGAACACAATCGTCATAAATGACATGTGCACTTAGAAGGGAAAGCATAAATCAGCATCGTAAAAGTCAGCATGTTGGCCCACTACGTTTCTGCTACACCACTTCGATCAAACTAAACGACCCACTCTTGATCACACCATAGAAGATTATACAAGGATGACGCAAGACCTAAGTTATAACCGAAGGAAAGAGATATTAAGGGACTATTCGTCTAACTTTGGACACAAGGATAGACTCAGATAGTATGTGATAAGACTGAACAGAGGAATTTCGCCGATGCCCATGAGAAACCCTTAAGATTATGACCGTATCACTCAAATCATCATGTAACACATCATGTCATAAAACACACACGGGGTAATCTTGCTCACTAACATGAACCTATCTCAAGAGACAATGATGATTCGATCCTAGCACTAGTGTCATATCATGTGGCAAGGTACAAGATAAACAACCTATTGTTATGAGAGCATTATCGATATACATACTATCATCAAGTCAAATCATCATTAACAAGGAATATCACACATATAACGACAAAGAAATGCTATGAAGGTACCACACTCATTTAAGGCAGATCTACAATCTATCACCCGAATATACTAAATAGATTCCGTACGTGCATGAGAGGATCCTATATGCCACTATGGTGTAAGGAAACTAAACATAACAGGTAAAGAATAACATCAACATGTCTTAAAAGTCACGAAAGAATATGATATAGTTCACCGGAAAAGACAAGTGTAAGTGTGTGCTTCATGTATTTGTGTCACCAAGGAATATATCAACACATATTTCATACCACTATAAGCGCAACATGGTAGATAGTATAGTATCAACAATTTTTAATCAAAATAGGGTGCATAAACATACAAATGCAATTTAAACTATAGGGGTGGACGTGTGAGCATACGAGACTTAAAACTATTAATGCATAACGAGTATAGAAACACATCATGTGGCAAATAAAAGTAAGCATGTGCAATATTATGGCCTATGCATGGCTGCTATCCGAATAAAATAGAGTAGATGGTGTCAAAATGTAACAAGATAGCTCAAATGATGATATTCAAACTGTGTAAGCAATCATAATCTCATAAAATCACATAACAAGGGCAAATATGCAAGATAGGTATACTATCAAAACCTATTACATAAGGGGCCATACAAATAATGTAAATAGTGCAAAGAATCACATACCACATCAGCGATGCGAAATTTCTACATGTTATCACTAACACATGACGATGGGTAAATGCACGAAATCATACTGTAACAACTAACAAGATGTTGCATAATGCGTCGAACGAATCATATCATAGGAATGATCATATAAGTAATATAGAGAGTGCAATACTCATGTAAGCATATTCTCCAATACTAAATTACCAAATAGTATTTAATAACATGGCAATGTGTAAGCATGCAGAGGTATGGTCTAACCACTAATATGGCGATTCACAACCAGACAAAACAACTATATAACCATACAACACGATTATAGGTGAAGTATAATCGAGAACGATGTAAGTCTAAAACGGTGAGGACTAAGCATGGATATATAGAGTATAATGCCATAGATATGCATACCAACTAAGATACAGATAGAAAAGGCACGGTCGAGCTATCATGAGTCATGCAGTAATCGTCATCAACCAATGTTTTGATTAGGACATGAAACGAAATAATTCTTTATTCGAAAGTAGAGATCACATAAAGAGTAGCACGCAACATAGTAGGAGTGCACATAAGGAGCATGAACAACATACATGACAATAACACATAATAAGCCAAAATGATCAGTGAAAACACACCAGGAGCATAAGAGGGATGTAAAAGAAAATAATATGACCATGAGACAATAGTAGCTACCTAAGGTTACACGAAACGTCGTGATATGCATATACATGTAAACAAGGTATGAATATTTCAAGTAACTAAATACAATGTCATATCAAGTAATGGATGCTCAAGCGTGACTATTATCAAACTTAGATACTGTTTTCCAAGCACGGTATACTATAAGAGGATGACACGTTGTAAATTTCGAGAGATCGTCATATAATTTTATACAGCTATCGTAGTGTGTGGGCATGCGATGTGTAAGGTCCTTAAAGCATGAAAGTGATAGAGTTATAGCACAGATTAAGAAGAGACAATGATAAGAGGTACATAGTTAAACAAGACGTTAACCACCTAAGGCATAAAATTATAACATAGCTAAATCAACATCATTTAATAAGTATGAGCAGGCAAGATCAATGATCATGTGACGAGAACATACAAAAGGATGCCAAGTTTAACACGAACCCGCGATAGAAATAACAAAGGACAGGCGATAACAAAAGAAGAACGAGAAGACTATCATGAATATGTGATTAAGGGTGACAAACAATAGTATAGATGGAGAATAAGGTCACATAGTTCACAAGTCATAAATCCTATATGACACTAGTAACACCAAATAAGACACGGGTACATAAACATATGATATACATGTACAGGGCTATCATGGCAATACATCCGAAGTCAAACTAATCATATAATAGTGTGAGAGAAACACAAAAGAAGTACTATGGAGTGTGATACGATCCTAAGATAGTGTGCATAATGCATGGATGAATCGAGTGCAAGATGATAGATATACATATCAACATAGATCCAAATAGAACAAGTATATACACGATAATACATCAAAATATGGAACACAACGAGACTACCATCATATCCTAATAGAAGTTTCTCATCCATTGACTCCATACCCCATTCTGAAAGGAAGCCTAGTTGTTTATTTGAGAGATAATACACTCTTGGGTGAACATCAACCATAAGGAGACCTTCAAACGAATTCCCCGAATGAACAAGGACTTCAAAAGATCTCCCGGTACCAAAAGACGAAATCCAAGAGATTTCTAATAATCACTCATCAAGACCCCCCTTTTGGTATTGTACTCCCTCAAGACAATCAACACTCTAACTTATATACCAGTTCGCAACAAGTTAGACTCATAAGGCTTGGAATACAAGTGACCAACATGGAAGGAATTTAGAAGAAACCAGAGCGGCAAGGCAAGAGAAGAGTGTTGAAGAGAGACAAGGAGTCATCATGGCAATTTATCGAGGTCCTCAAAGATCGCAATTAAGACTTTACCAAGAATTCAAAGGAGTCAATCAATAGGTCAACTTGATATCTTAACGAATCTCACTACTAACAAGTTAGCTTGAATATAGAGTCTCTTCCCTTAGAGAGGAGGAAACCCTTTAATCAAGATTTAAAGTCTACGTTTTACAGATCATTCTTGTCTTCATTACTAAGCAAGTTACATCTATTCATCGTTTCAACCTATAAAGGCCAAGTTGTACAAGTCTCCTTCCCAAACCAAATAAACAAACAAGAATTTATCTTATTGGAATAAGAAACATGTAAGTTATCACTTATACAGGTCAGACAATTATAGGATGACAAGTAGTCACATAGGCAATACATCATAGTTAACCATCATCGTTCACAAAACAAGATAGAGGCGCATGGCATAACTTCACAAAATTTCATAAAATCACAACATATGAGCGATAACACGTCGAGGGTAGGAGGGACAATGTCATACCAATCACATAAATCCTATGTTATGATTAAGCAATTCATGTCTATTCATTGATTCACATGCATTTTAGTCGAGTTGTACACACATGATCCTCTTTTGAACAAATTTCGCATAAGAGAGCAACATCATTAGAATTCATCATCTAAGATATCACTAAATAGATCATAGAACAATATCATGCCAAAACATCTCAAGTAAGCACATAAGCGATGCATTTTGTGATACCTACAAGTATTTCATAGGCGTCCCCATGAAATACTTGTACAAGTATCACAAAATCGTCCCAATGTTCTCACTAGATTCGACCAAGTACTTTACAAGCGTCCCTGCAAAATACTTGTGTCGACTTTGTAAAAACATTATCGCTAAGCAAGAATCAACAATTTATATCAAGAATCTGAATTTCATAAGTATTTCATATCAAGTCACTATGAACTCTTATAGTCAAAATATCATGGCTCTCAAATCAACAAACATAACTTCCCAATTCTCAAACCATAAGTTTTCTCATCAACTAGAGTAAGATTCTCAAGCATGAGCTCATAAGCTTCCAACTAACCAATACGAAACATCCGTCATAACCATGTAAATCCTTATACTCTCATTTCATATCCTCATCAACCAAGGCCAAAAGGCACCAATAATTTCCATTATAGTGATGTATGTAGCAAAACAAATATGTATAAGTCAAACACATCAAGAATGGTGATAATTGTCCAATCCAAGCCATCAAGTACCATACATTATATGCGCATGATAAGATCAAAGCATGTTATAAGAATCACGTCAGATGTCATAACGAGGGAAACTAATATAAACAAATATCATATAAAGTCATCAAGAATAACACACATGAATCACCAAACTTCTCCCCCAAATGTACATATCCCTAAAATCAAGTTCACGAATTACTCAAACAAGATTTTACATATGCCCCCCATGCCCATCAATAAAGTATAAAGCTAATGGTCTCTATCAATCCCAATCTATATCCGTAAGGGATAGCTATCGCCATGACTACCCAATCAAGTCCCGGTTCTCACTTCTCAAGGTGGTTATCTTACTTATTCATATTAAATTCATTTTGCCCTTTGAAAACATTCAAAACTCGTGAAAACCTTTGGGCCATTTTATTTTCAAAACTCAAAATCACCAATTGTTTACAACTCATTTGTACTCGGATTGCACAACCTGGCTCTGATACCAACTTTGTAACGGCCCAGATTATAAATCTGGGTTACGTTTAGAGGGAAGAATTATCCCTCTGCCAGATCTTGCAATCCATGTACGAGCTGCTTATTTATCAACTTCAAGTTATAACCCTGTTTATGTCTTAAGAATTTAATGAAGAAAAAGGGGATTTCAAACCCTTGAGACAGTCAAAAGAGATAAAACAAGAACCTGTCCTAATTCAACTAGTAAAAAAACTCAAAAGAGATAAAACGAGTTTAAATCAATATAAATACAACATGTTTCGAAATGACAGACTTAACCAAAACATTTGTAAAGTCAAGCTACAATAGGTGAAGTCTTCTTAACACTCTCGTCCCGTGAGAAAACCCCGCCATAGAAGCAAATCAGCAAGCAAAAGGGAGCGGGTACCTGAAACTATACCACAAGTCAAGGTCGAGCCACTCATGCGGGACCGGAAGTCCTCGCTGAGGTCATATAATACGCCTATACCTAGAAGAAAGGATGACTAATGCAGTACAAGATTTAAATCACACTATCATGCCCCTAGTAGATATATATAATGTAGAAAAAAACTGTAAAGGGCCCAAGACAATTCCCGTTAGTGCAGAGACTGGCCAGTTCGGTGCTATAGCATAGCCATTTCCTCGTGGTGGTGCACTTCACCACGGTATCATCATATCATATCTCATCATCATATCATAAATCATGCTCGTGCCCGATGGTGCTAGGCTATCATATCATATCATATCATCTCATCTCATCTCTTGCCCGATGGTGCTGGGCTATCATATCATGCTCATATCGACTCGATAGACTCAGGGCACCCGATGGGGCTGGGCTACCCTATGACCCTAGCAAAGACACTAGGACAATCACAGATAAAGAATAGGGATGCTCATTCATAAGTGCAAGTCCTAAACATGATACTACATGGCATACTTTTATGCATATGCAACACCTACATACTATATAACACATCAGGAATGAGGTCCAATCACTTGAGCAAGCCCCGGAGGACTTACCTGGAGTCTTCACATCCAATTAGCCAGCAAACAAGCCACTCAAAGAATCATCCATCAGCAAATAAGCCACCAGAGAATCATATAATCACACTAGCAGGTAACAAGCAAGGAACAATTCATCAATACATATTTAATCAACACACAAGCAGACTTCCAATTCAACACAAGACTAAGTACTATTTTATTCAATTAACCTCGCATTCTCATCATAACCATCGTTCTCAATTAACCTTGTTCTCATCAAGTATAAACTTAGCTCAAAGCCTTACCTATATCATCATTCAAAACCTCTTACTTCATATCGAGTTCAGGTTTTTCTTAGACATTTTCTCAAGTAACCATCGATTATCAAATACTCGAATACTCAACAAAACCATAGGTTCCGAAAACCATGGATCAACAAGTCTTATTTATCAAAACTCACATAATAATCATAATCTCAAATTTAATAACTACTCACATCAAAACACTACATTGAAGCCTAGAGCACACGAGCATAACAATTTGTACAAACGTCTTTTATATAGCCTTAGTACCTAATTTCATAGCTCAATCGACACAACAACAAGCTTACAAGTATAGTAAGATCACGAGGTGTCTTCTATATCATATACACATGGTCATATCTTACTACTTTTAGGTCATGATACTTAGAGCTCTTATATCAAAATAAAACAACTAGTTTATAAAGTCCACTAAAACATCTTAACAAGGAGAGCTTCACTAATAACCAATCTAAGTAATATAACAATTTAGTCATCTCATTTATTCACTAAGTGACAAGCCAATAAGCCACTCAAGGTTATGCTATATCATCTAATCATTTCTAGGAGTAATATAATGTTCTCACATGCTAGATCCCAGGTCGTATTGCACTTGCTATGTAGGATCCTTTATAATTTAATTATAGTCAAACCGCTCGAACCTAAGGCATATGATTCAACTTAGAGTTTCACCGGCCAAAATTGACGGTTAAATCCATAAAATTAGTTAAGCCAAGAGGGATCAAAGGAGTTACAAGATTTCCCCATTAATCTATTTTGATTAAATCAAGCGGACACAAGCAAGCAACTAAGTAATCAAAACTAAACCAAAACCATCAAATCTTCAATTTGTAGTTTTAACAACACACTAGGCTCAATTTCTAGAAAATAAATTAGGCAAGGAATGTCGAGGTGAAGGAGGTATACCCCAAATCCCACGGAGGTCGAGAGGATTCGGATTCAAAGGCTCCGGTTCGAAGGGCTCCTAGTTCATGTTCGTCGTCGTTGTCGGGCTGCGAGGACTTGACGATACCACCTCTGGCTGGCCTCGCAGGTGTTGCACCGGGTGACATTTGTGATGGTTGCCGATTACCAGTGGCAGAGGCGGGGTCACAGCCTCACAGGTGAAGACCCGTTGTCGGTCAGGGGCAATCCGGATGCGAATTGGATGAACAGGTACTCTGCGGCGGCCTTAGTTCAGCAGCCTGTGCGTCATCCCGGCGGTGGCAACAAACACGACTCCAAGGTCGACATCGACGGTGAATCTATGGAGGAGGAACACTGAGTCGAGCTTTCCTCGCTCTTCACCCGGAAGAATAAGGCGCGGGAGAAGGAGTCAAGAGGAGTTAAGCTTCTTCCTCACCAATCTGAATCGAGGGCGAGCTCTAGGATGTCGGGGAGGACGTATCTCGGCCGGTGGCTTGGATCTGGTGGAGCGGGGGTCGGCGTCGGGCTTGGTGGCTCTCCATCGACACCAAGCTTCATCTCCCGCTAAGAGATGAGAGAGTGAGAGCAGATCGAGGGAGGAGGTCGAGAGAGAGCTCAAATGGACTTCGATTTCGAGAGAGAGAGAACGAGAAGGCTGAGCACGAAGATGAGGACAAGAAGCAGCCATGGCGTAGCGGAGACGTGAGCTCGGTGAGCAGCTCCGGTAGGCCGGATGAGGGAGGAGAGTGAAGAGGAGAGAGAGGGAGGCAAGTGACGGCTGTGTGGGGCAAATGAAATGAAAGAGTATTTATATGGGTAGGTTAGGGTTAGTTTAGGAGAATTTATGTAAATGATCCGCTATTTCAGCTTTAAATAAATTGTACCCCATAAAATTATAGAATTCACCCCAGTAAATATTATTTAAATCAAAAGCACTACACTATCGATCTCTGTATTGATAAAACAGGTAATTAAGCTGATTTAATGAAAGTATTATTATTATTATTTGAAGAATTCAAAATTTTTGGAATCTCATAAA